>OW203773.1:14926520-16178228 GCA_934045905.1 Leuctra nigra
CTTGCGAACAGAACAAGGCCGATGCAACTACCTTATGCACAAATGGGGGTTCGTTGACAGCGCAAGTTGCATCTGCGGGCAGCAGGAACAAACTACCAATCATATTATGATGGAATGCGCTGTCCTGAAATATCCTGGTGACATCCAGGATATTGCCGACCTCAAAGGCGAAGCTATTGATTGGCTGACCTCTTTAAATTTGTAATTTATTGTTAAAATTTAGATTTTTTAGAACAATTTATTTTATTTTAAGTATATGTGATTAATATTTAATAAGACTTTGTATTCCAATAAAATCCATACGATAAATAAATAAACTAAGTGACACTACGGCTAGTATTTAACATTTATTTTAATGTAATTTTTTGGCACAAAAACCGGATGGCTAGTGTGAATTTAGGACCGAAAAATTACTTTAAATAAATAATTAATACTAGCCTAGGAGTCGAGTGAATATTGACTGCGGGCCATTTTCCGTGTCCAGGAGTGTATGTAGCTACATAACATGCAAAAATTAGATGTATTTGTATAATCTTTAAAAAAATCAAGGAATCCAATGGTGAAGTCATACCAAAACAACATTTTGAATTGTAGCTGCTACATTAACTATTTTTGAAATATTTCTGTCAGAAAGTTACTGCTCTACCAACTGAGCTACCGAGGCATAAAAACTATGGTCATGGCTATGGTTTTTCTAAAAAAGAACATATTCCCGAAGATAAATTGAATTGAATTTAAAAATCCCTTATACTTTTATGAATTTTAACAGCAACTGGGGTTCCTCGCGTACCTACTGAGCCGAATCGCGAAATCAAGGGCATCAACATCGCAGGTACAGTCACCTCCAGGTGTTACCACAATTTCGTCAGTGGTGAAGTCGAGGGTATACGCGGGTATACGCCGTACCTTAAAAATAGTTTTGCTAAAGAGTGAAGATGTCAGGAATACTTTTTTTAAAAAAATGTGTTTTACGTCTAGTTTTATTTCGTAATTAAAAACTAAAAAAACTAATTTTAAGTGTCAAAAAAACAAAAAAGCCCAGCAGGGCAAGGTGGTGCCATGCCCTCCACCACCCCAAAGTGTCAAATTATAAAATATAAAGAATATTTTAACAAAATTTTACGCCTCATAACGTCTCAAAATTGATTTTACAGTGTCAAAAAACCAAGAAACGCCCTGCAGGGCAAGGTGGTGTATGTAACATTTGTGCATTTAATCGTGTGCTGCATGTGCATATACTGCACCGAAGTAAGTTTTTCTATTGAAAATATTGCAATCCACAAATAAAAACTTAAAAAAGCTACCCCTACCTTTTAAAAGAACGGCTGATCAGAAAGTTTTCAAATTTTTTTACTGGTTATATGTAAATGATAAGTCTGACTATGATCTGCAAAATCAAATAAGAATATTTTACTCCTTTTGCAGAGAGTCAAACTGAAGTAATTGAGGGTATTTTTGCACATCTGCCGAGAAAAAACAAAACAACAAATTAGGAACACAGATTTACCCTTTATATAAATTCTGTGAAATTTTGCAGACAATAGGTCAATCAGTTCAGAAAAAAGTAGGGACAGACTGTATGAACTTTAAAAAGTAAATATTTCATCAAGTATTTTAGACTCTTAAAATTCTTATCCAAGGTTTATTCACTTCTGAACTTGTAAGTAAAGGCTACAAGCGGATTAATATAAGGTATCTACCTTTAATTACACATAAGACATTCATCGAAACTGAGAAAATATTCACTAAAACAAGTTTTAAAAAAATCCTCTGTAAGATGTTTTAATATGGTCGTGACAGGTTACCATAGCAACTAGATGTGTTGCACAGGGGCGTGCGGTGCAGGGTAGGCAAGGTAAGCAGTGCGTACCCACTTATTCTGAGCAGTTCTTATTTCTTTAAAAATATAAATTAATAATTTTTAAATGTCATTTGAACTGTTTTTTTTTATAATTGTTGCTCTCCTGCAGTAAAAGTATTCTTTTGCCAACATCATAGTTGATCATTTCGTCACGAACGCACTCGTATGCGCGAGAGAGTCGATGTTTTTCAAGGGTAGGTAGTGGAATAAGCACTGAGGAACCCTGCTTTCGCTTGGATACGAAAGCGCGCGTTCGTCCCGAGACCATCTGGACGAACGGTTGTCTCTTGTCCTTTTTGACCATTGCGCCATATGCCTGTGTTGCATGCAACTCAAGTGGTCGAAACGCAGTGACTCTGGATGCGTATTGCCATTAAACCCATCATCCCCATGCAGAGGGCGCACCCAAAACTCAGACTTGCAGCATAGCTTTTCAAGCACATGTGTTGTTAGTGTGAGCCAGTAGTGCACCAACTAGTCAAGTCTTTAGGTAGGGCATTGTTTCTCGCAGTGATATTCTCTCAATTTTCTTCAATACGAATGAAATGACTAATAATATGAACAGTGACGGAACTACGGAGGAAACTTTCATTGAGATATCATCCTGGTGAGTCCATAAACTGTTCGTGTATTATGTAACAAAACAGTGGCGGCTATTTGGCTTTACAACAGGTGTTCAATTACATAGAAGGACGTAGAAGAAAGTACTCTAAGAGGAGAGCCCCCAGCAGATGCGGGGCCGGGGCGCATAACCCCGGATTTTTTTGTATCTTTAGTTTGAAATTGATGCATTTTTACGTCTTTTGGAGAGCAAAATGATTAGACAAAATATTTAACTTCCTACTTCCTGGATTAGGGAGCACTTTTAAATAATTTTCTTGGATGATCAGGTGTGCAATTGTCACACCTTGCACACTGTAATAGCCGCCACTGTAACAAAACCTAAAAGATTATAGTTCTCGTTGGGTTCATTGGGATGCAGTTCAGTTTTCAGTGATATTTTTAACATCATGTCACTATCGCATCTACGAAAAATATTAGTCTAAACCGCGTAAAAATGCACTAAATGCAATTGCGAAATTGAAAATTTTTCCGGGCCTACGCGGCCCGGACCCGCGGATGGCTGGGGGGCCCTCCCCCCATACCCCCCATTGATGTCTTATAAAACACTACTTTCTGCGTACCCACTACAAAAATCCACCGCACGCCACTGGTGTTGCAACAACCCTATTCCCGAAGTTACATGTAAGTGATATCTGTCTACAGGTCACGTCCCGCTTAGAAAGGCTCTCCCAGGAATCATTGCGAAATTACCGGACAACGACTCACGAGAACGCTGTCAGATCATGCTGGATGGAATTACAGATGACGCTAAAGCTCCGGATATCCATGAATTCGGTGAGGAACACCAGAGATTGATTTTCTACTATTTGTAGACACTTTTTTTTGGATACGATTGGAGACGAAATGGATCGACGAAATATTTTTAATTTATTTTCACGAATAAATAAAATATACACTTGAGTTATAAAGTGGCACATTTTTATTTGTTGCTTATACGAGAAAATAAGGAACACGACTGACCTCTGGTGGATTCTTTGGTACTATCCATAATGGAGGATATAAAGGGTTTATTTATGTAAATAAATTATATAAAATTTGCTTTAGTTGTTTGTTATGGCTGAAAAAGTAAACTTGTAACTAAATCTAAATTTAATTTGTTTCTCCTTTTTCACTGCCCCATGGAAACACGAACATCAAAATAAAAAAGTGCATCTAAAAACTTTCCTGCCAGAAGTGGCTCCATCACGTATCGCTTATTTGTTCGCTTCCTAATTTGATAATAATAAGTTGATTAGTTCGTGAAAAATTATCTATTATCTTGTCTCACTGGATGCGCATACAAATTAATTTTGAATGTGTCAAGAGCCAGCCCAAAGTTCATGAACAACACTCTAAAATTTGAGATCAATTGGTTCACAAATGTGGTCTCCAATCGCATCCGAAATATCATAGTTTTGTGAGGTTTTGTTCAATAATTGACGCTTAACGAGAAACGAAGCAAAAATAAAAAGAGCTACGTGCTTACTAATCACCATTTAAAGCTACTTTAGAATCAGACTGAAAATGTGAAAACTATCAAAGTTACAACCACTTAGATAAATAATAAATAATATGTAATATCTACGAGAGTTTTATCAATACTGTTGCCTGCACATGATTTAGAAGATGCATATACTTTCATTATACAAACTAATTATATTTATTTCAGCTGCAAAAGTGGACCTGACAAACGAGGATCTCCGTAAGTGAATAAGTAGGGGAGAGTGGAGCGGAGAAGAAAACTTTTATTTTGGCGCAAATATTCGTCTAAAATTATAAGGAAAGATATAGTAATTCAAAATGAACTCATTAAAACAAATTGCAAGAAGTAGAGCAAGAAGTACAACATAAATTAAATTAATTTTAACGTTTATTGAAAGGAAAATAAAGTGACAAGCTATACATACATAGCAGGCAATACATTTAAATGTAAATTTTTGTGGCCTATATTGTTGAGCGACTACTCTAAGTAATTTTGGAAAGGTATACTTCGTGAATAAAGTATTCTCAGATAAAAAAAAGTGTGTTACCCGAAATGGTTATTGTGCATCCTTACCTATTCTTCAAGTAATCATCTCCCAATCACCATAATGCATCCGTTACATTAGCTGTTGCAGAACAGTGCGTCATTACCACGGTTAACAAACAAATTTGTTTTGTTTCAGTAAAAGCTTGCTTCGTACGCTCACGAGGATTCTACTTCGATGCTTTCCAAAACAACGACTCTCTTTCAGTGGCCGAAGCACGTAAGTAAAGCTGGACACAAAACACTCAAGGACACGATTAATGAAACAATCATTTATAATTTCGAAAATATTATACTCCTCTGCAGCAGCTTTGTGAAGTTGACAGCTATGTGATAATGATAACAGGTGTCGTTCTGGTCGCTCATTTCAGAGTGTGATTTTGGGCCGAAATGGGTTACCTATTAGAAACGACTTTAATATTAGATTGTAACTTCGTGAGCCTGAGTATGAATTTGCTAAAAACTCCAAAATGCCACAATACAAAGCAAATTCATACTCAGGCTCATCAGCTGTCGAAAGTCTGCATTCTAGCAACTTGTGACCACATCTGTTCTATAAATGGGGAATAGGGGAATGTTGAGATTATATTTTGTTTATATACAGAATAGCCTCACACGGAACACGTTGGGTGAGTGGTTAACGCTCTGAGCTTGTATTCCGGAGGCCCGGGTTCGTTTCCCGCGGCCGTCCTTCCTGACTGGGGTTTTTTCGTGGTTATCCCTCAGTCGACAGGCAAATGCTGGGAAGGTACCCTACTAATAGGCAACGACAACCTCCTTCCCACCTTCCATCCTTACCTACTCTTCACCATCATTTCCCAATCACCATCATCTCCCAATCATCATCATAATCATTCATCCGTCGCCATTAGCCTCGCTGCAGAACAGTGCGACGTTAAGCCCCAGACAAAAAAAATAGCCTCAAAGAGCAATGAGAAAATGTATTATATTTTTTTTTATTCATATATTTCCCATAATTAATTTATTAGTTTTCGACATTTCACTCCTCTGCAAAAACAAGCTGTACGTCACACACCGTGTTCCCTGTGTTACGGGATGCATAGAACCGGCTCTGGCTAACATTATCTATACGGCCCGACTCGGCGTGTGACGTCAAATTGTGTTTCATGGACAGCTACAATCTACCAAACTTTGTAAATTCGTTCCTTGAAAACTATTTATCACACAACAAAAATAATACCACATCTGTCTTCAACAACATCTCAACTTTCATAAAATATTTATTATTCTAAAATCTAAACTTCACTTCACTTCCCTATTGATAAGAATTTATCTAGATATGTTAGCAGTTTATAAACATTACAAATACGAATTAAAGCAAGGAGAAACATTTTAGATCAGTAAATAACACTAAAACTGAGCCGCCGTCTTGGTAACCAATTTCGGCCTGACGTAGTTTCCCTCATTGCAGGCAACACTAATACCCCTTCTACACGCTCACTTTAATATAGTATGTTAAACATACATTTAAATGACGTCTCACTTTAGCAAGTCTACACACTCACTTTATCTATTGACGCACTATCTGGTGACGATTCTGTAATTATTACCTTAATTTGTCGATTCAGTGCAGTGTTATTCTAATGACAGTGAGGAGAATTCACATGAATGGTCCAGTGAAGTTATTTACAAAATATGTTACAGCTGTCAGTTCATGTTGGAAACAAAATCACTCTTGGATGACATAGCCTCACTTTTAACACTCATAAGGACTTATTTATTATTTTCAAATTGTTTTGAGCCTTTATGTTAGGTTAAAAAGTATTATTAAATAGCACGCAATACACTTACAAATTCAATGAAACATTTTAACTTGAATATGTATACAATTTTACTATTAAATCTAGAACTGAAGAAGAACAAAAGCGAATCGTTTTTAAAAATAATCTCGCGAGATCTTGCGTCTTGCGTTAAACATAGGTTAAACATAGGTCCGTCGCGAACTTGAAGTGCGGTGTCATTTAAGGGAAGCTTGATCATCTACACGGTATACTTAAAGTGAGTGGCTACTAAAGTCCTATGTTAAAGTGAGCGTGTAGAAGGGGTATCAGGCCGTGAAAGACTACATTTCGTTTGAAAATGATGTTATATCCCGCCTTCAAGCGAAATACAGTAGTTGCGTTTAGAACCGGACCTCCTCATCTGTTTCAGGCCACCATTCGGTTTACTTGAACAACGAACTCGATCTTCTTGACGCTGAATTCAACTCCTACAAAGCCCTCTTGGTCGGGGCATTCGGACCACGGTATCACTACAACGAGTTCAAAAGATATCCGATAGCAATTGTCCGATCCGACGACCAACAGAGCTGGGTGGATCTGGAATGGGGATTCGAGAGACTCCAGGATGCCTTCGCTCGTCGTATGCTGGAAATGGAGTGGATGATTCCAGAGTATAAAAGTGTACTCATGAATGCAATATTTGAAGGTGAGGACAATCATTGTCGAGCACTATGAAAACGCTATACCGGGTGGCGCAAAAAAAATCCCCCTGATTGAGAGGTTACTTTATCGAAACTATTATAGATGGGATTCTGAAATTTGTACACATATTAGAAAACATACCAAAATTTAATATGTGCAAGTTTCAAAAACATTTATATTGGAGGACAAAAGTTACAGCTGTTCAAATTTGGTTGTCAAAAATTAATTATACGGAGCTCAAAAAGCGCGCGTCGAGAAAAAATCCAATGGCCGGGACGCTGTTTCTTCAAAACTACGTACGATATCAAGCTGAAAACTTCAAATTATATTGTAAATATATTAAGATCGATTGTGTATAAAATTTCAATCAATTTGAAGAATGGAACAAATATTATGGAATCTTGAAGTTGAGTTTGAAAACAGAAGATTGGGGGGAAAAAAACATTTTTATAACGTCTGTAATAAAAGTTTAAAAATAATCTACATATTCTGCTTTTACACTCAAATTCAAGCTCAGATTCAACTCAAATTCAACTATTTTCCTACTATAGTAATGTTTTTGAAACTTACACATATTAAATCTGGTATGTTTCTAATACGTGTACAAATATCAGAATCCTTTCTATAATAGTTTCGATATACCGGGTGGCGCAAAAAAAATCCCCCTGATTGAGAGGTCACTATATCGAAACTATTAAGACAGGATTCTGAAATTTGTTCACAAGTTAAAATCATACAAAAATTTAACATGTGCAAGTTTCAAAAACATTTATATTGTAGGACAAAAGTTACAGCAGTATGAAATACAGTTCGTTTTTCCTATGTTTGAACTCTCACCAGATGGAGCCACCGTCAGTTGTTCTGCTAGGCCGAGAAAGACTTCATTGCGCGCTCACCTTGCAATGCAGTCTTTCTCGGCCTAGCAGAACAACTGACTACAGCGCGTTCTGTTGCGAGTTCAAGCATAACAGTGGTGTAGTCGAGGGTATACGCGGGTATACGCCGTATACGTAAAGAAAATAGTTTTGCTGAAGAGTGAAGATCTAGTGGAGCGGTCGCTCCACCCAGCCAAGTCGTACTATACACTCACAGTCTCTCAACATACCGTAAATGCCTAATAAACTGAGGAGCAGACCAAACACTTTTACTGTAAGCAACAACATGGCATTTTCGGCCTACTGGATCTTAAAATTGGAAAATCTCACATTGTTGTAAAATGTCTTAATTTCGAGCTATGGCCCACCCCACTACATATACCAAATTTGGGAACAATAGGTTATGCCATTTGCGCGCTAGAGGGCCGAGAAAACAGTGAAATTACACCACTTTCTGATTCTGAAGATGATATCAGGAAACGTTGCTATCACCGCCACAGCCTAAACGGCTAAACCGATCGACGTGAAACTTTTACCACATATGCATTTTTGGCGTCTGATGATACCTTGCCTCTTGTGATTTTTTGTGCCGCCATTTTTAAACCGGAAGTGACGTCATAACTCAAACACGTCTGGACCGATTAGAACGAAATTAGCGCCATTTGATTTAGATGGTCATCTTTATGAAGTATCAATAAAAAAAATATTATTTTCTTATTTTCTAAACCGGAAGTGACGTCATAAATACGCAATATTTAACTTATTTCAACAAATTATACTTAAAATGCGTACAACTAACATTGTAACATAGACAATACAATTTATATATTCAAGGTAGCAGTGTTCTCGGCCGCCATTCCTGAAACCGGAAGTGACGTCATATATCTAAAACGCCTGTACCGATTGCAACTGAACTTGCTCCTGCGTATTTATTCTGCTATTTATTTGAAAAATCAATTGTGAAAAATGAATAAATAAATTAATGGTACCGGAAATGGCGGCAGGAACCACTAAATGAAACCGGAAGTGACGTCATATATTACAAACGGCATGACCGATTTTACGGAAATATAGGGATTAGGAATTCAGATGGTCGTTCATGAAGGTATCAACTAGATAAAACTAGATTGTTTTCTTATTACCTATACCGGAATTCGGCCGCTATTTCAAAACCGGAAGTGACGTCATGTATCGAAAACGGCTGGATCGATTATAACGAAACTTAAGCTATTCTTCTTGGATAATCATTTTCATCTTATACCAAACGCAACTTTTCATAGTAACCAAATCGGTTGAGGCGTATTTTTTTAAAGAAATTAGTCCCTGCTCGGACATGTGCTACAAGCTGTATGAATAAACTAACAAAAGAAGTGATATCCCAGAAAAAACACTCCGTGTAAAAATACCAGCCAAGTCTCTTTAACTATAAAAAAAATAGAAGAAATCTAAAAATTCAGCACTGAAAAGGAGTGATATCAAAAAAGGAGCCAAGTCAACGAATTTTCCAAATTTTAATCGTACCATTGAAATAAAAATATCAACCCCCGAGAAATACTTAAAAAAAGGACTTGGCGCATCGTTTTTTTAAAGACATTTTTCTATTCTTAAGCTTATGCCACTCACATACTACGTAGTTCAGAAATGCCTAGAAAAATTGGGACAAAACTTTCAAATTAAATATTGAACATTCTGTAAAATATTTTAAATTTAAATATAAGTACGCAAAGAAACATAGCATTGTCTTACAAGCAATAAATACAGAACAGTTGTGTTTGTGATTGGTAGGTACCTATAGTTTTGTGGGTACATCAACATACCTACTACAGCATTATACTTGGAACCTTCTCGCCGTGTAATTAATTGCTATTCATTAACATTTTATACCAAAAAAATTCATAAATTACATAACGTATTACTTTAGATAAAAATCTAGTCAGTAATTATTTGAGCAGCATGGCTCAGTGCACTAGTCACTTATACAAATCTCATTGACGGCCTTCTTGTAATGAGCGCTTTCGCTATTTCCGTCAGTCACGATATTGAGAAGTATGATTGATTAATATGACCCTAGAAATAGTGGCAATAACGAATAGACTAGGCCGCTTCCGTTTATTCGTTATTCGTTTATCCGTTTATTTCCTCTGAATATTGACAAAATACCAAAACTGCCAGTAGGTAAGAGTACTAGTTATATTAAAACGTAGTATGATTCGTCGATAATGAATGTGATATACTCAGGAAAATATACTTGTAGAGTTCTTCCTATACTTTTAGGATAGAAAAGTGTCTTTAAAAAAACGATGCGCCAAGTCCTTTTTTTAAGTATTTCTCGGGGGTTGATATTTTTATTTCAATGGTACGATTAAAATTTGGAAAATTCGTTGACTTGGCTCCTTTTTTGATATCACTCCTTTTCAGTGCTGAATTTTTAGATTTCTTCTATTTTTTTTTATAGTTAAAGAGACTTGGCTGGTATTTTTACACGGAGTGTTTTTTCTGGGATGTCAGTTTACTTAAAATTTCCGTGGTGTTTTACGTCTAGTTTTATGAAAAAAAACTCACAAAAGTTAATTTAAAAGTGTCAAAAAACAAAAAAAAGCCCTGCGGGGCAAGGTGGTGCCATGCCCTCCACCACCCCAAAGTGTCAAATAATACAATATTTTATATTTTAACAAAATACCACTCATAACGTCCCCTCTCACTACCGACTTTTATTGGCTTGTCAGAAAAATCAGAAAATTTCAGGTATAGTAGAACTTGATTTTCTAAGAAACTTTTGTTTGATTTTTTTTTGAAATTTTGACTATTTTAGGCACTAAGCCATGTCCACTATAGTGGACAAATGTATGCAAAGTGTGCAAACAAGAATAAATACCATGGCAATAAGAACAGGATATATTTGTGGGTATGAATGATTATTAGTACACATTCTCATTTAATTAAGTTATAATTTTGTTAATTAAATACAAAATAAAAAAATTATTCATATTTTAATTAGTTTATTGTATTATAAAGTGTATAGGTACACTTCAATTGACTTGAATATTCAATATGTGATTGAGTAAAATGCATTCTACAGTTGACTTCAATATTTAAGATTAAAATTAGTACCTATTGCATTTAGAACAGAAAATTATTTGAATATTATAATTTTAAATTTGCATTAAATGAAATAATCAAAATACCTAAATATAACATTTATGCACTGGATATCTTCTTTGAATTCATCGCTTGTGGAAATTCAAGAAACAGTTCCTGTCTTTTGTGAGGCACAAATGCACGGCACACTTCTGACACCGAAGATTCGTTTTCTTCGTGCATGGGGCGTTCTTACACCGACCGGCTTCCACGTTGCCTGTGTGAATCGGCATATGATCTATGCTATCAAGCTGTACTTCTGGAATAGGCCTCGTTTCCCTTCGCTTGGCAGGGAGCCTGGGGGTTTCGTCAGGTGTAGTCGAACTTGGCCTTCCTCGTCTTCTACTCGCAGAAACCTCCAGTTTCCCCACCAAGACGAGCGACTCGGCCACGCGCTGGCGGAAGTGAGAAGGTCCAATACGTTCGTCTTCGGAATGTTACACGCGACGCAATCCCTTCGATATTCCAGCCAACTGTTCGTAACAGCGAAGTCCACGGCATGGAACAGCATGCGCAGGGTCCACTTCCGCGACCGAATGTGAATACGGTATAGACCAATCAGCATATCCAGCAAATCGACTCCGCCCATCGACTCGTTGTATCGTTTGATAACTTCGGGTCGACGAATTGAGACGTACTCCGACTTCTGCTTGTCCCACCGCTTAGCGAGGTCTTCGTTGCCAACTCCAACAAAGTTGGATGCCAGATATACCGGTTTGTTGTCAAACCATTTGACGACAACAACATCGGTGTCGACGCTGTATACCTCGTCACTGAAGCCTCTTTCTTTCTTCTTCAACTCCTTGTCACCAATCAAAGTCGGATTGGCAAATCGATTGATTCGAATAGTCCCTGCAGCCAGAATCCCTTCTTGTTTCAGCAACTGCAGAAGGTGGTACGAAGAGAAATAATTATCATAGTACAGATAATGACCAGGTTTTTGAATACGTTGTGCCAAGTGAAGAACAACGGTGGCACCTTGTCCAAATTTACTGGCCATGTCTTTATTGATTTCTGTGGTTTTTCCCTGATAAATCAGAAAATCATAGGCCATTCCACTCTTTCCACATAGAAGGAAAAGTTTTACCTATTCCCCATGGAGTGGGTTTTCCCTTCATGTATTGCTTGATATTCAACTGGCCCTTAAATGGTACCATTTGCTCATCAATTGCAAGTTCTCTTTCCATTACCAATGAAAGACATCTGTCACGAACACATTTGAAAATTGGTCTGACTTTGTACACTCGATCACTGTTGTCGTGAGGATCATTTACATTTACAAGGTGACAGTTATTTCTCAACTTGAAAAATCGATTTCTGGTCATATTTTCAGAAAAAATATTGACATGCAATGTTTTGTCCCAATACATTGATATACGTGGAAAACCCAATGATCCCATAAATATATGTAGCCCTACAAATACACGCATCTCTTGTGAGCTACAAGGTGAAAAAGAAGTAACATTCTTTGACAATGCATAAATATTTGTCATCTCGGACATAAGATCAAAGATGGAATTTGGGATGTATTTGTCAAAATACTCAACAGGGGCCAGGGGGTGTAATAATACACTATTAGTAGGTTCCTCCCAAGAGTCATTTGGTGGCACAAGACTTGGTCGTCGTCGCCACTTGATGTCCTTCTTCTCGGTCACTACGAGGTTTGCAGTGACATCGGGTTCGCTCTCTTCATCCGATGAACTATCAGATGACATGTGTGCATTGGCCTCCTTGCGAACTGCATCAGCGTCCTGGTCTCCATCGCTCATCTCATCACTCGAATTGCCTTCATCTATATTAGAGTCGATGCTACAGCCTAGGAACGAAGGAAAATTACTCGATCGTATAACGAACGGAGATTGTGTCTTCATTATGATTGATACATATATTTTATTATATTAGTACCTACCAGGAATATTGAGTGAAGGTTGCAAAGGTAGCTCATCACAAGCCCCCTCATCGTCACTCAGGAATCCATCCAAATCCGACAATTCCGCATCGGCCAGTAAGTCGAAGATTTCATCTGCCGTGTAGTTTTTTTTAGGTTTGCGGCGAACATTGTTCACCCCAGAAGGACCTAAAACAAAGCACATATATTAAAAAAACAATCTTAAATGTATATTTAAAGCAATTAATTTCCAAAATTAATCTTCTTCAAAGAAGTAAAATGAAAATATCTGATTTGACAGTTTGAGGTTATGTAACTTTCCAACACCCTTTCAGTACAAACGTCCGCTGTAGTGGACAACAAACATTTCATAATTCGTTTATGGTTTTAATTTACCTTGAGTGGGTAGAAATGTATATGTAATTATTCTTTCAAGTGTTATTACCAACTTTTTGATGCGAAATGCTCTCAAGTTTTAATGTATATTATGATATTGAAGAAATAAAATGACTTACCAGCAACGCAATCGGCCATGACTGGCATGCAATGTGTTTACATAGTTAGTTTCACTTTCACACGTAGGATGGCAGCACAATGTCAATTGGAATGGTAACCTAAAGAATGTCCACATTGGTGTACGTTCGTATGCAATGTCTAAGCTCAAATGATAAAATACAAATAAATAGAAAAAACTGCGTTCACCATAGTGGACGTGGGTAGCGAAAGGGTTAAAATGATTTCACAGTGTCCAAAAACCAAAAAACGCCCTGCGGGGCTGGGTGACCCCCCCCCCCCCTCTCTACTGAGGAAAATTGTTTTCCTTACCTTGCAGGGCAGAAATCCTTCGGACGCCCATGGTAGCGTATATACCGCCAAAAAATATTAGGACTACACCACTCAAACTGTATATAGAATTATTGTATGTTCTTCAGGGAACCCACCAGTTGAGAGCCATCTAGCGGCCGTCGATGCCAATGAAGCGGACGAAGAAGGTCGCAACGCAGCGGGTAAATAATATCTTCAAACAGGGTCTGGAACCCAAATGAATATCGGTTCCGGTTGCGGTTCCGGTTCCTCGAAAAAATAAAATGAGGTTCTGATTCCGGTTCCGGTTCCATTTCGTATCCATATGTGTTCCATATCGGTTCTATCAAATTCGGACAATAATTCAAAGTACTGTTTTAAATCGACTTTTAGGGACTTACATGCTCTGAAATATCTAACAACATTAATTTGACTTAGTGATCATTTATTTGAAAAACTGTAGGTAAATGGTAGTAAATAATTTCAGATTTGAAAGACAATGAAGTAAAAATTCAATGAAATAAGGGTTCCGGTTCCGGTTCCACCTAAAAATTAACATGGGTTCTGATTCCGGTTCCGGTTCCTATAAAAATAACGCAGTTCTTTTCGGTCCCGGTTCCAGTCGCTGATTTAGCACATTATTCTGCAGGGATCATCTCTTTCCAAACTCAGGACCTCTATTTTGTAACTTTATCTATGTCTGAAAGAAATTGGATAACGAAAATGAAATGTTTTCATTTATAATTATAAACCCCTGAGTCCTAATACAGATGCCCCGGGGATTTGAAATAAAACCTCTTTTTCACTGCTTTGAGGTAAACCATCAATCCCCGGGGGAGTAGGCGGGTGGCGAGAACTGAAACGACAAAGAGTTGCTTATGGGAGAATCGGCTACTCCACTGAGATACTCCGCTGCGCTGTTGAATGCGCGTAAGCTGTGTATATTATGAACCAATCAGACATCGCAGACCCAATTGCTCAGTTGGTAAAGCATTGGCCTGTGGTGCAAAAGGTCGTCGGTTTGAATCCTGCCGCGGTTTCACTTTTTATATTGCATTTTTCACAAGTTTTAATTCTGCCTAACCATGGGGGTCATTCTGGTAGCGGTTGCAAGTACTTGCAACCGGTTGTAAGTACTTGCTACCGGTTGTATAGTTGCAACCGGTAGCATCCTTATTCTGGAAGCGGTTTTAGCAGAAAAAATGGCGGCATATTGGTTGCAACTTTAAAACCAACTATTTGTGGTTTTAAGTGAGTTGCAACCAATACAAATGGCGTCGATATTAGTTGAAAGTAAGTGCTTTCCATTGCTTTTGTCATTAATTGTCGTATAAGATGAAAATAATCTCGTTAATAAAGCCCCATTTACACGGTGCAATTTCTTGTACAACTTCTGTGCCACAGTCTGTGGCACAGTTTATTTTCACACAATGTTGCATTTACACGATGCAATTTCTTGTTTGAAAAACTTGTGTTGAAACTTTGACGCAAGAAATTTCATTTAGGACATGTTCTATTTCCATTCAAGAATTGTGTGAAAACGACCAATCATATTCTCAGCTTATGCGCATCTTTCTGACGCATTGTTGTTGTCAAGGCGACCCGAAATTTTGTTGTGTGGTGATAGATAAAAATCCAAGATGGTAGGTTGGAGTCGTGATGCAGCATCCGAATTGATAACTCTTTATCACGGACATGAAATACTTTATGATATAGAGTCCCCTCTCTACCACAACAGGTAAGTCAATTATAATCATGTCTAGATTTTAGATCAAATTATGTTACCTATTTCTCTGTCACAGCGTCAACATAACCTAAAAGTGTAGGTTAAAAATCTGACAGATCAGTTCACTCACTCACTGGTTCACTGTGATGATTTTTATAGCTAATAACCAAGTACACAATACGTAGTAACTATTACTAGTACTCTGATATTACTCTGTGATTAAAATTAGTGTATTTTTTGTGTAGAATACTGCGCCAGAAGGCCCTACAAAACATTGCCGAGGGCCTCTTGCATATCAGACCAGGAACATCAGCAGCAGAAGTCAAAGCCAAAATTGCTGGCCTTAGGACCCAGTTCCTAGACAACTTAAATAAAGTAAATGCATCAAAGAAGAGTGGTAGTGGGCTAAATGATATTTATAGCCCCACACTTTGGTGCTATGAGCAGTTGAAATTTTTAAGGACAAGCGCCCTTCATCACAAAGGAGATTCGAATTTAGATGATTTAAATAGACCTACTAATGCCATTGCACAGGTAAGGCTGGTGCCACACTTTGTTTTTCTGTCACAGTGGTAAAACCAGATTTGTTTTTGACAACACTCTATGTACCCTAGTAGGTATTTCAAATGGATGTTGTCTGTACCGGGGCAGTTCAATCCGCAGTCAATTCGATTTGACTTGAAATCGGTTTGAAACCTGTGATGTACACATCGGATAGAACTCAAATCGCTTTCATTCCAATTCTCTCCTCGAAGTGAACTGTAAACTGCAAATCGTATTGAAGTAACCTGATATCAATATTCAATATTAATTTCCAATGATTTTTGCCAATTTTCTTCAAACTTTTCTATTTATACCAAACGGAAGAAATCAGTGAGCTTAAATTTGCTTTACAATGCTGTTTTATTTTCATATTCACCACCGCCACGCCACTTCAACAAAGGACTAAGTAATCGCTGGGGACAACAAATTATCTGTCGTCAGGCGAACCATTTTCATGTCAGAGAATGTAATAGGAAGTAAAGTAGGATGTAAGGCGAGAAGAGTTCCAGCTAGAACTGGCCATGCGCTCGAAATCGAGCTCTCGACCCTTTCGTCAACATTTGCCGAACAATTAAATCTTGAACCAATAAAAAACAATTAAAAATCCTGGAAGTGCCGCCAGGATTTGCCGCCATACGCGGTCGCGTACGCCTAAAGCCGGCCCTGTTTGAACTGCCCTGGTAGATGTACATAGTACTTAGTACGTAGGTATATGTTTCAAACTGCACTGGTTTTGTCACAACGACAGAAATGTATAGTGAGTCACTGGCGTAGTAATTCCCTTTCACAGAGGGTTTGATAATCAGGGACAATCACTTTATGTTTAGGTGAAGCAATAGGTAGGTATTGAATAATACATTATGAAACATTTTAATGCTAGAACCCCTAGATGTATGCTATTGCTATGACTAGGTATTTCAGACTGGGTACAGTTTAGTATTTCCAAGTAGGTACATCGTTGGCTTGGTGCTTGTTTTTTCCTTGATCCACACTTCTTGATTCTGAGGTAATGAGATTTAAAGATTAAATTCACTCTCACATCAAAACTACAAATCTTTGTAACCAAAATTTGTACTACTTCTTCTAATGTGTCCATTGATTAATATTTAGGTGGATTTTTCTACACTGCACTCTTAATTATACCAATAAATTGTACCCCCGTTTGGACATTGGACAAGGGAAATCGTGGGAACAACATTTTTGAAGAACATTTTGGTCCTATCCAATTTTTACATCATTTTGTGTACATTTCCATAATCTGATAATTGTTTTGGCATTGTTACATTTTATTTTGTTTAAATAACAAATAATACATACCTACACATTTTAAATTAAAATAATCTTTTTAGAATTTTTGTTTATAAAAAAATTAGTTGAAATGAAGCAAAAGATTATGTCCATTCTCTATCATCTTTGACCTAAGTTTGAGGGGGAATTGAATCAACATCAGAAGGCACCATATTATGGGAAATTAAGACATGTTTACACATTTTTCAAAATTTAAATGTTAATGTACATTTGATTTTAGCTTATTAAAATTAGTTTGGGAAGAATCATCACTAGATTTTTGTGGGTATTATGTTTTATTTACAATCTGGTTTTATTTATTGACCTCAAACATATAATAGGTATTCATCCCATTGCAACACACAAATGACAAGTCCAACAATCCCCAAAATGTTGTCACATACATACACCCACATTATGGATGTTCCTTCAAGTTGTTCCTGTCCTTCTTTCTTCCCACTATGTGATTACAGACTGCAGCCAGTGGCCAGGAGACCAACAGGTTTGATGTAGTCTTCCAAGCCGAGCTGGATGCACAGATGGATGCAGATGAACCTGAGGAAGTGGCTCTCGACGAGCCGGATGAAAGTCAACACGCTGTCCTACCAAATACGTCATCGAAGAAGAGGAAGACTTCGGACACTGACGCCGATATATTTTTCAACAAAGCTAACAATTTGCTGAATGATATTGCTGACAAACGTGTTCATAAAGAAAATAACCCTGATCCAAATGGATGCGCTACTCTGGCACGATTAATTGAAATAGATCTAAAATCTATTAAAAGTAAAAAAATATTTCGAAGACTAAAAATGAAAATTCAGCTGGAGATAATTAAGGCTCAGGAAGAAGATGATGCAGAGCAGGATTCTTAAATTCCGTTTGATAGTTATATATTTCAAGTAAATTAAATTGTAAAGCTGGGTTAAGTATTCAATAAAATTTTGCCAGTCTTTTATGAACTTACTAGGTTTGTTCGTCGGCCTGTTCCGAACCTGCTCGGAGCAAGCGGAAGTCGTCACCGATTGTGTTAGGTGCATGAATTACGAATCAAAACTCGACGGATAGGTATACGTAAACTTTTCCGTAACGACTTCCGGTGGTTCCGAGCAGGTTAGAACACCCCGACGAACAGACCTACTAATTGCCATTGTGTGTTCTTCAATTCTTCTTGTATTTATTTTTTCAAATAAATATCTATTAAATCACGTTTTATCAAAATGTTCAATTGAATTAGGTACTGTTTAAAATTAGTAAAGTAATGCATGGGGGCTGTGAAGGCTAGGAAGTGATGATGTTTCTTGGTTGCGTTGGACAAACTCAAGCGTAGTCCTCTTGCCAAGAAACTTTTCCTTCATTATTAAAATAATCTTTAAATTCATCGCGGATTCTCATCGGTTGACATGGCACATGATTTCCGCCTTGTTGCCTCATTCTTGCCATCGGTGTATGCTCCATTCTCCATGTCCCAGGAATAACGGAACCTTCGGGACCATCGAAATCAACATACTCTGGGGGCATGTACGTGGCCATTGTCTCGGCGCGAAGAAAGTTGTGGAGCGCACATGCTGCTTTGGTTATCAATTTCACCTTCTCTTCCCCTAGATTTATAGGTGACAAAAATATGCGAAATCGGTTTGCCAAAATACCAAAGGCATTTTCTGAAACCCTTCTGGCTCTACTTAGCCTGTAGTTGTGTATTCTTTTGTCATGTGCAAGGTTTCTTAGTGGATAAGGTTTCATTATATGTTCAGATAGACTGAACGCATCGTCTGCCACTATCACATATGGCACTGGCATTTCTCTGTTAGGCAGTGGTTTCGGTGGTGGTATGTTGATTGAGTTTGTAGACACTGCTGTGGCAAGCTGACTATCTCGATACACTCCACCATCACTCACTCGGCCATTAACCCCAGCATCAATGTATATGAACCTGTAGTTTGCATCGACAAGTGCCAATAGTACGATACTATGAAAACCTTTATAATTGTAAAAAGTTGATCCCGCACTCCTTGGTGGACGAAAGGCAATGTGCCGGCCATCCATTGCACCTACACAGAGATGGGCAAAGATACCTACTTGAAAGTAGTTATAATAAATATCTACATCTATAGTCAGGAAAATAGTATCTAGATGGGAGTTAGAAGAAAGTGAAGTGAAATGTACCTACCCATCTAGATTAAAGATGCAAGATATTAGATTCCATCTAAGATACTTGTATATCTATCTAGGATAATGTTTATTCCTGTTCCTACCTAGACAATTGGGGTAATTCCACATTGATTGGAAATCAAACGCAACTTTTTCCCATTCTTCTTCCATACTTGGTACCTAGAAATAAATATTTATTATTAAATCAATGTAATTTAATATAATTTATAAATTGTACAATCATAGACCAAACATACCTTCATATAATCTTCCTTGAGTGTAGTATACAAAGCATCACATACTTCTGGCACAAATTTGGAAATGGTGCATGCTGCAATTCGGGTTTGGTACGCTAGATCTGCGTAACTATTGCCAGTAGCGAGGAACCGCAGAGTAACGGTCAGCTTGTCTCTACTACTTATACACTCCCTCATATTTGTGTCTTTCTTTCTAATTTTCTCATCAATCATAGATAGCAATTTTTCAAATAATTGTTCGTTCATCCTCAGATAATTTGTGTATGCTGCTGGATCTTCCTGTGCCAATTCACCGTGAACTAAATGCAGTGATCCTCTTCCCATTTCCCTCCTTGCAATCCACTTCTTTCTCCAACATGATCGTTTTTTTCTATTCTTCTTCTTTTCACTTGCAAAACTCATTAACTTACTTATTAATACTAATTTTACTGCATCTTCCAACTTATCAAAGTCTGATTCATCTTCCGACATTTTGAAATGTGTGGCGCCAAGAAATGCAACCAATCAGAAGGCGAGTTTCAAAAACAGCTGTTATAACAGTAACCTACTATACCGGCACTTGTATGAAAAACTTTGTTCTATAAATTGGCTCGTGTAAATGCTTCTTGTGCAAGAAGTGTGGCAAAGACTGTGCCACAGACTTTGGCACAGAAGTTGTACAAGAAATTGCACCGTGTAAATGGGGCTTAAAACCACAAATAGTTGGTTGTAAAGTTAAAACCAATATGCCGCCATTTTATCTGCTAAAACTGCTTCCAGAATGAGGTTGCAACCGGTTGCAACGATAAAACCGGTTGCAAGTACTTAACACCGGTTGCAAGTAGATAAAACCGCTACCAGAATGACCCCCTTCAAGACTGTAACACGAGCAGAACATTCCATTATTTGAAATTTTACCCGCGAAATTTCAAAACGGAATATCTTTTGTACAAGTTATTTGGAAATTCCACTGCCGACTTGCAACCACACTAAAACCGCGTTCAAGAATACCGATTCAAGAAAGTTGCAACCGGTTATAGCGTGGTTGCATCTTTTTGCAACCATGGTTGTAAAGTGATACTTGCAACCATTATTTGCAACCGCTACCAGAATGACCCCCCATAGAGTTATTTTTTATTTAAAGTTGCCCAGCTTAAATTTTCTTACGTTAGAATTTGTCTACCCATAGAGAGTTTTATTCCTTAGGCTACCCAATTTTTTTTTTTTACTTTTTTATATTTTTATTTTTATCATTTTAATTTTTATATTTAATTTTTTTTTTTTATATATTTGTTGCTTTTTATTTTTATTAGCAAAGCAAATCAGCTCAATCAGCTGCTTCTCCCATAAGCAACTCTTTGTCGTTTCCATTCTCGCAGGCGGGGGAGGGTACAGTGGTACCATATTTTCCGTAAATACATCCATCACTTTGTACTATATTTCTTTATTATTTGAACAATAACTCGATAATTTCAAAAGGCAGTAGGCCAAAGTTTTTAGTGGAACTTCTATTTTTAAGACATACACACGGAACAGGTTGGGTGAGTGGTAACGCTCTGAACTTGTATTCCGGAGGCCCGGGTTCGATTACCGCTGTCGTCCTTCCTGACTGGGGTTTTTTCGTGGTTTTCCCTCAGTCAAAAGGCAAATGCTGGGAAGGTACCCTACTAATAGGCCACGACCGCCTCCTTCCCACCTTCCATCCTAACCTACTCTTCACCATCATCTCCCAATCATCATCATAATCATTCATCCGTCGCCATTAGCCTCGCTGCAGTACAGTGCGACGTTAAGCCCCAGACAAAAAAAATTAAGACATACATAATTACCTATATCATACGGTATAAGAAGCGGGTGCGTTAAGTTCGCCCTCCCACTTTGAATATTGAATAACTTTTTAGAAGTTGTGGTGCAAAATGGTGCCTAATTGGTGCAAATTCCTTCGTTGAAAAAAAATCGACATTGGTGGGAAGGAGGGGGGGGGGGGGGGGGTAGGGGGTGGGGGGGCGAGAAGGGGCAACTTAACGCACCCGTAAGAAGCAAATATTTTTTGCTGCTTGTATCATTTCGTTAATCTTTGATATGAATTACAGCAAATTCTCATTACTATGACAATCCCCTGGAACCCTGTTACGACAAACTTCTGATTCTTCTTCTCATGAAACAACCTCTCCATGATTTCATGTCCTTGGTGATGCATGGTGCGATCCTGAACAGAATGTGGCGCCGCAGGAAGTGAGTTTAATGACAATAAGCCCCGTTTTCAATTTATTTTATTATCACATATGTATTTACATTTTTAAACACTTAATTCCACACTAGGTAGTGTAAATTTCTAATACATTTAGTAATGCCGGCTAGCCAGACCTGTCACATTTGTCTTCCTTCTCATCCTCTTCTTCTTCTTCTTCTTCTTCTTCTTCTTCTTCTTCTTCTTCTTCTTCTTCTTCTTCTTCTTCTTCTTCTTCTTCTTCTTCTCTTCTTCTTCTTCTTCTTCTTCTTCTTCTTCTTCTTCTTCTTCTTCTTCTTCTTCTTCTTCTTCTTCTTCTTCTTCTTCTTCTTCTTCTTCTTCTTCTTCTTCTTCTTCTTCTTCTTCTTCTTCTTCTTCTTCTTCTTCTTCTTCTTCTTCTTCTTCTTCTTCTTCTTCTTCTTCTTCTTCTTCTTCTTCTTCTTCTTCTTCTTCTTCTTCTTCTTCTTCTTCTTCTTCTTCTTCTTCTTCTTCTTCATCTTCTTCATCTTCTTCATTCTGCTATGATTAATTAAGTTAGACTCTATTAACAAGGCAACTACCAATGACATGCCTTACTTAAACTTAACTACTGATTTTAACAGAGTATTAAAAACCTGACCAATAGGTACATCATAATTTATTCCAAATCTAACGCTTCCATTTTGTAACTTAAAGTTTTAAATTGTCAAAATGATGTGTGCAGTGTCACAGGGCAGCGTATTTTCTAAATTTACGAATTTCGAAAATTAGTTCAAGTCACTTTTACTTACTATCCTAATATGGTGCAAAATAAGAAATAAATTACATACACATGTTTTAAGGTGTGTAATCGCGAGCGATTTGCCGCTTGTTGCAGGCACTTCCTTTTGTATATTGGAAACAAAATGGTAAGCTACGAAATGATTTGAAATTTCAATCGTGATTCGATAAAAGACAAACTTAGGGTTAACACTTGGTATATTATTTTCTTTGTTTATTAGTAATGATTAGTTGAGGTTTGGTGAAAAATTGTATATTTTCTTGTCTCGCTGGGTGCCGCTTGAAATTTAATTTAAGAAATGTGCCAAGTGATAACCCTATCTTCTGTCTTTTATCTAATCATGATTAAAATTTGAGATCAATTGGTTAACGGGTTTGGTCTCCAATCGGATCGCAAATTTCATCGTTTTGCGCCGTTTTGTTCAATAACCGGCGCCTAATTAACGATGCAATAAGCAAAAATGAAAAAGTGCTACTAATATACAATCAGACTGATCATGTGAACATCCTATCAAAGTACCAACCACTTATGAAACAATTTTTCTCTCTCAATTTGCTAAAACAGCGGTGCTGGTGCTGGTGGTGCTAAAACACCACCATAAACGATTTCTCACGACGAGTGAAACTGATATACCTATCAGAATGATTTTGAGCTTACAACAAGTGTTGAATTACGTTGTGTAGATTCAAGGAGCATGGAGGCCTTCAGACAGGACGCTTTTGGTGACGAGAATCTGTACTTACACGATTTCGGTGAGTCAAATATATTATCTTTCACACTCTTGGGCGTCTGATGTAAAACACAAATGAGTCCTTGTACACTTTTCATAAAAGTTGAGTTAGCTACTGAATATTGTCTGATCGGTGACTTTTGAGTAAAATGATAAGAAAAAATCTTGTGAGCTCTGCGTTTTTAAGTAATTTATAAAACATGTTTTATATCAAAACTGGTCTTCTCAAATCAAAACTCATCTAAACCAAATCAAAACTCGCCTTCCATAAGATACATTTAATATATTTTAACATATTTTGGGAATATACCTATTACAATTTGCTAATGAAGAAAGAATAATTGTGAACATTCTAATAAAAATAAAAATTGTGATTTAAACACCCTTTTCTGTATGAGTAACCTTCCCACTACAATAATATTCACAACTATAGCCTTACCTAAAATACTTTCAGTTGGTAGAGCACGACTAGCAGCCACTGGAATTTGTAAATGATTCGTGTTATTGTTAAGATAATATCTGTAAGTGATTCCTAAGCTGTTATTAAATAAATACATAAATAATTGACTGGATATCGGAAGGTCTTGGGTTCGTGTCCCACTCGAAGAAAATCTTTTCATATTGCAGTTGGGCATTTATTCACATCCACCTATCTGAGGTTATCAGCAAAAACCATAAAAAAAACATTTTATAAAATGTCTATTGTACTTAGTGCTGATAGTCAGAAGAACCTATTGATTTTAAAATATATACCTACTTCTCTCCTTCCCGGCCTTACATGCGTATTATAGAAAATAATAATAGTCGAGTTTTGATCCTTATCTAGGCAGGGCCAATATTGTAAGAAGATGTCAGCTGAGATCGATATTTAGCGAAATCAGCCCATTTTGGAAAGTCAAAAAAATATCAAGTCCTTTTTATGTATTTTTATTGCAATTTTTCTAAAATAAAGTCGGTGAGAACTGTAATTTTTGCCTATTTATTGGTGCCTGTGGCCATGTTATAGATGCCAGGTTATAAACAAAAAGAAACTTATCTTACCCTCTTCGCCTATCCAAACGAAGACAATATATATATATGGGCCATTATCCCACTATATTAGTTTTGAACATTTTTTTTCATAATTTTTTTTTTACTTGTTTCATGTTGCATTATTTTTTTTAATGTTACTTACATAGTTGGGTAACCAACTGGAAAGTAGCTTCGATCGATTCTCGGGTGTTACGAAATTATTTGCGATTTTGCATGATGAAACGTACATTTTAGTAACCTCCGTCCCAAACATATTTAATCCTACAATATAAAATATGTTTCTCAGATAACTTGTTTAAAGTATTTATTCGTAAGCTTATGATATAACTTATTATAAAAAAAATATACGTGACTTAGAAATACCAATAACTTAAAAATTGTGCCGAAAGTACTTACTATTTTGAAGGAATTTAACAAAATTTAGCATTACATTTAGATTTGCACATGAAAATCATAATGCAAATAACACAAACTAAAATAAAATGAGTAAACTATTATATATATTTTCAGGAAAAAAATATAAACATATGCTAACAGCAAAATTTAATTTTTTCGGCTGTTTTAAGCGAGGGAAAGTGGATATTTCGTAGAATCGGTAGTTACTTAAATCCAAGAAAATCATATTTACAGCACTCATTGCAAGAGTTTTTCTATTCTAACATACTATTATACATATAATGGTAACTTGTAACGCATCAGATCATACAAAAATGAAAATTTCAAAATTTTCGTTATTCCCGACCCCATTGAAATCGCTGTTTTGGGACATGGAGTTACTTTTAAGAAGGAAAATGACGACAGTTATTTAAGGGTAGGTGCCAGAAACTCGAAACTCTGGAAATATTCCAGGGCAGCATAGTACAAACTAATAAAAATTAATGCTAGTATGTAGCTTGACACGTTTTAATTATACCGGGGTGGACAGGAGTTACGAGAGAAAGGGAACTCTCACCTTTTTTGATAGAAAATGACTTCTCATTTTCTGTCATTTAATCAGAGCGCCATGAAGTAAGCAGAAAATTCATGAAGACAGGTTGACGAACCAATAAAAAAAAATCTGGGTCTGTACTACCAACTCTACAATATAATAAACCGGAGTTTTCAAACGGGACGGAGGTTACAACCAAAGTGATGGACAGCTATTAAAAAATTTACTACAATCAATTGTGTGGACTAACTGATGTTTCATCTGTGTAAATGTAAACTTTGCGTGGTCTTTTCACTAAAAAAAAATCACCCTACTATATTCATTGCCTCAAAATTAAATGCCGTGCGCTCAAACATTGACTTTTCAAAGACGGACACGGGACGGAGGTTACTTTTCACCTATAAAAGTAGCAAATTTGAAAATATTATTGTACAAAAACACAAAAATAGTGATTGCAACATGTAGAGGGGTACGCAATACAAATTAAAAAAAATATTTCCCCTCATTTTCTTTCAATTGCTTTTAGCAATTCAACTAGGACAGCAAAACTAATATAGTGGGATAATGGCCCATATCTATATATATATAGAGATATATATAATATAATTTGTATAGAGTGAAAATTGCGGTCTGTGCGATTTATTAATGAAACAGCAATATTTTGTCAAAAAAATTCGGGACCAAAATATTGGAGTCGAAAAAGGTCAAGTGGGCTGACAATAAAATGTTTATTTTTCAACATGATCAGCCCGCACACAAGAGATTTTTCTTAAGCGGGCTTCCACAATTAATTAAATTGTTTTGATGTACAAAGAAATTATGTTTATTATAATTTGTGAACTCTGTAAATAGAGTATTAATACGATGTAATTTGTAATCTGTTCCTAATTAAAAGGGAATAAAATGAATGGGATATTAAATTGTATTGATTGATGGGCTATAGAATCACAGAATAAGGAAAATACATTATCTTCCTCTTATGTTCAATAATTCGGCAAATTTCGTGTTTTATATGTTAAGTCACGTGGTACCACTCGATTACCCTTTAAGGTAGCTGGGTCGATCGACCATTTTTTAAGATAGTGTTCAATTTCGCTGTACTCATTCATTGGTATCCCCTAAACAACACTTCAAAAAATAAAATACTTCCCGTGTCTAGTTTTCGAGATAGGCGAATAAGAAATAAGTATTTTCCCCATGTTATCATGTTATCAGATTTGAAAAATTTGCTACAAATGAAGATTTTATTTAATTGGCCCGATAGATTTTCAAAAAACCTATATAAGAAAGAATCTTTAATCTATTTACTTTCATTAAAAAAATATAAACCAATATCATCGTGTGCTAAATAAAAAGTTGTAGGCGATTCAATTCAAATTGCGAATCAAGTCAAAATACTTTTGGCAACACGGGAGTGCTCAAGGTAGTTAGAAGGCATTAAATGCCTACTAAAGATACCTTGACTTTTCATGAAAGTAAACTCTAGGTGTAAGCTCAGCAAGCTCAGCCATCATGATTCCACACAAATTCAAATTTTCAAAGTACGATGTTGCCATATTGTACCGTATTGTTTAAATTATAGAAAAATCTTCAATATCCAATTCAAAACTAACTTCTTTTTGGCATTAATACTGCTCTAAATAATAAGATAACGTATAAATACGATTTAAATGTTGTCTATTTCAACTACCCAGTATATTATTAAAGTAAATTATGTGCTAAAAGAATTTATAAACGTGATTTTTTTTACACTTAATAAATTAGTTAAAGCTCTCCAATACTTCAGAAAATCGATCGATTAACGTCTTCACGTCCGTTGATCTTTTGATTTGTACAGAAGCTCGAATAACGTATCTGCAGCAGAGACATCGAGAGTTGGAGAGAATTGGGAGAGTTTTTCTAGCAGCTGACCGAGATAAGTTGGTCCGAGGACTGAACAAGAAGATCTGTTGGCTCAAGACAACTCTCGGTAAGAGAAAACTATTCGCACAATAAAGATCAGGACTGCACTCTAGGGGTAAAAAAGTGGTACTAGAGGAAGGGTGTACGCATTCAATTCTCATAAGAAACGTGAAGAGTTTATAGATACCTCTTCTTCATACACTATTAAACATAGAACCCTGAAAAAAATATGGAGTATAGAAAATATAATGATTTATCGATCAGTCACATCAGAATTTTTCTCCGAGATTAAATTGCAGCGTAATAATCATGCAAACATTTAATGCATATGCCAATGAGAGGACATGGAATGGTTGAACGAACCCATTCAACCATCTCATACGGATAGACATTTACTAATTATTTAAACACAATAAATAAAATTGTGTTGACTGGCGTGATGTGGGAAACTGTAAGAGTAACTTGGTTCTGCGCATGTGCAGTGTCACATTATCATCACCAAAGTGACTCTGCGCATGAGCAGAACTGATTTGTTCAACCAAAAGTTCGTCTGAATCGGTCTGTAAATGCTCTGTGGATCAAAATCAAGTTCGTAGATTTGTGGTTTTGTTCTATGAATAAAAGATAACGCAATAAGAGGGCTGAGTAGTGGGCGTGGCCTTGAAGAGTTTTTAATCGTTTTTCATCAATATCTTATTAAAATAAGGCTTTGCACGATTCTTCAGAACTGTTCAATTAAAATAATTTCATAGTTTGGAATGTGTTTAATTTTTATTTCGTCCTACATACGTTTAGTGCCATATTTTTACTAATTTTCGGGCACTAAATGTCTGTAGGACAAAATAAAACTAATACACCATTCCAAGATATGAAATAAGTTTCATTGAACTGTTCTGAAGACTCGTACAAAGCCTTATTTTGTTAACAATTACATTGGTAAAAGATATTAATAAAAATCGATTTAAAACTCTTCAAGGTCAAACTCACTACTCAGCCGACTAAAATAAGGAACTCTCTAGTTTAAGAATGAAATAAAAACGTGAAATGTTGAAAGTACACTTGTCTACGATGTAGACACTCCAAAAGTGTATTATTCTGGGATGAATAGTTTGCACTGTATTTTTATTCAAAAATAAAGCGAGTACATTTTTTAAAGCGTGAAATCAACCCAATGAACCTCTGACGTCAAAAGCCATCTATAAACACATAAGCACAATGCATGATGGCTCTGATCGCGAATAATATTGCTGTCTACGTCACCAGCCAGACAATCGACTCACTCTGTTTTTCCTGACAAAATGGTACTTGATATTTCAATGCAAGAGTTATGAATGAAAATGTTAGCCTACAAAAGTAAAACAAATATTTCCTTGATTCTTTGGGGTATAGTTTTTTTTTATTAAGTTAGCAGGAGCGATCGTCTCCTCAGATCTTCATAATTTTGTGTGTACTTATTGATATTCATGCCATACACAATTATTGAAAAAATAATACACTTCTCCTGTCTAGTTTCTGAGATAAATTGAGTTTTCTCCTATGTTATCTTATGGCAACCAAGTAAAATCGAGACATTTTTAAGCTATATTGAATTCTATATTTTTTCTTGTAGATATACGGACGTACTATCAGAAAAAAATGAAAACAATACCAACCTGTGCTATTTTAAAAGTTATTAACCAAAATCGCAATGATTTTCCTATACCTCCCTTGTTAAAGTTTTGTTCATTTTCAAAAGACAAAATTGAAAACTCATTATTGGGCGGTAGTTGCAAACTACAGAACTTTAAAATAATCTTTTATACTTAAATATAGTTGAAATATTGGAAAACATTTTTTGAACATTTTAAGACAAATATTTTTGTATCGATCGATCCAGCCACCTTAAAGATAGAAAAAAATTGAGAGTTACCTATTATTCTATTATTAGTATTCTAGTACTGTTAGTACACTATACTACTGTAGCTATAATTGACCAATGTAGATCTCCTCCCCCCACTACGTCATAAAACAAAAGTCAATGTTTGGTCACTGACAGCTGTCAGTGACCAAACATTACTGTCAGAACAGCTAACAGCTGTTTCTTTCAGAATTTAACAGTTTCACAATCTACAAATTGTCATTAATAATAGTAATACTTTAAACTATCTACTAGAATATTGTTCAGTGACAGAAGCCATTAAAAAGTAAAGCACTTTGGCAACATACCTGACAAAATATAATTTGTTTCGTTGTACCCACGTTGTACCACTGTAATAATTGTTCAGCATATCATCAAACATGATTTATATGAGCTTAAATATTATATTGATTGTACTATTTCAAGTGGTAGATTAAACTATTAAACACGTGTGAGCTATTTCTTTTATCTTTTTGAATTTCATTTGTCTGAATGAAATTTTTTTATTTTTTAAGAACCCTGGAGTTACCATTAAATACTTTTGTCTTTCATAAGACAACGCCCACCTTCATTGGTAAATTAACAAAACTTGTTTGCTTTCAGCTATGTATCAAGGCGCCGGAACGACACATGGCAAATGTAATGCGGGACCAAATCAGAAGAAAGGTCAACTCAAGATCTTCGAACCGTTCCCTGAAAGTGAATTGGAATAAAAATACAAAGTTTACCACATGAACGGAAGTGTGTTGTGTATGTTCCCTTCATACTGTCTTCATACTGTCTATTCGTCACTAAAGTTGCAATTAGCGCTCTGACGGTACAAAGTGACACTACAGTTTTGACTGAGGGGTAAACAACTAAAGAAAAATAACAATGTATACTTAAAAAAAATAAAAAATTAAAATTAAAAATATCAAAAAATTACATCAAAATTTATATATACAAAAATCAAAAACCTATGTAAAAAAAATCAAAATATTCCAAAAAAAAACACTCAAAAACAGAAAAAAATACAAATATAAAAAAATACTACGTAAAATGAAAAAAAATTAAAAAAAAAATTAAATTAAAAAAATCAAAAAATCAATAAAACATAAAATCAAAAAATCTCGTGTTTTTGTTAACCCCTCGGTTTAGACACCTCTTGAAAGAGCGTAGCGAGGGTCTCCATTCGGCCCTTTTGGACTTTTCTCTGGGTTTTCTTTGTGTGTTTGGTTCAACGCCACAGGACACATTTATTATTCTTCCGGTCGAGCTGAAATTTTGTTATCATACTTACCCACGTTTTATTAAATTTTACGTTACAAAGTTTTAACCAAATCCTTAAATTGAATATCTTCCGCCTGAATGAAAATTAAAATGTTCCGATTATATTCAAATAATGTGATTACGGTGCTGCAAGCGCGAGCGATTTTACAGCGTGTTTCAGGCACTTTTTTGGATACGATTGGAGACAAAATGGGTTGATGAAATTATTTGAAATTTTAATCATGATTAGATAAAAGACAAACTTAAGGTTATCCCTGGGTAAATTTTAAATTTTTGGCTTTGTTTATTATTAATTGGTTGATTTTTGGTGAATAATGTAGGGTTATCACTTGGTTCTTTTTTAATATTTTGCTTTGTTTATTAATAATTGGTTTATTTTTTGTGAATAATGGTATATTTTCTTGTTTCTCTTGTTTCGAAATTTAATTAAAAAAATGGGCCAAGTTTGTCTTTTATCTAATCCTGTTTAAAATTTAAGATCAATTGGTTCACGTGTATAGTCTCCAATCGTATCGCAAATTTTATAGTTTTGCGCGGTTTTGTTGAATAACCGGCGCCTAACTAACGATGCAATAAGCAAAAAAGAAAAAGTGATACTAATATACAATCAGACTGATCATGTGATTGTGAACATCCTATCAAAGTTACACCCACTTCTGAAACAATTGTTCTCTCTCAATTTGCTAAAACAGCCGAGCGCTTGTATCACCTTAAGTATTTACTGATTTGTTGACATTTTAAAAGTATCGAGCTGACTATACCTATCGAAAAGTTTGTTCTGCTACTAAATTATTGCAGAGTGTATTGAAGTTGGAAATCTGCAAGGAAAATCAGAATCAAATGTCATTGCTTGAGCGGATCGAGTTTGGTTGGAGAAGTTGCATGTCTCAGTGCTCACTCACAAACGCGTTTTCCTGAGCGTTTCCCTATTTCATAGAGTATCATTTCGGTGAACGCCTGATGGTTAGGCAACACATCCTACAAGTGTGTTCGGCGGGTTGCCGATCTAAAGGGCTTTGCTATGCGTGCAATATTACTCAATTTACAAATGTTTCGATTTGTTAATTTGATGTAGCCCCACTGACACAATATTTACGCGTTTCTCCCTTTAAGATAAAATGGTAGAACGTATTATCTTGGTGGGACTTTGATGGAATTAATCACTTTATTTTTGCCAAAATAAATATTTGGCCGCTCAAGTCCTTTGTTTAGTTCGGAATAGCATGTAAACTTGAGGTATGTTGTAATGTTACCAAATACAGAGATACCAAATCATATTGACTTAAAAGTGTGGTCGATTTATTTTCAGAAAATGTAGAAATTAATTGTTTATGTTTAAATGATTATTTCATACTGGTATTCCTAAAATGTAAAATCAATTATAATAATAATAAATAATCTTTCGTTTACTTTTTGAGGTGGGTAGAGGGTGCAATACAAGCCTTCCCCCCCCCCATTTTTTTTAAGGGGGCGTAGTTAAGTTGCCTTTCCTCCCAGGCGTTTGCTCAGTTTCTGTTCGTATAAGAGGGGGACATCCCCAAATATATTTGTAAGGCGTTTTCAAAATGCACAGATTTTCTGTATTTTGACAATAAATTCTCGATTTTTCTCTCATATGCTGTAAGCTTTTTGATCAGAGGGATTATAAAATTATTCCTTTTACAAGCTTGAGATTTTAATAGCACATTTATGCGATTTGAAACCAAATACAAATATTAATTATCATTTACAAAATTTTCATTGCTAATATCGCAAGTCAAACACGTACTCAAAACGATGCCAAAATCACTCAAATTCTATTCTTTCTTACCAATTTTCAAAAACGTCCGGCGGAGCAAATTCACATGCTTCGATTCTCTATAATGTTGACCCCTCCACTCAAAATAAAGTTCCTACACGGTCGGCAAAAAGCGAGGTATTTCTGACTTAATAAATTGCAATCGAAAGAGTGCAAATATCTCGTCATTTTGTGACATACGTAAATCTTTAATAGAAGAGTAATAGTTTGATACATCACTCTATTTATTAGGGTGCATTTGAGAATTAAAAGTGTTAACAAAAGTTAACTTTGAAATCTGGTACAGAATGACCGAACTTTTGTCGATCTAACAAGATATTTGAAGAAGATTTCTCATGAATTTCCTAAGAAATTGACCCTTTTTATGTAGATTTCCCTCTCACCTCCTCCATTGGTAGAGATAGTAGTGGGTATACTTATTTCAAGTGTTAAGATTTTTAAGACTTTTAAGACTTTATAAGACACTGTCAAATAGGTAAGGTATTGTTCAAAGTTTTGAGATACAAATAAATTAATTTCCGGGAAGTATCAATGACCTTTCGTAAATATAAATAGATGAACTTGGAATAGTTCATAGCAACTGTAAATTTAGACTTTGTAACATTAATCATATCTAGGATAATTTTTGAAAATTTGGAAACTTACAGTGTACTATTGGAATTAGAAGTAAAAATAGGAAAAACACAACTACTAAAGAACGTATTCTGTTCAGGAAAAGGATTAATCTGTACAGAATTAATCCAATCGTAAAAAAATAATCAGTTAATTATGAAAGTTATGATTAACAATAATGACAAATAATGTAGGTAAACCAAATTCGCAATGATAATTAATCTGTTGCATATTTATTTAATTCCTTTTGAATTTTAGAAACGTCATAACTTTTCAATTTCAATATTATTTGCTCGTCCATCGAAGTAAAATCTTTATAAAAATTTAAGTTTTAAACCATCACCGCAGTCCTTTGAATTTAAATACAATACCTAGTAGTTAACTGGACCACCATTGAAAATCATACTACATTTTTTCTTTAAATCAAGTTTTTATTACTTACATATCTGTATTTAACAGTCATGGTACAATTGTTTGTGTGTTTTACATTTATTCCCACCTCTGATTTTCTTTCAAATAAATACACGTGTGGTGTCGACTTTTTAATCTTCTGTGTTCTAACAAAACCAGATGCTCGGTTGTCAAACAATGCAGTACTTCAGAAGTCGTTCAAACTGCATCAGAGACAGTTGCAGTGAAGACATTATCGCACTCGACCACGACAAGTAATAATTTTATCGACAACAAAAAATATCGAGGTAAAGAATTTAAAGTCGACTACAATCGATCGGTTTTGCTATAGTATGCAAATTAGCAATTTTAACTAAGCAAGAATATAATATAAAAAATTTAGTTAGTGATCTGGAGGGCTCAACCGATCGAACATTCAATTTTTTTTTTTTAATTACAATCATAACTTACTTTTTCCAACATTTCAACTACTTGCAACTCCTGTATTATAGCGAGGTTTCAATTTATTTCCTTCCGAAAATGAACAAAACTTTAACACGGGAGGTATAGGGATTTTTTTTTAGTTTTTGGTTGATAACTTTTAAAATAGCACAAGTTGGTATTGTTGTAAATTTTTTTCGAATAGAAATTTTAGCTATTATCTAGAAATCATTTTTTTTATACGTTAACCCTCAGTAAAATTCAAAACTCAAAAATAGCATGGAAATCGTCTTGATTTTATTGCGCCTGGATAAGACTAGGTACATGTTAAAAATAGGAATTTATAACTACAATATTATCTTATAATAATATCACAGTATCGTGTAAACAGTGATTATTGATAGTGCCTCTGCCAAAAATAAGAGGATGGGATCTCCGAATTTCACTCTTCGTGAGAAATCGTTCAAATTTGGTAGGATATAAATAGATTTTTGTGTTCTGCATCATAATATGGCAAGAAAAAGTAGACAACGTGAACTAATTTTTGAGATATATCGCTTCAAAATTTAGTTATTTCACCAAAAAAGTCAGGCTGATTTTTTAAAGTGTAATAATTAAGCTGCTTTCCAACAGATGTATCAAATCAATTATTATCTATTTAATTTTTCATTGTTCATATTGCATCAATGCAATATTTTATTTTAACATTTTTAAATTCCAACGTTCCTGGACGTTTCGACCTAGGAGGGTTTTACTGATTTATTTTTACGTTTTTCTAACTGAAAAGTGCAGGTAACTCTAACGCGTTGATAAGCGAGCACCGGTGTGCAGCATATATAACCATTATCTAACCAAAATTCCGTAAATTATCCACAAGTAATCACTTGCAGGATAACGCATAAGAGTTCAAATTTTCTTCAGAAACTGGGAAGATTGCCACAAAACCTTACATTCAATATAAATCCATGAAAAGCAAAGGACTTTCCCGCCACTTCCAGGATCACAGAAATGTTAAATTTTTCTACAGAAAATGGCTATCACCACAAAAACTTACGTTTACTAAAAACTTCCAAGAAAGCATCGCCAAACAGCAAAAAGAATCATTGGCAGAATATCAAATAAGTTGAACAACTCCTGTCAATGTCAAAATAATTATGAAACAAATGTCACTGCCTACTGATAGAAATGCAGTAATCATGGTCCATAGGTATTTTTTGAACATTTCGTAGAAGATTTTGTTGATGCGATACAAAAATCAAGTTTCCGATGAAACCAATGGACCAAACTTGCTGTAAATCATTTTGACCACAACCAGAATAATAATATAAGTTTTGTGCTAAAATTGGCCTGATCCGTGACTTCGTTTGGCAGAAGACGCCAGATGCACAGAAGAAAAAAAGAGATTCGAGCCATATTTTCAAGTAGAGACCACACATTACAAAAATCAGAAATCAGAAAAATGAGGAATTTCAGATTTTCAACGAGTTCCGTCACAAATTTCGTATTGTTTACTTGTTTTATAACGACTTAAAAAGTAGCTATGATAAATATTTTTCACTTATGACGTCATAACTTAAATTGTTAAAAAAATAATCGCGATTTTTAGGAAATTTTATTTCCAAAGCTTGCTTCAAGTGCAACCGACTCTTGTCGATAAGAGTCAAATTAAAGGTTCACATCAAAGCACCTCGACTTCATCCTATACTTTCACGTGTTGATTTCACAAGAATTCGCTCATTCGCTCATAATCCAAAATGGATGTTGCATATTCTGGTGAATTTTTTGTTTGTTTTTGACGTAGAACTATGTTTATTTTTTAGCAACATTTCAGCCGCCTTTCCGTCACGCGACACGACACGACACGGCACGACACGACACGACACGACAACCCGACTTTAGTTGGATGGGGTAATTAATTGTTAATTAATTGATATAATAAAAAATCCTAGAGCCATTCACCGTTCACCGTTTATGACCGTTATTAATCACTTCTTTCTTCTCAAACCGTGTTCATTTAGAGACATATTGCTGACACAATATGAACAAGACCAAGTACGCGGTAACAACAATCAAGAAACAGGAACTGCCTCTGCTCAATAGAAGGAAGAAAACTGTTGAGATATCTGGTAGGGATGAAGCCACTCAGGATGGAACTGGAATTGGAGAACAAAAGTGGAGAAGAAAGTATAAAGGTAAGTCAAGAAACAGGAACTGCCTCTGCTCAATAGAAGGAAGAAAACTGTTGAGATATCTGGTAGGGATGAAGCCACTCAGGATGGAACTGGAATTGGAGAACACAAGTGGAGAAGAAAGTATAAAGGTAAGTCGACTTAGCTATAACCATGAGTCTAACTTGATACCTTGTTTTCTTCCGTCTATTAGGCAATAGATATAATCAAATCAAATTGATGCCCTTGGACAAATCCAAGGGCCTATTCAGGATGAAATTTGTGGGAGGGGGGGAGGGTGGACACTATCATTATTTTAAAAAAGTATAGTGGAAACATGGGCGTTCGGGTCAAGGTCATTCGTTTTGGTGCAAGTATGCTATTTTTATCATATTAACAGTAATAGCTATATTGGGAAATATAAATTACAAATGTTCAAACATTGGTATGTGAAGTTAAAGAATAGGTAGGCTAGAACTTATTACCATGCAAGTTCGGGGGGCAAACCCCGGAAATTTAACTCAATTCCAAGCGTTTTGGTACATTTTATAAAATACGATCTGTCATTTTTATGAGTTTGATCCTTCACACGATTTTAAATACTTATGCGTTTTTTTAACGAAACCATGATTTCGGGTGAACGAACATTTATCAGATGCTCATACCTGCCATCAAGGTTTCCTGTTTGTAACTACTTGAAACCAAACCAAATGTTTGAGTTTCAACATGTAATCCATGTCTTTGTTTCGCACCTAGGAATACTGTTCTTATCTCTGATTGGTTGGAGCTTCATCTTCCTCGCGTTGATCATCTACTTCTGTGACCCACTGAAGATGATCACCAAATATGTAAGATCAACATTTAAGGAAGCTATTTCAAATACATAATGCAGCATTCACGCGATATTGCCATTATGGGACCTCTCCAAAATGTGTAATAGTATAGATCACATCTTATATCTAATAGCTAATTGGGATCGTACTCTTACTCCTGTTTCTTTTCTATAATGTGTCAAATACAAATTGGCAGGGTGACAGTTTAATCACCTGGGCCCTCATTCACGTACATTGTCCTTATCCTTGCCTACCCCGGGGTAGCCTACCACTTGCTTACCACCTCGGGGTAGCGAATGACACATTCGTATTCACGAAGCAGTGGTATCTTGGTGGTAGGTCACTGCCTACTTGAAATTTGAATAGTGTAAATAGAACGTAAATTTTAAGTAGGCAGTGGATTATTCCACCAATCAGATTCAAATATCATTTTCTGCGCGCGTGCATTTGTCTTTATTAAAAATAGTGTCAGTTCAATTCCAAACGATAAACTATACAAAGATAGAACGAAATGTGTTAGTTCAATAACATCTGGTGCAACAATAGTTTTCTACGGTGAATTCAGTGCTAACTTAACTCTGCAACATAAAAATATGAAGTTTATTACTTATATCTAGTGTTTAAGAAAATGTTTTGGAGGTTATATGGTCCATGGATTGACTTACTAGAACCAATAATACTATCCGATATTGTGTGGAATGACTAAATAAACATGAACTAACATAGAAAACGTAAGTAAAAGACAAATTAGATACAATAAACACACAACACAGCTGATCAGATGACGACGCGAAGTAATTACTTCAAACAGTTGTTTTGACAGACATGTCAAGTTAAAAATGGCCGCCAATAAGTTACCACCAACTTCAAACTTGGTTACCACGGCTTACCCCTGCCTCGAGGTAGGGGTAGACTCTACCCCGGGGTAAGACATGATAACTTCTTCGTGAATACCGATACCACTGCCACCCGGTCTACCACGCCTTACCACTCGCTATCATGGCTTACCCCATGTACGTGAATGAGGGCCCAGTGGGCTAACAGTAATTCCCAGTGACCTCCTCAAATATTCTCGGAGTTCTAAGACCTTTTACCTCGTTATCTTCTTCAGGAGCTGACACTCAAGAGAGGTACATTCATGTACAAGTATTGGGAGAAACCGCCGCTGATGCCTCACGTAAAAATCTACGTCTTCAATGTGACGAATCCTGAAGAGTTTCTTCAAGGAAAGGAGAAGTTGCGGTTTGAGGAAGTCGGGCCGTTCGTCTACAAGTGAGTATATACTATATAGATGATTGAAATATGAAGGTACAGGGGAAGGAAGCTATGCGTCACATTTGGATGAAACTGAGATAAACGAAGTTTTATGTTGTAGCTTATATCGATCTTCCATACAAATCTATTAATTGATTTTTTAATACTTTATAGTAATATTTACTAAAAACCGAGGGAATATTCTGAAAGTCCATAAAATTCAATGCAAGATTACAACTTAAACTCATTAAAAATTACTCATAGCGTTCTTCCCTTATACCCTTCATATCTTTTGGATAAAAAACACACACAAATCGAGTGCAGCTATGCGTTAGATACTCATGATCGATGCAACTTGAAAATGTTAATATTTCAGAGAGCACATTGACAACGACGAGGCTGTATTCAACGACAACAACACTGTTACATACTCACTGAAGAAGAGATACATCCCGGTGCCTTCCTTGTCATCTGATGTTCTATTGGGCGCCAGCATTGTGGTTCCAAACATTCCGACAATAGTGAGTAATCCATGGCTGTATTAAAGGCTCTATGCACTCCATCCTACTGTTCTAAGATAGAATTGAGGCAGCCCTTGATGAGGGACAATTCAGATCGGGCCAGATAGACTTGGGCGGTTGGGGTTTAGTAAGAGTACTATCCACATCTATATAGATGCAAACCCTGCTAACTAAAAAAAATAGTTATAATTAAACGTTATTATTTTACACTATTAAATTCTCCATCTTCCAAGTACAAAGTGCGAGAAAGAAATTATTCTCTTTCAAAACTTGGATTGCAAAATGCTTCCACTAGCATATTATTAGGAAATATGACTGGGTTTTTCTGGTTTTCTCTAGTCGACCCAAAGTGGAGAAGGATTTACCATCTAACCCCCACACAACCTATGTTTAGTGTCTATCAGTAAAGGTTCTCTCATGTATCCTGTTATATCTTGCAGGGCGTGGCTTCCATGTTGGCCGACTCCTCGACTCTCGTGAACCTCGGCTTCATGGCGCTCACCAACTACCTCGACACGAAGCCCTTCCTGAATCTCATGATCGACGAGTTCCTCTGGGGTTACAAAGATCCGATCATCACCATGGCCAGCAGATTCGCGCCGAGCGTTGACATCGACAAGTTCGCAGTCGCCGAGATGGTGAGCTGGAAACATTCAACAACTCGTCGACTGTTAGCGCGAGCGGTTTTGCCGCTTGTGCAGGCACTTTTTTCGATACGATTCAGACAAAATGGGTTGACGAATTTTTTTGACATTTTAATCATGTTTAGATTAAAGACAAACTTAGGATTATCACTTGGTACATTTTTTATTTTCTGTTTTGTTAATTAGTAATAATTAGTTGAGTTTCGGTGAAAAATTGTCTATTGTCAATTTTCTTGTCTGTCTGGATGCCGTATGATATATAATTTTACGTATTATTTATTTACGTACAGTTGTAAATATTTTCGCTATCTCAGCAGCAAATTAATTGTCAGTGAACATCTATTTTTGTAGATTGAAGACTGTGACTTGATCAACAGAAAAGCTCTCATAGAAGTAAAGTTTGTGGTTTTCCATCAAATGATGTGGCATGTTGCAGCTATTCGCCCAGGAAGGCGACGTTGAAACGATGTTCCTCAACGACGCGTCAACGACCAACGGCGAGTCAGTGAGGCCGTACACTATCGACACTTACAACGGACAAACTGGACTTGCACATTGGGGCTACATACAGGATGACAACTCAACACACAAGATCTGCAATACTCTGCGAGGTGTCGCTTATGATGGAATTGTATACCATAGGTTGGTAGTACCGTGGACGGCGCCAGGAATTTTTGATAGGGTGGGCAATAAGCGGCGGCCAATTATTTATGGCAGGCACATAATTTATCCACTGAAACACATGCCACGCAGGGCATTTTTCCGAATTAAAATCAATAGATACGAATTTGGGAGGCTGAAAATATTACTTTGGGGGTAAAATATGGTTGTAATCACATAAAATAATGGTGCTTTGTACAATTACCAAATAATGGTTTGATTCAGCGTTCAACAGGAATAATTTTATAAAATTATTGCATCCATGTTATTAGATTACTTATTCATTGAATTATAAGCAAAAATTAATTTTAAAGACAATAATAAAAGTATATTCGTTCATTTTTGGGTTGGTAGAGGGTGGATATAGTACACAATTTTGGGTGGACGCGCGCCTACATGCGCCCACCCCTGGCGCCGTCCCTGGGTAGAACTGTTTGTACGGGATATTTCGGGTTTTTGGAATAGCATGTTCTCTGCGGAGTCAGAAGGGAAAAGTCGGTAGAAACCTGATTCAAGATTTTTTAGCTACGTCCACTTCATTCGTTCTGACGAGAACTCATAATGTTCCACCAAAATACAATTCAGATAGAAGAGGTGTGTTTTAGGATTGTTGTATGAATCTGTACCACTCTCTTTACCTGATATTTACATTTTTGACGGTCTTCAGTTAATTTTGCTCCCCTATCCTTTCTGCCGAAGCTCAATTATAATTCTCCCAAAAATAATCAGTTTACCTTATAGTGATTTGAACAGGTTTGCCATAGTTTTCAATTTTAGTTTCAGTAGTATACACTCTAACATAGTACACCGTATTGTCCTCCATGAAAATAACAACAGTATTATTTATACATTTTCAGGAATATCTCCACTGCCGACTCATTCTACGCCTACAGATTGAAGTTCTGCCGAACATTGCAGTCCGTCTTCGACTATGCCGGTCCAACTGATTCAGGATTACCGGCCTACTGGTTTAAATTCCACGACGATGTGTTTGACAGCGCCAACCCTATCAACAGTTGCTACTGTCAACCTGACGAAGAAGAATGTCTGCCTCGAGGTCTGGGGGACGTGTCTCCTTGCGCTTATGGTGAGCAGGGGATTTTACTTCTTACGTTGGTAGAATGTGCAGGGATTAACAAAGGGACTGAAAAATGAGAACACTATTCTATATCGTACAATAATACATTTCAAATTGGTGCGAGGACTGCTGCTAACAGATTTATCCTTAAATAATTTTTAAACCGACATAGGTATAGAAATGTGATGGTTTATTGGTTCCTTGGGTTCCTTGATTCCAGGAATGCCGATTGCCATGTCCCAGCCACATTTCTACAACGGTGATCCGAGACTAGCGCAAGCTGTGGACGGTCTGACTCCAGATAAACTCAAACACGACTCGATCGTTGCGATTCAGCCGGTAAGTGACGTCATTTATTAATAAAACATTCACCTTCAAGTCACAGCATAGTTGGAGATTGAAACATTTATGAAATTGGCTTGACAAACCTCAACATTTCTAACAGAGATACTTTCATGACTCATTCCATATATAAAATCAAACAAGAATTGGCGTGAACCGATGGAATGTTGAATAATGATCCAAAATAAAAAGGCGCTATTTTATTTAAATTTTAAACATCACGGGACTGGAAGAATGTTTGGCTTTTGTGGTTTACAGAAAAATTCGTAACTGTGTAACTATTTGACATACTGTGCTACTTTTTGTGGCAAATATAAATAATAACACATCTTTCGGAGGAAAAAATACTATTTTTGTATTGACATTAAATATTAATGTTATCATTTTGTGCCCACATTCTTGACAAAGTTTATAGCTTTCTTCATAGCTTTTCCATTTTTTTAACAACCTACAGACTTAAAGTGAAGCATTTCGTGCGTGATATATCATTATTGAGAAAGTTTCGGACAAAACCGGCAAAACCTTTCAAGTATTGTGACCAGAATGTGTTTTTGCAAATATGATGCAGAGTAGTATCGAATCAGAAAAGTAAAGCAAAATGAAAATTTTTGTTGCAAGCACAAAGAGTCAAAATAGACCGATCGTTTAATTACAGATCATTCTCGAAGATTATTCCTGAAGAAGTCTTCGGGACTTGAGCGCAGGGAGTTCAATTATTTCGTGTCTATTTTCAGGACTTTGGAATTCCTCTACAAATCCATGTCAAAGTTCAAATAAATCTTGTTGTAAAGAACACAAAGTACAACAAGAGAGTCGCTCCTTTCAACAACCTGACTCTGCCGATCTTCTGGGTGTACATCGTAAGTACAACATTTTCCTGAGATTAAGATGCTGCAAGCGCGAGCGATTTTGCTGCTTGTTGCTGGTACTTTTTGGACACGATTGGGGACAAAACGGATGGACGAAATTATTTGAAGTTTCTATCTAGTGGAGCGGTCGCTCCAGGCCAGCCAAGTCGTACGGCGCGCACACTCTCATATAAAGGCTGGAGCAAACCCACTTTTACTGTAAGCATAGCTGTAAGCATCAAAGTGGCATTTTCGGCCTACTGGATCTTAAAATTGGGAAATCTCACATTGTTGCGATATATCTTAATTTCGAGCTATGGCCCACTTTACAACATATACCAAATGTGGGAACAATAGGTTACGCTCTTTGCGAGCTAGAGGGCCGTAAAAACTGTGTCTTAGGGCGGTTTTCATAATAATAATAATAATAATAATAATAATAATAATAATAATTATTATAATAATAATAATCTCAGTAGGGTGGAGCTTAAATCCGGTAAACAGGCCACAGCCTTAACGGCTTAACCGATTGATCTCACATTTTTACCACATATGCACTTTTGGCGTCTGTTTTGGCGTCTGATTTGCCCTCCTTCCCTTGACTTTTTTTGTGCCGCCATTTTGAAACCGGAAGTGACGTTATATCTTAACAACGGCTGGACCGATTGGAACGAAAATAGCGCCAAACGATTCGGACGGTCATCTTTATGGATTATCAATAGCAAATAATTAAAATTTGTGTTAACGAAACCGGAAATGACGTCATGAAATTTAATTCATCGATTGGCATTTCGGCAACAAATTTGATCTAATTATTTTTATATTTATGTAACGTATGTTCCTTTGATATCTCATTTGACTTGTTATAAAACCAACCGGAAGCCGCCATTTTGAAACAAGAAGTGACATCATATCTGATTGACTTCTAAATAGATTTAAACGAAACCAGCGCTAAACAATTAAGACGGTCAACTTTATGTATTATCATCAATAATATTTGCAGTTTCCCATACGGAAACCGGAAATGACGTCACACATTTTAAAAATCTCACAAATTTACATTTTGATGCAATAAATATACTATTTGAGACTGCTTATAATAAAGTGTAATCATGTTTAAATTATGATTCAAGAGGTCAGTGATTTCAGCAGCCATTTTGAAACCGGAAGAAACGTAATATCTCGGAAACTGGTTGACAGATCGGTATGAAACTAGCGCCAAACGATTCGGAAGGCCATCTCTATGGAATAGGAACAGTCAAACTAGAATTTTCCTATTTATGAGGCCGGAAATGACGTCATTCAAATTTATAAATTATTATAATTCCCTCCTACAATATATACATATTCAGAAAGCTTAAAATTATACACATCATTTATAGTTATAAATTCTATGTGGCAGTGCAGAGTGTTCAGCAGCAATTTTGAAAACCGAAGTGTTGCCATATCTCAGTACTGGGTAGACCGATTGGAATGAAACCTTTGCTATTCTTCATGAGAATAACCAAATTGTTAAGGTTGATTTTTTTTAAAGGATTAAGTAATTGTTCATTTGATATGTGCCACACATAAGTTGTAAGAATAAACTAAAAAAAGTAGTGATATCCCCATAAAAAACACTCCGTGTAAAAATACCAGCCAAGTCTCTTCAACTTAAAAAAAAATAATGAAATCTAAAAATTCTGCACTGAAAAGTAGTGATATCAAAAAATTTGCCAAGTCAAAACTTTATTTGAAAATCAAAAAATACTTGGCGCATCGTTTTTTAGGGCATTATAGGTATATTATATGTATAGATGTATATTTGATGTATATTTTATATCTGGCATGTACTTCTCAACTATTTATCTATAAACACGATGCGCCAAGTATTTTTTGATTTTCAAATAACGTTTTGACTTGGCTAATTTTTTGATATCACTACTTTTCAGTGCAGAATTTTTACATTTCATTATTTTTTTTTAAGTTGAAGAGTCTTGGCTGGTATTTTTACACGGAGTGTTTTTTATGGGGTTATTATTAACTAAAGACAAACTGGGGGGCTATCACCTGGTACATGTATATATTGATATTGATGTTAGTTGAAGTGAAGTGAAGTTTAGATATTAGAATAATAAATATTTTGTGAAAGTTGAGATGTTGTTGAAGACAGATGTGGTATTATTTTTGTTGTGTGATGAATAGTTTTCAAGGAACGAATTTACCAAGTTTGGTGTGTGACGGCGTGTGACCTACAGCTTGTTTTGTGCAGAGGAGTGAAATGTCAAAACTATTAAATTAATTATGGGAAATATATGAATTAAAAACTATAATAAAATTTCATATTGCTCTTTGAGACTATTTATTTATTTTATTTTATTTATTTTATTCATTATACCCGCAAATTTATACAAATAAATATGGGTAACGTCATCATTACAGCAATAATATTAATAATAATAATGATAATAATATACAATAAGACAAGTAACAGAATAATACTTATAAAACGTATACACATTACACATTAGGTAAACCTATAATGCCCAAGCCTAGCCATGGTTCTCGAGGAGAAACTCGTCCAAAGTGTAGAACTGCTTGGCCATAAGATAATTTTTAATATTTGTTTTGAAAGACGATGCAGTCGTGGAGCTGCGAATGGAAACGGGAAGGTTGTTATATATGATTGAACAAAGATAGGTGGGACCTTTTTTGAAGAGTGCATGCTTGAAGAAAGGGATATATATATTCTGGCTGGTCCTAGTTAGGTGGGAGTGATTAGATGTGTTTTGACTAAAGTGACTAGGGTAACAGTATACAAAATTAGCGGCAGTTAGTATCAAAGTCGATGTAAGAGTTAGAATTCCTTGTTTGGCTATTCTGTATATAAACAAAATATAATCTTAACATTCACCTATTCCTCATTCTAATCATTGCTTCACTCTTCTAGTCAATGCAGGAGCTGCCCGCTGTCGTGCTGATGCTCATCAACCTGCTGTACTTCGTGGCTCCAGTGATCCAAGATGGCGTCGTCGTGTTGTTCGCGTTGCTTGGCGTTACCATGGTGATCCTTGCTGTGGTCAAGTACCGCAGAAGAAGGAAGAGCGGGAAGAAATAGCCGAAGTCTTTAAGGACTGACTCATGATAAATTATGTTGCCTCCACCATGTTATCTTATGGCGGAAAAAGAAAGACGTGCCATTTTTAAGCTATAATGAAGATATTTTTTTTGTGTCTACAGAATTGAATGCAAAAAATAAATTGGAAGACAACATACTTTCAGGAAAAAATTGAAAGCAATACCAACGTGAGCTTTTTAAAAAGCTAGAGACCAAATACGAAATTATTTTCCTATACCTCCCATGTTAAAGTTTTGTTCATCCTCTGATTACATTAAATTGAAAACTCATTGTTGCACTGGAGTTGCAAACTACAGGACATTCAACGAGTCTGTTATACTTAAATAAAGTCGAAATGTAGGAAATCGTTTTTTGTTCTTGTAATTTCAAGAAAAAATAGTTTTGTATATAATCGATCAATGCATACTTTTAAAATATGCTGTATAATAATTTCTTGGTTATAAACATTTTTATAAACTTACTACAAACTTATTAATTTTTCATTAGTTTTTGTTGGCAATGCCGAGACAACACCGTTCAACCAATCAATCTGTAATTTAGTCCAAGTTATGTCGTATCACATAAGTATAGCTTCTAAACGAAATTTAGGTTGGTGGAAAATTTAACATGGAAGTGATTGACCTATCAACTTCAAATTTTGCGTTGTCATTGGTACCATCTTTTAGTTTTTCCAATGTTCAATCGTTTGAACACTCTAGGAGTTTGATTATGATGGACATTTTTAGTGAATCTCTCACTTAGGGATGGTGTTTCAAGCATAGGGCCGGTAACCCGAAGGATCTGGGTTCGATTCCCAGTCGGGGTGCGCGTTTTTATTTCGCAGGTTACCTCTGAAACTCGAGGAGTTATTGACATTTTAATTCATTACACAGAGTCTATTGCAGTTTAGTGTATTAGTAAATTCAATTAAATTTATTGTAGTTTAATGGTTATCAGAAAATGCTTCCTCTTTGACCATATACATTTTTACAATTTTTAATTTTTAATACGTTACAAAACAAGTATAGCAAGACGGAACATAATTATATAGAGCAGATACGCTTAGTATAGCAAATCAGGAACATTATTCGGTGTATTAGTTTAGGCCAAGTAACATTGGATCATTGAATGAACGCCTGGAGGGTAGGCAACACATTCTACATGCATGCACGGCGGGTTGCGGAACCCAAGGCGAAGCAGTGTTGCACAGAAATCACTGATCGAACTCTTAGAGGAATCTGTTCTAATAATTAGCCTTTTGTCGACCTTGTTCGATATCGAATTAGACATGGTTTCTAAGTCTAGGTCTTTATGGACGACTAGGCAGCTGGCTGCAGAAGCTAAGTATACTTTTAATAAATAATCAGAATTTAGGAATTAATTAATTGACAGAAAAATGGTAAAATCGAAAGAATAGAAAGAGAAATGAGATTGATACTGATTTTTGTAAATAAAAAATAAAATAAAAATATGAAAATCACAAGAAAATGGAAATTGTTTTGCGTAAAGGTCCTGAAAAGTTCGTCTAAAGTAACTTTTGAAGGACGGTTACAAAAATACACATGTTTTCCCAATGCCTTAAAATCAGGCCATTACATTACCCTAGTTGTAGCTGGAGAAAATAGTTCCTAAATACCGATGTAACTTTTAAATAATTCTTGCTGGAGAAATGTCTAATTTTCCTCGAGTGTTTGTACAAATATTGTTTATATTGATACGAAAACATTAGATAATGTATTATGTTTACATTATTCGTAATTTGAATAGAAAAAAGTTAAGCCCATATTTAGAATATTACCTCCAATGTTCAATTCAAGTGCAGAAAATACTTTGAAAGAAAGTACTGAATTGTGTCTTAGATTCAACAGCCGGTCGCAACGAAACGCAGTATTGCATTAGGCAGTTTCCGGGGAAGAAATAACTGAAATAACCGGTACAATGTGACAAATCCAATGAAGACCACTGCAACCATTGTCTCTGTCAAGACTATTGCCCCCCCCCCCCCCCCCCATGGGGTAACGAAATCGGTACCTCGTAGAATGTAATGAAGCTCTCACTTCCGTGCATCAGATTTCTTGATGACTCGGCTTCTGTAACAAACTCTCATGAGAAGGAGAAATCACGAGGAGAGCAAATCTCTGTATGAATACAAAGAGGCTGGGGAGAAGGAAGACGCGGGTATGGGACGCGTACCCAGACGCGTATCCCTAATTAGATACCCCCAAGTGGTTTTGATGTATTTGTATGATTTCTTTTTTTAATTAAATCCAGAGTTGGGTAAGTAACTTGTAAAAAGGAACTAGTTACTCTGTAAGTTACCTGACCCCAAAAGGAACGAAGTTACTTGGTAAGTTACTTCGTTTGAAAAGTAACTGAGTAGTTACCAAAAATTTCAAGTTACTTTTAAGTTACTTTAGAGTTACTTTTCAACTTTTCAATACTATAGATTCGTCTGATATAAAGTAAAATAAAATAAAACTTGGATTTGGATTTTCTGTCAAGATAGAAAGGGAGTTTATAGATTGTAAAATTCTACCAAAATATAATATTTGTCAAATTAATATTTTACCTAAAAGTAACGACAATGAAGTTACAAGTTACTCTAAAATTGTTACACTAGTTACTCAGAAAGTTACTAAGGATGAAAAGTAACTAGTGATTTCGTTAAGTTACTACCCGTCTCTGATTAATCATTCTGAAAAAGCGGTTTGGGGGCGAAACGGAAAAGCATTTCTCTCGAGGTAAATTCAGATAAACGCAAAATCATACGTTACAGGAAAATATTTTTTTTGTATGTTTTTGGCATTGTTTTTATGGTATTTTCTTCAAAATATTCTGTTTTGGATCAACTAAGAGCTTCATTCCAGTGATTTTAGCAACCCCAGTTTGCCCCGCAAATCGATTTTTCGCGATTTTTTGACACATAAGCCTACCTAGGTTTTTCATTGCTTTCCACAGTCAATGGCAATTTGCTTGGATGGGTTCCTACTAATAGGCCGTGGCCCGCTCCTTCCCATCTTCCATACTTACCTATTATCATTAACATCTCCCAATCGTCATCATAATTCGCCTAGCTGCAGAACAGTGCGACGTTAAATATTAATGGAAATAAAACAATTAAAGCAATGTGCAATATTTCTCAAACTTCTTCATTATTAATTAAGTAACAAATTGAATACCAATTGAAGATTGATTATTGATCTCTGCAATGTAATGTTACTCGAGGTCAAACCCAAGTATTTTAATTGCCCAGCACGATCGATGTACTCACTGATTCTATTAATAATCATGCGCTATCTCTACTTGTCATCATACAGTAAGGTTATTGACAGCTCTTGACGTGTCTCCTGAGGTCCCCGCTTCGTTTCCCGTATTGTCATGAGCACAGGCGAGTAGGCAGGAGGGGGGATTATCCCTCCTCTGGCCACCCATTCGCCATACAAAATTAATTTTAGTATGTCCAAGAATCACTTACAAATTGTTTATAATCGAAAAAATGCCCTGCGTGGCAACAATTGGAGGAGTTTTCACTTCAGTTTCTGCAAAAGCCCCAGAATTTCTTTTAGCTGGATAAAATTATAAAAAAACGCCCTGCTGGGCAAAAAATTGGGTCTTCGCTCCCCAGACCCCCTTTCGCATGTCGCAATCCCCCGCCCCCCCCCCCCCCCACCTATTGTGGTACCAAAGTCTATAATTCCTTTAAAAAATACGCCTTTGTGATTTAGTTCCTAAGAAAAGTTGTGCTTGTTACTATGTATGCTATAATTAATATGCTATGAAGTATAGCAAAAGTTTCGATCCAATCGGTCCAGCCGTTCTCGAGTTATGACATCACTTCCGGTTTTCAAAATGGCGGCTGACGTCACTGCCACCTAAAAATTGTACCTATAAATGCTATGAAACATTCATGAAACATGGCCTTCTGAATATGTAGATATTGTTATAAGAGATGATTTTAGTCAGATTTGGCATTTTTATGACGTCATTTCCGGTTTCGGTAATAGTACTGTAACGGTTTGAATTCGGCGCTGGCGCCAACGTCAAGTCGTTACCATTAGCCGGCATTTGTACCCATATTTGGAGGGTCGCCTAGAGCAGAAAAGATGTCATGCGCAATGGTCAATGATAGTCGAGTTCGCGGATCGGCGACCTGAGCTCATTCTCTTTCTCTGGCTGACCGTCGTCGACTTCACATCGCCGCGTGAGTAGTGTTTAAATGTAGATTGTAACCACGCTAAGTTGTAGCGGATATAACGTAGTGCGACTGGTCGTCCAGCCCCTACTTGCAGGTTCAATCTTGAGCTTTGTTAACAGAATCATTATTGTGCCCCTGTGGCCTACTTGAAATAGAGTAGTTAATGTATTTTGTCGTTGCGTAGTTTTTGTATTGCAATCAAGTGTGGCCACACTTGGATTGTCTCCGCGGAGAGTCAGGCAGTCAGGGAAAGGGCACCCTTTTCGGATCATCAAACCTATCTAAATTCAACATTGTATTAAGTAAGTCCAGTAATCTTAGAACGTCGTCTGTACGAGTTCTATTTAAGTAAATGTCCGAAGTAATTCGGCGAGCATCTTATCACGGAGGAGTGTAAGTAAAGAGTTTATTATATTTATCATTGTATTGTATCAGTCTTATTTGCTATTCATTCAATTGTATGTGTTGTGTTGCCTCCAGGCACACAGCTGATGAGGTTACGACCTGTGTTGTACACAGAGTCCATTTACGCGAGGAGGTCAAACCCCCGGTAATCTGTTATCTCATTCTGATCATTTGTATGTTGTGTTTATTTGACTGTTCATTTATTCCTCACTTGAGGTTATGTAATAAAACCATAATTAATGTCAACTGGACATCACAGCTTTATGTCTTGATAGTCTAGCACCTAGTTCTGATCCTATTGCTCTCGCTCATGTCGTGTCTCTCTCTTTGTCAACTACCACGAGATCACCCGCCCACACCCATCTCCAGCTGTTGCTAGCCCGGCACTGGTTATTTCTGCCCGAGGCGACGACGCCGGCGTGGCATTTTGGCGCACACAACGTGGGGCCTGGTGATCAAGACGCGATGTGTGGAGCCCGAACGTTGGCATTTTGGTGCTCAAATCCAAAATCGACGTGGGACAACAACGACCTTCAGACGCTTGTGTTTGCTGCGATTACCTCGAGATACGTTTGACCTTCGAGTTACGTGAACACGCCGTGAATACTGGTGAGCTGTATCGTTCAGTCATTATTTATCCCTGTTACGTAATCTTTTCATCATGGACGAGGCCGAGTCGTTAGAAGAAATTCATGCTTTAAGCGAGCGCCTGCAAACAGCAGTGACCTGTATCTAAAACTTTGATGGTGACGGACACATTTTTGGAAATACAGCCTACTATTTCCTGTGAGATCCGCGAAGTCGAAACTCGTGGCGCAGAAGATAGAAGACGAGGTATTCTTAGTGTACGACACTGCAGAGATCTTAGTTTGTGACCATGGTCCTGAGTTCATAGGAGCTCCTTGGAAGAAGATGGCTCAAGAGTCCAGACTACCATAGTACTCTTCACTACAACGACAAACGTCATCCACAAGCGAACCCGACGGAACGCGCTAATTGTACTGTTCTAGGTATGCTGAGATCATACATCACCGACAATCATATGCTATGGGACAAGAATGTGCCGAAAATAGGTTGTGCCCTACGTACAGCAGTGAACGAAGTAACTGGCTAGACACATGCATACGTTAACTTTGGGTCGTGAAATAATTCTGTGTGGTATAGACCACCGACGCTATCGATATGGCGATTATTATTGTCGCGGACAATGTTGACAAGATGCAAGGACTAAAATCTATTTTTACAGATATTCGCGCTCGTTTGAAACGCGCCCATCAGCAAAACGCCGTGAGATACAACCTCCGACGACGCCCGCTGGAATTCCATGTTGGCGACCGAGTCTTGAAGAGAGACTTCCACTTGTCCAACGCTGCCGACAACTATGCAGCCAAGCTAGCGCCTCGATACGAAGGACCGTTCGAGATCAGCAAGAAAACGTCACCGCTGATCTACCGTCTCAAGGACCTCGATGGACGCGATATCGGAACCTGGCACATCAAGGATTTGCGTAGTTATTATGATAGTTAGCCTGTAAGAACTCGAAGAAAAAGAAAATTGTATTTTCTTTTTGTTGGGGTTAACGGGGAATTGTAACGGTTTGAATTCGGCGCTGGCGCCAACGTCAAGTCGTTACCATTAGCCGGCATTTGTACCCATATTTGGAGGGTCGCCTAGAGCAGAAAAGATGTCATGCGCAATGGTCAATGATAGTCGAGTTCGCGGATCGGCGACCTGAGCTCATTCTCTTTCTCTGGCTGACCGTCGTCGACTTCACATCGCCGCGTGAGTAGTGTTTAAATGTAGATTGTAACCACGCTAAGTTGTAGCGGATATAACGTAGTGCGACTGGTCGTCCAGCCCCTACTTGCAGGTTCAATCTTGAGCTTTGTTAACAGAATCATTATTGTGCCCCTGTGGCCTACTTGAAATAGAGTAGTTAATGTATTTTGTCGTTGCGTAGTTTTTGTATTGCAATCAAGTGTGGCCACACTTGGATTGTCTCCGCGGAGAGTCAGGCAGTCAGGGAAAGGGCACCCTTTTCGGATCATCAAACCTATCTAAATTCAACATTGTATTAAGTAAGTCCAGTAATCTTAGAACGTCGTCTGTACGAGTTCTATTTAAGTAAATGTCCGAAGTAATTCGGCGAGCATCTTATCACGGAGGAGTGTAAGTAAAGAGTTTATTATATTTATCATTGTATTGTATCAGTCTTATTTGCTATTCATTCAATTGTATGTGTTGTGTTGCCTCCAGGCACACAGCTGATGAGGTTACGACCTGTGTTGTACACAGAGTCCATTTACGCGAGGAGGTCAAACCCCCGGTAATCTGTTATCTCATTCTGATCATTTGTATGTTGTGTTTATTTGACTGTTCATTTATTCCTCACTTGAGGTTATGTAATAAAACCATAATTAATGTCAACTGGACATCACAGCTTTATGTCTTGATAGTCTAGCACCTAGTTCTGATCCTATTGCTCTCGCTCATGTCGTGTCTCTCTCTTTGTCAACTACCACGAGATCACCCGCCCACACCCATCTCCAGCTGTTGCTAGCCCGGCACTGGTTATTTCTGCCCGAGGCGACGACGCCGGCGTGGCAGTACATGTCTATGTCGACTATTGATATTTTATATAGAAGACCATCCGAATCGTTTGGCGCTATTTTCGTCCCGATCGGTCTATCTGTTTTTAAGATATAACGGCATTTCCGGTTTCAAAATGGCGGCTTCCAGTTGGTTTTATAAAAAGGCACCTCAGACGCCAAAAGTGCACATGTGGTAAAAATTTCAGATCGATCGGTTCAGCCGTTTAGGCTGTGGCGGTGATAGCAACGTTCCTTGATATCTGAAGAAGCGGAAGAAGAAGAAGAAGAAGAAGAAGAAGAAGAAGAAGAAGAAGAAGAAGAAGAAGAAGAAGAAGAAGAAGAAGAAGAAGAAGAAGAAGAAGAAGAAGAAGAAGAAGATACCTTTTAAAAAGGGGTGTAATTTCACTGTTTTCACGGCCCTCTTGCTCGCAAATGGCATAACCTGTTGTTCCCAAATTTGGTATAGGGGGTGGGGTGGGCCATAGCTCGAAATTAAGATATTTCGCAACAATGTAAGATTTTCGAATTTTAAGATCCAGTAGGCCGAAAATGCCATGTTGTTGCTTACAGTAAAAGTGTTTGGTCTGCTCCTCAGTTTATTAGGTATTTACGGTATGTTGAGTGAGTGTGAGTGTACAGTACGACTTGGCTGGGTGGAGCGACCGCTCCACTAGATACATGTATTTTTTCTCTCGGGGGGGGGGGGGGGGGGGGGGGGGCGCGAGCCTTCCAGACCCGCTTGTAGCGGCGCATGGCCTTTCCTGACCCATCGATCCCCAATAATAATGACTCCCACACTCAAAATGAAGTTTCAGCGCATGAAAAATTATATAAATACCTCTCTCCAAATTGACGTATGGATTCTATAAATAGATTGCAAACTCAAAGATGAGGTGAAATTTCGGACATGCATTAATTTCTTGATTGGTTATTTTTAATTTTTTAGCATTGATTTTCGGACATTGTAGTATTTTGTTGCGTCACATGAAGGCTAATCAAAACTTACGCTATTTCAGAAAAGTGCCAAATATGTGCATGGCAAGATATAATGTGCTCCTATATCCGATTAATTTTATTGTCTGTTATTTGTAAACTGCAGTAAGTAAACATAGCTCGTGTGCTTCACTTCTTCATTATTAAGTATCGAACAAAGATCAACACATTACATAACAAATAAACAAGTAAATAATACACTGATTGTCTTCATTAATCATTACATTCTTTCTTTCTTCTAAACTACTTCATTGTATTAGCAACATTTTCACACACACATACACACACCTGTCAAGGTCAAATTTAACTCTCTTTCCAAGGAAACAAGGGTGCTAAAATTTACAATTAACTTTAATTAAATCTAAAACTCAAGAATGGATTCTCACGACAGTAAAATATATACAATACATATTAAATAACTATTCGTAAACAACAGTAAACGTTTCACACATTTTAAAACATTATTATTATGATTTAATCCTGGTTTACCTCGTATTTGTTCCACCCCTGAACTCATTTGAAACACACAGTCTCTTAACGCATGCGCATAGACAGGCGAGACGACCACCGCCTGCTAAACCTGTTTCCGCCGAGCCGAGTCGAGTCAGTTCAATTTCGAACGGCATTTGAGTCAGCTGTGCGTTTAGTGAAGTGAATGTTCGAAGTGTTTGCTTGATTTATGTCTGTGATGTTGTGACAGTGCCATGGATATACAAGATAATGCAGTAAATAGTCACGTAAGTTGTTCTTCTTGTATGATTTTACATGATAATGTAGCGTTATTATTATGACAGTGATGTGTTTTGGTGATGCAATTCGTGCATGGCTTCGCATAGTGTTGTTGTTGTCACTTGGTTTGAATGACAGTTTTTTCACTTCAAATAATATTGACATTTTGAATCAAACCTAGTTTACAATTCAAACTAATAACATTCTATAATTAGATGCAATTCGAAAGGGTTTTCAGTGTTTTGTTTAGTAAGTTTATAAGACATAACATCAAATAAATTTTGCATATCAAAACATGTTTTTAAAATTCATGCTCCGTAAACTAGAATAGACCGATTTAAAAATTATCTAGGTGGCTCTGGTTTTCAAAAAATTTCACATGCAGTTAGGTTTTCCATCTGTTGGTGTTTTTATCCATTGTTGTAAAACACCAATAGATATACCTATGGAAAACCAAACTGCATGTGAAATTTTTTGAAAACCAGAGCCACCTAGATAATTTTTAAATCGGTCTATAGGACTGGAAGTTTGTTTTCAAGTTTTTTTCTCCGGTGCATTTGAAGCGATGTAGCAAAAGCCTAGTACTAGCACAAATTGACATAATATAGAGCAAAACAGTGTGCAAATAGCTTTAGTAATTCGAAAGTGACGTTTAGTAGGTTAGGTTTTAGACAAACAAATTATCCACTTATATAAGTGGACTTTATAGGTTCAATGAAAAATAGCAAGCATACAGAAAGCTAGCATTTGGGAAGGTTTTTCTTTATGATTTTTTACTTGACACTGATGTTAATTTAGGTTTTGCTTTTCCTGTCACTGAACTAGATTAAAAAAATTGCATAGTATTTACCTACATCAAACTTGGTACCTAGGTAAAAATAAAAAAAAATTGAGTGTGGGTACAAGAGCTATTTGTTGACGTCGGTACACTCAACAAATCATAAAACGGTATTTGAACAAAACGGATTAGCTGCCTGCAAGGCTCCTTGACAATCAATCCTTGTTATATTATCAATGTAATCAGAGCTCATCTACTAGAGGTAGGACGAGTTAGCATAGACGGATGATGTCATCAATTTTTTTTCAGCCAATCTATTTCTCTCAAATAGGTACCGTTTTACCATTTGTCGAGTGTACATGACATGTGATGATATTTTAATGATTGATAGGTTGGTACTACGTATTTCAATAAACGAGTAAAATCTCCTTCCATTTTGCCAAATTTTCAACAAATTATTTATACAATTGTGGCATGGTGTAGGTAATCATTACATAATAAAGTATGAAACACTCCTAAATATAAAAAAAAAAAACTTCGTCTTTTGTAAAATTTAAGCATTTCTTTTAAGGATGAACCATCACCAGGTCATCTACTAACAATTTTTTGCAAAACCATTTTATTTTGTTGCTAATAGTATTCTTTACAATATAAGATCAAAAAATTTATACCTTACCGACCTAACTTTTGTGTAAAACGTTTTCAAAGTTCGAGATTTTTACATGGCTCTTATGGGGGAACGAATTAATTTCCTACATTATTCTCAATTATTTTTAATCTGCACCAACAATTTAAACAGAAAACTAAAGAAATATTCTTCAACTTATACTGAATGCATTAAAAACTTAAAATACTCTTGTCACCGACTTAATTTCTGAGATAATGGCATTTAAATGTTAGAAAATCTTGATATGACCATTTAACATGGGACAACTGAACTAGTAAAAAAAAAACACTAGCTAGGTACTGTATTCTTTACAAAATTATTATACGAAAACTTTGTTAAAAAATCCTCATAATCTCGTATCGTATTATTCTCCACATATTACATTATAAAACTATGTTTTAAAGTTTAAACATGCGTTTTCTGAATTAATTTATCTCATGTTATGAATATAGTCATTCAAAGCGATGGTTCATCCTTAAATGTAACGTTTCTTCGCTAGCAGATACTTTCATATCTTGCTGTGTGGTGTAATAATATCCTTCCCAGTCCCTCCTTCCCCCTCCACCCCCCCCCCCTTACCCATCCAACAATAAACTGTTCCTAAAAGTCTGACCCCCTGTCGCCATTCTATTTGTGTCTATGAAAGCAGTCTAAAATTCCCCACTCCATGCCGCTACCCCTCCAGCGCCTTCACCCTCGCCGCGCAGCCCCCAGGCCAGCTCTGACCTTGAAACTATTGATAGGGGAACACAAAAGACTGCAGCTGTATACTGGTTGACCTTGAATTCACATTTGAACACGAAAATAGCTCGGGAAGCAGCACGGATATTCTACCGCCGTCGGCGTTATTAAATCGAGAAGTGGCCGTAACTGTGTTCACTGTTCTTGTCTTTTGGTTCTATTCTCTTAGCTACCAAGAGGTTGCTTCTAGTGGGTAGAACCTCTTTTTCTCTAACATCCTATAATTTATTAGGTACCGATACAGACAGTCAAATACCTACCTACATTATTCAAATTAAAATGTATTTACCTATCTGACTTATTTTGCACGACCTCATTAGTACATAATTACATAATTTAATATTATTGAGAGAGCGTAGCGAGCGTCACCACGGTAGGTACTCTTATATGGCACTTTCTCTGTGTGCGTTTTTTGTGTTCACTTCCCAGGTTAAACCGTCCAACCAATCGATCTGAAATTTTGCACAAGGACTTAGTGTATCTTTTGAAGTCTCTGGGATCGTTTTGGAACAGGATCCTGTGATTATTACTTGTGATTTTTGAAATTTTATTAAGAACCGATTAACCGATCAACTTAAAACTTCGCGAGCTCATTGGGACCAACATGTATTTTTGCCAATTTGAAGACAAATCTGTTGTTATTTTAATAAGTTTTTGAAGTATTTGAAAAATGTATAGGTTAGGTAGTAGTACTTACTAAATTTTCATCCCTGCCTTCTTGATACCTCAATTTCAAGGCCTGTAGAGCAGATGATACTTGCAAACGCATCAAATCGGATGCAATACGAAGGCTCGCTCATCAACGCGTTACACAGAGCGTTTTCCTAGTTTAATCGTAACACTTTCAGTGAGTATGAGAGGTCGTAATACTCCAGTGTGTGGCATTATTTTAATAGACCAAAATCATATACCAAAATCATGTAGGTACAAACACTTCGAAGAACCGCGCGCGTCTGTTACTACATATAATTTGTTAGGCCAGATCTTGTCATTCATCTAGATTTTTTCACGAGGGTATTCTGTAATTTTATACTCAATCGAATTCCGCCAATTAGTGTGCAAAATTGTGTGCACGGACTGTACATCTAATTAAAACCGGTATCTAACACATTTAGGCGCATTCCCTAATGTTCTAGACACTGCAAGCTCGCGGCAATGTAAAAGCTGTACCGCGTGACTCAAATTAAATATCACCTTGCCCGACTACTTGTTGGAAAGTCAAGATATAATTACACTCACGTAATAGTGATAAGTAAGACTCGGTACAGACCAGACGTAACCTGCAGTTGTGGCAACATTATTCAGGGGGTCAGGTAACGTAGATTATTCGCGTTTAAAACCTGGTTAGGTAGCAGCACTGTCCTGTGTAGTATAGATCAAGGTGTATAGATGTAGTGTGTAGTGTTTGCAGGTTAGAGCAGCCTGCATTGAAGATTTATGAATTATCAAAAAAAATATAATAGGTACAGGTAAAAGAAGTTCTCTGCTTTGAAATGTTCCCCACACACTAACATGCATTTGGAAGCCCAATTCCCCTTCAAAGCAGATTGCAGATGATTGTTCCTCCCGCACAGCCTCCTTCGGGAATAAATGAAAGGAGATTCCATCAGCTGTTAATTCTTTGTTTGAACATTGAGGAACACTACAGTATCGATTTGCTGCTTTTGGTTTGCTTTAATTGGGTAAATTCACTGGTTGAACATCCATTGATTGATTAAAACTTATGAAAAACAAATGATTTTCCACTACCTAGGCTAGTTGGCGAAGCAGCCACCAGATGTCGACTCCTTTGATTTTAAACGCGAATAGAAACGCCGAGGTTGTTCTTTGTCTGGGATTCGTTAGTACGTCGTCGATGTAGCTGACATAGCACGCCGCCTCGCTCTTACGTAGGTATAAGTAGGTAGACCCATTGACTTCCGCTCCATGGGATTCGTGACTGCTAGCTGCAGCACTGAATGCTTTCGCCGATGTCGGAGGCCCCACTGCTTTATCAAATTCTGGCAATAAAGACATATTATTCATTTTGTTTAATGCTACGCTGTGTATACATATTTATAATACAAGAGCATCAAAAGCATATTGTTGTGCTGTGTCAGGTTTCCGTGCAATCTTGTCCTATGTAAGACGATCTCAGCCGGACGAGTGAAGAATTTGACCTTGGTCTGTACGTAAGTACGTCTGTACGTTTGTCACTAGACATCGACGAAACTCTTGCAAATAGACCACATTTTAAATTATCTAGTTGGCTCTGCTTTTCAAAAAATTTCACATGCAGTACCGTAATCCTAATATCTATTCATGTTATGATCCATTGTTGAAAAACACTAATAGATATGAGGATCACGGTACTGCATATGACATTTTTTGAAAAGCAGAGCCAACTAGATAATTTAAAATGTGGTCTATCCCCTAGAGCGGAAGTCAATGGTAGACCAAGGTCAAATTCTTCACGCGTCCGGCTGAGATCGTCTTACATTTCACCTGACAAAGTTCTTCTGATCTACCTAGTCGTATGTGTTCATCTAATCGCAAACAGAAATGATGTCTTTATGAAGCCAGAATTTAGTGTAAAGCCCGTCTTCCATGGTCGTGATGTTTTGCCGTCGCTTTGGTCTCTCAGCCAAGCAGAGCGCGAATCGCAGCAACGCGTGACGTCACGCGAATCGCCGCTGAAAGTTGATTGAACCTCGTTAAATTCTCGTCGTGTTGCGGTTGCGGCGGAAGTAGTATTGTGAAGCGGTGGTGTGCGCATGCGCTGTTCGGCTTTAACCAATAGTATCGTCTGAATTACCTTGGCGCGGCGGCAAAACATCGCGAGCATGGAAGATGGCGACTTAACGTGGCTCAACCGATCGAACATTCAAAAATATCTATTTTTTGAAATTACCATCATGAATTACTTTTTCCAACATTTCAACTCTATTTAAGTATAAAAGAATCATAAAATGTCATTTAACTTGCAACTCCTCTCTTACAGCGAGGTTTCAATTTATTGCCTTCCGAGAATGAACAAAACTGTAACACAGGAGGTATAGGGAAATCATTTCGTTTTTGGTTTATGACTTTTAAAATAGCACACGTTGGTTTTGTTTTTAATTTTTACCTAATAGAATGTCTAACTATCTATCAAAAAATAAGTTTTTTGATCAAAGTTGGGACAAACTAAAAATTAGATCTCCATTTTTAGCCTAAATGTGACACGATTTTACATCTCTGTTATAAGATAACATGGGGAAGAAAACTCAATTTATCTCAGAAACTAGACACGAGAAGTGTTTAATTTTTTCAAGGATTGTGTATGGCATGATTATCAATAAGTAGACAAAAAATTATGAAAATCTGAGACTATGCCCGATTGGATGAGCCACCTTAAGAATCGTACCGCGAAGAAACATCGCGTCCATATTCTGCTGGAGGAACACTTGAGGTAGCCTTGATCATCGACGAAAGCATTCGCTTATAGCAGCGTGCTGCTGCTATAGGCAGCGAGTTAAGATTGCAGAGGAAGTTGCGAATAGTACAGACAGAGCCGTCTGGGCTGTGGAAAGGAAAGCTTGCGTAGTACACAATGTCACTGTTAATCTGATCAAAATGTTAATTTGCGCGCCTTGGTTCTAATTCCGAGCTATTTTGAGTAAATTTGTTGATATTTGATCGGTTGGTAGGTCACGGCCAATGAGAAATAAAACAGTTGAAGATCATCTACCACAAATTGTGTATTTCTTTCACTCGTGACGCTGGGGTTTAAACGCACGGTGTAACTGTAACGAATCCCATAGAGCTGATGTCAATGGTTGAAGGTCATCGACTTGTTTCCTCGTGTTTCTGCACTCTTCCAACTCATGGACATCTGCCTTTCTCTTCGTCACTTCCTCGGTATATTCGTAGAAGCAAGGGAATGTAGATGGCGGGCGGGCTGTTTAACAATGGCGGCTGAAGTTATGACAATTCATAACAGTCACTTTGACGACCTTGAGTGGATGTCGACGTTTGATCAAAGAAACTTTTAGTACTACTAATCAACAACCGTGATTGTCATAAAATTTGTTTAAAAATAACGCGGTCAGCTATATCGGCAGTTGGGATTTGATTTCCACATTTTAAACAATATGCAAGTCGCGTCTAAATTTGTTTAGAATATTTTTTTCAGATATTCTATTATTTTTGTTCTGGGATGAATAGTTTTCAAAATAATTGATTTATAAAGACTAGGGTCTTCGATTTTTTTTAAAAATATTCCAATTTTGTTTTGAAACAGTGGACGTGGACATTCTGCCATTGCCGTGACAACTGAGGAGGTATTCTGTATTCACTATGGCAACACATTGCTGAAGACTTAGAAGTATCATCTCGTTGCAGAGATGGCAATTTTCTGAATAATTTTTTTTTGAAAATTTTCATGAAAAGTTTCAATGCGTTGAACATTTTTTAAATTGCTTTTATTTACTGCTTTATTGCACACAATTGTTAATAATCTCTGAAAAAAGCGTAAAATCAAAATCAAAATAATAGCCCAAATCTCAGTTTTTCTGCACTGTAATTTTAGCCAGACTGTAATTTCTAAGTAGGCGGGAAATTTGAATGCTGTATTTAAGGATCTTGTAGCACATTTACCATTCAGACAACGACAAGCATCATAATAGAGTTCAGTATGCATCCCAATTATGCCCATACTTTATTAAATAAAATATAAATTATTTAAACTTTTTTAAAAAAATTCAATTTTTTTTAATGGTAAAATTTTCGGAAAATTTCATTTTTCAGAAAATGTTTAAATTCTAATTTTCGATTGGTCATCACTATTTTGTTGTCATCTAACCTGCTGAAAATGTTTGTTCCATTTGTAAAACAAAACCTGAAGCCACAGGAAGTCATTCACAGGTTTTCAAAACGTTTGAAAACCAATTCACTTGTACAAGAATTTGTTTCTCTTGCTGCTTTTTGAATATTAAATCCCTACGCTTCCACAGCTTTACTGCTGCCGTCTATTTCTTTACCGCATAATTCATTGGAGGTACACTTTCCACATTCCATCTATTTTGAACTTCGTAGACCTAATCCGTCAAAATATAAAACATAAAAGTTAGTACATATTGCATTGCTAAGTAAAATGTTTCGCTCTGATAGCAGAACACCATGAAGTTATTAGCTGGGGTTGTATTTGTAGCAAGGTTTTAGTACCAGCGGGTGCGCCCCTAGCTTACCTACCAGCATGGGTCTGACGTCACACGGGTTCTCAAGGCTTAATCTCAGATAGTTGAACACTTGTAACAACCTTTAAAGTATAGCTCTACTAAATCAGAATAGGAAAGTCTCCTTAAAATTAGATTTCAGAATAATAGTTATTTTATGAAAGTTGAGATGTTGCTGAACACAGATTTGGTATTATTTTTGTTGTGAGATGAATAGTTTTCAAGGAATTAATTTACAAAGATTGATATATTTCTTACAATTTTAAAACAGGAATATTAACAGTGACATCATAATTAGCTATATTGCCACATGGCAATACTGTAGCACTATACGTGATGAGTCATTTGAGCCAGCCGAGTAATGACATTTCCAATTCAAATAATCAAATGAATGCTTGTAGTACAAAATATGTCTAGACTTGGCATTGATTCCAGGTCTTTATTGATGGACCCCCCCCCCCCCCATACCACCAACTGCTAAATCAATGATTGACTTCCTCCTATAAACTGAAACGAGCAAAGGTCGAGAAGTCATGTTGTCTGAAGCAATTGGGTTTTATCAGAAATACGACACATTATACGAATGAAAGGTTATTAGGTTATCAGGCAATTTAACCTGTTAATGTGAAACGTCTAAGATTATTACAAGTTATTAAACGCATTAGATTACTTAGTTATATGAGAAACTTTACCAGAAATTTAATTTATTTATATTAAAATATCTTTAATTCTGGTAGAAAATCCTTTTCTATTTTTGGAAAAAAGTCTAGATCAGTCAAGTCTTTCGGCTAGTGGAAAATTTATATTAAATTAAAATTTTCTAAAATGTCAAGACTTCACAGAAGAAATGATCAATTTCAAGTCAATCTCTGCCGTTTCTGAAAATTCGCTAGAGTTATCAAAACCAAAAGTGAGCCTACCAATTCTGTAGTATTTTTAATAAAAAAATAACAAAATTTTCTTCTGAATGCCACCTGTGGTTCTGGCGATATGGAATTCTTTCAGGATGTGGTATCTAGTCATGACTTGACACGGGATGTGACAATGTCCCAGCTATTGTCTTTACCATGGACCTACCTTCAGAACCTGTGGTATCTCCTTTGTCCTGTCGACCGGTGGGGGAGGAAGTGTATAGTTTCCTTTGTACATTCTGCATTAGTGGCGCTCATCTGTGTTAAATATTGGATTCGATATCGTGATCCTATTCTTGCGTTTGGACTACCATCCTTGGTAGTGAACTCCGAGAAAAATAATCCTATCCCGAATTCTAGATCACATTCTATTGCATTCTATATCAATTCTACTATATTAGTTTGTATTAATTATTGTTACGTCAATGGAGTAGGTAGGTATAAACAAATTTGTTTTTATAAAGTTTGAACAATTTGTATGCGTTAATTTTTGGTTCATAATAAGTAGACCGATTTTAAAATCTACTTAGTGTAATAGACCAACTTGTTTTTCATCGATTTACTACTGGGAATTAATTTCTGGTCGCAATAGAAATATTTGTTAGAATTGTTTTATAGACATGTAATTGAAAAATATCTTTATCTGTTTTCGATAAATCACATTTTCTTTGATTTTGTTGTAGTGTTTTTTCGGAATGAAACCACATTCTCCATGATACGAGTAATGTGCGTCGCTCATTTACATTGTTCGAGCCTCCAACACGTTAACAATGTAGAACGCAGTGGCGTGCACTCAATGGAAGCAAGGGCCCTTCCTTTTCCATTCCAACATAATTAAAATATAATAATTATATGAATAATAATTTAATCTTTCTCCAAAAATATTCATTACTTATTACTACTTATAGAATTCTTATTACGAACACAAATGTCACCACTTTCGCTCTGATTTCAAAGTAACCGCGGTTTCTAAGACGGGAGGTGAGCAAGGCGCGTGCGCACGCATACACTTGCCTCGGCTCGGCAGTCGGCCGGCTCCAAGGGATTCACATTTCGAATTGCTTCCAATCCCTCGCTCTATATACGGGAGTTACGCATGCATTAGGTGATTTGCCTACAATCAAATATGTTAATCTGCAGCCACCTGAAAGTATTGTCAATAATACAAACTTATTTTGTCATGATAATGTCTCTAAACACAAAGCATTTCTGTGTAAAATGCGTATATTACTCATAGGCGTGCGCAGGATAAATCATTAGGGGGGGCCAACATGGACGCCGGCAGGGAATAATGAGAGGGGGGTAAAGTCTAAGGAAAAAAAAATTGCCACGGGTGAAGGGGGGTGTGGGGGGCGTGCCCCCCACCTTGCCCCGCAGGGCATTTTTTGGTTTTTTGACACTTTGAAATCAATTTTGAGACGTTCTGACAAGCATTTTTTACAAATTCAATTTTTTTTTTAAATTTTACACACCTATTCACTACAATAAGATGAGGGGTGCATGCCCCAAAATATATTAAATATAAATTTTTAGGGGAAAAACCTAGAAATTCATGAAAAAATCGTGTTTTTGGAAGGTACTTTATAGACATTGTTTCCAAAATATTGTGTTTTTGATCAACCTAGTACTTGATTCCAGTGAGTTGAGCAACTCCAGTCTGCCCCGCAGGGAGATTTTTTTGTTTAAACCCTTTTAAAACAAAATTTTGACACAATGAGGACCACATTTTATAATTTTTTAGTTGAGGCTGAGCCATTAGGGGGGGCCAAGGCCCCCCCGGCCCCCCCCCCCCCCCGTGCTCACGCCTATGATATTACTGCAGGCATATTCTAGCCAAGGGAAGCGAATCGAGAGTTGCATCCACGTCCGAACGCAGCCGAACTACTCCCGAGTTGACACGATTGGAACGAACATGTGATCGGTCGGTGACAGTGCTCAAGAGAGAACTGAGCGAAAATGGGCGGTTGGAATTCTAAACTTGTATTATCTACAAATTGCAGTTTCGGATTCTCAGTTCAGTTTACGCATTTCTACAAAGTTTTTATATATGATCTGTATGCCTTCAAAACACTGATGATTAAAATATAAAGAAATTAGTCTGAAAATCATCGTGCCTAAATCGTTTGACCATTTCCTAAATTCAAGTAATCTTTAAAAAAGTTACTTTCAAAATCGATTTTAACCATCTAAAATGAGTCAAATTTTAAAAAATTCCCTGCGGGGCTAAGCTGGGGGCCGAGCCCCCCAGACCCCCCCTCCGGTCCTGGCAATTTGCTTCCCTCACTTCAAAAGTCACGGCACGCCACTGGTAGAACGTGACTGCAATACCTAACTGATTTGATTACCTATTTGGAATAATACATCTACAAGGAACGTTTTTTGAACTGCGATTGACAAACGTATAGTTTATTTTCTAAAAAAAATGAATTGAAGGGGATGTATTGCCTGGCACGGTGTTTTGGACATAAGAAAAAATATATTGTTTTACTGTAACTGTAACAGTAAAACAGTTATTGTCCTTGGGTTAAAATTAATCGAATTCAAGAAATGTTGTAAACATTTTATTAAAATTCCCTCCTCTACGCTGCAGTATTTCTGCGAGACGAGAAAATTTATATAAAATTATTCCATCAAATAAGCTGCGATAAACTCATGTTCGGTAGAAACGAAAGTTTTGAGATATTATAAGATATTGACAAGTTCTTGGCAGATCTAAGGAAATTGGTAAAAACTTGTCAAGATATTGCAAAATTTTGATTACCTCTATATTTTTCAGAAGGGTTTGACTCAAAATCTGTCAAATATCAAAATCTTGCCGAGTACGTATCAAGATATGGTAGGCAAGCGATTTCATTGCTTTCGATCAAGTAAGGTACTATTTTACGAGTTTAGAAATTACATTACATTCAAAATTATGTATCAGACACGTATTATACTAACCATGCGCCGGCTTTGGGGGCAACTTGTACGTAGGTCATATTCGATTGTGTTTCTTTGTGTCAGTTCCCAATAATAAATACTCCGCGAATGATGTGTAATGAATGCAGTAGGCATAATTATATTTATTGCATACCTAATGACTGGCTAAATGCCACTGGGTAATATTGAACGAAATATTTAAAATTATAAACTTTCTAGGTCGATTCAAAATATGAGATTGTTTTACAAATTCGCTGGAAATTTATGTTTTTTGTTTAGAAATTATGTTTTTAACTTGAACATATAAAAATATTAAGTCATTTAAAAAAAACGTTAAGGTATTACGTAATACTTATTGGTTTTAAACCAATCAAATTTTAATGAATTGCTACAAAAAATAAATATTCCCATTTTTATTTTTTATTGTGTTTTTATTGTTGGGATTTATTACAATGGGACAAACACTCTCTTTCCAAATTGTAATCGATGAACATTTTTTAGTTTATATGGAAATTACATTCCACGAGATTTCATAAAAATGTGATATAACGTTTATTTAAAAATTTTCGTCAATAGTTTGTCTAGAAATTTGATTCAAAATCTCTCGTCCTAATTAATTCGACTCGATCAGGCAGGACCAATAGCGCTGTCCCTTCTGAGGGATGAGCAATTTTCAAATTTTTTTTCAATTTTTTTTACGAAAATTACGTAGATGAGTTTCAAATTTATGTTTTGAAATGAGGGACCGTCCACTAGAGAGTGTCCATCAAATTTATTCACTTTTAAAAACATATGTTTCTTTATTGTTTATATTTGATATGTAGTAATAGTAATAGCTACTTATGACAATAGTTTTGGAACATGAAAACTATTTAATAATTATTAAGACGTGTTAAAAATGTTCATACAAAATTTTCAATTTTTTAAAAAAATTATAAAATTCGGACAAAATTTAAGTATGTGTGTTGCTTTGTTGTGACACATGCCTACCTTCTGGGTAAAACATTTAAAACTGCACTCATGTAAAAACCAACTAGTTATCACCAACTAGGTAAAAATCACATAGTTGATTAAATTTGCAACGATTGTTTGACACCTCAAAATTGCCCGATGTCGGTAGTTAAAATTTTCAATATCATTACTTATTAGTACTTAATCATGTTTTCCAAATTTCCATCCAAATCCTCTTACAGGTTCAAATTGGAAAAAAATATATTCTCATTTGTTGAACGTCTAATTTTCTCCGATATCGTATTATATACAATTTGCATGGTCATCACGAACATTGTAAATAATATCAGAAATGAATTCAGCCAAATCAGTCAAGAACTTACCGACTTAAAAAAAATGTCCACGATCATGTCAAGTCTTGTAATATCGTCACAATTGACTATCTTACTTATAGTTACCCAGTTCTGTCTGTCTATCTGTGTGTGTGTGTGTGTCAGGAACGGTTGCGCGCTTCGATTTGACATCGGTATTTATTGAAAACTATAACTAAGATGGAGGCGTTTTTTGCCATCATGTCTAAAATTACATCTTCTGCCTTTTGTGAATAAATTAATAACCGAAACTCACCTAAGACGAGCACCTTATCCTTTTGTAATTATAATAAATTCATTATAAGATACTAATACGGTCCAAACCAGCCCATGACATTAAAAACGTCATCTCGGCAAGAAACTTCAAATGTTATTTTTCTTATTTTCTCTTGCTCTGAATTTCGTAGGCCGTGAACATGATCAAACCTAAGTCGATGGAGTTATATTATACATTTTCTTGGGAAATAATTTTCCTTCGTTTCTTATTTACTAAGAGTGGTGTGTATTGAGTCATGTAAACGACGTCAAGTTACTGTTGGTAATGTTTTAAACATCAATGCTTCAATTTTTACATTGCATACTGATAGGTACCTTAGAGGCAGATGGGCGGAAGTCAATTTCAATGATTCTTAAAGTGATCTCAAAAACCAGTAATTCTGAGCTGAATTCTTCATCCAATCATATTTGTAATGGTGACATGGGCCATTCTGTAAGGGTACCGATACTTCAATTTATAACTGTATTTGTTAACATCAGTCAAATGGTAGGTACTTATAGAGCTTGATTACCATTCCAAAAGTGTGCACTGAGAAATCTGAAACATATGGTCTTCCGCTCTTATACCTACCTCGACCTCAGAGAAACGGATATAATGAAGCTCAGCATGTATTCATAGTTTGCACGAGCTTCATTTGTTTTTCATCAACAATCTAAAAAAGTAAATTTAAACCATTTTACAGATGTCAAGTCGATTTAAGCTAATTATAAGCGGTTAATCAAAGATATTTGGTATATGAGGTGGTTTTATACCCATAAGAATTTCTTCTGCAGTTTATTGCACAGGTAACCATTATATCACCACAATACCGAAACACAGATTGACAGCCGTTCTGACACGTTACACCAATATGGCCTCTCAACAATGAGATGATGTCACGTGCAAACTATGAATTGGTATCACAAATAAAGAATGTGTCGTGTGTATCGGGTCACGATATCAACTTCATCTATATTTTAACGGCGCATTATGCCACTATACATTTTCTTAATTTTCTTACTAATACTCATGGTCATGGTTTACATTTGAAGACTTATGTAATTGATTTACCATAATAGGTATGATTAAATTGCCTTCCTTTGTACCTCATTAACGTATTTTGTTAGGCATTTGGTATGTTAATTACGTAAAGTGTGTATTAACGACGCACAATCTGCTGACAAATATTGCTGTCGTTTTATATTTACGCATACCTCAGTGGTGCGCATTGGTCATGTTATACATGACGGGACCCTCTAGTTCTAATATAATCTAAGCAAGAATGATAGAAGGTACACTCGACAATTCATAAAACGGTATTTGAAAGAAATGGATAGTCTGAAAAAATGTGATGGCATCATCTGATGAAGTCTATGCTTACTCGTCATCTACCTCTAGTAGGTGAGCTGTGATTTCATTGATAATAACAAGGATTGATTGTCAAGGAACCTGACCAGCAGCCAATCTGTTTCGTTCAAATACCGTTTTATGAATTGTCGAGTGTACCTATTGTTTTTCTTGGAAACCTTTATTTTGTAATTCTTGTACTGAACGTGTAAGGGGGTAACAGGACACTAAACCGTAAGGTTTCCTTGAATATTAAATCCTTGGTAGTTTTAATCCTTTATTATCCTGCAAATAAGCATTAACCAGATACTAAATAATTATAAACTGTCGAACAATCTGAATGTCCATTATCCACTCTTGAGTTACAAACTCCTTGTTACCAACTGCTTTGTGTGGAATAAAGATGCCCCAAGGTCGTGCACTCGTACATTCTTCGAGTCTGAAGAAAACAGATTACGTTATGATTATAAGCTAAGGTTGCGATGTTCAACCATCCGTGGCGTACCGGAACAAGTGATTGGATAATTAAATCTAATTACAGAAGTTCTCATGAGTCATGGTAGAGGTCTTGTAACGTGAATGTATCAGTGTACATGTGGACTTCCAGAAGGTAGTCAGGGTTTACCTGAAGACGTTAGGTGTGTCTCTAGGAGCAGTTACACGATAATCTGACGGTTCTTCAGTTCATATTCCATAGTAAATACGTTCTACAGTTTTCTTAAGAGCGGAGCGGTCATACTTTGTAATCCCGCCGACGAGCGACAGAGCGTTTTCGTGCCCGGCAAATGCTGACCACATAGTAGGAGCAAAGTTATGACAGTAAGCGATGAAAATGTGGATAACGGTACATTACATGTCATCTAAGTTTTACGTTTTCGATATTCATATCCGTTTGCCAAATATGTCAATTTGTATTTCGCATTTCGCTCTAAAACCGATCCAAACCGACCGTTGGCGGGAAAAAAAGGTATGACCGGCCTTATGTCTTATGTCGGTAGCCGGGCTAGGCTGGCGAGCATTGGTTATCACGTGTAAAAGTTTCTGTAGTCGCATTAGTTAGCTTTCAAATGAATTAAAATTAACGAAGCAACAAATTATAAATGTACCCAGTAACGACCATAAGTTTATCTTTTATCTAACCATGATTAAATGTTCAAATAATTTTGTCCACACATTTCGTCTCCAATCATGTCCAAAAATTGTGTCTGCAACAAGATGCCAAATCGCTCGCGCTTGCAGCATATTATAATAGCAGTTTTTGAAATAACAACAGTTTGGAAATTATAGAAACCCTACTCTGGACAACGCCGGTACTAAATATAAAAATACAAGTTAAAATACGGAGGCAATATTTCATTTCGACAACGCATTCGGTTGTCTTCTTCACCTGAAAAAAGTATTTAGTCCCGGCGTTGTCCAGAGTAGGGTTTCTATAATACCTAGATACATTCCCGGTACATTAACTTCTTCGTTTTATTTGTTTGGAAATGTAAAAAAAAAAAAAAAAAAAAAAAAAAATTAAAATGTACAACATTAATTCCATTTCCCGGATTTTCCCCCAATTCCACTCTGATGGAATCAGGGCACGGCCTTGGGGAATAACATTGCATGAAATCGAGTTCCCGTGGAATTGGGAATTTAAACATTCTAGAATACCCAATCATCCGTTGTACAATAAGTATAATAGGAGCATTGAACGAAATCGATTACAGTCTGTCGATTTTCTATATACCAATATCGGCAAACGCTGTATCCAGTGGCAATGGCCATTCATCCATTGTCAACGGCTCAAGAACAAGACATTTACAAACATGCTCCCGGCCGTGTTTATTGATCTGTAACTCTTAACCCTTTGGCATTAATGCAGTTTCAAGAGTTGCTCAAGAGTTTGGCTTTAGCAGTGACCCGTAACCAATCTGTGGATTGTGATTTTCTGAAAAACAGGTATTTTACGAACCACTTAGCGAGCTCAACCCAAGAGAAGGTTCGGCATAACAATGGGGCATGGTGTGCACGCAGGTAAAGTAGGGGACGGGAAAGTAAAATGACCCTTTTCCAATCCACAGATCGACTGCTGGTCACTTTAAGCAAAAATCACCCTCCAGCCCCTGACTTGATACCTGGCTCATCTCTAAATTTACAACCTGCCAAAACACACACTTGTTCCTTGTCAAGCTCCATTGTGTAAGTTCTGAGTGGAAATCAATGGAAACCTGGCAAATAGGTATACTGAGAATCGACCGACTATACTGTACAGTTCACACTTTCCCAGAACAAACCCGGTTGTTTCTTCTTTGGACCAAACCGACTGTTTCTTCTTCTTTGAATCGAGGATTCAAAGAGGTTCTACTTTCTATTGAAGCAAGGTAGAATACACAGGACGCTCTTGATCTCTTGCAGGTGGAAGCTGGGCTGTCGCCGCTGGACCCCCCGTTGGACCCGCGGCTGGACCCTCCGCTGGACCCTCCGCTTGACCCGCGGCTGGACCCGAGCAGGACTCCAGTCGTCCGGCTCACCAAACTCACTCCGAAAGAGTAAGTGAAATTTTTTGTCACTAACTACAGCGACAATTTTCTGTTAATTTTCCCAAAAATTTCAGCTTTTATTTCATGTTTTCTACCTTTGTCCTGACATAAATTGGAAGCTACAATAGTTATTCGATGATGATCATATTTTTAACAAGATTTAATAATTGAAATAATGCTACAATAATGCTAGAGTAATAACCAAACTGCTCTTGATCAGTAATGGCCGGAAAATAACTAAAAGTTTTATAAAAACTCATTATTATCATTGGTATAAATTTCAATGACAATAATTCTAAGGCCCATAGCCATAACCTGGTACCTACATAACCTACATAATAGTCTGGCCTGGCATCAGGATCGGGTGTGACTACGATCCCGATAGCCGGGACTTTCAGGTTAAATAAATAGTCCCGACCGTAGGTTTTACTGGGCAGCCTAAGTAATAAAACTCTCTATGGGTAGACAAATTCGAACTGGGCAACTTAAAAAAAATAACTCTATGGTTAGGCAGAATTAAAACTTGTGAAAATTACAAATAAAAAAACATGTGCTCCCGGCCGGATTCGAACCGACGACCACTTGCACCGTGGTCCAGTACGCTATCCATAGCGCCATCTGGACGGTCATGCTGAAAGCCGTTCTTAACCAGTATATAAATAAACAAGGCCAGTCGGGACTATTTTTTTTAACCTGAAAATCCCGGCTGTCGGGATTTTAGTCACTACCATCAGGATCCCTCCACCGAGCCGAGTCTCAGCCACTGATATAAACACGTGGATTGCGCATCAAGGTGAAGTCACCGCCGCAAACACTTAGTGAATTTCGAACAAATAGTAATTAATGTAACTTTAACTAGCTAGTAGACTATTTAACTAATTACTAATGTATTTCTCTCAGTTGATTCAAAGGGATTTTAAAAAGATTCAGATCGTACAAAAGGCTGTAATATTTTATCTCATGTAGTTTCGACTTCACTTTGACTAATGCTGAAGAGGCAAACGAAAGCGAACGGGAAACGCACTGTTCTTCAAAGTGATTTTCTTAAATTTTGTCTTCCCACTTAATAATTTTAAAAAATCATATAGTAACGACCCATTACAGCCTAATAGACTAAATAATGCCGCACACTTGAGTTCATTATGACCTCTGGTACGACCTCAAAGTGTTAAATACGATATATTTAGTAAAATAACCGAAAAATATCGTATTTGACACTTTGAGGTCGAACCAGAGGTCATAATGAACTCCAGTGTGCGGCATTATTAAGTCTATTAGGCTGTAATGGGTCGTTACTATCAGATTTTTTAAAATTATTAAGTGGGAAGACAATATTTCAAAAATACGCTCTGACGAACCGCGCGATTCCCGTTCGCTTCCGTTTGACTCTGAGGGGCAACACGCAACGAAATAGAAGTTTGTGTCTCCGCGGGCGCTCTCTCAACTACATGCCGAGTGTTATGTATCAGGGTCTCAGCAGGTGACAGAGGTTACAGTTTGCACCGTTCTGTTCGCAGCATCATCAAGGTGAACAGAATGTTGAGATTCAACGCCGCCAAGAGAAAGAAGTGTGTGTCTCCGCGGGCGCTCTCTCAACTACATGCTGAGTGTTATGTATCAGGGTCTCAGCAGGTGACAGAGGTTACAGTTTGCACCGTTCTGTTCGCAGCATCATCAAGGTGAACAGAATGTTGAGATTCAACGCCGCCAGGAGAAAGAAGTGTGCGTCTCCGCGGGCGCTCTCTCAACTACATGCTGAGTGTTATGTATCAGGGTCTCAGCAGGTGACAGAGGTTACAGTTTGCACCGTTCTGTTCGCAGCATCATCAAGGTGAACAGAATGTTGAGATTCAACGCCGCCAGGAGAAAGAAGTGTGTGTCTCCGCGGGCGCTCTCTCAACTACATGCCGAGTGTGATGTATCAGGGTCTCAGCAGGTGACAGAGGTTACAGTTTGCACCGTTCTGTTCGCAGCATCATCAAGGTGAACAGAATGTTGAGATTCAACGCTGCCAGGAGAAAGAAGTGTGTGTCTCCGCGGGCGCTCTCTCAACTACATGCCGAGTGTTATGTATCAGGGTCTCAGCAGGTGACAGAGGTTACAGTTTGCACCGTTCTGTTCGCAGCATCATCAAGGTGAACAGAATGTTGAGATTCAACGCCGCCAGGAGAAAGAAGTGTGCGTCTCCGCGGGCGCTTTCTCAACTACATGCTGAGTGTAATGTATCAGGGTCTCAGCAGGTGACAGAGGTTACAGTTTGCACCGTTCTGTTCGCAGCATCATCAAGGTGAACAGAATGTTGAGATTCAACGCCGCCAGGAGAAAGAAGTGTGTGTCTCCGCGGGCGCTCTCTCAACATCATGCCGAGTGTTATGTATCAGGGTCTCAGCAGGTGACAGAGGTTACAGTTTGCACCGTTCTGTTCGCAGCATCATCAAGGTGAACAGAATGTTGAGATTCAACGCCGCCAGGAGAAAGAAGTGTGTGTCTCCGCAGGCGCTCTCTCAACTACATGCCGAGTGTGATGTATCAGGGTCTCAGCAGGTGACAGAGGTTACAGTTTGCACCGTTCTGTTCGCAGCATCATCAAGGTGAACAGAATGTTGAGATTCAACGCCGCCAGGAGAAAGAAGTGTGCGTCTCCGCAGGCGCTCTCTCAACTACATGCTGAGTGTTATGTATCAGGGTCTCAGCAGGTGACAGAGGTTACAGTTTGCACCGTTCTGTTCGCAGCATTATCAAGGTGAACAGAATGTTGAGATTCAACGCCGCCAGGAGAAAGAAGTGTGTGTCTCCGCGGGCGCTCTCTCAACTACATGCCGAGTGTTATGTATCAGGGTCTCAGCAGGTGACAGAGGTTACAGTTTGCACCGTTCTGTTCGCAGCATCATCAAGGTGAACAGAATGTTGAGATTCAACGCCGCCAGGAGAAAGAAGTGTGTGTCTCCGCGGGCGCTCTCTCAACTACATGCCGAGTGTTATGTATCAGGGTCTCAGCAGGTGACAGAGGTTACAGTTTGCACCGTTCTGTTCGCAGCATCATCAAGGTGAACAGAATGTTGAGATTCAACGCCGCCAGGAGAAAGAAGTGTGTGTCTCCGCGGGCGCTCTCTCAACTACATGCCGAGTGTTATGTATCAGGGTCTCAGCAGGTGACAGAGGTTACAGTTTGCACCGTTCTGTTCGCAGCATCATCAAGGTGAACAGAATGTTGAGATTCAACGCCGCCAGGAGAAAGAAGTATGCCGAGGAGAAAGCCGCAGCGCTCCAGCTCAAGACGATATCAAGTAAGCCCGGCTACATTCTTTATGTACAATTTCCCACTAGGAGTCTGAACTGACCACGAGGTAAATCTACATTATTAGGATGTCAGGTTTCACTAATATCTATACTGCAAAAGCTTTACGCGCAAGCTAGCTCAGCCGATCTCACGATCAGACCGTGTGATTATCTGTGTCATCTATACTTATTGATGCGACCATCGGGAGCATGCAATAGTCTGTCGAGTTCAGCCCAGGCTTTAAGTTAGTTCCACTTTATTCCATGTAGGTTTACCTATTTACATATTTTGTAGCACGTGGTAAATCTTAATATAGTAGTATTCTATCTAAACTAATCAATTTTTAATAATGGGAACCATCGACCGCTCGTCCTATCAACTACCATCCCCAAGTGTTACACGGCCACTGGAGGTCGCTCTCCAACCATTTACTCTCGTCGCAACAGGCTCCCGGAGTTACATTCTAAAGCAATGTGCCGACACACTATTTTAAACACTTTTTGGCCTGGTCTTTCAATACTCTGCTTAAGTCTCAATTAGCTATTAGCAGTTAGTTAGTGATCATTCTAGGAATGCCATTGGTTGTTGCCATGGCAATATAGTCCTAATTGACTATACTAGGAAAACGCTCAGTGTAACGCGTTGATGAGCGAGCACAGAACATGCAACATCCCCATTGTCACGATGCACGACACGGCACAAGACGATTTTCTCTGCAATTTTTCAATCTCCATAATACTCTGGATGAATAACAGATCCATTGTGTCGTGAAGTCTTACCTCCATACTTTCTCCAGAAATCTCTTGTGACATCCCATACTAAACTCGTAAAATTACCATAATACTTGACTGATTGGGCTAACAATATGTAAAATTTAATATTAAGTTGGTCTTGATCACCATGCAAAATTTGAACTTAATGTGAACATTTTGATTGTCGACCAATCAGAAGATATTATTTAAACTTAAACCAATTAGCGAGGATTTGGCCTTCGTACTGCATCCGATTTTATGCGCTAGCTCAAAAATGCTTTCATTTTACTGTACATTGTGGATAGCTTGGCTGCTCTACAGGCCTTGCCTTGGAACAGAAGCTTAAAGAAGGCAGGGATGACAATTAAGTATTCATTTTTCAAGATTATGGAATAAAATGACCTTAAAATGACAAAACTTTTGAAAATAACTACAGATTAGACTGAAAATTGGCAAAAATACCTAAAATGTTGGTACCAATAACCACGCGAAGTTTTAAGTTGATCGGTCGATCTGTTCTAGGTTAAATGTCAAAAATCACATGAAAAATGGTTTTAAATTTTAACCAATAGGAGGATTTGGCTGAAACTTTTTATGATTGGGTACAATGTTGGTTGCAATGTTTTTGCTAAATTTCAAATTGATCGAAGCAACCAATCGAAAGATAATTTTTTTTAAATTTGAACCAATCAAGGGAGCCCGTTCAAAAACGATCCCAGGGACCGCATAGATTACGTTAGTATGTGTGCAAAATTTCAGATCGATTGCTTGAGCGGTTTGACCTGGGCTGTGACCACAAAAAAAAAACACACAGAGAAAGTGTCATAAGAGTACCGTGGTGACGCTCGCTACGCTCGCTCAATAAAAGTTAGCAAGGCATTGTGTTTTGACCTACTGTGTTTTTTTGCCGCAGTTAAAGAAATATTCCTTAACTCAAGATGTGATCCCTATTAGATTATTCACTTCATACTTCTAATCTGTTGTCTAGACACCCTCAAGTATGCTAATGGAGTATATTCGTATAATTGCACTCCAAATTTATAGCTGTATTTGGATCTGTGCACTAGTTCACTACTACTACTACAACAAGGGATTTCGTTTGCCCTTCTTGTTCAGTTTCTTCCCCCCACCCCCCTGCTCACCATATATATAAGTTGTAATTGAAACGCCCGGTTGTACAATGTCCCGGTAAGTAAGACCCATAAAAAACACTTCGTGTAAAAATACCAGCCAAGTCTCTTCAACTAAAAAAAATATGAAATCTAAAAATTCTGCACTGAAAAGTAGTGATATCAAAAAATTAGCCAAGTCAAAACTTTATTTGAAAATCAAAAACTACTTGGCGCATCGTGTACTTAAATAGCTTGGAAGTATAAGCCAATTATAAATTATACATGAAATATACATATACATAGTATACCTATAATGCCCTAATAAAAACGATGCGCCAAGTATTTTTTGATTTCAAATAAAGTTTTGACTTGGCTAATTTTTTGATATCACTACTTTTCAGTACAGAATTTTTAGATTTCATATTTTTTTTTAGTTGAAGAGACTTGGCTGGTATTTTTACACGAAGTGTTTTTTATGGGGATATCACTCCTTTTTTTTAGTTTATTCTAACAACTTGTGACACATATGAAATGAACAATTACTAAATTCTTTTAAAAAATCATCACCCTTTACAATTTCGTTACCACTAATAAATAGCAGCGTATGGTCCTAAATAATTGCTTTAAATGATCTTTCACGAAGAATAGCAAAGGTTTCATTCCAATCAGTCAACCCAGTTCCGAGATATGGAAACACTTCGGTTTTCAAAATGGCTGCTGAACTTTCTGCAATGCCACATAGAATTTATTTCTATAAATGATGTGTATCATTTTAAGCTTTCTGAATATGTATTTATTGTATAGGAGGGAATTAAAATAATTTATACATTTGAATGACGTCATTTCCGGTCTCATAAATAGGAAAATTCTATTTGTACTGTTCATATTCCATAGAGATGGCCATCCGAATCGTTTGGCGCTAGTTTCATACCGATTTGTCTACCAGTTTTTGAGATATGACGTTACTTCCGATTTAAAAATGGCGGCTGAAATCTCTGACCCCTTGAAGTATATTTGAAACATGATTATAATTTTATAAGCTGTCTCAAATAGTATATTTATTGCATCAAAATAAAAATTTGTGAGATTATTAAAATGTGTGACGTCATTTCCGGTTTAGGTATAAGAAACTGCAAATATTATTGATGATAATACATAAAGTTGACCGTCTAAATTGTTTTGCGCTGGTTTCGTTGAAATCTATTTAGCCGTTATTGAGATATGATGTCACTTCCGGTTTCAAAATGGCGGCTTCCGGTTAGTTTTATAACAAGTCACATGAGACGTCAAAAGTACATACGTTACATAAATATCAAAATAATCGGATCAATCTTTGTTGCCAAAAAGCCAATCGATGTATTTCAAATTTCATTGCGTCATTTCCGGTTTCTTTAACATAATGTTTAGTCTTTTGCTACTTATCATGCATATAGATGACCGTCTGGATCGTTTGGCGCAATTTTCGTTCCAATCGGTCCAGCCGTTGACGAGATATGACGTCACATCCGGTTTCAAAATGGCGGCATAAAACCAGTTATAGCAAAAGGCACCTCAGACGCCAAAAGTGCATATGTGGTAAAAATTTTAAATCAATCGGTTCAGCCGTTTATGCTGTGGCCTGTTTACCATATTTTAGCTCCACCCTACTACTACTACTGAGATTATTATGAAAACCGCCCTAAAACACTGTTTTCACGGCCCTCTAGCGCGCAAAGGGCGTAACCTATTGTTCCCAAATTTTGTATATGTTGTAGGGTGGGCCATAGCTCGAAATTAAGATATATCGCAACAATGTGAGATTTTCCAATTTTAAGATCCAGTAGGCCGAAAATGCCACTTTGATGCTTACAGTAAAAGTGGGTTTGCTCCAGCCTTTTTAAATGAGTGTGTGCGCGCGCCGTACGACTTGGCTGGCGTGGAGCGACCGCTCCACTAGATAAAGTTCACATTAGCCTCAAGTGGACTTTAGCCATCTAGATGGCTGTGTTTCATTGGCCGTTGCCAAGGTTTCAACCGATAAGTCCTACCGCTAACTTTATCGGGACATTGTACAACCGACCTACCAAGAGTTATAGTTTCACACTTCCACTTGATAATATTTCATGGATCACATTTTATTTCATAGTCAGGGTCTTATACTTGAACCTAAACGCCCTGTCAAGTATCTCGGGCTTTTTGATTGCAGTCTATATCCTCATCTTGCATGCTATGTGTAATGCGGAATCGAAATTTGAATGTTTGTAAAGTCTTGTTCAGAGTTGCTAATTTATACATTCCCCTCAGTCCATAATGACTTGGAGATTCGTAAAACCTCTGAAATTCGTAGGCAAGATCATTAATTAATAATGACTAGTTTGAACTGTTTAATACATTTTCCCTTAGTTAAATATGACTTGTAGATTCGTAACACCTGTAATATTCTAAGGCAAGATCATCGAGGAGCGCGAGGAAGCCAAGAAGCGCCTCGAGGACTACCTCGCCGTCGTCGCTGCCGAGTTCAAGCAACAAGACGGCGCGTGCGCCGCGTCACCGGCGCCGCCCAGCGAGGCCAAGAGCGACGACGAGTCCTCCCTCGACCTCCGTCTGACGGACTCCAGCGAGGACGAGGACAACGTCGTCATGGAGATGCCGCCGCTGGAGAGGATCGAGACCGAGGACGTCTACGTGGAGGATTCTCTCCTTGGCGGGGACGACGCCGTGGACCTCGCGCCGGTGCACCGCGTCGACGTCGAGGAGAGAGACAAAGATCTGTTCCTCGACGAGGTCATGGAGGAGCCTCCACGGGAAACGGTCGAACGCGCCGACGTGAAGGTATTCGACGAGCGGCACGGCGTCGAGGAGGAATCCGACTTGCCGTTCCTCACCGTGTTGTACAACGAGGTGGACTCGTCGATGACGACGCTGGTGCCGTCGTGGCGCAGCGGCGGCGTCGCGGAGGACGACGAGGAGGACGTGAAGCCGATGGTTCAGATCCCCGAGGACGTGCTGGGCGACTACGAACTGCGCGAGGTCGCTGCGCCGGAGACCGCTCGCGTCCCGGCGATCCGCGTGCGGCCGTTCGCCAAGGCCGTCGCGACGCCGACGGACGACAGCTCTGACGTCACGACTCGACCGGCGGTTGAAGAGAACGTTCAACAGGCGGCTACCAGCGTCATCCAGTATGCCAAGTCGCAGGTTAAAGAGCCTCCTCCAGAGAGCGCTGAAACACTTCCGACAGCCTCGCCGCGTGTTAGGGTCGTGTCTTCCCCTTCGCCTCCTGCCAGGACCCCGCCGATTCGTCCGCCAGCGGCCACCACTCAAACCTGCCCTCCCCCGACCAACAGACTGCCTTCAGTGAGTCCTCCGGCGGCTGACAAGCAGTCTGGTACGTCACCAGTTGCGCCGGGCCCCTGCGTTCTGCCCCCCACTCCTTCGCCGTCACCGGGTCGCTCTTCGGCATCTTCCTCGTCACCCGTTGATCCCACACCAGGGACTTCGTCCGTCTTGCCACAGCAGTTGCCCACACAAACCCGGCCTGTGGGCACTTGTAGACCGACGCCCTCGTCGCCTCCAGCTCCTGACCCCGCCACCGCAACCCAGCCGGGAGTCGAACCCCGCCGCATCGTCACACTGTCCGCCGAGGAGCGCGACCGCTTCCTCGACGAATACGCCGCGAAGATAGCCAAGTCGTGGCTTATGTTCTACAAGCTCAAGACGATGTACGACCAGTCGGTCAAAAGGGGCGGCGAGTACGCGCGCGCGCAGTGTCTCGACAAGTACCGGGACTACCAGGGCTACCTTGCGGCGACGAAGCCGAAGCTGTTGTACTTCCTGCGCGCGCTGCTCGGCGTGATGACGCGCGACGAGATGATGCAACGAGTCGCTCACAAGGTCAAGCTCATCCTGATGTTCGTGCTCGAGTTCACCTACGACATTCACGTGTACTGGAAGTTCTTCAACGCGATCCACGAGGACGCGGGCACGATGCTCGCGCAGAGTTTCCCGGCCCTGCAGGAGGTTGTTCCACCTGTTGCGGAGGTGCAGCCCGCCGCCACTCCTGGAGTTCCTAATCTTCAGAGTCCTCCGCGGTGGATATCGCCTGCCCCGTCTGTATCTCCTGCAAATGCGACTTGCGCCTCTCAGACCTCTCAGCTGCAGACCAACCATGTGACCAGAACATCTCCTACACAGCTCGAGACTGCGCAAACCTGTTCTTCCGGCCGCCAACCACCTGCACCTGCACCTGCGCAGAACCCTCAGCAGACCAATCCGGCCTCCAGGCTGTCTGCTGCACACCACGAGATGATTAATCCACCAGATAATGCCTCAAGACAACTGGCGAATAATCCTGCTCAGGTCTCTCAGCAACAGAATAGCATCCAAGTTCCGAAGTCTCGCCCTCAAGTTGTGGACTTGACTAGTCAACGTGTCGTCCCGGCAACGAGGAATGTGTCCCCTCAGTATGAGTCCATTTCTCCAGCCAGTAATCCTGATCATCATGCTGCCAATCATCAGGTCCGCTCTGCCACTTCCATATCTCATGCTCAGTACGCAGCTATATCTCAGTCCAATCCGAACCACGCTTCCGTCAATCAACCTCAACCCGTCTGGACGTCTCCCAACCAAGCCAGGGGCAACCCGCCGCAGACACAAGAAGCTCAGATGCCGTCGCGGCCGAACAACCAGAGGCAAGATGTTACTCCTCAAGCAGCCACGTTGCCTGTGAATCATCCGTCGAACAGAGTTCTTCAGGAGGTGGTCGAGTTCCCGCGTCCGGCGACGACGATCCACCACTTGCCCCAATCGGAGTTCAGAACACCTGTTGCCCCGATGCAGGATAGGCGAGTCCCATTGCAGAGTCCAGCTAACAACCAGTTTCCGAACCACGGCAATCAGCAGTCTTCCGTCGGCGGCGTCCACCACGGCAACCAGGCGCCCAATGTGCGTGTCCAGCCATACGGGAGCATCGACGTCGAGCGACAGCGTGCAATGGGGAGATATGAGAAACTACGTGCCTTGATGCATATCCGTCAGCATAGCCTTGGAAACAATGTTCAGCCGCAACAGGTCGTGCATTTTCAACCCCAACAGGCCGTGCATGTTCAACCCCAACAGGCCGTGAATGTTCCAGGTCGCACCCCGTATTCGGTACAGAACCCTCAACTGGCCCCCGTTGTTCATCCTAATTACATAACTGATCTGCCGTCCAGCCATGACGTCACCGGAGTACAAGGTCAACCGATTCCGCCGGGCGTGGTCTCGAGCATCGCGGCTGCGCACCAGCGCGTGACCGAGGAGTCCTACGTGAAGAAGCTGCGCGCGGCTCAACAGGTGGTGCAGGGCGTGCAGCGGAAGCTGGACAGCGAGATCGAAGCGTTCGACCGGGGCCGCGCACCCGCCGCGCGCATCCACAACGAGGCCTCGCTGGTCGAGATCCAGGCGGCGATCTACCTGATCGAGGAGGAGGTGACGAGCCGGCATGCGCGCGAGAGAGACGCCTTGGCTCGACAGCAGACGGGGTCACAGCAGCAAGCCACGGCGGTCACATCAGAGCTCATGCGCGAACTACAGATGCCGAGGGGGTACCAGGCCGGGGGAAATGTTCAGCAGCAAACTAACGTACAGGGCAGCACGTGGGCTCAGCAGCAAGCCGCTCAGATCCAGACACAAATGTCTCAACATCAGCAGAGACAGAATGTTCCGGTTCCAGGCTATCAACAGGTGTCTTCCCAGGCGGTGAAAAGTGTCCAGGCAAACGCACGATACCAACAGGAGCTGCAACGAAAGAATCTGCAGCAGTTATTAAATCAGAAAAATGCCGGCTATGTGTCTTCCCAGGCGTCTCCTAATGGCATGTTCACGGCCAACGAGCAACAGGCCGCGCAATATCTTTCACACTCGAGACATCAGGAGAATCAGCAATGGCAGAATGTACAGAGACCGCCGAATGCCAGTCAAACTACACTCGATCCTGCGGCGTCGAATCGTCAGCAAATTTCCCAAGTTCTGGAGAACAACCGGACGACTGAGATTCGAGCCCTTCCTCGCCAAGCCAACCCGCAGAACATCGACGTGCCAAACACGGCCCACAGGGCCCCTTTCCAACCGCAGAACCGCAGTCCAAATCCCCAGCAACAGAACAGTCCACAAACCAATCTCGCAAATAATCAGTCACAGCAACCTTATAAACAGACAACCCATTATATAAACAACTCGAAGTCCGGAACCATCCCTAACCGCCCGAACCAAAATGTTGGCCAGCCAAAAGCTTCCGCGCAGTCGATTCAGATCACCGGCTACGTCGTAATGAAGGACGGCAAGCCTGCTATCATCGCGCCCCATGAATTAGGGGAAATCCCCACGTATCCAGCCAACAGCGCGATGCTCGCCGTCACACAACCACCAGCTGACCTCGCGCCTCACGCGGCGAGCTCCGCCGTCGCGCTCCCGGGCCACGATAACATCCAGTCCTCGTACGAGCAACAGGTCGTCAACTTCGTGCGCAGGTCCGCCCACACGGCGCCGCGACGGCAGATCCAGGAGGTGAGCCCGCTGGTGCGCCAAGTCGAGGCGCAGCAGAGTCGGAGGCCCGACGGTGAAGCGGCCCCGACCATGGTGCCGATCCAGCGGAGCCGACAAGTGCAGGGGATTCCCACTCATCCGGCTAGCAATCGTCTGAGACAGATGAATGCGCCGCGCAGTGATCTTCCGCCGACAAGTCCTGAGAATGTTCGTCACGGCGGCGGTCATCGGGAACTCCCACCTCCTGTCGCAACAGGTGTGGTGCCACAGACGGTTCGGGAGGATCGAAGTCCTGTTGCTCCTCCCGTGGTGCCAACTACTCCACCAACATCTACAAGTGCTGATATTGTACGTCACGACTTGGGTAGGAACGTCGACCGCCGAGATGTATCTCCATCCATTGCACCAACGGGGGCTCAGACGGTTCGGGAGGATCGAAGTCCTGTTGCTCCTCCCGTGGTGCCAACTACTCCACCAACATCTACAAGTGCTGATATTGTACGTCACGACTTGGGTAGGAACGTCGACCGCCGAGATGTATCTCCATCCATTGCACCAACGGGGGCTCAGAGGGTTCGGGAGGATCGAAGTCCTGTTGCTCCTCGCGTGGTACCAACTACTCCACCAACTTCTACAAGTGCTGATATTGTACGTCCTGACTTCGGTAGGAACGTCGTTCGCCGAGAAGTATCACCATCCACGGCAGCAACGGGGGCTCCAAGTGTTCGGGAGGAACGAATCACAGCTGGTTTAACAACCACTTCACCAACTGCTACGAATACTGATATTCTTCGCCATGACTTGAGTAAAAGTATCACGCGTGGACGACTAGTACAATATATTGCCAACGACTTATTATCTCAGAAGGTCCAGAAGAAGCAAAACACCGTCGATCCTTCTCCTCTTCCCGTAGCTACACCGTCGCTCCCATCTGAAACCACCCAACCCGAGCCCCGAGTCCTCGGCCGACACATGCCGTCCCTCAATCAGATCATCGACGACGTCATCGTGAACAGTCTGACGTCACCGACTGCGACGGAAACCGCCGAGAGGCCCAACGTGAAGCCAAAGGCGAAGAGGGGGAGGCCGAAGAAGGATCCTAACGAGACCGCGTGGCCGAGTAGCAAGAAGAGCAAGAAACACAAGGATGAGAAGCGGACTCAAAGAAAACACAAGTCATCGGCTGAGAAGGAAGCAGCAGCTGGCCCGTCCAGGGAGGTCGTCGACGCTGCTACGGCGCACGCGGGGAAGCGGAAGTCGACTGAATCCGACGGTAATCCGGTGACAAAGAAAAAGTTGTGTAAGACGAAGTGGTTCGTTGCTTCTGAAGCTACTCCGGATGCGAACTGGAAGCTAATCGAAGTTGACGTGGGTCCAATAGCCAAACGTGTGTTGCCAGAAGTAGAAACCGAGACGAATGGATCCAAGATGAAAACGCAGGACGCGAATGACGCTACGTTGTCCAAGAAACTGATGGCCTTGTCTAGAGATGTTAAGGTAGCTCCGACCCTTCTGAAGGTCCTCAAACAACCGGGGATGAGCTCGTCAGATATGTCAACTTCAGCACCCTCGACTTCCGCTTCATCCACGATCACGTCTGACAAATCCAACGGGACCACTTCCAGCAGAACCAAAATCAAGAAGACAGACCAAGCACTGGAGGACAAGCTCCAGTATTATCTGGACAAGAAAAGGAAGGAAGCAGGATTTGTTCCCTCGACCAAAGCAATCCAACTGAAAGATTTTCCATTTGGTGATCCTAATGACAAGAGAAAGAAGAAGCCGTCATCCAGTCGCAACTCGTTCAGTCCGAAAACTGTCCCTCTGGTCGAAGTTACCGACGACTTTCTTTCAAACGTCTCCATAGAAAACATCTGTTCGCTACGTGGAGACGATGACCACTCTTCCACCGTCGTCGCCGAGGATCCTGTTACCACTCAGCAAGACTTGTCGAGTATCCCTGCGACCACGTCGTCCCTTGTCCTTTCTGCATTACCAGAGGTGACCGCTCGTCAACCCGAACCGGTTCACCAGACCCCTCCGAGGACTTCTACTGTCGTCGCCGAGCACCCTGTTACCCCTCAGCAAGACGTGTCGAGTATCCCCGCGAAGTCTTCGCTTACTGACCTTCCTGCACCTCTACCAGAGGCGGCTGCTCGTCAACCCGAACCGGTTCATCAGACCCCTCCGAGGACTTCCATTGTCGTCGCCGAGCACCCTGTTACCCCTCAGCAAGACGTGTCGAGTATCCCCGCGAAGTCTTCGCTTACTGACCTTCCTGCACCTCTACCAGAGGCGGCCGCTCGTCAACCCGAACCGGTTCATCAGACCCCTCCGAGGACTTCCATTGTCGTCGCCGAGCACCCTGTTACCCCTCAGCAAGACGAGTCGAGTATCCCCGCGAAGTCTTCACCCACTGACCTTCCTGCACCTCTACCAGAGGCGGCCGCTCGTCAACCCGAACCGGTTCATCAGACTCCTCCGAGGACTTCCACTGTCGTCCCTGTTACCCCGCAGCAAGACGTGTCGAGTATCCCCGCGAAGTCTTCACCCACTGTCCTTCCCGCACCTCCACCAGCGGCGCCCGCCCGTCAACCCGACCCTCAGAAGACAGTCGACGAGAAGATCCTGGAGATCCTGGAGGAGTACAAGACGAAGTCGACGGGCCCTCAGGTCCCCGCGGCGAGGATTAAGAGAGAGAAGGTGGTGGACGTCCCCGCGTGCACCGCGACGTGTGTCGTCGACGACGACGACGATGATGTGGTGTTCGTCAGCGAGATGAAGCAGGGCTCCGAGATCATCGTCCTGGATGACGACGACGACGACGACATCGAGGAGGTCTCTCAGGTGAGTTCTGTCATGTAGATGCCGCTATGGTGGTTAGGGACGGTATTGCCAACTATATTTCATGCAGTTTAACTATTAAATATGACAATTCTTTTGAACTTTCTACGCAAACTTTGTTATTATAGAGAGTACGATCTAAACTAATATATAAAGAAGTTTTTAAATAAGAGACACTGCAATCACATTTAAAAATTATTGTAACAGTTGAGGTCAATCGACAGTTTGGTTCGTCTTGAATTTTTACAATTTTACACTTTCAACGGACCCTAGACCAATGCAAAAGAAAAAATATAAATTAGATAATGAATTTGAAGTCACGCAACTTTACAGTCACGAAAGTTCCATATTTTTGTTTTATTGATTGACTTCACCACTTATTTTAGATTTTTAGTAAAATATAATTTCGCATTCTACAATAAGGCTATAGTTGTTTTGTAGAAAGTATAGAAAATCTCAATTTTGTCAAGAAGAATAATGTTGTGAATTGTTTTACTTTAATGGAGTAAAACTTGCCCCCTATCGCGAATGCCAGTCGTACACAGACGTAGTATCAGTTGCCTAGATTGATTGATATTTGAATACAGAGGGGTTATTTGCAAGACTGGTTTTATCTCTGACTTTTAAAGCAACATAACGAGGCGGCTGTATAGTCAGGGAAGCTAGATGGTTCATACCCTGCCTCTCTCTGACCCATAACATAAACATGTTTTTATATGGCTATGAACCATCAGAGTATGGCAGAGTATGAACCATCTAGTTTCCCTGACTGTACACTTCACCAAGTTAAAAACGATATTCAAAAGAGACGGAATTGCTGCTAAAAGAGGGACTAGCGAATTTCCTCATTCATGAGAAATTTTTTAAACTCTACATAAATATAGATAATTTAATTCTACACCATAATATGCCAAGAAAAAGTGGGCAAGCTGAACTAACTTCCAAGATATATCACTTCAAAGTATTGCTTTTAGCCTCTATTTTAACATGGCGGCCATGCTAGGAATGATTTTCGTACAGCTTCAAAATGGTTTGAGACTGACTTCCCGACATAAGAATTTTGTAAAAATCTGATATGTGTTGTAACAGATGCTCTAGTATTTTTTAAATTTTTTAGATATACATGTTCCTGAACGTTTTAATGAGCTAGGAGGGTTTTAGTGAAAATAACTTGGCATCACTGGTTGAAAGAGATGGCTCAGAGAACAGCTGTCTCATGACAGGTGCGCTCTGATTGGTTGTTTGGGATTTGAGGGAGGTGATAATTGAAATGCAGTGTTGCCACTTACAGTATCCACAGCCTTCTAACAGAACATTCGTGGTGTTTTTGAAGAAGGCTGTGATTATATCGCTAGTCCCTTCTTAAGGTTTCATGGCGCATTCGATGAGGTCTATGCTATACTTAGCCCAGCGAGCGTGTAGCCAGTTCAGCAAATGCTGTTTAAAATTCAACAATGGGTTTAGCTTGTAATCCGGAGTGTTTTGACGCGTGTCCGGTTGTAAATATCTCTCAACCACTGCTGGTGTTCGGGAAAGTGTTGTTTTGTTGTGGTGCCAAATATCTTTCAATGCAGTTGGTTTTTAACATTCAAGGAAAGTTGTTTAAAATGGCAACATTGTAGGCGGAAGGGGTGGCAGGTTATAAAAAGAGTTGTATCTTGTCAGAGCTTAAGGTGGCTGTATATCACGTGACTTTATTTCTCTACATCCGATCAAAAGAAATAGTTACCCATGAGTACATACCTTACATCGTTCATGTTGAGTATTCCAAGGTGATTTATGAAGGAAATTCACTGCATACTGGAGCTTATCAATATTTGCAGTCAATATTATTTAATTTTGCAGTGATTTTAATAATAAAAACAATACAAATATCGTGTATACATACGCGTGTGAAGACTGTCAAAACCAAGTGCTGTTCGTTTAAACATTACATTCATAATAGTGGATATAATTAATATCTCAACATTTCGTTGGAAAGAGGAAGAAAGAGCGCATGTTATATATTCTGACATTGCGTCAGGTTTGTGATGCATATATGCCTTTTTATTAGAGTAATGTTTGCTGTTCTTGGCAACTCGTAGAATTTCCTTCAACTTCAGGTCTTGATTTGAGAATTTTTAGGTGCAAGGAAGTAAAATCATCTAATATGTTATTTTCGCAGATCTTTTCTGCGTAGATATGTTCCAACTGATGTGTCCTAACTTATCTGATGAGGGAGAAGTCTTTGATAAACTAAACCCTTCCAATAGAAAATGGTTAAAAAGTCACGTGATATACAGCCACCTTAACTGTCGATCAAGGGTCGAACAACTGTTCGCCTCATGAAAGGAAAGGCTACACGCTCGCTGGGCCAAGTATAACTCGTCATCCAACTCTAGTAGATGAGATCTGATTTTATTAATAATAACAAGGATTGATTGTCAAGGAACCTGACCAGCAGCCAATCCGTTTCATTCACATCACAGCTAACGCATCTTATAAAGCTGACCGTAGGCGTCTTCTAGTTGTCATTAACATGTGCTTGGTTTGATTCCAGCCGACTGCGGAGGTTGCGGACGCCGTCGTGCACGAGGTTGCTGACGACGTGGGCGACCACGACTGTGTGATCTGCGGACTGGAAGCCACCGGCTTGTGCGCCAAGTGCATGAGCACCTACTACTGCAGCAGAGACTGTCTGGTGAGTCACAGCCTTGTGTACATACTGAATCGCGATCCCACTTGATGCAGAGGCCTGGGTAAACGAACTGGACCCCAAGTCTTGACATCGACATTTTCAAAACGTTCGCGTTTTCTTTGTTTAAAATCAAAAAAAGTTGACGACTAAGCCATAGGAAAAAAGTAACTAGGGCCATAGCCTTCAAATGTTCACGTTTTATACAATGAAAACGCAAACGGTTTCAAAACGCCGATTTCAAGACTTGGATTCCTGGATACGCACTGTTGTTCCAAGTGCATGTTTTAAATGTTGTCTTTCCACTACAGAATTATATAAAATCAGATAGTGAGACCCATTACAGCCCAATAGACTAAATATGGCCACAAACTGGAGTACTTTGACCTCTGGTACCTCAAAGTATTAAATACGATTATTTTTACCTTTAAATTTCGTATTTAACATTTTGATGTCGTGTCATAAATTACTTATGTGGCATAATTTAGTCGATTAGGCTGTAACGGGTGCATACTATTTGATTTTGTTAAATTCTGTAGTGGGCAGACAAAAACATTGTTGCTTAGTAAGAAATTGCGTTTTTACAAACGTCCAATGCAATTTAAAGTTTTGTATATTTGAATGATAATTTTGAACATTTCCTAATTCCCTGACTTCTATTTCATTATTGTTTTTCCTTGTCATTATTATTTACGAATCTTCGTCGAGTGGTTTACGGTCTTCTTTGTAAGTACCTATGTTTCAAACGAGGACATGTCGGCATCAGAATGCTCTGTTTCCTTGCCTGCAGGAGAACGACTGGTACAACGAACACGAGGTCAAATGTCCGGGCAACGAGAAACCGGAAATCGCAGTTTAATGAGTTTGGTTTGACTTCTCGAACATTCAGCGCTGGAAGAATTATTTGGATCTTGTACGGGATGGAGTTAGTGTTCCTAAAACACGCACTCCAACCAAGTTATGCTACGGTTTTTGTAAAATAAATAGTCGGCAGGGGAGCCTTCAGGATATGACAATGTTATTTTTGTGTTTTACCGACACGCATCATTAGCGTACAAATCCTGTGTTTTAAATTAATTAGGAGTACTTTATGACCATTGGTAGTTTCTTCCCCATGACGAAAATTACGAGTTACCAAACCGAAAAACTGTCTGCACGTTTGGACTTACCAAACCCAATTCTTAGTTTGCACGGTCTTCTTTTGTTTTACATCAAAAATGTAAAAAGTAAATTTTTGATCATGTTGGTCATACAGATGTCAAGTCAGTTTTAACGAATTATACTAGCGTTATACATGATGTATTTGAGGTGGTTCTATACCTATTAGAACTTCTTCTTCAGCACTCAATTTCATTAGCGCAAAGTCCACAAAGTACCGAAACACAGATTGACAGCCGTTCTGACATGTTACTCCAAGATAGTCGTGCAACATAGATATGATGTCATTTGCAAACTATGAATGGATAACTTCAGGTTGTAGCATTCCTTAGATATGACAGTTTGAATCATACCCAATTGTTGGTATTATTTTTCCTAGTAATAAAAGGAAATATATATTAGAGGCGTATACAAGCCTCTAGCGTCCCTTTACATTGTAAGATTACTATTGTACTTGTAGTTTTCCACAACATTTGATTGTAATTTAGGGATTTTCTATCCTTGAATGTTAAAATTCTACCTGGCCAAGCTAAAAAATATGCTACAGTAAAATCAGCACTGTTTGAACAGCTAATGCCATCTTATAATATTTCAATAATTTTCTTGACAAGTAAATAGTGAAAGTCAATATTTGTTTTGTAGTTTGGAGACAGCATTATTAATTGTGACTGGAAAAGTTGATATTATTTGAATAAGTGAACGGATGTTTACGCTAGCATGTTGCTGTGGATATTTTCACTTAATTATATTGTCCGGATGTCTTCTGATATCGTATTCATGTTACATAGATATAAGCTCTGTGCCCTGATATATGGAGAAGAATCTACGTAACAATGCTCCATGTCGAGGGACACGTATGTATTTTGTAAGTGTATGTACTTATACCCCCCCCCCCCCCCCCAAAAAAAAAACAACATGAAACCAATTTATGTTGCATGTTAAAAATCAACGGATTTGTGTCACTTGCATAAAACAATCAAAAGTTACAATAGAAAATTAGTAGTTTATTTTGGTAATTTTTCTATAATTATATTCTCAGGTTTCAACGGTTGCTTGGATATTAATTGATGGAATAGTATGAACCTCCCCAACTTCTAGTTCAGTTTCAAGTTTAAACCAAAGTCGTAAAGATTACAATTTGATCTTTAGTCTTGAAAGGATGGAAACAGCACGGTTGTGAAATTATTTGATGCGTACACAAGAATAACGAAATCTACTCACATTTATACCGTTCGAAAGCATGTGTTCGATTCGTCATTGGAATATTTATTTCAAACAATATGTATCAATATTTCCTACGATCTGCGAGCGTAATTTGACAGTTCATTTCTCGATCTCAATGTATCCCAAATGTAATTGTATTTGTAATTGTATTTGTATTTGTATCGTCAGTGAATGACTAGTTTTTGATCGTTAAGTAGATACGATAATCATTATTAAATTGATTATCATTATTTTTTATTTCGGTAATTCGATGAAGTATATTTATTATAATTTTGCTTGTTATTGCGTTAATTTAGTTTCAAATTACATGCCTTGGATTGCAAAAGCTAGTCAATCCGCAAAAAAAACTTCCAAACCTTATTTATGCCAACATTCTTGGTTAGAATAATTTGGTTTTGATATTTTTGTACAAGACAATAAGCCTCTCTTTTTAAGATGGAATTTGAGATAATTATATAATTTACAAAAATATTAAATGAAATTTGATTATGGCTGTTAGTATCTTATAGGATATTACGCACATTTTTTAATAATTATTGTAATTTGTAGAGGTTTTGAATGTTAAATTAGATTCTATGATTACTTTGTGCGTATAAAATTAATATGTTATTTATTGATATAATTTATTGGACACAAACTACCTATCTAGTAATTATATTCCAATGGAACAGGAACTTTAATTGTATCAATTACTTTGTGTCCTGAAAAATACTATGAACACTGATATTTCTTCATGTTCCTTATTTGAAATATGCCATTTATATTATAATAATAAATTTTGATATGATGATTTTTCACAAAATTACTGTTTATTTGTTCAAATACCTTCCACATGTACCTTTGTCCGTAAGTTCAGTTACCAAACTTCGTGTTTGGTCTTATCATCAATTGTTTTCAGCATGCGCTGCAGAATGTAAGAAAATACCTATCTTGGATATTTCACACTGATGAAGGGAAATAATGCAGCCCGGTTGTTGAGAAACAGCTATTAAATTAACTTGTGTTGTTATTTTGAACATGAAAATTCCAAGTCTAAACTCAAAATGTTATTAGTTAAGAATATTATGTATTGTGTTCAAAAATAAGCTGTATTTTCTAATTGCTTCGGTAAGTAAGTTTTTTACATTCCATATTATTAGAATCCAAAAAATTATAATGTTCTATATTCTTCCTTGTAATATTTTATTATTATCTAGGAGAGTCCAACACATTTTTATTTAAAGTTACATTTCATTTTTTTATATAATTTATAATATTTTCTTCACGTATGTGAACTAATAAGGCTCCAAAAGACGCGCCAGGGGGGGAATGGGGGTCAATGCCCCCACTTTTCTTCTTGATACCCTCAGATTTAAAAAAAAAAAAAGGGACATGCTCCAAGTGAAACGTCCCGATTTTTTTCCTTTCCATCCGAAATAAAGTTAGAGTTTTGGGGTTCCGGATAATAATCAATAGTGACGTAGTGTCCTTGAGTTTCCGATGGCAACACGCAAAAGGCACATTATAGGTACAAACCCGCCGTCCCCACGTGAAGGACCTGCCCCCCCCCCCCCCCCCCCCCCCCTTCGCTTCGAGTCATGTCACGCGACTTCGCAACCCTTCTTTTTTTCCTGTGCGTTTAAATATTTGAATAATATGTTGATTTTCAAAAATCAATACTTTACCTTAGACGCGGAAGGAAGGAGAACATTTTCATTGATTTTTCGGGTGGGCTGAAAACGTATGGCTGTGGCTTCGTCAAAATCCATCGATTGATTGAAAATTGATAATGAACAGTTTGTCACATGAAATTCAAGTTGCAAGTGAGAGATATCGGGTTCAAGCCCCGGTTCGGTAAAATAATGTAATTTTTACACTCTTTCCGAGACGGGCAAAAACTGTTTAGTTGATACGACCAGGGACTGGAACCGGAACCGGAACTGGAACCGAAATAAACCGGTATTTTCATATGATCCGGAATCGGAACTCATATAAATTTTAGGTGTAACCGGAAACCTTAAAGATATTTAACAATATTTGAGTTTAAGGTTCCGTAACGTTCTTTAAATAAATATTTCAATTAATTTTTACTTCGTGGCCTTATAAGTCTGAAATCATTTATTACAATGTATAGTTTTTCGAAAAAATAATCACTGAGTCAAATTAATGTAAGGCATTTCTTGCCTGAGTTATGCAATGAATATAAGTTCCCAAAGGTAATTTAAAAAAAAATGAATTATTGTCCGAGTTTAAAGAAATATATTGGAACCTACAATTGAACAGAAAGAACAGGAACCGAAATCAAAATCGTATTTTTTAGGAACCGGAAACGGAACTCATATTTTTCAAAACTTGGAACCGGAACCCATATTTATTTGCGTTCCAGACCCAGCTTACGACCATTACTTTATGAAAACGTTCCATTTATATAGCTGCTACAGTTAGTAAATTTCTCGATTTTACTATTTATTTTCCAATGACGTTGAGTCGAGGGTCAACCCAGTAAACACATCATGCTGGCTAGATGAAGGCACGGTGATGGGCCAGTACCGGCCACTTTGGCAAGGTGCTGGCCACGAACAAGATGGTGCATTCAAAGATCATGCTGGCCAACATCAATGAAGCCGGTACTGGCCCAGTGCTGGCTGGCCTGCACGCGGCCACATGCAGGCCAGCCAGCACTGGGCCAGTACCGGCTGGCCAGCACGCGGCCGGCAACAAGTAGCTTACATTGTGCTTGCGCACCTATACAGTTATAGCCTCTAGCAAGCGGATTGTTTTTTTATCGACAGTTATTTTTAAAATCAAAATAATATAATTAAATCCGCATTCTCGAGTATGTTCTTAACGACAGCAGATCCGCTATAATAATTTTTTCCTTCTAAATCTTATTCGTTATTTAATTATTAATCTCAAAATAGAAAAAAGTATGTTTTTCATTCGAATTCAGATTTTACATATCAAATGATACGAATGGATTCGATATTTCAAGCACAAATACCTACGCACGTGCCGTCGCAGGTAATGCATTGATTTTTCCGTGTGCATTTACAAATTAACAAGAACACGTATAATAATGTATCTGTAGTGGTACAAATATTTTCAGTTTCCTGATACATTTGAGTCCATTCATCCCTCTGTCACTATTAGACACTCTGCGCTCTAAACCCTCAGCTGTCGCCGTGGTCGAGTGGGTACAGCGTCTGCCTTCTACCCAGTTTGCTTGTCGCTGTTTCGAGTTCGATTCCACATCCAGTCATAACTAAGCGATTTGCGTTTAATTTCAGAATAAAATCAACATTGTGATAATGACTGGAAATATGTCGTCAGAATTTAATTACGATAAAAACTCGCTTAGTTATCACCCATTTTAGTTTTATTTTTAATATTTGAATTCAAAATAACCGTTTATTTGGTTCCTGGTGGCCCCTGGTGGATAATAGTGGAAATGAGTTCAGGTTGGGTTCGGGCCACATGCTGGCTTCGTTCAAGCTAGGTTCTGGCCAGAGGCTGGCGTCGTCAAGGCGCGATGCAGGCAAGGTGCTGGCCATACGGCACAATGCTGGCTACTTGCTGGCTGCGTGAAGGCCAAGACTCTGGCAAGGTGAAGGCTGAGTGCTGGCCAGCCGGTACAGGCAACGTTCTGGCCAAAGCGACACATTTTTACTGGGCCGGTACCGGCCACGGCTTTTGGCCGGTACCGGGCCAGTACTGGCCAGAGCAATTGGCCGGTACCGGCAGCATGCTGGCAGCACTTTGGGTGTTTACTGGGTAAGTTCCCAAAGGTAATTTAAAAAAAAATGAATTATTGTCCGAGTTTAAAGAAATATATTGGAACCTACAATTGAACAGAAAGAACAGGAACCGAAATCAAAATCGTATTTTTTAGGAACCGGAAACGGAACTCATATTTTTCAAAACTTGGAACCGGAACCCATATTTATTTGCGTTCCAGACCCTGCTTACGACCATTACTTTATGAAAACGTTCCATTTATATAGCTGCTACAGTTAGTAAATTTCTCGATTTTACTATTTATTTTCCAATGACGTTGAGTCGAGGGTCAACTGTTTAACTGCTTCACGGGTCGTTCAGTGAGATTACAGATTATTTATAAATAAAAAACGAGTTTGATGCTCTCTGCAAAAGCAATTATAGAGGTCAAAAGTCAATTTCTTGCGCGTCATTATCTGTAACACAGATTTTATTCATGTATTGGCGTTAATAATAGCATGATCTGTAACTAGGCAATAGACAACATCATAAATTATCTAGTTAGCTCTGCTTTTCAAAAAATTTCATATGCAGTACTGTGATCCAAGTATCTATTATGGTTTTTCAACAATGGATCATAACCATAATAGATACTTGGATCACGGTACTGCATATGAAATTTTTTGAAAAGCAGAGCTATAACTAGATAATTTATGATGTTGTCTATTGGCGACCGATGAATGATTGTGATGATTATGAGGATATCAAATATGAAACGTATGGATTTCAGTTGAAAAAATAATAATATCATCATCATCATATGATGATTAATAGGTATCAACGAGAAAATAAGGAACAAGACTGACCTCTGGTGGATTCTTTGGTACTATTTATAAGGGGGATAATGGAGGATGTAATTGTAAAGGGTTTATTTATGTAAATAAATTATTTAAAATTTGCTTTAGTTTGTTGTGGCTGAAAAAGTAAATTTGTACTAAATTTCATTTGTTTTTCCTTTTTCACTGCCCTATGGAAACACGAACATAAAAAAGGCGTCTAAAAAGTTTCCTGCTTGAAGTGGCTCCATCACGTATCGCTTAGTAACGCTTATTTGTTCAAATATCTTCTTAATTTTAAGAAATATAAAAATATATCTTTTTCAAAGATTTCATGAAAAATATTATAAACATATTTTTTTGATTCAAGTATTTCTTAAATTTTTTCAACAGGATTGTGGAGACGTTTAGTGCCATATTTTTACTAATTTCCAGGCACTAAACGTCTGAAGGACAAAATAAAATTAAAAAACCATTCCAAGATAGGTTTACAATTTTTTTCTTTGAACTGTTCTGGAAGACTCGTACAAAGCCTTATTTTATTAACAATAAAATTGATAAAAGATATTGATAAAATCGTTTTAAATACTTTTCAGGGACAAGCGTACTATACTCAGTAGTCTAAAGTTTAAAAAATTATAAAAAAATCATATATTTCATGAAAAATATTTTTTTTTCACGTATTCCTTAAAATTTCTTAATACGATTCCTAGAAAATATATTGTATCAAATTTATCTCCCTAAGCTGCATAACACTGAAGTAAATTATATGCCTAAGTATGTCCGCTTTTTGGGAAAATTACTGACGCAGCCGTTAATTTCTACAGCGGTCTATCCATCTTTTCTGACGGGCGAGTTTGGCGAAGAGAGATTTACTATGATGTTTTTGGCACTATTTGTATGACGAATGACGAATGACTGTAACGTGACTACCAGATGTATGTCCTACAACTCTTTCTGCTATAAAACAACCCGCGTGCACTGACCCAAGTATTGTTTTAATATTGATTTCATTTAGTCGTTTTTGGTATTGATTGCAGAAGACAAACAATAAATAAATCAAGAGAGGGGAAGAGAATTCCAAAAAACAAAATCGGTTCGTGTTTATTCAGCCTGATTCTCTACCAGTAGTTAATACACGTGAAAAGTCTTTTGTATTGGACACCTGGGGCCATATTCTATCACTCTAAAATTCCCTATGGGGCTGTGCGTAAAGGACGTCACGCTAAAAATGGAATATTTGGACCCCCCCTGTCACGCTGTGTCACACTTTTCGAGACACCCCCTCCCCTAAAAGGACGTCACAAACCTATATCTACCCCCCCCCCCCCTTAAATAGGATATTTTTTACTGTAAAATTTATCAGAATTTATCATTTTTAGCGAAATTTCCGGTTCCGACATATCAACTGAAATTAAAATTCTTGAAAATATTTATATCAAAACGTTACGACCTACTGGCTCCAGCCCCCCCCCCCCCCCCCCTCCACCCCTGAAGCGTGACGTCCTTTATGCACAGCCTCTATTCGGCTTTAATCCGATTTACCATTATGGATTAGCATTGCATGGAATCGGGTTCTATCATATTCGAGAATTTTAAAGCTATATGCTGGCTCAGTGGTATTCTTATTATATTAAAAACAAGTTAATTACTTTTTATAATGAGCTGTGTATTTATAGCTTTTCTTGTGTTTTTATCCGCAGATTTACTCGGTAAAAGGCAAATGCTCCTTCACCGGCCGCCTCCTTCCCTCCGTCCATCCTTACATATCCAATCGTCATCATAATCATTCATCCGGCACCATATCAGCCTAGTTGCAGAGTACAGTACGACTTAAACATGTAATTAATTACATTTTATAGTAATAGGGGACAAAATGTCGTTATCAATCAACGATAATGCAGAATATCAAGCAGGCAATGGCCAGTGTTGTGATTAGATAATTTTATTTTTATCTAGATAAAGATAAAGATAACCTGCCAAAAGTTTATCTAGATAAGATAATAGATTTCCGAGAAATCATCTAGATAATAGATACAGATAAAAAATAATTATCTATATAATTTTAATAGATAATAGATAATTTTTTACCAAATACACAGTTCGGTAATTATTTTCGAATCCTAATTTCGGAACTCAAGTTTTAAAAAAATTGGGACTGTCAAAACAAGCCAACTAATGCGACTAAACGGAGATGATCTTTTTCTATTATCTGACATTTGAGGTTGGTGCATGTTCATACACACAATGCATTTTAAATTTTATATTTTTTATCTGGATAATTGCCAATTGATAACAATATTTTTTTCTAAATAAAGATAAAGATAACCAATTATTTAATTATCTAGATAATTTTATCTAGATAAGCCACAACACCGGCAAGGGCGTATTCAGGGGGGGGGGGGGTATACGATACGGGGGTGTACGATATACACTTGCATATCGTAATGAGTTTAATAAATGTACCTATTTTTAAACCTCTTAGACAATTTTTTTGATATTTTACGATTCAAAATTGCATCCAAAATTTTCTCGGGGGCTCCTCCCCCAAACACCCTGTTTTCAACTGTGATTTTTCAATATATTTGTAATGTCATGCCCCCCCTTAAATGTTATCCTGGATACGCCCTTGCAAGCAGGACTTCGTAACAAAAGAGAACATATAAAGTGACGCTTGTTTTATTATAGGGGCTCATTTTTATTTCCCCCCAAATCTTTCCCTCCGACCAAGATGAAATCCCACCCCAATGGATGACAATGTAATGGCTCAACTCAAGGCATTGGCAGCACCAATTCCTATGATAATGTAATATTGGAATTAGTGCAATAAATAGGGGTTGGATTACAACACATTTATTTGGCTATAGGCATCCTGCGTGAGAAAAGGTTGCCATAGTAACCTGTACAAAAGTATAGGGAAAAACAAATCTGACAGCGGCAATCCAAATCTCATATTTTGAGTGATTACTTGTGAAAGAAAGATATTTAAGTAAGTACAAGCTAATAATAATACGCAATATTTATCTTTACACATGTTCAAGTTAAATATTCATCTGATAAATATGATTTATTGCTATTATTAAGAGCTTTGACACATTTCCCCTACCATAGCAGCCTCCATTTTTCTACCACTGTGACGTCACGAGCAGGATTCCTATTGTTCACAAGAAACATGCTTAGTATAGCGAGTTGAAAAGCGAGGCTTCGTATTGCATGCGAATTCATATGCGTTTGCTAGCTTCTTCTACACACCTTGGAAAGAACCGAAACGAAATGCGTCAAAGAAGCAGTGATAGAATATCTGTAATATTCATCAAGAAATTTGACAAATATTTCCAAAGCAAGAATAAAATTTCCGTAAAATATCAATAAATTTTGAGTCTGAAAAATAACTAAAATAATTAAAATGTTGGTCCCGAAACCAAAGAAGCAGTGATAAATACATTGATCAATAGACCAATTCAGAAATTATTTGGATGGCTCTGGATTCTAATGAATTTCACATGCAGTATGATTTTCCAAGTGTGTATCATATTTTAACTTACATTGTAAAACACCAGATATATGGAAAACCAAACTGCATGTGTATTTATCTAGAAACCAGAGCCATCCAGATATTTTCTGAATTGGCATATTTTCCGTTGAAACCAATGGACCTATCTTGCTAGAAATCATTATGTCACCAATCAGGATTGTAGTGAATGTTTTGTGAAAAAATTGGCCTGATTCGTTGATGCGTTTGACCTTGATGAGATAAAGAACTGATAGAGACAGAAATATAAAGAGATTCCAACTATTCGCGTTTCAAATCAAAGGAGTCGACATCTGGAGGCTGCTTCGCCAACTAGCCAATGTAGTCAAAAATCATTTGTTTTTTATTTGTTTTCATCTGTTCATTGATGTTCAACCGGTGAATTTACTTATTAAAAGCAAACCAAAAGCAGCAAATCGATACTGTAGTATGTCTCAATGTTCAAACAAAGAATCAACAGCTGCAGATGGACTCTCCTTTCATTTATTCCCGAAGGACGCTGTGCGGGAGAAACAATCGTCTGCAATCTGCTTTGAAGATTGGGAAGAGGGTTTCCAAATGCATGTTAGTGTGTGGGGAACATTTCCAAGCAGAGAACTTCTTTTACTTTGGTAAGACTTGTATTATATTGTTTTGATATATCTGAAATAAGTTCATAAATCGTCAATGCAGGCTGCTCTGACCTGCAAACACTACACACTACTTCTATACACCTTGATCCAGGGCCGTAACAAGGGGTGGGCGGGCGGTGCGGCAGCACAGGGCGCCGCGAACAAGGGGGCGCCAGGAAGCCAAATTTGTATGCAATTATTTTTTGAACCCAAAATTAATTTTTGCGTATTAAAAACACAAAAAACGCCCTACATGGTTGATGTCGGTGATGATTTCAGTCATACCCAGGAAGTCTACCCCCCCCCCCCCTCCCATCCCCTTCACAAAGTTATGCGCCCTTTAAAGAGTTTTAAAATAAAATATTGAAATAAAAATTGTTCTGCCGAAAAAAATCAAAATTTTCCGTTTCAGGGCCTAGGACTTGCATATATGGTTAGGAGGTCCTCCCCCCCCCAGGCCCCCCATTGCTGTCATTGTCAAGGGCCGTGGAAATGTTTGACCACTGTTTTGCAAATTATTTGTTTTGTGCACTACCAAAGTTTTGGTTTGTCCTAGTATGAAACCATCACTGGTTGGGTATAGCGTTTTCTGGGGTGATGGGGTTGGGGAGGGGGGGGGGGGCGCTAAAATTTAGATTTGCACTGGGCGCCGAAATCCCTAGTTACTGCACTGCCTTGATCTATACTACACAGGACAGTGCTGCTACTTAACCAGGTTTTAAATGCTATTCTTGCTTACATCTTGCGACCTTGACAACGAACTTGCGTGCTCAAGTAAGCAGTGACAAGAGATGTTTTACATTTGATAAGAACAAGTTTGTGTGAGACAATGCTATAGTTTTCATTGTTTGCAGATAGAAGATTTACATTCTTGGTTTTATGATCTTGGCCGTAATAAAATTTGTTATTCTCGTCGCTTCTCATAAAATGCATCAAGGACTTTTGAGATAACACGTGACGGAAATGACGTCATACATTCAACAGCCAAGCACGTGCGTTTACTACACGTGTTGAATACAGTGCCCAGTAAACACATCATGCTGGCTAGATGAAGGCACGGTGATGGGCCAGTACCGGCCACTTTGGCAAGGTGCTGGCCACGAACAAGATGGTGCATTCAAAGATCATGCTGGCCAACATCGATGAAGCCGGTACTGGCCCAGTGCTGGCTGGCCTGCACGCGGCCACATGCAGGCCAGCCAGCACTGGGCCGGTACCGGCTGGCCAGCATGCGGCCACATGCAGGCCAGCCAGCACTGGGCCAGTACTGGCTGGCCAGAACGCGGCCGGCAGCAAGTAGCTTGCATTGTGCTTGCGCACCTATACAGTTATAGCCTCTAGCAAGCGGATTGTTTTTTTATCGACAGTTATTTTTAAAATCAAAATAATATAATTAAATCCGCATTCTCGCGTATGTTCTTAACGACAGCAGATCCGCTATAATAATTTTTTCCTTCAAAATCTTATTCGTTATTTAATTATTAATCTCAAAAATGAAAAAAAAAAATGTTTTTCATTCGAATTCAGATTTTACATATCAAATGATACGAATGGATTGGATATTTCAAGCACAAATACGCACGTGCCGTCGCAGGTAATGAATTGATTTTTCCGTGTGCATTTACAAATTAACAAGAACACGTATAATAATGTATCTGTAGTGGTACAAATATTTCCAGTTTCCTGATACATTTGAGTCCAATCATCCCTCTGTCACTATAAGACACTCTGCGCTCTAAACCCTCAGCTGTCGCCGTGGTCGTGTGGGTAAAGCGTCTGCCTTCTACCCTGCTTGCTTGTCGCTTTTCCGAGTTCGATTCCACGTCCTGTCATAACTAATCGATTTGCGTTTAATTTCAGAATAAAATCAACATTGTGATAATGACTGGAAATATGTCGTCAGAATTTAATTACGATAAAAACTCGCTTAGTTATCACACATTTTAGTTTTAGTTTTAATATTTGAATTCAAAATAACCGTTTATTTGGTTCCTAGTGGCCCCTGGTGGATAATAGTGGAAATGAGTTCAGGTCGGGTTCGGGCCCCATGCTGGCTTCGTTCAGGCTAGGTTCTGGCCAGAGGCTGGCGTTGTCAAGGCGCGATGCAGGCAAGGTGCTGGCCATACGGCACAATGCTGGCTACTTTCTGGCTGCGTGAAGGCCAGGACTCTGGCAAGGTGAAGGCTGAGTGCTGGCCAGCCGGTACAGGCAACGTTCTGGCCAAAGCGACACATTTTTACTGGGCCGGTACCGGCCACGGCTTTTGGCCGGTACCGGGCCAGTACTGGCCAGAGCAATTGGCCGGTACCGGCAGCATGCTGGCAGCAATTTGGGTGTTTACTGGGTGTCGACTCTAAGATGCTTGCTGCATTATTTTACCTTTAGATTCATGTGGATTTTGTTCCATTGGATTGCTCCAAAATAGACAACCAAAACCTACAACAATAGAGAAGTCTCATTAAATTGTTTTATTGTAATTTTTTAAAAATAAATACAAATAATATTGACAAATAGATGTACACTTGAGGCGTCATTTACAAAAAAAAAACATAGTCCAAATAAGTGATTAGATAAAAATAAAAACTTTTTAAGAAAATGTAATAAATTGAAATATAAGACATCTATGGTATAACGTTAGGAAGTCAAGAGACTCTAAATTTTCCCAATTCTCTAAAAATGTAAAAAAATATCCTGGACTATGGTTGTTATTTTGAAAAAACAGGTAAAGTAAGTTTAAACCCAATGGAATCTTATTACAATTATCATTTATTTTATTAAATACATTAATTTAAGAGTAGCTTGTTTCACTCTGTTCGTTTTGAAGTAAAGTAATTTGACAAATTTCTCACAATAGTCTTATTCACACGTGACTTTGGCATTCCCCCCCCCCCCCCTCCCCCCCTGTAATAACATGTGACTAAAATATTTTTTGCTGTAGCGCACTCAAGAATAAGCCACACCAATATTCAAATTTGGGAAATTTTGCTTTTGTAAATTATCATTATCATTCATCAGACCCGTATTTCCTGAGTCTCACCTCAGTACTTTGCCAACTTGCGCCCCCCCCCCCCCCCCCCCCCCCCCACCCCGGCAGAAACCATGCATATTACGGTAATACTCTAGGGAATACCTACGCGCAGCTCTAGGGAATACCTAAGCCAAGTATGAAGTCAGAGAAAGACAATTTGCAACAAACTGGAAATACGGTAATTGAAGTAAGGTTCTACTTTGTTTTATGTACAGTGCCATACGATGCATTCCCATCTATGGTATATGTTAACCATACTTCATAACTACAATATTTTACAGGTTGCGAAGAGTGGACAGAAAGATTGGAAAAAATATTATTTTATTTCGTCCTTCCTTACAATTTTACCCTATAGAAGTGCAACGTCTAGAGAAAAAAATCTGCGTTAATTTACTTGTGAAACAGAAAATTTGCTAGCCAGCTACCAGGGGATCTGTGGATTGTAAAAGTGTAATTTTATTTTGCCGTCCCTTTCTTATGGTTGATAACGCCAAGGAGACGGAAAGTCTGGAAGGCAGTGGACCGTAGTAGTATCTTGAGTAGTCAGAAATTCTCAGAAGCTTATGGAATGTGTTGTTCTTAAAGAAAGCAGTCGAGCATAAATAGTAACAAGGGCTGTCTGGAAGGGTGAGAGTGGGTTGAAGGTGCGCCACACTACCTGTGAAGTGACTAGTGAGGATGACCAAGATGTTTCAATTCTGCTGTGACGTCCCAACCTGCTACAAGCACCTGTCTTTCTTATGGTTGATTAGCGCTTAGAAGACTGAAAGACTGGAAGGCACTGGACCGGTAACTTTGATAGCATGTTCACATGATCAGTCTGATTTTATATTAGTAGCACTTTTTTACTTTTGCTTCGTGCGTTGTTAATTAAGCGCAGGTTATTCAACAAAACCGCACAATACTATGAAATTACCGATATGATTGGAGACCAAACCCGTGAACCATTGATCTCACATTTTAATCATGATTAGATAAACTACAATTATCACTTGGCACATATTTTAAATTAAATTTCATTCGGCACCCATTGAGACAAGAATATATATATAAAAAAATATCAACTAATTATTTCTAATTAACGAGCAAAAAATTAAAAATTAACCAAGTGATAAACATAAGTTTGTCTTTTATCTAATCATGATTTAAATTTGAAATAATTTCGTCTACCCATTTTGGCTCTAATCGTATCATAAACAGTGCCTGCAACAAGCGGCAAAATCGCTCGCTCTTGCACCACCGTATAGAAAGCAGCCGAGCATAAATAGTAACAAAAGGCTGCCAGAAAGGGTGAGAGGGGGTTGAAGGTGTGCCACACTACCTGTGAAGTGATGATGACCAAGATGCTTCAAGTTTGCTGTGACTTTCCAACCTGCTTCAAGCACCTGTCCTACTCATGGTTGATTAGCGCTAAGGAGACTGAAAGACTGGAAGGCAGCAGTGGCGTGCCGACCTATCTAAATTTGGTGCGCTAAAGCACAGTCATTTTTTGGGGGTTGGTGGTCCCCGGCAGGGGACCCACCTTTAGACACATTTTATAGTGTGATACATTCTCCACTAACACAACTTAATGTATTCACACAAACATGGTGATGAATGAGGGTGTATACGTCGTATTGCTGCACAGCAAACAGTAACATTAAATATCAATAAAGGAAAGGGAACAAAAGATTTCTATCGAGAAATGTATGCAGTGAACATGTATACATTTGTTCTAATGCTTGATACATTTTGGGGGTTGAGTAGGACTTGGTGTGGAGGTGGTTGCAAAAACTGGTTGATGGTTCGGTGGGTGCAGCAAGGACTTACGGTCCGTAAGTCCTTGCTTGAGGAGTCAGAAAGTCTAAGAAGGTAATGGATTGTGTTGACTATAAGAAAGCTGTACTTACAAATGACTGTCAGGATGGGTGAGATGGGTTACAGGTGCGCCACACTACCTGTGAATTGATCATGACCAAGTTGATGTTTCAAGTTTGCTGTGACTTTCCAACCTGCTTCAAGCACCTGTCCTACTCATGGTTGATTAGAGTCAAGGAGACTGAAAGACTGGAAGTCACTAGACCTTAAGTCATCGCTTGAGGAGTGAGGAAGTCTTCGATGATAATGGATTGGTTTGACTTAAAGAAAGCAGTGGAGCATAAATAGTAACAAAAGGCTGCAGCGCCACAGGAGCGCCACAAGTTAAAGGAGCGCCACACTACCTGTGAAGTGAGGATGACCAAGATGTTTCAAGTTTCCTGTGACGTCCAAACCTGACAGTAAAAGAACGCAAAAGTCCATTTTTTGAAAAAAATAGTTCAAGCAAGGTATGCAGTGATTTTTATGAACTTTCAGAATATGCCCTCGGTTTTTAGAAAGTATTGCCACAAAGTCTGGAAAAACGCAATTGAAATATCGATTTTTATGGAAGATAGATACAAGTTTCAACATAAAACTTCGTGTATCTTATAGTTTTATTCGAATGAGACTTATAGCGTTATTCCCCTGTACCCTTTACCAGTCTTCACAATATGGTTGATTAGCTCCAAGGAGACTGAAAGACTGGAAGGCAGTGGAGCGTTGGTAGTAGCTTGAGGAGTCAGAAAGTCCAAAAAGAACTCGACATTGTCCGAGCTAACAAAAGGCTGCCTGAAATGTTGAGAATGGGTTACAGGTGCGCCCAGCTACCTGTGAGATAATGATGAACAAGGCGTTTGTTTCAATTCTGCTGTGACTTTCCAACCTGCAACAAGCACCTGTCTTTCTTATGGTTGATTAGAGCTATGTAGACTGAAAGACTGGAAGGCAGTGGACCGCAGCTTGAGGTGTCCGAAAGTCCGAGAAGACCTCGACATTGATAATGATGGAAAATTTAGTGAATCTCTCACTTAGGGATGGTGTTTTGGAGGTAACCTGCGAAATAAAAACGCGCACCCCGACTGGGAATCGAACCCAGATCCTTCGGGTTTCCGGCCCTATGCTTTAACCATAAAGCTATCGGGACGCATTCTTAATCAGCAGGTTGGGTTGCCATACAACTCTTGCGAGTCCGAATCTGGACTCGCAGATACTCGTCAGATACTCAGATACTCGTCGGATCAGGTCAGATACTCGGACTCGCAAGTCCGAATCGAAGGATCTGGGTTCGATTCCCAGTCGGGGTGCGCGTTTTTATTTCGCAGGTTACCTCCAAAAAAAAAAACCTCGACATTGTGCCGAGCTAACAAATGGCCTGGAAGGTTGGCTTGAGAGTGGGTTACAGGTGCGCCCTACTACCTGTGAGCTAATGATGAACAAGGCGTTTCCAGCCTGCTACAAGCACCTGTCATTCTTATGGATGAAAAGCGCTATGTAGACTAAAATACTGGAAGGCAGCAGGGGTACAGTGCTAGGAAAATAAGTGCCAGGGCGCCGATAATTCAGCGTTCACCTCCGGGGGGGGGGGGGGGGGGGGGAACACCCTAATTTTGCCCCGACAGGAATTTTTGAAAATTTTGCTATTTAGTGATTTTTTTACGCATTTGGGACTAAGTTCTAAAATTGATTTAAAAAATGTCAAGTTTAACAAAAGTTCAGATGCAATTTATTTCCTATTTTTAGAATAAAATCGTAAACTATTGATTAATTTAATGGATTTTGGTAAAGATGACAGGGTCCACCCTGTCCGGTTCCCAATATGAAGCAAGGGCTTTGAAAAGAGCCCCTGGCCCCACTGCATAGCTTGAGGAGACCGAGAAGATAATGGATTGTATTGTCTTAATGATATCTGTAGAGGGTGATAAGCTAACAAAAGGCTGGCAGAAGGGTGAGAGTGGGTTACAGGGTGCGCCACACTACCTCTCAGGTGATGAAGGCGAAGTAGATTTATGTCAAGTTGCTTTCACGCTCAACCTGAAGGAGACGGAAAGACTGGGAGGCACTGGACCGTAATCATTGCTGGTATTGTCGCCAGTTTTTCGCTAAAACACATTGGGTTTGAATATTCTAACGGAACAGGTTGGCCGAGTGGTTAACGCTCTGAACTTGTATTCCGGAGGCCCGGGTTCGATTCCCGCAGCCGTCCTTCCTGACTGGGGTTTTTTCGTGGTTTTCCCTCAGTCGACAGGTAAATGCTGGGAAGGTATCCTACTAATAGGCCACGACCGCCTCCTTCCCACCTTCCATCCTTACCTACTCTTCACCATCATCTCCCAATCATCATCATAATCATTCATCCGTCGCTATTAGCCTCGCTGCAGAACAGTGCGACGTTAAGCCCCAGACAAAAAAATCTAGGATACAACAGGCATTCATTCATTATATGAGAGTTAAGCTCATCACTTTCTTGTCAAGCTACCTGACCGTTTAATGACTCCCCAACCCCTTCGCTTTACACTGTTGCCAATCTTAAAGTATTTCGCACATTCCATGGAAACTACATAAAAAATATTTAGTTTTAGAGTAGAGGCTGCAACGGCGAGAATTGCATGCGAGAATGCAACATTTGGCATCTCAGCAACCCTACCCTCACCACCCCAGTAGACACAATAGACAGAGATATTTACAACCGGACACGCGGCAACAACGGCTTAGCCTTATTGTTGGACTTTTCAAAGAATCTGAATGTGTTTTAGCGAAACACTGGCGAGTGTATTACAGGAGACAAGTCTGAGAAGATTATTGATCGTGGATGGATAGCTAACTCAATGTTATACCAGAATGGCTGAGAGAGGGCTGAGTGTGCAATTTTTTTGTCTGGGGCTTAACGTCGCACTGTTCTGCAGCGAGGCTAATGGCGACGGATGAATGATTATGATGATGATGATTGGGAGATGATGTTGAAGAGTAGGTAAGGATGGAAGGTAGGAAGGAGGCGGTCGTGGCCTATTAGTAGGATACCTTCCCAGCATTTGCCTGTCGACTGAGGAAATACCACGAAAAAACCCCAGTCAGGAAGGACGGCTGCGGGAATCGAACCCTGGCCTCCGGAATACAAGTTCAGAGCGTTAACCACTCGGCCAACCTGTTCCGTAGGGTGCATATTATGCGGAAATTATGATCGAATCGAAGAAGCAAAAATATCGATAAAAATAAAGATAGTATGTATTCTTGACTGTATGACGAGCTTTTATTATCTCATGTCTCTAACATTCTGAAATTTGTACTGATTGTTCATATTTCGCCCCCCCCCCCCCCCCTCCCCGCAGTATAGGGTATTTTTTAGTCGCCTATACCTTAAAAATCTGTTATAATAATGTGCATCTTTTTTGGTAATTTTTTGAATAAGTTATGACACATTTCCAATTTTCAACTTCAGTTGCGTTGTAGTAATAGTAGAAGATAAAATATTATAAGTTTTGGTCCGATTTGGATCTGGGGGGGGGGGGGGGGGGGCACTATTACGCTGGTCCGGGCCGAACAGGCTCGGAAAAGTTTTCAATTCACTATTACTGTCGATTTGAAAATTTAAATTCCTTCAACATTCGTTTATCGATTTTTTCTTATGGTAATGGTAATATGGTAATATGGTAATATGGTAATAATAGGCAAGAAAGTGGAACGAATAACAGCGTTGTACAACACTGGGCCAACAATGGTTTTGCATGTTTCCGATAGAGTTGTTTCGCAACGCAAGAAACATGCACTCCTGTTGATACCAGCCCAGCATTGTTGAGTGCACTCCTTGTGTGTATACAATAAACATGCACGTCGGTCAACACCGGCCCGGTATTGTTGCGCTTGCAGTATTTCTGTATACAAGAAACATACACGTCGGTCAACACTGGCCCGGTGTCGTTGCGCGTGTAGTTTTTCGGTATACAAGAAACATGCACGTCGGTCAACACTGGCCCGGTATTGTTGCGCGTGCAGCTTCTGGTATGCAAGAAACATACACGTCGGTAGACACTGGCCCGGCATTGTTGCGCGTGTAGTTTTTGGTATACAAGAAACATGCACGTCGGTAGACACTGGCCCGGTATTGTTGCGCGTGCAGCTTCTGGTTTGCAAGAAACATACACGTCGGTAGACACTGGCCCGGTATTGTCGCGCGTGCAAATAAATTGCATTGTTGTACGCGGGTACAGGCCCAGCATACAAAAGGTACACTCTCTGAAGGTGCAATTTATGTGTGTAGACGAACAGACAGTGGCGGTTTGTGGGTTTGAAATGTGGGGAGGCAGAAAAATATTTTATAAATACGTTTTATATATTAAACGTAATTATAAAATACTACAGTAAACGCGCGGGCAGAGCGGCGCGGGCAGAAAGCTTCGTCGTTCGCTCGGAGCCTCTCGGGCATGTTCGCCGCCTCCCTGACGTCATCATAGCTCTGCATGCGTCGCGCTTACCCCGCACTCCCGCGCTTGCCCCTCGCCTGTAGAAATCAGAGGCTACACGAGGCTGTAAGCAGCTCAGCCTCCCTTGCAGTCCGCGTATACGGCTAACGTGTATTCAGCAGCGCGCGCGCTCATTGTCGGGGATTGGCGTGGCGAATTAAACCAATCAGTCAAAGTAAAATACTAATATTTATATAATTTAAAATTAAAATGATATGCACAATTATATATGAAGTTAAGAGTTGTGAAATACGATGCAATCCCTTTCTTCTTCTCTAATATTTAGGGAGGCACAGCCTCCCTTGCCTCATGCACAAACCGCCACTGCGAACAGATAACATATAACCTCAAGAAAGAAGGAACATCGAATTAAAGATATCTTTCTTGTATCAACCGTACAACGCTCAACACTTTCCTTGCACATGATGCGTCGGGAAGGCACAATTAATGTACAAAGCGTGCAGTGCTGTGTTTGCTGGGAATTATCTAGTTAACTAATGACTAATTTAATAATTCAGTTGATTCAAAGTGATTTTAGAAACGGACAGCCAATTGTATTGACGTGGTGAATGAAATGACTCGTATAATTCAACCCCTACCCAAAATAACATCTTATTCGCTATTTTCCCACGACACTCAATTATCAATTATACGCAATGATACCATCTATCAATACAGCATTTCTTATTCGCTGCGGGGCGGTAACTTCATACAATTTTATTAAAATTAATTATTTCTTGATTATATAATCAAACAATAGGGGTAGAACAATAGATCTCGCACAAGATGGCTTTCGCCTACTGTCTGGCTCTGTCGGTGGGGGGGGGGGGGGGGGGGTCGCTTGTCTCCCCCCTCCCCCTCCCTATATGCCATGTGGTGTAACGTAGAGTTCAATTTTGTAAATTTAATGCACCTCAAAAGGTCTCAAATTGATTTGAAAGTGTCAAAGAACTAAGAACGCCGTTCGGTGCAAGGTGGGACCGTGCTCTCGAGAAAAATATCCCCTAACGTTTGCAAGGTTAATTTTTTTCACCGACTCTACAAGTGTCATAAATTCTCTTTTTCTCTTTCATCAGAAAGCAAACTACCCTCTTTCCATTCATCCAAAATGGATGTAGGATTTTATTTTGTTATTTGTTATATACCAAGACTATATGACCTGGGTTCGAACTTCATGAGTTCGATGTTGCCGTGTTTCCCTCAGTCGACAGGCAAATGTTGTGAAGGTTCCCTTCTATTAGGACACGAGGTAAACGGACGTTTCGCCGACGGAATTTTCGCCGACGGTAAAATCAACCACGGAGGAACTTTCACCGCCAGAAAAAAAATCTTAAAAACCAATGATCTCTCAAAAAAAAAACTCAAAAACAAAAAAATCTAAAATCTCTGAAAACTCAAAAATTTAAAAACCAACCTTAAAACTGATTTTATAGGTATCTATGAACATTGTGAAAAGGTAAGATAAATATTTATATAAGAAACTTTATTAGAGTAACAAGATTTTTGTACTTTCAAATTAATTTGTTTTTCAAAACTTGACAAGAAAATATGATATATTTTCCAAGAATAAGTAAGATTTAATTATAATAATAATAATAATAATAATAATAATAATAATAATAATAATAATAATAATAATAATAATAATAATAATAATAATAATAATAATAATAATAATAATAATAATAATAATAATAATAATTATAAAACGTCTTTATTGTAAATGTGGCGAAGTTAAGGTAAAGTTAAGCTCCGAAGTTAAGTTAAGTTAAGCTCCTTCCTCACAACGACACACATCAATCAATAAAATGTCAAAATACACTTTATTTTGGATTGAAGTGTAGAGATGAGATTCCTATAGACACATATTATTTCCTAAAATATTAATTAGTTTTATATTATTATAATTATAATTTATAATTATTATAAATGTTTTCTTTGTCAGCTAAAATTCCGCCTTGCATCGGTCAAAGTTCCGTCGGCGAAAGACGTCCTATAACCAGGCCACGACGACCTCCTTCTCACCATCATCTCCCAATCATCATCATAATCATTCGTCCGTCGCCATTAGCCTCGCTGCAGAACAGTGCGACGTTAAGGTGCTGCAAGCGCAAGCGATTTTGCTGCTTTTTGTAGACACTTTTTGCGATACGATTGGAGACGAAATGGGTTGACCAAATTATTTTAAATTTTAATCGAGATTAGATAAAAGACAAACTTATGGTTATCCCTTGGTAAATTTTTAATTTTTTGTTTCGTTAATTAGTAATAATTAGTGGATTTTTGGTGAAAAATTAGCTGTTTTCTCGTCTCCCTGGGCGCCGTATAAAATTTAATTTCAAAAATGTGCCAAGGGATAACCCTAAGTTTGTCTTTCATCTAATCATGATTAAAATTTGAGATCAATTGGTTTACGGGTTTGTTCTCCAATCGTATCGCAAATTTCATCGTTTTGCGCGGTTTTGTTGAATAACCACCGCCTAATTAACGATGCAATAAGCAAAAATTAAAAAGGGCTACTAATATACAATCAGACTGATCATGTGAACATCCTGTAAAAGTTACACTCACTTATGAAACAATTTTTCTCTCTCAATTTTCTAAAACGGCCGAGCGCTCTTATCACCTTAAATAACACTAAATAAAATTCACTCTGAAATGTTCTTCTCAGAAAGTTTCAATCAAGTCTAAATGTTTTGCTACCTGGGGAGAAATTTGACACTCCTCTAGTAACCAAGGGAAGCAAAACAGCATCCCCTTTCCTGGCAACGGCTTCATACCTCATCAGAGAAGATTCTATGAGAAGGGTTTCTACCCCCCACACCTCTCCACTCCGCCCTCATCCTGTTTCAATATTCATGGGGTGGAAAACCTTTGTCAATTTTATCGTTAAATTACTTTCACCGTAATAATGATGGCATTGAAAGCTACTGTTTAGCCATTGTCATTTAGATCAATTTGAATTGGTCCCAGTTAGGTTTTGGTTAGCTGTGATGTCAGTTGAGATTTCCTAATTCTTTGCAAGCTTATGAGTAGGGCTAGGATGTTTAGGACATATCCTTTTTTAGTTTTTTGTTTAGACACGCCTAAAAATTATATATTAATATGTTTCATGTGTTCCTGATATCAAAAATATGTGTTTCATTTTGCCTGAAAATGCCTTTTTCTCAATTTTTTATGATTACAGTCTTTTTCTTGCTATTTTAAGGTATTTTTGCCCTTTTTTTAAATTATTGGGAAAAATAATATGAAATGCTGGTTGCATGTTACAACAATTTGGTCTAGACCACAATTCATAAAATTTCCATTTACGATTTGGATGGCCATCAACAATTGGCACTTGGCACATTGACACATTCATACAATAATTTAAGTTACTTAATTTGAATATATTACTGCAAAGTCGAACTCCTAAACCGATAATTGTTTTCCGTATACCCGGGTTCGATTCCCGCGGCCGTCCTTCCTGACTGGGTTTTTTTTCGTGGTTTTCCCTCAGTCGACAGGCTAATGCTGGGATGGTACCCTACTAATAGGCCACGACCGCCTCCTTCCCACCTTCCATCCTTACCTACTCTTCACCATCATCTCCCAATCATCATCATAATCATTCATCCGTCGCCATTAGCCTCGCTGCAGAACAGTGCGACGTTAAGCCCCAGACAAAAAAAACGATAAAGCGAATAATATGTTGTCGAATATTAGATAACATAAAATGTCTTAGGTCCTTTTTCGGGATTTGTGGTCCTTTTTAAATAGTTTTAAGGTACTTTGCCTGCCTATTTGGACGTGTCATAGATCTTAACATTCTAGCCCTAGAGTGAATCCTCGTCCGGCCATGGGATTCGAACCCGATCTGTCTAGAGCATTCTCTTGAGCCAGCAATAAACAAGTTCAACAACATCATGTAGTACGAGATCATTATCACGTCTGGATAATGACTGCAATAACATAATTGTTATTGTATGTGAGGAATAACATCGTTACATGACAACCAGGCAGGTATTTAAAGAGAGGAGGAATGGAAATAATGGCAGTTTATGATAAGTAGACTTATTGTTACAATCAACAGGCATATTATTGAGAACATGGCAATGGTGAGTGATTTTATAATTTTGACAATAAGTGGGGATAATATTTATTTGTTTGTTTATTTGTGTGTTTCTTTGTTTCTTTGTTTTTTCGTTCATTGGGTTGCTTTCTTCTTTCTTCTTTTCTATCTGTCTTTCATTCTTTCTTGAAATATTTATTTATTTCATCAATTATCTTTTATGTATTTATTTCATTATTTATAAATAATTAATTAGTGTGTGTATAAAATTATATAGTTTAACGAATTAAATATGGAATTAAATAATTCAATTATTCAATCATTCATTCATTCATGAACTTATATTCAGTCACTCAATATAATTAATTTACTAGTAATCTTAATTCATTGTATCGTTTGTTTACTAGCTTATATAAGTAATTTTTGTAATTTCGTTCCCGTTGCATTGAATTTCAACGGTACTGACATACACCAATCAACTACAAATTACTGAATTGTATTGAATACACAAGAATACAAAGAATTTGATTTGGAAAGTTCGTTTTTATTATAATATAATATTTAATACATAAACATAATTTTCTCCCAGAAGGATGATGATATACCATGAAAAAGTATTTCAATTTCAATTTCAATTTATCTTTATTTGCACATTTATATACAAAAAGGCGACATTCAACATTATAATGAACACATTTGTCATTGTTGATATACCATGTAACCTGTGAATACTTGATGACTACTTATCATCAAGTAAAAAGCTCTTGGTTACAGACTGTTTTTGTGGCAGGGAAACTTGAATGGCTGAACTTTATTGGCTGCGGAATTTTTGGCAACTAAACAGATGTAACAGTTTATAAATATACACAAAAATGTAAGGAACTAGTAGGCACTGTTATTGCACTTCCATTATTTTTACGCAGAGAATACTTATCTCTTTGTCTTTGTTTACACCATAGAATTAATTAGTATCTGGTTACAGCTAAAATTTGATTTAAAGAATAAAACCTTTGTTCCTATTGGTAGAGGGAATTCAAAAAAAGGTACGAAATTAAAATGTTCTGGTAATATTCATGAGAACTAATGTAATACTGATTTTCATTAGATAAAAATGCATGTTATGTTTTTTTCTAATTTATTGAAAAAACCATAAGTATAGGTATTTTAAAACTTAATTTGTAATTTTGTATTTATTCCTTATTGTTTGAAATAATAATGTAAGTTAATAATAATAATTTATTCATCATTGAATTGCATTTCATTCTGTCCTGCTTTTTTAAATTTACTCTCAAAATGTTCCATTTTTCCCTTCCCGCTCATATTTAAAAGTTCGAAATCCCACCGTCCGAGAGCGCTGCGTGTTTCAAAGTGACTTGTTGCGTGGTGTGCGCGCGCATCCCTCCTCCGCATGCTCTTCAGTTGACCGTGAGTGAAACGTCAGGTAAAAGTGCATTTCCATTGCATCAATTTTTTTATTTCTACAAAATGTGATAAAAGTAAACACTCTTCTAGTTTGAAAAGAAATTATTTTGTATGTGAGTTTTCTTTATTTTCTGCATCAATCAAAAGAAGAAACTATGCAGTTGCTGGTAAGTACTCATAAACACTTTTATTTTAGGCTAGAAGGGTTGGCTGTGATAATTTAAACACACGACTAGACACTGTTTTCGCGATGTAAAACGGAAGGAAAATAACTAAATGTTGACATCTTTCTTGGCAATCACACCATTACGAGTGAAGAGTAGTAGAATTGTTGACGATTAAACAGGTGTTTTATGTTGTCAAAATGTGTTGACTTTTCCAGTGTTTACAATCTGAGCGCAGGGAATGACAGGGAATTTACCCGTGTCTCTATTTCACGGTGTAGCTTATTAGCTGGTTACAATATCAGCTGTTTTTTCAGGGGTTTGGCGGTCGCTAGGTGGTTTTCACGGCCGTGTGCACTTAGGACTAAAATGTGTTTGTTACATTGTTGGTCTATAGGTTTATAATTTGTGACATAAAGTATGTAGACCTACCGTACGTAGATACCTACAAGATCTCAACAAGATTTTGGTCTGGGGATAAAAACCAAACTTGAAACCAAACTTGTCAAGATCCTGCCAATATAAGACATCGCAAGATTGTGAATTGATTCTATCGTTATCTTCAAAATCTTGGCAAGATCGTGATAAGGTTGTCAAAATGTTGTCAAGTCGTTGTCAAATCATGATTTGTCAAGTTTTAGGAACAAGATTGAATGACTGATGTTTCAAATATTTCAAAACTATGTTGGCAAGTGATGCAATATTTTGTCAAGATTTTGCAAGATCGTGCACACAAGGATTTGTAACTCTAGAAATGTGTCGACCTCTTATCTCTGGCGATGCTAAAGTGGGTTCAACTTTGCTTGTCTGTGAAGGTAAAATCAGTAGCCGACAAAAAAGTTGTAGAATTCTTCAGTTTCATTTGTCAGAAGTGCTTTAGTGTCATTTTCCCGTTCTTACACATGTCGGGTTTGTTTATGGTCATTGGATGGGCAGGCCCTTTCTCAGAGCTACAAAATACACCGCTGCCATTAAAAAGATGCCACTTTATTAGCTTTACAGCTGCCAGATGTGGCTGGCTATTGTGCAATGGCAAACAGCAGAAGTCCCTTGTTTTTCAACAAGATAGTTTGTGCAGGTAGAACGCACTCTGTAGCCCCCCCCCCCCCCCCCCCCCCTCCTGGGCTCGATTCCAGCGACAGTCCTTCCCTGGAATCCTGTCTGATTTTCTTTCATGGTTTTTAGGAATTTTCATGATATTTTTCAATATTTGGAATTCCATGAATTTTCACGTATTGGACATTGCATAATAATTTAAATTGCAAAAGTCAAGCGTTCGAGTGACTTAGGTATTTGGAATTGTAAAGAATTGAAATTTGCCAAATTTAATACAAATTTTAGTGAAGGTGGTAGGTACCTACGTAGAAAGTTGCAACTTTACTTATACCTGTAAACGATACAATGGACCACAATGTCAAGTTTCGCTGAAAATAATTCAACATTTAGAAATTTAGAGGTAGAATTCACAATTTTTGTAAACAAAATGTAGGGAGGTTGGACATGTTATTTTTTCATGTAAATATTAAAGAAAAAAAAATGTTTTTAAAGTAATAGGTAGTACCTACTACCTACACGTTTGAGTTGTCATCTGCAATAACTTATTATTTTCGGCTACACTTCACATTTTTTAAAATTTACCTTTACCTAGTACCTGCACAGAAAATTGGAAAGTGACAATTTTCAAAGGTACAATATAAAAAATATATTATTTATTGTTCGTAAAATTGTCCATTTATTTTCGGCTAAACTTCACACATGAAATGTTCAATAGACAACATTTTAAACCCCGAGCGCCATCTACAACTATCAACATTGCATTCTGGGTTTAGGATGTGAAGAGTTTGACAGCTGCCTGGTTGACAGTGCTAAGATGCATAAAGGAAGAATGTTTTTCGGTGTTTATTATGTTATATCATCTCTGTATTTAAATGTAACTAATTTTAGTGGTATTCAACATAATTATGAATAATATTAAGAATAGCAGATCGTACGGAACAATGTGTTGTGTTCCATTGTGCAAAAATAACACTAAATTTAGCCGTGAAGTGTTGTTTCAATACTTTCAAGGGACGTTGATTTGAAGAAAGAATGGATAAGACGCAATAAATTATGTTTTTGTTGAAAATTTTTAGTGTAAGATGTAAATCCAATATTGTAAATATTATTAGCCTGGGCTTGAAATCATATTTATCGCTTTCAGGGGTATTCAAGTTATTTTTCCTCTTAACAAACAGGACATTTGTAGGTAGCCGAAAATCTTATTTTTGTCAGAAATTCTGACAAAATGTGACAAAGTATGTTCCTGTATACATAACTAATTAACAAATCAATCTGACCTATTGGTTATTCATTTCGGTTTATTCATTTATTCATTTTGTTAGGGGAAAAACAGGGCAATTTTTCTTCATATTTCTTATAACCATATTTGTTAAAATGTGCACCACATATTCTGTGGTTCTTAATAGGGGACCATTTACTACATTTTCCCTGAGATCCAATTCGCCTCACACGCCTCATTCTTTCTTCAAATCAACGTCCTTTGAAAGTATTGAAACAACACTTCACGGCTAAATTTAGTGTTATTTTTGCTCAATGGAACACAACACACTGTTCCGTACGATCTGCTATTCTTAGTATTATTCATAAAATAATGTTGAATACCACTAAAATTAGTTACATTTAAATACAGAGATGATATAACATAACAAACACCGAAAAACATTCTTCCTTTATGCATCTCAGCACTGTCAACCAGGCAGCTGTCAAACTCTTCACATCCTAAGCCCAACATGCATCACGGCACGTCGCGCATGCGCAGTGAATTTTGAATGTTGTCTATTCTCTCACCGCACAGCCATCTGTATGCATGAGCATGATGCATAGCTCTGCCCCACTAGATTCATCTCAATATCATAGCTTCATTGCCATGATGAAAGACAATGACATTCCGCAAAGCGACTCTTCGCGCTGAAGGAATTCCATCCATGACGGGCTTTATGAGGCCCCGGGGTGGGGTAAGCGAACGGGAAGCGCACGGTTCGTCAAAGTGTTTTTTTAGACATTTATCTTCACACTAGCAAAATTTTAAAAAATCAGATAGCGACCCATAACAGCCTAGTAGACTAAATACTAATGCCACACACTGGAGTACTTTATGACCTGTGTGTGTTAAATGCGATTATTTTTCGATATTAATATCGTATTTAACATTTTAAGCCGTACTCCAGTTTTTGACAATATTTAGTTGGTACCTACCTATAATTAGGCTGTATAATGGGTCGCTAACTATCTGATTTTTTACAATTTTGTTAGTGTGCGGACAAATTTCTAAAAAAACGCTCTGACGAACCGTGAGATTCCCGTTCGCTTATACCTTGGTCTCTCACACATGACATTCGTGTTAGTGTGTACGTCGCACTGTTCTGCAGCGAGGCTAATGGCGACGGATGAATGATTATGATGATGATTGGGAGATGATGATGAAGGATAGGTAAGAATGGACAGTGCTGAAAAATTCTGACAAGTTCTCGATTATATTTTTCTCGGCAGGGTTTGACTCTCTTTTTTAAGAAAATAAACAGTACGGTACAGAGTTCTATAAATTTATGAGAGCGACTTTTCGAGTGATCTGTTTCCTCATCCCTCATCATAGCTTTTAACATTGATTGCATTTTGTCAAAATGTATAAGATCTTGATAAAATTATTGACTATAATTGGTAGTAGAGTTTATTTTAGTACCTATATCGAATATTCAAACAATTGAATTAAGATTAAAAAAAAATTGGAAACTTATGCTCATTGGTGAAAAGTTTCCGAAGGTTTCGGAAAAGGCAACTTTTGACGAATGAGCCAAACAACAAAAAAACTTAACAAGATATGGACGAGTTCCTAGCAAAGATGTCACTAACATTTTGTCGATATCTATCAGATAATTTTCATCGTCTATAAAATTGATGTTTCTATTTTAAAATCATGAAGTTATTCACCTACTTCACTCCACCCCTGTACGGCTTCCCTGCACTGCATGAAGAGGGTGACGTAATGAGCAATTTCCATGGCGACCCCTGAGCATAATTACATTTTCACCGTGAATCACTGCTTATAACATTATTAGGGGTGGGGGAGTGCACGATATTGCTATTACTGCATGGCAGGGGTTGCATTCAACTAGTGTTTCAGCAATTAATATTAATCATCCACATAATTGACCATTGAAGGTGGGCGTTGCCTTATGAAAAACAAAATGTTACCTTGGCAAAGCGTTTTTCACAGTGATGTGAGTGGAGAAATTTCTCGAGAAGGAGAATTTTCTCCGAGAAATTCTCCGAACAAAATTCTCCGGAGAATTTTTTTTAAAACTTACATTTATGCAAAGGAATATATAAAATGATCAAAGAAGTAACCTGAATGAGGTTAACCAGTTATGTAACTTGTAAGTTACCTACCTAGGTACATTATATAGATGATTGTATTCTGTTCATTATTGATTGAAACATACTTTTCAATGCGAAAAGATTTTCCTCGAGTGGGACTCGAACCCACGACCTTCCGATATCCAGTCAGATGCTCTACCATGGTAGAGCAGTTGGTATTTATTAACATTCACCTAACTGAGGGATTCAGTAAAAATCATATTTCATACTTTTCAAATATTTGCCGCCTTCCATTACAACAGCCAATGGAAAGACAACTTCACTTAGTATCGACAAATTCTCCATCAGAGAAATGTCTCTTGATATTTCATTTTAAAAAATCCGAAAATTCACTATCAGAGAAATTTTGTCTTGGTATTTGGTAGAAAAAAAAATTCTCCGAAAAAAAATTCTCTAGAAATTTACAGCACTACCTTGGTATAACGCTAGAGTTCTTGAAAAATAACAATTTGTCATTCTGTCAAATGAAATTCAGACAGATCAAAGAAATAGCTCACACGTATTTAATATAACATTAAAAAACGTAAAATCGTTCTAGGTATTTAATAATTATAAACTCATCTGCATGTTTGGCGATGCTGGACAATTATTACAGTGGTACAACGAAACAAAGTTTTGACAATGTTGCCAAAGCGTTTTTTTACATGTCAATGTCGTCTGTCAGTGGTAGTTTAGTCAACCTAAAACAAGACTTAATAAAGACTTACAATATTCACGTAGGTGTATAGTTTATTGCATTACTTTTATTAGTGGCAATTTGTATATTGTAAAACTGTTAAATTTTGTAATTTGTCAGATATCAACATTATTCTAAGAATGTCATTGTCCAAACTTGTCAAGTTATTTTGATTATGATCTCTGTTGATGACGTAGTAGGGGGATGAGATCTACATTGGTCAATTTGCGTGACATATTTAAATTGAAGTGCAGACAAAAAGTCATTATCAAGATGGAGTGTAAGAGGATTTATGAAATGATCTTGTTGGAAATTTTAATTATCTTTTGGTTGACATTTTAATGTTTCAATTCGATTAATTTTCACAGGAACAGTGCACAGTAATTCCAATTGCAAAAGTCATACGTTTCAGTAACTTTACTAGGAATTGTAAAGAATGGAAACTTACACAAAAAGCACAGATTTCAGTCAAGTTGATACACAAAATTGCAATAAAGAACTTTAAACACGAAACAATGGGTCAGGATGACACGTAAAATGTACAGTTTAAACGAAAATAATTCAAAATTTTTGTGGTGGAAAATATATAGGTACCTACCTACAAAAATATTGATAGGAGGTTAAAGTGCGTTGTAAAAAATATCGGACCGAATCGGGGCTCGCAATAGGTAGGTATGTTTTTTTGTTCATTTTCTTACAAATCTGACATGCTATGACGGGATGCGAAATGAAAACATCCTTCCGAATTGAGGATCAACCCGATACCCCTCACTTGCGGGTCAAGAGCTCTACCAACTGAGCCACCCGGCCGGACAGGACGGACATACAGTCCACTTCTCCATCAACATCCCTTGTCTACAACATCGGCTGAAAGCTGCCTACACTTCCCACTCCACAAGGGAGGTACGAAATGATACTTAGAACGATCTAATTAGCGTGTTCTTGACGCACTGATGAGGATTAGTTATAATGATCGTTCAACATTCGAGGTGAAAAGCAACACGTAAGAGGATTGCGCACGCATGTGCAATGAGACACGGTGTGTCAGCACTCAGCAGGCATCAGTCTGACAGTTTGTAGTGAAGAATCACTGCCTTTCCATTCTCCACGGAGATCTCAGATGTAAAGACGTACTCGGCCAAACAAAACTTGAACGTTGACCAAATTTGAATGACTGCCGGTCATGTCCCATAACCAATCAAAGCTTGTTATTATTATTGAAATGTGAGGTCACCTACTAGAGTGAGACAAGGAAATCGCTTAGACTGACTTCTGATGAAGTGCGATCTTACATTTATCAACCTACCTATCAGAAATTTATTGAAAGTTCAAGTTTTGTTTGGCCAAGTGTACCTAGTCAAAAAACTAATTACTTATCTTGATAAAAACCAGAAAAAATGATAATAATAGGGGATAAACAGACATTTGTAATGCGTCTAAAATATTTATTTTTGTTGAAAATTACAACTGTTTGTAAGTAAAACACACTATTTTCACACTATAAAAAGTGTAAATTTGCATTGATTTGTTTATAATGAATGGGACATTTTGACGGGAAAACGGTATTCCTTTCGGGTGATGTAATTTTTATCAACCAACGTCATGGTTAGAATAAAATATGACATCACTCGACAGAAATACTGTTTTCACGCCAAAATGTTCACTGAATAGGTAACAATTGTATCTAATTGAATATCAAATCCTTATTCAAAGATTTCATCTTTAGGATTTAAAATTTATACGTTTGAGTGTGAAATAATTAGTGTGTTATTTTGAAATTAAATTTAGTTTTCATCAAGACACGAATGTTCATTAATTTTAAAATTCCATCCAAAATTTCGAAATGATTTCAATCAAAATTTTGCCCTGTTTAGATTACGTTGTTATTTAACTATTGTCTGTAGGCGTATGGCGAGGGTATGATTATGATGATGATAGGAAGAAGATGGTGATGATAAAGAATAGGTGAGGACGGACGGTGGCAAGGAGGCGGTCGTGGCCTATCAGTAGGGGACCATCCCAGCATTTGCGTCTCGGCGACTTAGGGAAACAAATACCCAGCCATCGTTTAAACTTGTGCTTATCGTCTCAGCTGTTTCTGATAGACTTATTTTTTATGGCACTGCTGAAATTACTTTTCTCTTTCTGGAAAAGTTGAAAAAGCTTTTTGTCATTTGATGTGGCCGTGACAGTTTGGTATTCTGCAGTTGGCAATGATCTTCGGGTGTTATTAAAAGTCTAAGATGGAACATGAACTCTGGCATTTGCCAAGCAGTCGAGTGTAAACCATGACCACTTGAGACTGTTTCTGCTCTTGAGACTCGCCTGTGATGCTCAGTCTCAATGCAATGAACATTGCAGTTGCATTGATGAGAAGTTGGCAATGATCTTCGGGTGTTATTAAAAGTCTAAGATGGAACATGAACTCTGGCATTTGCCAAGCAGTCGAGTGTAAACCATGACCACTTGAGACTGTTTCTGCTCTTGAGACTCGCCTGTGATGCTCAGTCTCAATGCAATGAACATTGCAGTTGCATTGATGAGAAGTTGGCAATGATCTTCGGGTGTTATTAAAAGTCTAAGATGGAACATGAACTCTGGCATTTGCCAAGCAGTCGAGTGTAAACCATGACCACTTGAGACTGTTTCTGCTCTTGAGACTCGCCTGTGATGCTCAGTCATACAGGCTGGAATCAGAGTGAACTGAGCTGTGTGGAATAAAATTTACACAAATCATACCAAATTATAAATATACCAAATAACCCATACCAAAATTGCAGTGCATCAGTATAATTTAAAGTTATAATTTTATTATGAAGTATGATTTTGTAAAGCTAACTGAGTTTATAATGTAATTTCAGTTTTATAACTTTTATGTTATGATTAAATAGGTTTGCTTCTCTCTCTTCAATCTTCAACAAAAAAATACGATTTAAGAGTCGACAGGACTCGCAGAAAATTTCGATTCCGATGTAAAAAAAATCCTATAAATGCATGGAAATGCATTAGCTCTGGGTTGTACGTGACATTTGTGACATTTAATCGTGTGTTGCATGTTGCATATTCTGCTGTGAAGTAAGTTATTTTAATTCAAATACTGAAAACCACAAAAAACCATAAAAAGGCGGCCCCTACTTTTTTCTTAACGGCTTGTCCGATTGTTTTCAAAATTTAACAGCATAGAGATAAAGAGTAAATCTGTGTCTCTAGTGATCGAAAAAAATAATAAAAAATGTTTTTTCTCGTTTTGAGGAAGTGCTAACATGGGCAATATATGTGTCTTTTTGGCACCTCTGCCCTAAAATAACTTAACAAAAAATAAAACTTTGGGGTCACTAGAGACACAGATCTACTCTTTATCAATAACCTGTGAAAATTTGAAGACAATCGGTAAAGCCGTTTAGAAAAAAGTAGGGCCGCCTTTTTGTGCTTCATAAAACATGGATTTCATCAAGTATCGTAGACTCTTAAATTTATTTCTTGCCCTTCGTGGGAAAAACGGTAAAAACTCCGTTTTTTCCGTCCTTGATTTTTTCCGAAATATTTCCAATTCTATCCTTGCCTAGGTATAGTTTTATCAGCAGCGAGTGTATTTGTACCAGATTGGTCTGAAACTGAATCATTTCACTCAAGTGTGCACTGAAGAGGGCTTGGTAGTGAGCGTGGCCTTGACGAGTTTTTTATTCGATCTTTATCAATATCTTTTTCCAGTGTAATTGTTAACAAAATAGGGCTATGGACGTGAATTCAGAACAGTTTAGTGAAAATAATTTCATTGTTTAGAATAAGTTATTAGTTTTGTTGTGTCCAACAGGTGTTTAGAACCCGAAAATTAATAAATTTTAAGGTTCTAAACACCTGTTGGACAAAATAAAACTAATAGCTTATTCCAAACAATGAAATTATTTTCATTAAACTGTTCTGAATTCACGTCCATAGCCCTATTTTGTTAATAATTACACTGGAAAACGATATTGATAAAAATCGATTAAAAAACTCGTCAAGGCCACGCTCACTACCAAGCCGTCTGAAGACGCTACAAAATAGTTGAGTGTGGGAAAGAGTTTGCTCTAAAGCATCTCGGATGGAATATTAAATATGTTTATATCGCACTGTTCTGAGGCTTATGGCGACTGTTATGATAATTACGATGATTGCGAGATGACGATGGAGAATAGGCATAGACGGACGGTGGGAAGGAGGCGGTCAAGGGAACCATCCCATCATTTGCCGCCCGACTTGTGACAACAACGGAAACAACTCGAGGTTGAAAATCGAATTCTATATGTTATTACCTGAGCCAACTTGTCATATGTACATACGTATTAGTTTCGTATTTACTTGATATTAATTTGAAGGTGATAGTGAGTATAGGGTGTTAGCGGGCAGGGTTGCCATGTAAGTTTCAGTTTTTTTTAACCTAACTCAAGTTTTTTGTGCTCTAGCTCAATAGATTGGATTGGATTTGGAACCCATGTAAAATATAGTAGATTCTAAACTATGTTTTTTTTATAGTAGGAATTATTATACAATATCCCATGCGCCCATAATTTTAATCCTGAAGGAAAGTAGAAACATATTGTACATGATATTATAACGTGTTTGTTTCAACAGTAGAAGTTCCTATGTTTGGTTTAATTTAGTAATTGTGTATACCTATTCTTTTTAAATGCTTTTAGTAGCTACCTCTATATAAATATTGACATTGTTAGTACATATTATAATTAATTCGTAGCCCCACAAATCAGTCTGTCTTTTAGCAGGGCTATAGTAGGACTTGGAATGGAGTTTTTCATAAAATACAAACTAGAAAAATGGAATGCGTTGAATATGTGAGAGTGAAATTGGACTATGTACAACGCGGATCAAACCCATAATGTATAGTTGACCGAATTAAGAAATAACTTAGTTTATTGCGTAATCTCTTATCAGTTTAAATTTGAACGTACAAAAACAAAGCTATAAACTTTATGACGTTCCCCTTGACAAACTAAAAATATACTAAATTATGTATTTATTATGTTAATGTCATAATAGAGTCAAGTCCAAGCTCATAAATCAGTTATTATCGTCAACTTTGATAGCTTCCGTGGACCATGAATCAAATCATTTGAAATTGTAACTAGATTTTTTTCATTTCGCATCTCTTTAAATTTGTACGAACATAAAAAAACAAGTTTTTTTAAATTACCATTCAGTGCATGCCTATACCAATAGTTTTTTACTGCGATTTTTTTTACTAAATAAGATTTTATATCTAGAATAAAAAAATTAGATAAATGTGTAAATGTGTATAGAATAAATGCTGACATAGGCCCTAGGGGGATGCATCTATGCCGATATGATGTATCTCGATAAATCCTAGGAAATGCCGCCTGGTTTCGTCATTAGACGTAGTTGCTTTTAGCAATCAGCTCTGTCAGTAAATCCTACTTCAGGCGTCCTCGGCGCGTTCTCTGGGCAATGTGCAGCAGCCAAGGGGTGGTTGCTGCATAGCAGACTGAAGAGGGTGCAAGGCGAATCTCAGGCGCCTTTTCAAACCGGAACCCCTCGGCTAAGGGAGTAAACCCTAACAGAAAATCCTGGTCCTCCATTGATGGGGGTTGAGGCGATGGGCCTGCTCCTCATCACTCGTGAAAATCCTTATTGCAACAAATATCCCAAACTTGCCTCGGAAACCGGACGGAAGAAACATACGACGAACCAAGCAACGGAAACGGAATATGAATTTTGGCTGTTGGAATGTACAAGGCATTAATACCAAATGTAAGGAGGTGTTTGACGAGCTTTACAACTTCAGAATGGATATTACTGTCTTGACAGAGACTAAGAAAAAAGGGAATGGAAATGAAGTGCAAGGAGAGTTCATTCATTTTTATAGTGGTGTAGAAAAGTCCCGACGAGCTAAAGCTGGAGTATCCATAGCTATTCGCAAGGAGTTAAGATCTCGAATAAAGAACTGGTCTGCAATAGACGAAAGGATTATATCATTGGAACTTGTGTTATCTGGCCAAGACGTAGTTGTAATAGGGGTGTACTCACCGACTGATGACGCTTCCTTACAGGAGAAGATGATTTTATTGATAAGTTAACGCAGGTCATAGATAACATAGGAAATGGTAAGGAGGTTGTAATGATGGGTGACCTCAATGGCAGAGTTGGTTGTCGGCATGATCACGATGTAGTTGGACAGTATGGGGAAGACGTGTTGAACGATAATGGCAGCAGGTTAATTGAACTGTGTGAACAGTTCTCTTTCAAGATTTTAAATGGTTATTTCCAGCACAAGCGTATACATAGGTACACATGGACTCAGCCTACTAAGGGGCAGAAATCAATAATTGATTATGTTATTACGAGACAAACATCCCGCGCTCAGGTGACCGATGTGAGAGTTCATCGGGGAGCAACTTGTGGCTCGGACCATTTCTTAGTAAGAGCTATTATGCAGTTCACGTTTTACCATCGTCATAGCAGGAGTAACAGTACCAGTCAACAACAAGTTAACAACATACAGTGTCCAAAATATAATTTGAACGGCTTTCTGAATGATTCCACCGTATTTCTGTACAAGTTGAGATTAGCAGAATTGATGAGAAATGTGCAGGATGGAAACGCAGAAGAGTGTTACAATTTCCTAAAAGATTGCATTCATCAAGCAGCGTTTGAATCATTGGGAGAGATACCTAAGACCAAACCAAGAGCCTCCAGCCACTATTGGTGGAACGAAGAGCTCGAAGAGATAGTGTCTGAGAAGAGGGCATTGTATCAAAAGTGGTTGGCTACAGGGGATAGGGAAGATCGACGTGTATATGCCAGATGCAACTATTTAGTGAAAAAAATGGTGAAGAAAGAAAATAACTCATTCTGGGAAAAGAAGTGTAGTGAGGTAGACCAGCAGCTTGGAAGCTCAAGATCCAGGGCGGCTTGGAAAACGTTGAAGGCTCTGAGGACAAACACAAGAGAAAAGAGAGTAATTGATCCGATAGTAATGGAAGAATGGAGGAGTTATTATGAAGATTTACTTACTGAAGATCGAGGACCCTACAACAATGTGAGTTACGCAATTGAGCCTCTGGAGTCCCAGCATCAAGACATAACCACGGAGGATGTGTGTAAAGCCCTAAGATCTGCGAAAAACAACAAGTCAGCAGGCCCAGGAGGTGTATCTATAGAACTAATTAAGAACGCTCCAATAGCAGTCATTGAAGCCCTTACATCAATATTCAACAAATGTCTTAGAGGAGATGAAGTACCATCCGAGTGGAAGCTGGCATTCATCAGTTCCATATTCAAAAAAGGAGATAAGACAGTTTGTAGCAATTACAGGGGTATTAGCGTGACAGCGTCTATAGGTAGACTGTATGGGCGCATTCTCAAAGAGAAGATTGAAGATCAAATGACGGAGATAGAAGAACAAAGTGGATTTAGGTCTGGACGATCATGCATCGATAATGTGTTTTGTCTGAAGCAATTGACAGAGAAATCAATTGCCTGCGGAAGTGAAGTACACATGGTTTTCATTGACCTAAAGAAAGCATATGACAGTGTTCCTGTGAATAGACTCTGGGAGGCAATGGAACGGAACGGAGTGGATCAACATCACATAAATTTAGTAAAGAAACTATATAAAAATACTAAAAGCTGTGTCAAGACATCACTAGGATACTCCGACAGTTTTGTCGTCAATAAGGGTCTTAGACAAGGGTGCTGCTTGTCGCCAACATTGTTTAAGATATATATGAATGTAGTGCTTTCTAATTGGTCGAGGAAGTGTAGTATGATGGGGATCAAATTAGAGGATGAACATTTGTATACCTTGTTGTTTGCTGACGATCAGGTGGTGCTTGCAGAGGATGAGGAAGATGCAAGTTACATGGTCCGTAAGTTGATTGAAGAATACGACGAATGGGGTTTGGAAATAAATCTTCAGAAGACTCAATATATGGTTGTTGGTGGTCAAGGAAACGACATTGAGACTCCAGTTGGTACCATCAAGGTAACTAAAGAGTACAAATATTTAGGAGTTACGTTGACCGATGACGGTCTTGACGAAAAGGACATATTGAGCAAGATGGGACAAGGAAGAGGAATAACGAGGCAACTGCATTCGGTACTGTGGAGTAAGGCGGTAAGAAATGAGACGAAAGTCCATATGTTTAAGTCTCTTGTTGAAAGCTGCATTACCTACGGATCCGAGGTCTGGACAATAAACCGAAGGTTACAACATAGAGTGAATGCAGTTGAAATGGCGTTCTGGAGAAGGTCTTGCGGCGTTACTCTTTTTGACCACATTAGAAATGAGTAGGTAAGAGACAGAATGGGGTTCGAAGCATCACTTACAGAAAGCATAGAAGCAAAACAGCTACTCTGGTATGGCCATATGAGGAGGATGCCAGAAAAACGATTGCCTGCCAAAATATGGAAGTTTAAACCTAGAAGAAGAAGAAAGAGAGGTCGTCCAAGAAGAATGTGGCTTGATGGCATTGGGGAAGCCTTGGAGAAAAGAAATCTTCTCGAACAAGATTGCCATAACCGGGAGGTGTGGCGTGCGGGATGCGGAAAACGGCCCGAGCTGTAGAGAATCCGCTAAATATATATATATATAGATAAATGTGTAAAATTGAAATTGAAAAAAAATCTTCAACGTTTCAAAGTCAAATTTAATAATAATAAAACATAAAATAATAATTACTCCGCCAGAAAATCTTGATTACACTTACAAACAATATGGCGGTCAAAAAGCTGGTGTATCAATTTTAGTGGATATATTTTTAATGTAGCATCGTTATTATATGACGTCATCCATCCCACGTCCTTGACTCCCCCCCCCCCATGGGTAGTGTAATAAAAACGTCAGTGACACGTGTAAATGTAGTTAGTTAAATGTTGTAACCAACTACAAGCTCCTTGGTTTGTAAGCACGCTCGCGCTCAGCGACGCCGTCTTTTTGCAAGACATTTTCTCACATGTGTCGCGTTGCACATACCGGGTGGCGCAGAAGATCCCCCCCCCCCCCTCCCCCCCGTCATGTTACTCCGACAGAAATAAAAAAGATAAGAGCTGAAACTTTCACACATTATAGAAAACACAAAAATTGAATGTGTGAAATTTTGAGAAATTTTGTGTAGATCAATGAAGATGTTCAGAATATTGGCAATCTACATTGACATTTTTCATTGGTTTTATAATTTTAATTCTTTATAGGTACTTACATAATACAGGTATTAAAGTTTTTAGGTAGTACATTAAAAATACATATTTATTGCAATGAAAGTTACTATAATTTGATTTCAGTCAGAAGCATGAGGAAATTAAAGCTGGGTTCCCATACTTCGCATCGAATTCGCTTCCGGTTCGCTTCGCTTTCGCAAAATGGCTACCTTTTAACAAAGGAAATCGTCCATGTTTATACATTCCCATGTTCGCGTGTTTCGGTTTCGTTTCGGTTTCGTCAAAGTTAAAATTGGCTCAACTTTAGAAACCGAAACACGGGAACATGCGAATGTAAACATGGACGATTTCCTATGTTAAAAGGTAGCCATTTTGCGAAAGCGAAGCGAACCGGAAGCGAATTCGATGCGAAGTATGGGAACCCAGCTTTAGCGTTGGCGTACCTTTGAAGCGCGTTCACGTTAAGAATATTTCTGACGTTTTAGTCGATCACGTCGTTCATTGGTCGTTCACATGAACACTGCCCTGTCAATGGCAAGACTTTCTTCTTTGTATTATTAAAATTGTATAAATTATGTGAAATACACACTTTTTAACAGAAGAAAATATTAGAAAACTTTAATAAAATTGATTTATCTTTATCTCCTACATATTTTTTGATTATTGATATTTACATGTGTAGGTATACAATTGTTCGCTTGACTACAGTAGTACAGGGCCGCCATTACGGCTTGATATTCTAAACGTGAACGAACTTTATTAGATTATTATTCGCTTAATTGCACTATGTAGGTAACTGGATTACGTGATGTGGATCGAAGTGAATTACCATGACTACCGTTGATGGAATGTTTGCCGTCATTGTGTGCAGTTTTGAGTGGGCATGAGTGGAAATCCAATAACAATCTTCCAGCATAACCTATACCTATCGCATGATAGCATTATGTGAATTTAATGAAAATTTTCAACGATTTTCATTAAATTCACATAATGCTTTCATGCGATAGGTGAGCTGGAAGATTGTTATTGGATTCCCACTCATGTACCTGAGACAGCTTACTGCCCACTTACAACCTTCTTCCTTAGCAACGCCCTCGCTAATTAGTGATTAGTTATAGTAACTCTCAATAATGATAAAAGTTGGTCTAAAAGTTGGTTCATCTTTGATAGGATGTTCACATCAGTCTGATTGTCAGTCTACATAATTAAAAGTTTTATAATTAGTACTAATCAGTTTTTATTAGATTGTTTTATTTTTTATTCGAAACTAGACTGAATCGGCATTGCAAACCAAATGATGTAAAATTTTACAAATTGTATAATGCTGGGATTTTGCTTGGCACATTACTTAATTAATTTTTATGCGGCGCCCAGAGAGAAATGAAAGTATATACTTTTTTTAACGAAAAATCACCAATACTACGAAGTGAAAAATTAAAAATGTGCTAAATACAAATGTTGGAAATTATGTAGAAACATTGAATATTTACATAGTAAATGAACTTTCTGCACTATTTTACCAAATACTTCTTGTATATCGGCATAGACATTGTATAATGATATCGGTCACCTGCATTTTGTACATTTTTGATCTGCATAATCCACAGAAAGACAATGGATTTGTTGAATATTACATTAGGTACGTTTTATTTTTTGTGATAAATTCTAATCATAGTTAAAATTTAATTAATTTCGTTTACCTCTTTCTTCCTAAATAGTATTCATATCTTGCACGAATTTCTTTTGTTTTATATCAGCAATGCTAAATCATTGAATTGTCCATCCATTACGTTAGCCCGTTGACGGGTCAGATTTATAACTTTATTGAGTCAAACCGATGTATTTTTGTAATGTGAGTGATTTCTCTTCGTACTAAAGCATACTAAAGTAATCTCTGGAGCCTATACAATTTCCCAGGTACTCATTAACTATAAAATATCGTCAAAAAAGCAGAGAATCACAGCTATTTTGCGTGCCATTTAGATGGCGACGGCAACAATGAGATGACATCACATGCAACCTATGAATTGAAAAAGATGTCAGCAACAAAGCAAACTCGCACTCAAGATCCTTGACACTTTGAGAGCCAGACACGTGGAGGGGAACCGGCTGTCTGGACCAACGGTCTGGACCACTCTCTGCGGGTGTTGCTATGACAAAGAGCGGATGTAATTGGCTTTCGATAATGAAGAGTAGATGCAGAGGGTTGAGAGGTCACGCTGACGCAATGATTCATGGGGTGGGGATTAGCGTTGCTCTAATTGCGTTTAGCTCGAAAGGTGAGGGTGGGTTATTGGATTTGAACCCTATTGGACACAGCGTGGGTGCAGCAGGTCATGAAATTGTCCTCTAGGGGTGGTTTTATATAAAATGAGATCTCGTATTTTTTGTACGGGAAAATAGGAAATTTCATGAAATGTTTTTCCAGTAAATTTGTATTTTTTTTGTCTGGGGCTTAACGTCGCACTGTTCTGCAGCGAGGCTAATGGCGACGGATGAATGATTATGATGATGATTGGGAGATGATGGTGAAGAGTAGGTAAGGATGGAAGGTGGGAAGGAGGCGGTCGTGGCCTATTAGTAGGGTACCTTACCAGCATTTGCCTGTCGACTGAGGGAATATTACGAAAAAAAACAGTCAGAAAGGACGGTCGCGGGAATCGAACCCGGGCCTCCGGAATAAAAGTTCAGAGCGTTACCACTCAAACAACCTGTTCAATATCAACGTAAATAATAATGTCAAACAAAGTTATCATCCGAGGAATGTAAAATTATCATTGACAAAATCAACGTAAGACATTTTGGCGGGAAAAGCGACATGTGATTAGAATCAGGATTGTGATATAATTATGCTTTGTTGCTGGGGTTACAGCAAATTGTGATGACGTGGTCATTTTTTTTTAAACAAAAAGAAATCTGTAAAACTTTTAAAATTATTTTCCTTGAAAATGAAAATTATTCATCCCCCCAAAAAATACCACATCTGCGTAGACAGCAACGTCTCAACTGTCGTAAAATAACTATTATTCTGAAATCTAATTTTCACGAGTCGTCCCTATTTTGCATTGTTATGAGAAGTCACAGGTGAACAAAATTGTCATTTTATTATCTTATCAGTGAGGTCTTAGATGAGAAAATGTGAAAATAATATTGGTTTGCAGTGTCAACTTGTCAAGACTGTCTTATTGCATCATTGAAATGCTATAAATTATGTCAAATATATATAATTTATAATTACCGAAACAAAAAAATTCGACAAAAGTAATTTATTGTTATCTACATCGTATAACTATATTATGTTATAATCTATAATGATGTTTAAATGTGTGTTAAATTTTCCGCTTGTGTACAGTTTACATCATTCATTCCATCTTTGAATGGATTTTATACACAAGATCAAACAGAACACTGGGGTGTAACCAAGCTACCCTCACAATCTGAGAGGGGTGGGGTAAGGGTGGCATCATTAGGGGCGACTTAGTTGAAGAGGTGTGTTTTCTAAATGCATCTATTAGGTGAACAAAGGCTGCTAATAGCTTCTGAACAGTCTTTGTTAGCCATGTCATGTTGCTTGACCGTCACATCCACCTGACAAAAGGAAAGAAGGTTGGTCCAGAGTCGATCGGTTTTCTTCACGATTTCCTGAACGGAAACTCACGGTTCTTCAAACATTTCATTCAAATTTGTCTTCATAACACAATTTTAGAAGAACAGATATAGCGACATTTTCATGCTTACTATCAGTGTTGTGATTATATAATTTTATTTTTATCTAGATAAAACTAAAGATAACCTGCCAACAATTTATCTAGATAAGATAATAGTTACATTTCCAATAAATCATCTAGATAATAGATAAAGATAAAAAAAAAATTATCTAGATAATTGAAAGATAATTTAGATAATTTTTTACCAAATACACGGCTCCGGAATTATTTTCGAATCCTAATTTCGGAACTCAAGTTTTTAAAAAATTGGACCGTCAAAACAAGCCAACTAATGCGACTAAACGGAGATGATCTTTTTCTATTCTCTGACATTTGAGGTTCGAGCATGTTCATACACACTAATTGAATTTTATATTTTTTATCTAGATAATTGCCAATAGATAACAATATTTCTATCTAGATAAAGATAAAGATAACCAGTTATTTAATTATCTAGATAAGAAAATAGATAAAAAATAATTATCTAGATATATATCTAGATAATTTTATCTAGATAAGTCACAACACTGCTTACTATAGACTGAATAATGCCACACACTGGAGTGATTTATGACCTCTGGAAGGCCTTTAAAAGTATTTTATAAGATCGTGTGATTGCGTTTCCGTTCCCCGCTTAACGTCGCACTGTTCTGCAGCTAGGCTAATGGCGACGGATGAATGATTATGATTATTGAGACACGATGATAAAGAATGGGTGAGGATTGACAGCGGGAAGAACGAGGGGGAACAACTAAATTAAAATAAGTGCACACTTTAAAAAAAAAACATAACAAAAAAATAACAAGAAATAACAGAAAATCAGAAAAAAATCACATCCAAATTAATAAAAGTAAAAAATAAGTATAGGTAGTATAAAAATATCATAAAAATAAAAAAGTCAATCAAAAACGTCATATCAAAATCAAAAAATTACACAACGAAATAAAAAAATCTAAGAGAAAAAAAAGAAAAGAAAAATCAAATAATCATAAAAAAAATGAATTACAAGAATAATAAAATCATAAAATCAGGTGTATCACTAAAATGTCGCGTTTTTAACCCCTCGGGGAAGGAGGCGGTCGAGACCTGTTAGTATTTCACGACTGAAACCTCTCATTCAAGTCAAGAGGGTAACTTTCTTCATTTTCACGTGTTTTTGGAATTCTACCGCCTTGTCATTTCAAAGCGCAACACATGTTCCACTTCAATGGTCCATTTCGAATCTTCTTGCGGTATCTTTGCGGCGCTAGCGGGACAAAGTAACAGATGGGGTGATAAGTGAGCAATGCAATGAAGTTAATTACTTCCGAGGGTCAGTTTCCAGGAGGTCCATCTGGTCTGTTTCAGGGGCGGTGTTTTTAGAGTTTGGTGATTTAAAGTTTTAGACATCTGGGTGTTTGTTTTAGGACAGCTCGTGCCATTTGTTACATTTCCAGGAGCATGTTTCAAAACACAATATGTCTTAATGAAGCTCTTTCCGGCTCTTTCTTCTGCACTGTAGAACTATAGCAATTTTGTTTATTTAACCCTACAAGTGCCAAGGCGTTTTAAAAAGTGTATAGTGCCAGCCGTGAATCGTTTACATTCATTACCTTTTATTTTCTTCAAAAATCCATTTATTAAAAATATAATTTGTCTTATAAAATTTACTTTCAAATAAAATAGGATGTTGCAAAATTTATTTGCCTGAAATAAAACATTTAACAAAATTTAAAAAATTTTAACAAAATAATTAGTATGTACTTACTATACAGAGAAATACCAAAAAAAGTAATGGAACAATGCATTATATGCAATATGATACATACATAGATTTCAGTTGGTTCGCACGCGCAATTGTATGTACCAACAATGGGCTAGAATTCACCGCCAACAGAATACACTGTGCGCCCTTCATTCAAATTCAGGGCCCCAAATTTACGAAGTGTCGAAAAAAGCGACAGTGGCACAGTCGACTGTACTCGAAATAAGCAATATAAATAAAAATAATAATTAATTATCGTCATTTCTTTTGTCCATTTAATTTACCAAAAACGTGAAATATAATTAGCGTCGCTAATTTTTTACAGGGTCATTCTCGAAAGGTTTTAACTTAATTTTTCGGATTAAATAGTTATGACCGGTCGCAAACCAATTCTGGAAGCACTTGCGACCAAACAAGATGGCCGATTTTTGGATTAACTTTATTACCATTTCCGGGTGGTCATATCTAAGATAAGACCGAAAAAAATGGCGTCATTTTGAAGTGAAGCGAAACACGGACAGTCATTTTACCTCTTTTATCAACTTGTGTGGCGAGAAAGTGTTTTTAACTCAACGAAATAAGAATAATATTGTTCCCCGCGAATGTTTAAATATACCGCGCAAACATGGGTCGAACTAGAAAATCGATAGCTACGACCTAACCTAACCTTCCGTCCGTATGTGTTGTTTTCGTGTTGTTATTGTTTCGTTTTAACCTAATAGATTACTGAATACCAATGCCACCTTTCCAGAACATTGCCTTCTGTGTTGTGTGTGACCCAGACGATGAAGAGATTAAAGGACTTCCGCGTATGACAGCTAGTAGGTACCTACCTACATAGGTATTTGAGTGAAAGTTCCGCCGGTGCACAGTACTGGCCAAGCCGGGCCAAGACTTGTACATTTTAACCTCCAAACTCGCAAGTTTTAATGCACTAGCACAAGAAATCAGCTCTTATTGGCATGTATTTCGCGACTGGTGGTTTTCAGTGGCTAGTGAGTGACGATTGAAATGTTATCGTAGCCTGCAATGTGTCGAATCATCACCGTCATACATTAGCCGTAGGCTACCTTCATCACCGTGACATGAACCGAAAGTTCAAAAACACCATCAATGTGAAGTTAACTTGCAACTCGACGTTGAAAGTCATCGATGTACCTAGCAGCAAACTATCCCGGATGTAATCAAGATTTACTGAAAGCAGCCTGCGGAAGTTTTCAGCATCGGTCTTCGTTCGAATCTTCGTTCGGTCTTTGACGAATGGCTCATCGGTGGCGGTAAGTAACATGTGTTTCACATGGGTTGTTTGTACTTAGACCCGGCTGTACATTGACTTTCAGCTATTGTGACCAAACTGTGCTAACTACCTACCTAGCTAATTTACAAGATGCAAAGTTCATGAAACTGACTTCTAAAATATCTAGTCCTCTTAGATCTAGGCTTTGTTAAGTAGGTATTTAAAAACTCTTATTGAAAGAAACTGTTTTAATCTAATGCAATAATTTTGTTGAACTGTACATTTTACACATACTTTCATACAAACACATTTGTCCTATTGGTCTAGTTTTGCATCACTAATCATGTGATATGTATCTGTCAATACAGCTGACAGCGGCTTTGAAATCGTGGCTGATGACACCATTCGAGCATCTCCACAGCGAGGCAGAAGACCGCTTCAACAAGTCCTTCCGCAACAATGTCGCGCGCTGCATCTAGTCGAGGTTCAGATCTGTGGACCACACCGGGGCTGCTGGTCATCTTCTCTCCTAATGGCTGGTCTTTACGGCTGTGTGCATCCTTCACAGCATGTGCCTCGACTTCAACACAGTCTGGGCCAATCATCGCAAGGACCAAGACAGTGTTTCAAGAGATCCTGTTTGTAGGGGTGTTGCTCTGGTAGCCGAACAAACTGTTTCTCATAGTCAACTCATTTGTGAATGAAACAAGACTCTGAGCAAATATTTTTTTAAATTTACCTAGCTGTTAAAGTACCTACCTACCTAATAAAAAAAAAACTCAGGTAGTATACATTTCAAAAATTCTTATAGGTAGGTAGGTACCTACCAATACCTACCTACCTATACAAATTCAATTTAATTTCAACAATAAATTAATATTAGTTCTTTCTAGATTAACACTGTTGGTTGGAACCCACATCCCACTCTTCTTTTGGACCATTCATGATTATTGATTACCTACGTAAACTATGATTTCTTATGTGTCATATAACATATTATGTTCCTTCTTACTCTCGGTTTTTCTCTTGTGAAAGAGATGTGATTTCTGTCCTCACACACCAAGATAGGTACCTAGCTTTTTGACTGGATAGAAACCTTGTTTGTTTGCATTGAGTCTCTCTTCTCTTAAAAGTGTAAACTATGATGACTTTTAAATCCATGTAAATGTTAGTGTCCAGCATGAGTTCTCTATTTCGGTTAGTGTTCATGGAGAGTTGGAGTTAATGTGTCAAGAAAATGATTCTACAACATCGTGTAAAAGCGATGTTGTGTGCACCAATGTCAACTTTGGTCTCTCAAATCTGAATGCAATATTCAGCAGTGTTTCACTATCTTCATTGTCTGAGTTGCTCAAAACACTATCAAATACCTTGGAAAATTGCCATGTAACCTAGGAACTTATTATTTATATTAAGTGTCTCAATGAAGTACATACCTAACAAATAAAACATTTTATTTCTTTGCTTGACGTGTATTATTTGCCTACTGCTTAGGATTATTTTCAATGCTATGCTTTTGGTTTAACAGAAGGCAGGATTGGTTCTAGGATTGTCATTGTGCTGGTGTCATGCTAATCAAGTCTTAAACAACTGTTAAAATGTAACCAAGCATTTGAAACTAGATACCTATTAAAGTTTCTCTTTTCATGTTAGCTATCACCATTTTGTTGTTCTGTCAATTGTATTCTAATGTACTCTTGCAAAATCACTTTTATTAAAGAACAAATAACATTCTTTACAGTAATTTCGAATTTTACCGCCAATTTTCGAATAAATCCAAAGAATTCGTGAAGAAAAATTCATACTTTTTGAAGTTCATTGGAATATTTCACGGCTTACTACTGTCAAAGTTTCGAAAACATCAATTGTTTCATTCTGTGTTACAATATTAGACCTTGAAGATAATCCCGAGATATTACCTTGTTGAAGAATGAGGATACGACCGTTTTATTTTCGGTCGCAAGTTGTGATTAAAGTTGCGACCAGGATCAAAGTTACGACCAAAAGATAAAACTTGTACCAGAATGACCCTCTTAGTCGTTTTCTTATAAATTCAATATTTGTGCTCAAACTAGTGGAAAATCTGAAATTTCTCTATTGTTTCAGGCTTTGTATTTGTATTTGAATTGTATTTTGTACTGTATTTGTTGCCATCAGTCAAATGTCAATTGATTGAACTTGATTACATATTTCCAAAAGTGTCCAACTTAAAATCGAGAGAACGGACTTCCGGCCCTCTACCCCTGATGTACTACAGAATCATCTTACAATTGTTTCTTGTCAAACGCCAGTATACTGGACACGGAGCACGTTGGAGGTAAGGATGAACGGTGGGAATGAGACTGCCGTGGCCTATGAGCAGACCTTCCCATCATTTGCCTCTGCATGACGCGGGAATTGAACCAAGTCCAGCGTCAGGCGCGTAGGAACTTAAATTTGCAAGGGGGGGGGGGATAACATTGTAAAAGAATGTGAGCTGGAGATAGGGTCTATGAAGACAATGAGGGGGTCAGGTGGAGGGCCCGTCAGCGAAATATTGGTCCGGAGCGCACAGCCCCGAAAATATTTTTTAGGCATGAACTTCGTCCATTTCAACGCGATTTTAACACTTATGCATATTTTTATCGTGACACATAAATGTATGAGAACATAGGGAGGGGAATTACCCCCCCCCCCCCCCCCCTTCCTACGCGCCTGACCAGCGTTACTGCCTGAGCCAACTTGGTTCGTCCTATCTGAACAGAGACATGTTATAACTTGTTGCATCATGGAGACACCTCTAAGAGACTCGAGATACTGCGAGGAATTCTCAAGAGCGTGCGTCAACAATCCAGTCTATTGTAATATAAATATCAAAGCCCTCTTTGTCTGCTGCCTGTCAAATAGTTGATATTTATCCAAGATAGAAACACCGTATCAGTTGCATATTGGCGCCGTCAGAAAAGTCATACTTGCAATAATAAACAGGGTGCAAGTCAGCTAATGCCGAGGGGTGAACATTGAACAAGTAAACAAATCTGTGTACACTTCGGAAAAAAATAACATGAAAAAATAAAGAAATCATCCGAAATTCAAAAATAAAAAAATGTGTATTTTTTATATCATTTCAATCTCTGGCTCCAAAAACATTTGGGTAATAGGAAAAATAAATAGAATAAATTAGTTTTTAAGTTGTCAAAAGTCTCAAAAGACACTTTTGAAGAAATTACATCGTAAGCTTTCCCAAGAAATGGAGCACTTTTAAATAGATTATTCCCCTTCTCCAGTGCTGTAGTCCTAATATTTTTTTGGGGTATACGCTACCATAGGCGTCCGCAGGATTTCTGCCGGGGGGGGGGGGGGGGGGGGGGCAAGGCAGGGAAAACAATTTTCCTCTGAATAAGGCACTGTGAAATCAATTTTGAGACGTTAAGAGGCATATTTTGTTAAAAATTCAATATATTTTATAATTTGACACTTTGGAGTGTCAAATGTTGATCATGTTGATATAATTCTTATGCGGCGCCAATATAACTGCCTGTAAATATTGATGATGTGACTGATAATTGTCAAGGCCTGAATCAACCGTCTAGAAAATGAATCTTCTATGGCCTGATGTTTTTACGACTCGAGTCTCGAGATAGGAAGCTGGCGTTTCTTATCTCTTCCGGAGTGTAACCTTGGTAACGCAATAGATCGCCAAACTCAGCATCAAACGAGGCTAATGGCGACGGATGAATGATTATGATGATGATTGGGAGATGATGAGGAATAGGTTATGATGGAAGGGGGGTGGAGGGAAACGCTAAGGCAGTGTTACGCAACCTTTTTGACATGCGGGCCAATAATACGAATTTGCTTTTGTTGGCGGGCCGCATTTTTTTAAAAAAAGTTCAATAATGCTCAGGTATAGGTTAATTCCAGGAGCGTCTGAACTACTCTTATCATGGCGGGGGGGGGGGAGGGGGGGGGCGACGCCCCTCAGTTTGTGCCCCACAGGGCGTTTTTTTAGAATTTAACAATTTGACAGTGATTCTGGGACTCTAAAATGCACGAACTGAAGCAACGTCTACTCTCCAAGGTCTCTATGGAAAGTCGATCCTAACATGACAACTCTCACAATCTTCTTAAAACTCTCAAAATGTGTCTCAAATAAAACAAGATTTTTTTTTTCTTTCATATAATTGCACAAGGGACACATTTTGTGAATAAGTAGGTATTTAGAACACCAACTGGGGGGCCACAAAAATTGGTCCCTCCCGCGGGCCGCAGGTCGAGTACCACTGAGGTAAGGTCTCTATGGAATCGAACTCGAGCTCCGATACTTGAACGTTTGTATAAAGAAGATATTAATTTGAACATCATTTTGTATAGGTAAAACAATAACATCGCCAATTATATTTATTTTTATATTTTTTGCGACTTGAGCTTCTGTATTCTGATTTTTAAAATCAACTTCAAGATATAGGTATACTAACTTTCGTTCCATTGATTCAAATGTATTGACATTTTTACACAATATTGTAATACATTCTGAATAAAATTAGAAATTTTCAGCTTGATATCGTTTGAGCTCCGATATAATCGATTTTTCGACAACCAAATTCGAACATCTGTAACTTTTTTCCTATAAACGTTTTGGCCTTCAAACTTTCACATATTTGATTTTAGTATGTTTTGTATAATTGGTGTAATTTTCAGCCCGATTTGTCGAGTTTATCACAATGATGTCTCGCCGATTGGACGCTTTTTTGGGGCCACCCGGTAAATCAGCCATGCGCAAGCCACATAATTTTGTCTTTGTGGAAAAGATAATGAAATAAATAGAGCATCGACTGACTAGGGACTGACAATTTGGCCCTTGGTGTTAGAAACCACCTGGAGCGGGGGGGGGGGGGGGGGCCTGTTACCTAAATCCTCAACTGCAGCACACCCCTCATTATTATTTCCTTTCATTCCGTCACTCTGGTGCTGAAGTAATGTTCTGTCTGGGTTTTGTAACGCATTGAAATCCCTGGCCAAGTGTCTCATAAAAGTCTACTTTACGAGCTCTGATACAATGCAAGGATGCAGTTTCTCTCCAACTTTGTTCGCGCCGCTTCGGTTTATCTGCCCTTTTTGGGTGACAATTGACAGGCAGATGTTCATTTCAACTGCAATGCGAGAAATAAATTGGTGCAAAATATTACTTTGTTTGATATTGATCTGTATGATGATATTGAATAACATTGATCTGAAATGGGGTGAGTGGTAACGCTCTGAACTTGTATTCCGGAGGCCCGGGTTCGATTCCCGCGGCCGTCCTTCCTGACTGGGGGTTTTTCGTGGTATTTACTCAGTCGACAGGCCAATGCTGGCAAGGTGTTCTACTAATAGGCCACGACCGCTTCCTTCCCACCTTCCATCCTTACCTACTCTTCACCATCATCTCCCAATCATCCTCATAATCATTCATCCGTCGCCATTAGCTTAGCTGCAGAACAGTGCGACGTTAAGCCCAAGACAAAAAATGAAATGATTTTGTTTTCAGTAGGAAAAGGGCCCAAGGGGGAAATTTTAATGATCTGGAAGGGTGGGGGGAGTGATTGCAGGCAGTAAATAATACACAAATAATTTTTTAGACTTGTTCTCATAATTTTGAAAAAATACTGTAAGTAATTGTGACCGATTGTATTGTCCAAACGCATAGAAGTTGTCTAAATTTACTTTTTCTGTAATGATTTTTGTGTACAATGTTTATTGTTACAGTGTGTTTTTTTAAATAATACCATTCTGTACTAACAGAAAAATAATATCAAATATTAAAAGAGGGAGTTTTTTTTAGAAATCCTGATTTAGGTACTATAATTTTTTTTAAATATAAAATTTTTATTTGTCTAATGGCGACGGATGAATGAGTATGATGTTGATAGGGAGATGATGTAGAATAGGTGGGAAGGAGGCGGTCGTGGTCTATTAGTAGGTCACCTTCCCATCATTCGCTCTCGACTGTGGGAAACCAAGAATACTTATTCCAACCGTCAAAGTCATAAAATTAAAAATATTTTTTTTGCAATAAGAAATATAAAGAAATGTATATTGTTTTTTAAGACGCACACCATAACATTTAAACTAAAACAGACGATATTTACTATTCTATTATCACTTCCTTCTTCGTTGTCGACAATTACGATATAAAAACAACAATCGGCACACCGCAAACCGCACACCTAGATAAACGCACGCAAGGTCGCCGCTCAATCTAAGAGACCGTCGTGGACCAATGGGAACGCGTCTAATTATCTCGCCAGCCAATCAGCAGCGAGTACGACGACGTTGATGACACACACGAGGAGGCTGAGATTGATTCATGCAAATGCAGTTGTCAACATTTATTATGTCATCAGTGATCGCTTGTAACTAGCACGTATGGAACGCGATCGATAGGTTTATATTGGCATTTATTGTGCGTGAGCAACGGTGGATTTTAGAACTTTGTTGACAGCTCGAAATACTTTAATTACGAATACGGATACAGTGTCGAAGTATCATAGCTATAAGGACTTATTTAATTGCTAAACTATACGTACAGTGTCGAGGTATCATAGCTATAAGGACTTATTTAATAGCTAAACTATAAGTACGGTATCAAAGTATTATAGCTATAAGGACTTATTTAATAGCTAAACTGCGGATACGGTGTCGAAGTATCATAGCTATAAGGACTTATTTAATAGCTAAACTGCGGATACGGTGTCGAAGTATCATAGCTATAAGGACTTATTTAATAGCTAAACTGCGGATACGGTGTCGAAGTATCATAGCTATAAGGACTTATTTAATAGCTAAACTATACGTACGGTATCAAAGTATCATAGCTATAAGGACTTATTTAATAGCTAAACTGCGGATACGGTGTCGAAGTATCATAGCTATAAGGACTTATTTAATAGCTAAACTATACGTACGGTATCAAAGTATTATAGCTATAAGGACTTATTTAATAACTAAACTGCGGATTTCGGATACGGTGTAGGAAGTATGTGGCATACAGGGCACAATAGTTATAAGGACTTATTGCACTTATTGTTTTATATCCAGCTGCATCGTCATCATTGAGAGTGGTAAGTATAACCATACCTGTAGAGACCACTTCAAATTTAATTTCTTCCCGAACTCCAGGGCGGCGGGTGGGTGGGTGGGTGGGTGGGGGGGGGTCGCCTCCCCCCCCCCCCCCCCCCTCCCCAACGTTGGCACGACCCACGTTGGTCGTGACAACACGGGTCGTCAAGGGGCAAATGCTGGGAAGGTTCCGTAGGATTGATCTTATTATCTAGGTATAGATCATCACCATTCACCTTTTCAATTTCCTTGTCATAATGTGTTAATTTCGTTAAGTACCATACGAAGATAATGCCGCTGCCATGATTATTAATAAGGGCCGGTATAACCATTAGCTTAAGCTACGGTTAGTTTAAGCTACGGTAAGTTTTAGCTCCACTTGGGAAATGTAGTGGATACCATTCTACATTGACTGGGAATTTATTTAAGCGCGTTTTCCGTTTTCCGTTTTTTACGTTTTTATACGCCGTATACCTAAAAGAAATAGTTTTGCTGAAGAGTGAAGATGCCAGGAATATTTTGTGGTGTTTTACGTCTAGTTTTATTTCGTAGGCAAAAATCTCAAAAAAATTAATTTCAAAGTGTCAAAAATCCAAAAAAGCCCTGCGGGGCAAGGTGGTGCCATGCCCTACCACCCAAAAGTGTCAAAACATAAAATATATTACATATTTTAACAAAATACGCCTCATAACGTCTAAAAATTGATTTAACAGTGTCCAAAACAAAAACACGCCTTTCGGGGCTGGGTGGGAGGCGCGCCCCCACACCCCCGTTATTCCGAGGAAAATTGATTTTCTTGCCTTGCCCCCCCCCCCCCCCCCCCCTCCCCCCCCTGGCAGAAATCCTGCGGGCGCCCATGGTAGCGTAGGTATACCCAAAATAAATATTAGGACTACAAATGGTAACAGCGGCTCTAACCCATCATGCCATCGGTTTTAACATAATCCGTCTGCATTGCACATTGAACAAGTGCACTTGCTGGACAGGAAATGACTGAAGAACTGCTGATTCGAAAGACGACACTAAAACATGAAGCGTATTTCTTCACGCTATCAAGTTACCTACTAAGAAAGTGTGGGAATTGCATGCATGCAGTTCTGTCTTGTAAGCACTAAGCATTTTCCTAAGGTCTTTAGGCAGCGTCAGTGATTTTGTGTGGGCTTGAGAAATGCGTATAAGAGAATCTCTTGCTATTTAATAGCACTCAGTGGAACGGCTGGCGAGTTTACAGGAGGTTTTTGTGGTTTCCGGCAATCGAGTGGTTAATGCTGGTAAGTTTGCTACTAATAGGCCGCGACCGTCTGCTTCCCACCGACCATTTGACCTAATCGCCATCATCATCGTTGCCATTAGACTAGTTGCGCAACAGTGCGGCGTTAACCATGTTATACTTATAAAAGAAAGTAAGTTAGAATATTTACCAACCCTAAGTGTTCTATATACACCTGACATTTTGATTTTTATATTTTTAATTTAGTTTTTAATTTTATATTTTAAACATTTTAAACATTTTAAACAATTTTATCCGGCCTGGCTACCCAGCTTAGAAATAAAATAGCCCTAGTTTAATTGGTTTGACAATGTAATGTCTACCACCTGACCCAAAATATTTTTGGAAACAGGTTTTGCTTAAATAAAAAAAAACATTTCGGTGTTGGGATTTTTTGTGATTTTCTTTGATTTTTCTTTAAATCTTTTTCAGTTTTTTTAAAATGTATTGCTGCTTTTTTTTTATTGAACTTTCAGATTTTTTGCGATTTTAATTATTTACGAGTTTTACATGACTATTGATTTTTAAATTTCTTTCCTTGGTTTTTTCAAATGTGCACTGAAATCTTTGGTCATTGTCACCCCTCGACCAGCCCCACCCTATCAATCCAATCCTATCCGAGCATAGCTCCAGTACAAATATCGTGATAAGGTATGTATTAACTTAATTGACCCTCTTTAGGGCCACCAAAAGCGCTTACCGCCTTAGACCACCTTGACTGTATAGCCCTCCATAAACTATCGGCTATGAAAAGATAATTTATGTAGTACCAACATTGTACTCAATGTTGGTGGCACACGTCCCCTATCATTACACCCTCCCCCCCCCCCCCCCACAACCCCTCACATAAATTATCTTTCCTGGCTTATGCTGGGACCGTCGAGGTCCCAAGGTTGTTCCCTTGTGCGAATATATTCAGGCAAATTGAGAGAGAAAAATTGTTTCATAAATGGGTGTAACTTTGATAGGATGTTCACATGATCAGTCTGATTGTATATTAGTACCAAACTTCTAATTTTTTACTTCGTGCCTTGTTAATTAGGCGCCGTTTATTCAACAAAACCGCTCAAAACTATTAACTTTCCGATACGATTGGAGACCAAACCCGTTAACCAATTAATCTCAATTTAATCATGATTAGATAAAAGTCAAACGTAGGATTATCTTGGCACATTTTTTAAGTCAAATTTCATACTGCATCAAGCAAGACAAGAATATAAAAATCAACAAATTATTACTAATTAACGAAGCAAAAAATTAAAAATGTACCATGTATAACCCTAAGTTTGTCTTTTATCTAATTTTGAGTAAAATTTCAAATAATTTCGTCAACCTATTTTGTCTCCAAACGTATCCAAAAAAGAGTGCACAAAAAGCAGCAAAATCTCGCGCTTGCACCACCTCGTTTAAAATTCAAGTTTTCACATTGTTTACAATGGGGTCGAGGTTGATAGACTTAATGATTGTGTTCAAGTGTATTTCACTTTTCACGATAGCCCTCAGAAGGAATTGGTGTCGGTAAAAGTCTTAAGAGGGCTGAGTAGTGAGTTTGACATTGAAGAGTTTTTTAATCGATTTTTATCAATATCTTTTACCAATGTAATTGTTAACAAAATAGGGCTTTGTACGAGTATTCAGAACAGTTCAATGATAATAATTCCATAGCTTGTAATGGTTTGTTAGATTTACTTTGTCCTACAGACGTTTAGTGCCCGAAAATTAGTAACATTATGGCACTAAACATCTGTTGGACAAAATAAACCTATAACTTATTCCAAACTATGAAATTATTTTCATTGAACTGTTCTGAATACTCCTACAAAGCCCTATTTTGTTACCAATTACATTATTAAAAGATATTGATAAAAATCGATTAAAAATCTCTTCAAGGCCACGCTCACTACTCAGCCCTCTTAAGTGTAAATAACGAACTAATTTAATTCGAAATGCAGCATGACTAATTCATTATGTGTCAGGACGCAACATGTATCCTACACTTCTAGGTCACAGTTATAATTGCTTTAACTTGTTATAATTGTTTTCGTCACTGTCAATTCTTCATGACTGAGTAATTCTCGTGGTTCTCCTCAGTGGCACGGCAAATGCTGGGGGACGGTCATCTACTAATAGGCCACGACCCGCCTCCTTCCCACCGGCCATGCGTACATTCATCCCTATCATTGTCATATCATTTGGCAGTGGCTAGTTGATGAACAGTGCGGCGTTCAACAACACTGGAGCGGCTTTCACACGACACTATCTCAGTCCGACCCGAGTCTAGAAATAAAGCGTGTTTACACCCAAGGGCCATTCGGGGGGGGAGCGAGGGGGGGATTCCCCCCCCCCCTCCCCCTCCCAAAATTAGGGTTTCATCTCAGAAAATAAGCACATTTAAAATAATATGTGAAAAAAAAACTTTAAATACACATATCATGTCAAAAAAAGTTCTAAAATGGTTAGAATTGAGTTCAAATTCCCAAAAATTTCCGGGGCTATGCACCCCGGACTTGCATTGTAATAAGTTTAATAAATTGTACCTATTTTTTTAAACCTCTTAGACCAATTTTTGGATATTAGGTAATTTACAATTCCCCCAAATAGCTATACACTGCGATTCAAAATGGCACCTAAGTGAATGACCCTGATCCAAATTTTATCGGGGCCAGCATCCCCGACGCCCCCCTGTTTTTCACTGTTATTTTTGTAAAAACAGCTGTAAAAAAACACTCTTGTAATAATTGTACGCAATTTCATCCTGATCTCCCCAGTCCAGCCCTGCGTTTCTCCCCGGGGCGAATCTGACTCGAGAACCTTTCAATTCACGTGAGCGCTGTAAACGCGTACTATTCTTGCGCTAACTCAGTTTTGTCGTGCCACCGACTATACCGAGTGAAGTGACACCTGTAAGTTAGCAGTCACTCATCAGTACATCCGTCGTCGCTGGAGGGTCGACATTATAGTTTCCAGCCCCTCACTTTGGACCAGCCTCGAGATCCCCCGGCTGGGCTGGGTAAGAATGTCATTGTTAGATTCAGGCGCGTAGGTACTACTTTCATCGTGGGGGGGATTGCGACACCCCCGCCCCCCCCCCCCCCAGATTTAGCCCCGCAGGGCGTTTTTTAGTATTTAAACCAGTTAAAAGTGATTCTGGGGCTTTAAAATGCACAGACTGAAGCAAAAAACACTCCAATTATTACCCGGTAGGAAATTTTTTCGAATATAAAAATTTTGAAATTGATTCTGGGATCCTAAACTGCTCAAGTTAAAACAAATAACCCACTATTTTTGCCCAGCAGGGCGTTTTTTAGAATTGAAACAATTTTTAAGTGATTCTTGGACACTAACTTATTTTGTATGGGAATGGGGGTCATTTTGCTCGATTGGGGGATGGGGGGATAATCTCCCCCCACCCCCACCCCTTCCTACGCGCCTGGTTAGATTGAAACCTTATACACCCTCTCTTTTCTTCTTGTTATATAATGATCGAATGTAGTACCTCGAAATAATCTCCGTTTTTCAAATTTATGCCACATTTTGACTTATATGACACGCTGGGCCGAGAGGGGAACAACTAAGAATATCAGTGTACACTTTGAGAAAAATTCAAAGCATCATCAAAGAAAATAAAAAGATCACTACAATATCACAAAGAAATCACATACATTCAAAGAATTTGGAAAAAATAAGAAAATCAATAATAAGTATTCAGGAAAAAACAAAAATAAAAGATGAACACTGCAAATTTAAATGATTTGACCTCTGGAGGGATGATTTTTTTTAAATCACGTAATAATAGAAAATAATCAACACAATTTAAATAAAATATTACAAATTATAAAAACCCAAAAAATCGAAAAATCCAGCAAACTCAAAAAAAATTGCGTAAAAAAATTATTTAAAAAATATATAATATAATTTAAAAAAATAAAACAGTAACAAATCAAAAATAACTGCAAAAAACTAAAAAATAAATCTTAAGTAATCAAAAAAATATTTGCAAAAAATCAACAATAAAAAAAAAAAATCAGATGTATCGGATCTATTAACTGCTTGCGCTGACAAAATATGTACAACCTTTAAAATTGGCAGCTCTGGATTTCGTTGTAGGGTCAAAATGTTATGTGTAACTAAAAATAATATTTGACCCAGGTCAATCCCTGAGTACAGACCAGATTCGTATACCCCAGTGTTTGAACAGCTTGAATTAAATAAAATAAATATGAGATCATAAACACATATCATAATCATATCAGAGAATAAGTCTATTATGGTGCTATGCATCCTCTTTATACAACAGTTGTTTGCAGTATAAATACGGCCATATTACGTTTGTGTACGTAATTATGTTACTTGTGTATTGTTTGTATTATTGTTAATGCAGTTTACATAATCTATTCCTTTGTGTAGAGGAAAACGAGCGGGAAGATATATAGTACAGGGCATTTGCAAAGTTTGCAGCCAGTACGTCAGAGGTAAAAGGCCTGATGTCCATTTCAATGATTCTTGAGGTGAGCTGAATAACCAGTAATTCTACCTGAATCCAATAATATTTGTAATGGTGACACGAGTAATTGTGTAAGAGAAACATACTTTGAGGTAATGCAACACTGTTTGGCTCGAGGAAATGGACAGCGGGCCCTCTACTTCTGTGGTACAAAACGGAATCGATGTGTGAAGACATAAGATTGAAAGAAGAAAATATTTTGCATCATGGAAAATACGGAATCCATACACAAATATTTTATATTTATTTTGTGAAAAATGTGTTTGTAATCGTTTTTTTAAAATGAAGTTCAGTATAGTTAAAAGTTTCAAAATGTTTTGCGAGTTGTGGAATTATATTTTAGGGAGAAAACTTATTGGAAAACACTGCCATTCAACAATGGTTGCCACATGGACACAGTATAACATAAAATAGAAATTATGCATTTGAAATAAGTAAGAAACTAAACATAACATTTTCATAATAATTACATTGAAAATGACATATCTCTATCTAACAAGGGAAAAATTATTATGCTGTATGTTGACTGTATAAATGGTTACGGAGTATTGCTACCGAACCCTTTAAAGCCAAAATACAAATTGTATATAAAAAAATCTATTGTCTAACTTAAACTTACTACAAAACTGCTTTAAAAAATGGGTATAGTGCTCCTAGCTCCAAAAAATAAACCGATGACAGTAACTTCAGACGCGTTGTACTTGACCCTTACGACTGTCACTCTCTAAGGTTGTATTTCTATCAATTTACTATAGTAACATGGACCTTAGTGTCGACTGGCAATAATGGCCTCGGTACGTGGGAGGTATAATTGTCGTCACATCTTTGAGTTACCCTGTAGCAGAGCAGAGGACTGTAAAATGTAATGCGCGAGAGTGCATTGGTCTCGTAATATACACATGCCTTCGCAGCAGTTGTTCATTTACTCACATTGTAGCGTTTACTGACTTGTCAGCGTATTGGTATGAGATCATGAGACGGTTGGCTCTGTGTGTATAACGCGTTGATAAGCAAAGGGAAGTCTCACTGAAAAAAATGTATGTGCTTTTTTGAATATCAAAATAGAAAGTAATTGCAAAGTCATTCACTTAGTAGTCACTTTTAACCCGAAAAAAATTAAATTTCCGTTCATAAAATATCAAATTGAAATTTCATGTGACATTTTGGCGGGAAGATCTGTGTGACGTATGTGAGCCCAGTGATGTCATTTCCAAGTCCACATAGTTTTTAAATTCGGAGATTTCAATCTTTCTGTATCAATTATACCTGAAAACTATTCATCCAACAATAATAATGTTTTGTTTGTCCACATCCTAAACATGTATACTTTTAAATAGTTCATGTTTTAATCCATTCTACAACTAGAGGAGGTTCCCTATTGGAAATAGTGATGACACAGTAATTCCAATCACGTGCGTTAAATGAGCAGTGATAATTTATCTGAAATTTATTTGAATAATTTGACAAATATTTCTAAACAAGCATAAAATGTCAGTAACGTGTCAATAACTCTTGAAATTCTAGACAGATTCGTCTCAAATTCTTTAAACGCTTCTAAATTGTCGGTCCTCATTACCATGCAAAATTTGAAGTTGATCTGTCAAACGGTTCAAGTTTAAATTTTCAATCGATAAGAGGATTTTATTGAAATTTCGGTCTGCACACAATCTGGTCTTTACATGAGTGCAAAATGTCAGCTCGATCGGAGAAATGATGCGACTATGCAATTGTAGAAGCAAACAAAAAAAGCTAAGTCCGTGCCAAATAAACCAAAAGGTCGCTCTTTTAGCTTGCTCAACTAATAAGCGGTCTTTGCAGTGTCATTATTTGTAATCATCTCCCAATCATCCTGATGATCATTCCAATCATCCTGATAATCGTTCAGGGATGAGTTGAACATCTGTGGTCGTGGAGTAGTCAGGAAAACATCTAAATGTACCTACAGGAAATACATTATTAAAAATAATAAGTAATTCGCTTACATAAAAAATATTGCAAATGCATAAATATGCATTAATTTGAAGATTGTATTAATTTTACTTTATTCGTAAGTAAGTCGTGACCCAAGTAGATGAAACAATTCAATTGTACCAAAACATGCTCTAAATTACTAGCATATTAATATCATAGCATATTTTTGTGTCGCCATTATCCTGCAGTACATCCTAGATCATCTTTGCTGAACTGATCACTGAAAATGGTATCGGCTTGGCCTATTTATTTATTTATTTATTTATTTATTTATCTATACAATATATACAACAGAGTAAAACTCCACAAGTAGACATAACATACAAAATAACAACTAATTATGAAAAACTTACATAGAAAATCAATTGATACAAAAAGTTAAAAACTATCAAGGAAAAATTAAAGAATCACCAAACTAAATTATACAAATCTAATGCTAATCTATGAATCTAATCTAATCTAGGGCTAAATCAAATACATATTTATTAAAAGTGGACCTAATTTGTTTTCAATTGAATTGTTAAATATATCTACAGTGTTATCAATTTGCAAGTTAAAACCCCGCAATGTAATTCACGGCAGTTTAAAGGGTATGAGGAATTATGAAGGGTATGTAAAGGGAAGGGTCCATGACCTGCCGAATGACTTTTGAACAACCTTGTCTGAGGGGTCTAAAAAATCTTTAAAACTCGTTTAACATTCCTGTATTCTAATGCATCTTCTTTGAGCTTGTTAGTAAAAGTGAAAGGGATGATAAAATCATACGTGTTTTGGGCCTACCTTTCTCTCTTTTTACGGCGTATTTGTAAGTCACATTCCAATTGCGGCAAATAGGAACTCCTCTTCTCTGGGCAGTGTTGTGTTAGATACCTTTATTGTTTACCTAAAGATAAAGATGACATAAGATGACATGCCAAAAATTTATCTAGATTAGATACATTTAATTTCCAATAAATAATCTATATTATAGATAAATAACCACTACCTATCTAGATAATTGTAATAGATTGTAGATAATTTTTTTACTAAATACTTCCTACTCTTCCCTAATTATTTTCGAATCCTATAAATTCGGAAATTTAGGTTTTTAAAACATGGTGCCGTCGAAACAAGCCAACTTATGCAACTAAACGGAGATGATTTTCCTTTTTCATATCATCTGACATTTGACATTATTTTATGTTCATACACACAAATACATTTTGAATTTTATATTTTTTATCTAGATAATTAATTCCCAATAGATAACAATATTTTTTATCTAGATATAGATAAAGATAACCAATTATTATCTATATACGTCCCAACCCTGACCCAGAGTCATTTGAAGTTTCTCCCTCAGCGCTGCCTCACCCTATGCGGTACGTACCCCTATGCGTGCCCTGCAAGCGACCCACGCTACATGTGGGTAGTGCGGTGGAGGGGGGGGGGGGGGGGGGAGCGTGGGATGCAACCAAGGATGCAACATGTCAATAGTCAATATAGTTTCCCAGCCAGTTAGACAGAAACGCATCGTGCTCTGAGATATTTATGTAGCCACTGTGTCCGCAGACAACATGTAGACAAAATGTAAATAAATGCTTTACTTGGCTTAACTTTCAGATGAGGTATTATACCTTGTGTGTGTTACGTCTATGTCTCGGTTACGGTTGTAACGGTTAAGTCACATCTTCCAAATAAGCCTATTTTTGGCAGAGGTATCAATAATCACTGTTTACACGATACTGTGAATTGTGAACAACTTCTCGTGTCTAGATTTTGAGATATTGTAGTTATAAATTCCTATTTTTAACATGTAGTCTTACCTAGGCCATTAAAATCATTACGATTTCCATGCTATTTTTTAGTTTTAATTTTACTGAGGTTTAACGTTTAAAAAAATGATTTCTAGATAGATAATTGGACATTCTATTAGGAAAAAAATTGAAAACAATACCAACGTGTGCTATTTTAAAAGTTATCAGCCAAAAACGAAATGATTTCCCTATACCTCGTGTGTACAGTTTTGTTCATTCTCGGAAGGCAATAAATTGAAACCTCGCTATAAGACAGGAGTTGCAAGTTAAATGACATTTTATGATTCATTTATACTTAAATATAGTTGATTGAAATGCCACTGCGAAATACATTCATCTCAGTATTCCTTTGAATTATGATCAGACGACATTATTTCTTTCCATAGTCTGAAGGAAGTTTATACTTGTCTATAAAGTATAAATTGTCCGGTAGGCAGGGGTGTAGTCGAGGGTATACGCGGGTATACGCCGTATACCTAAAAAAAATTGTTTTGCTGAAGAGTGAAGATGTCAGGAATACTTAAAATTTTTGTGGTGTTTTACGTCTAGTTTCATTTCGTAAGCAAAAAACTCAAAAAAGTTAATTTCAAAGTGTAAAAAATCCAAAAAAGGCCCTGCGGGGCAAGGTGCTGCCATGCCTTCTACCACCCCAAAGTGTCAAATTATAAAATATATTGAATATTTTAACAAAATACGCCTCATAACGTCTTAAAATTGATTTCAAAGTGTAAAAAAAAAACGCCTTGCGGGGCTGGGTGGGGGGCTCTCCCCTTATTCCGAGGAAAATTGTTTATCTTGCCTTGCCTCCCACCCCCCTAGCAGAAATCCTGCGGACGCCCATGGTAGCGTATACCCCCAAAAAATATTAGGACTACACCACTGCCGGTAGGTACTTCTCTTTATTATAATGTCTACTATGACCATTTAAAATACACAATTATTAAATCGTTTGAAGTTGGATATTTGCCGAAGTCTGCATGAAAGCCAAAACGTAGCTATTTCGTTTCAAAACACGCAGCTGGCGATAGTGACTGATAGAAATATAGGTTCACAATGCAGTATAATGCAGTATACTACATCTACAATGTTCTAATGTAGTATTTACAATGTACAATATAGGCAATTGCGTACACAAAATCGATCAAACAAACAAACCAACGATGAAGATAATTAAGAGGAAGGACGAGTCTTTAAACCGCAATTTCAAATATTGTGGCTGACTCCTTGAAAATGGGCAATATGACATGATGAGGCGACTAAATTTTCAATGAATTTATGTATCATTCTGAATCGTTGTTCACTTTCTATCTAGATATTTAATGTTTTAAAAAATCATCCTAATAATGTATCGAAGACATCTGCTTATAACTGTTAGAAAATCAAAATGTTATACAAACTGTTCACAGATAAATAACTACTTTGCTGCTTCCCCACATTTTTTTTATCTTGGGAGGCAGACCCAATCTAAAAAAAATATTGAAAAGATTCTCTTGTATTTTTTGTTCCATTTTTAAACTACCCCTGCGTTCGGATTTAAAACCGGTTCTCCAGTATTCGAACATTCCTCGGCGTCACACACAACAATAGCCATGTGTTTCCCGCCAAGATTTCCCCTCCGTCGGCTCGCGAGGAGTGGGGATGACGACTCGGGTCACCCGTGCGGCCGCAGTAGCGCGGCGGTCCCGAGTGCTAGGTATATAAGCTGTGGACGGAGCCGCGCGAGCTCAGTTCCGAGTCGGACGTCAGCGAGGAAGTACCTCCACGTCAGTTTGAATAGTGAATTTACTTGACTTAATTATGGAAAAGTATTATCTGAATGTAAAAAATGCAACACAATGATGGAAATCGAACGGTGAGTCATTTATATACTTTTAACTTTCTGTGTTTTTTTCTTCTTCACAGTTTATGTCATTTTCTATTAGATTCTTCAGAAGACAACATGCTACGCACACAACACAATCTAAATGCAATGCCATCTAAATTTCCTACTGTTAGTCTGTTATATACCAAGTGAAAGTTAATAGAATCTACGCATCATTGGGCGAACTGGCTTGCTAGATACAAACAACAAACGCACATGTGATGCCTTCGGCGGCGGTAATCGTCAACTAACAGCAAAACACGTGTTGACTGTTGAATGCTTACATAATGTCGTCGGCCATTACCGGTGGCTACACAAACGTAAACATTGATAACAAACCATGCCTTGTTCGTAGGTCAACTTTTATCACTGGCGATGTGCTGTCATAATATTGACGGTGTGCGTTAGTTGTTTAATCTTTTATGCTTGGCAAAAGGTCGAAGGTTACATTCTAATAAAAATGTAGTGATTTGGTTTTGGTTTTTAAAATATACACTGTTTTGTATACAGGAATCTAATCTGAGAGGACCCTTCAGGGTTGAATTTTATATATCTATCCATCGTGTTTTTACTCGAGAGTAAACGCGCATTTCAGTGAATTTTTACTGCGGCGGTGCTGTAGAAAAAAAACAAGGCGCACCTGTTCTGTGCATCAGAGAAGAAATCGTTTTGCCGAGTGGCATTGTACTAACAACGTTCCAAAATAGACCCCTAGTTATGGGCATGGAAACGTGACGATTAGTGAGTCGAGTGAGTCTAGGCAGTAGTGGTGTAGTAGTCCTAAAAGAACTTCTGGGTGTTTACGCACAAAAATTACAAGCGAAGAAAAATAATGGGGTTTGGGAATGAATCACTTTTTGCTGTCCGGGATTTTATTTAAAGTCCTGATTTTTCTCTAATTCTATAGTACTTTTCAGGAAATTTCTTGCGATTCTCTTCAATAAGTAAGTATTAGTTCATGATTCAGATACATTTTTTAGCAAATCAATAGAATATGCTGTTTTCTGTATCAAATAACATGACACCTCAACTGCCAATTTTTTTAAACATGCATTGATGTATATATGAAAAATGGTACGCCCGTATCCACACGGAGTATGGATAACGTAGCTGACACAGAGAGACGTATTGTAAAGAGCGGACAATGACCCACCGCTACCCTTGAGACAGTGACTTATTATTGTCAAGCACATTCATGATTTTACCTGTCGTTGCTTGCGAGAGTTGGAAACAAGCGGTTGTTTAGGGATTTACCTGGGTTTTGCCGACCGAAAGTACAGTTGGAAGTTGACATGTTCTGTCCGGTATAATTTCAAATGAGGTTATTTTTGGCATGTGAAAGTGGTTTTGCTAACACCAAGTGGTTTGCACAGTCAGTGAGCTTGGGAAGATCTAGAATTATATTTCAGTATTAGTTAATTTATGACGGATGAGATGCATTTGAAGTCAGTATTATTATGCGAGCCTTTGTTTTGCATGCTAATTTTATGCGTTTGCACATTACTGCTCTACAGACCGTGGAAAAACCGAGACATTTCGTCCCGGCAGCGACTTAACATATATACTCGGCATCGTAGTCATAATCATAATAATTTCCTAATCATAACTCCAGAACTCTCGTGCTTATTAGCCTCATGGTAAGAAGTTTACTACTTGTAGTGTATCTTTCATTCTATTAGATAATAGGTAATGTAGCTTACGGTCATTAATTTTTTGTGAATCTAGCCCCGGAGGAGCAGTGATATAATCTGAAGTTTTCTTCAAGGTATTTTGCATTTCTCATATTATTTATGTTGGTTTACACATTATTACTGCAATTACATTTCATAAGACTTTCCTAGCCGAGAATTGGATGGAAAAGTCATCTGACAAAAAATCATTCAAGTTTCAAAACTAGACAGTCGCAGGATTTGTAATTCTTGGCAACATTTGAAAGTGCTATCAGATTTCACGACAATGGCCGCAACAATGGTGTGATAATTTTCATGTCGGTTTTGATTGTTGTGTCTACCGCCAGCAACAATGCGTGTTTCTCTAAGGACCAATTGAAATATCGATCAACTGTTCTATTGTTGAAACTTCAACAATGAACCTTTTAATTTGGTACGTTTTCGTGTGAATATATTATATATGTTTTGATCCTATTTTAGACAGTATTCTTCCCTTAGCTGGCATTCCCATCCCATTTTTGATATTCTTAACAAATAAGGATTTATTGTTTATTTATTTATCAACCACAGAATACTGGATTCCACGTGATATGACACATTTTTGGACATCAGATCAATCACAAGACATAAAACATAGTATCGTGAAAATAAAACATATAAATCTTCGACGGTGTTGGTAATGGTAATGTGGCATGATTGGTAGATTTCCAGACACTGTATGATAAAGCAAAAATTACAAAGTAACAACAAACATGCCATTGGCAAGTTATGACAGTTGTTGCGCGGAAAATGGTCTTTAAATTTCAATAAATGGCACCTTCCCGGCATTTGCCTCTTACTGAGGCGGGAATCGAACTCCGTCCCGTTCAGAAACTTATCGCCTGAGCCAACTTGCATTGAACTCTTGCGATTATTGTCTACGCTCGATGTTAGAATATTAGCCACCTAATAAAAAACTGTTTGTTTACTCTATTTTTATTGACGGAAGGCGATCTTTTTCTTCATAACATGTCCATAAATATCGAAGTGTATATTTATGCGTCGTAGACAGTTTTTAATTTAATTTTATAATCACAGCGATCGATTTATTATGTTCATTGGCAGCTCTGTTGCTATTTATGGTGAACTGTTTATTTATTGCATCAAAACATGTCCATCCTTATGTCGCTTATTTACACACGTCAGTTTGTGTGACGCATTGAATCTTTGTTTGAATCACCACTGTGCTCTGGTTTCAAGAATATGAAAACTGTGCCGATTCTCTTGGCCGACGTTGCGTAATATTATGAAATGAAATGCGTGGACCATCTTCCATCTAGACATCTTCGACGCATGTTGCTTTGAGGCACGATTACGCAATCGCTGTCTTCGATCGTCGTGGTTTGTTGAGACGAATAGCATGGCAATTATAACACTTGGCTGCACACGGGGTTGTGATATAATCCAGAAACCAATCTCGCAAATCACCTCTCTGTATACAGAAATCTATATTTTTACGACTGGTAAGTTTTACATGTTATTTCTTGCAAAATAGGTGATCGATAATTTAGAGCAATATTTTCCTCGACTGAGGAAAACAACGAAATGAATGAAGCTATTTTATGTCGCATAATGTTTACTGCATGAAAAGTTCCGGGTAATTTTATGAAATATTTGACCCAATTGACTAAGGAAGCATCGAAAAAATCATACAATTTCAAATACCTAAATGAATGATTTTACTTGCGAAAAGTAAAGAATTGAAGAAATGTATCCCCCAAAATCTAATCTAAAACAATCTACAAACAATACATATGCTATATTGCTTGTGCAGAAAACAGTGAAAAAAAAGTATGCCAAGAGCGGAAGAAATTTTTAAAATATGCCGAAAAAGCGAATATTTTTTAGCTAAATAATTTCGGTTTACAATGTGATATTCTTGTGTGTGACTGCAAAGCCGCGTCACCCTCCCCCAAGGCCGCTGGAGTGTTGTTTCGGGCCAAGGTCGAACATCTGCCGGGCCGCGTGCAACTGGATGCTCGTCGATGCACCTTGGAATGTCCGTGTTGCGCCTGCGCGCGGTTCCGGTCGGTCCAGACGGTTGCGCAACACGCAGCAACACCTCGCGTAGCTGGGTTCGATCCTCGCGCGCGACATGTCGGATGCTCGTCGACCACCTTGGAATGTCCGTGTTGCGCCTGCGCGCGGTTCCGGTCGGTCTCTGCAGTCTAGACACCTTGGTTCACGCGTAGCTGGGTTCGATCCTCGCGCGCGACATGTCGGATGCTCGTCGACCACCTTGGAATGTCCGTGTTGCGCCCGCGCGCGGTTCCGGTCGGTCCAGACGGTTGCGCAACACGCAGCAACACCTCGCGTGGCTGGGTTCGATCCTCGCGCGCAACATGTCGGATGCTCGTCGATGCACCTTGGAATGTCCGTGTTGCGCCTGCGCGCGGTTCCGGTCGGTCCAAACGGTTGTGCAACACTCAGCAACACCTCGCGTGGCTGGGTTCGATCCTCGCGCCTGTCATTCTAGATTCGTCATTATTCTTCATTCGTCGTCAGTAGTTGCAGGGGAATGCGACGTTAAAGCCATTATAAAAATAGCCAACAGTCCGCATTGCTTATTAATTTGTGTGCTCTTTGTGAGTGACATTGACCTTTGTAACTTCGCTTTTTAACTTAGAAACTTCGTGATTTTTACTTCAATTATATATAGTATTTTCATAATTAAGTATCTAGTGGAGCGGTCGCTCCACCCAGCCAAGTCGTACTGTACACTCACTGAACATGTACCCTAATAAACTGAGGAGCAGACCAACCACTTTGACTGTAAGCAATAACATTAAAATTTCAGCCTGCTGGATCTCAACAATGGAAAATCTCACATTATTGCGAATTATCTTAATTTCGAGCTATGCCCCCCCCCCCCCCCCCCCCCCCCCCAATGTATTTCACTTCACAAGTATTTCTCCGTGGTTTACATTTTTTATTTCAGGGTACTACACGTTTAAATATTTGGAAATTTCAATTTGTACTGCTGCTCATGTCATTGAAATGATAGATTTATTGAGCGATCATAAATTATTTAGTTGTATTTTATTTTAGCAGTATTTATAATATTTTATTTATTCTGTGGCCACTCACGGCCTCTCACTTTAGGAATATGAATTAATCTCTTCGTGGGGAACGATGACGAATATGTATGGGCGGTGTGAAGGAGGCGGTCATGGCCTATTAGTCATGGCACCTTCCCAACATTTGCCTCTCTACCGCGACCCCCCCCTCCCCCCTCCCCCCCGTGTGTCCTGATCATCCTCAACCGCGGACGAAGAGCATTCGTTGCGGCCGCAACAGAGGGGGCTTTGACCCCCCTTTTTTGCTGAAAAGTGGAGATTTGTCTTGTGAAGGTCGTTCGCTTGTTTACCTTGCTAGGTTACTGGACACGCAGTGATAAGTTGTATAGTTGTTGTCAATTTTCTTTTGCTATTCCAAGTTTTTTATATTATTTAGTTTTTCTTTGAGTGGTATGGCCTTGAAAAGCATTAAGAAAATTGGTATTCAACCAATAGAGTCTTAGCCTGCTGGAGTCTTATTGGTTGATATCAATTTTCTCACTGTTCTTTTATCTTTCTCAAAGCGAGTTCCAGCCAGGGGTTTAGAGTTCGATGCCCCGACGTTTTCGTGGCAGGGTGTATAGTGATTTAAATCAAATGATTTAATTCGTTGTTTTAAATCAGATTTAAATCAAATCATTTAAATCATTGATTTAAATCAGATATTAATCAAATGATTTTTAAAATGAAAATCGTTGATTTAAATCAATTTTTTTTTATTAATTTTTATATTTATATATATTATTATATCTGATTTAAATCAGATTTGTATTGATTTAAATCGGATTTATATTGATTTAAATCAAAAACAGTACAAAATGTACTTTATTAATAATAAAGAACTTTCACAAATATTTTATTCGTCTCCTGCACTTTTGTACATATTTTTTTTATTTAAATTAATATAAATACGATTTTAATCAATAAAAATCACATGCCCTTTTTCGTGGTGTCCCTACGTGGAGGCAAATGATGGGAAACTTCCCAACTGACGGCAGACAAAATATCACGGAAAATAAAGAAATAACAAAAAGGTCTGCAAGCACACATTGACGCTTTCAACATATTTTATTATATACGAAGGCATTTAAATCAAGCACCAAAATAAGGAAATGCAAAATTTGAAAAATTTCTTACATTCTATTCTATTCTGTAGTTTTTAAAAGAATTGTCAAAGTTCTTGATCTGAACTTATGAGGGCTTAGTAGTGAGCGTGGCCTTGACGAGTTTTTTAATCAATTTTTATCGAAATTACTAAATTTTCGGGTTCTGAACACCTGCCGGACAAAATAAAACTAATAACTTATTCCAAACTATGAAGTTATTTTCATTGAACTGTTCTGAATTCACGTCCATAGCCCTATTTTGTTAACAATTACACTGGAAAAAGATATTGATAATAATCGATTAAAAATCTCTTGAAGGTCAAACTCACTACCCAGCCGTCTTATAGCGTACACAAAAAAGGATCGTCTTCTTGTCGATAGCCGCGAACTCAAGAGGTGGTGGAGGGTGGGGGGGGGGGGGGGGGGGGGGGGGGTAGCAGCTGTCAAGGTCAGCTGTGCAAAAATATCACGTGTAATTCACGCCCGTATGATCGCCCGCACGCCCGAAGCCACCGCTACGTGGTGTAAATGCATTGAACATAATCCTTGCCCGGCGACTCCTACCAGGTGTTTATTATTCCGTCGTCCTTTTGACCTTCGGTTCAATTTCCTGGGGGCAAACACACTTGGCGACCTTTTGATCTCGGCCGTCTGGACTGTACGGGTCACACACCATCAGGTTGTTACATTTACATATTATCAATGAGGGGAATGTGTGGAGGGGGGTTATGAGGCGAGGTAGGGGCGAGGGGCGGCAACGAAACAGGTTCAGACTTGTATCATGATGCAAGTGCTATAGTGTGTGATGAAATGTTTGTATTGTGTTGCAATTGTAAGGTAGTGGCGCGATTACCTTAATATTTAAAGGTCCATTCCTTTGTGATTAGAAGTATTTTTTATTCGATTCCCCTGGGACTGAGTTCAGAAAAAGTATTCTGCTAAAATTTATTATTTTGATTTTTTACCAAAATTATTAAATGCAATATAATAAGTGATAATGTGTGTTATGAGAATCCTCTTGGTGTTCCGAAATAAAATGCCAGTGTTTTTCACATCCTTTTCTTTATTCATTAGTATCAATATTTCTATCAACCCTTCTGTGAACTTCTTTTTCTTTTTTAATATTACTTACACTTTGGGTAAAAACGCTTTATGAAATATTAATTAGCGTGTTTATAAATTACATTTTGATGACAAGTTAACGTGATTATAATTTGTATTGCGAATGGGTTCTTCTAAAAGTGAACAGTCACTTAAAAACATATTCCACTCTCAATATTGTTTATAATTTTCGAAATATCTGTTATTCTTAATTATCGTGATGCACCTGTTGACATTTGCGTTTAGTCTCACCCTTTGCGTATTTCTTACTGAAGGACCAATAATAAAATAATATAATAATAATATAATAATAATAAATAGAATAATAATAATAATAATATATAATATAATAAAATAATAATAATAATATATTATTATAATATATTATATTATTATATAATTATATTATTATTATATATAATAATATTATATAATAATATAATAATATAGACCAATAATATTTAATTTCTTGTAAAATATCCCAAAATTTAATTTCTAAATAATAAGTACATAGTTCCTAATATTCCAACAAGTAGCGTGGGAAAGATTAATTGTTCACTACTCGTGTTAACACAATTCAAAGAACTGATAATATTTGGGTCCTAAAATTTAATTGACGTTACGTGACTGAATGCAAAAGATTAGACATTTCATATTTTTTTTAAGTTTGTAAGTTTTACCCTTACGAAAAAAAATTACAATTAATTACAAAAAAAAAATATAATAAATTACAATTAAACTCTTCGTTTAATTGTAATAAAAGATTGTAATTTATTATAATTTATTATAATTATTATTACAATAAATTGTACTCTTTTTGCGGTATTTATTATACTATACATTACAATTAATTACAATTAATTGTAATAATATTACAATTAATTACAATTAATTATACTATAGATTACAATTAATTGTACTTTAATTACAATTAATGGTACTTATTTTGCGGTATTTATTACAATAATTATACTGTTATTACAATTAATTGTAATTCTTATTACAATTAAGTGTAATTCTTATTACAATAAATTGTGATTCCTTGAGATTTTCATTAAACAAATTATTATAATTAATTGTAATATATTACAATTAATTAGAATTAATTGTAATATATTTTGGAATTAATTATACTTTATTCTGTGATTAATTACACACATACTATAATTTTTCATAATGAATATTACAATTAATTGTACTATTTATTGCAATTAATTGTACTATTTTTTATAATAAATTGTATGAACCTGCATTGTCTAATGAGGGAGTGTTGGCTTTTGTTTGCATAATCCACGTAGGTTATTGTATCTCTAAAATAGGGGCAGGGGCTTTATTTGTTACATTAGCAGCGCGCAGCAAGCTTCAGACTGGCCAGTGTTTTAATCGAATTGCATTTAATGATAGGATGCTAATAATTATCAAGAAGAAACCATACCTGAGAGCATTCAGGGATGTACTTAATCTCCAAGGTCCCAGTACCGATTCCCCAGTAGGTTTACAAGATTACTTGCAAAGGTTCTCAATGCCGGAACCACCGCACCCTCTTTTTTTCTTGATCATCACCCAATCTCGTAAACATTAAGCTAGGTTCGCATAAACCGTGTTGCGAGTTTTAACAAGTTTTACCAGGACAATTAGTTTAATATAGAGCGTGTACATTCAAACACACATCCATGATGTAGTTTATACAGCGCGGCGAAAATAAAATCAGAACGCAGTTGACTAGTGATTATTTAAAGGAAAAAAACGCAAAAACGGTGTATGCGGTTCAGCCTAAGCTTTGGTGCACAACCTGCGCATTCTTGAACCGGAAATCGTTCCAATTATCACCCCATATTTCAAATTAAATAATTACAAATAAATAGCTATATATTTATATCATAAGCCTAGTTTACACGAAATGTTCCACTGATTTTATTGCGTTAAACCTTTTGATTCAACGAATGTAACTGTGTAATGCGCAATTGAAGCAAATGGGTCTGCAATACATTTCATTTAGAACCGGTCCTAATTTTCCGTCAATGAATTGATGAATGGAACGAATCATTGAACCGTGTAAACTAGGATTTACCTACTTATGTAATATAATAAAAATAGAAATTTAACAGTTTTTTAACAGGAATCTAGCATATTGCTGTCTGGCAAAAGGAGCAAGAATCAAATACGAAGCGTGTAGTTCATCAACTCGTCTTTAATTGAATAATAATCTACAGAGTTGAAAATAAAAATTTGTTTAGTATTGAAAATTAAATAAAATATAAGATACATTAAATTTACTCGTTCTTTTTATTACCCACAGCTGTTTTTGTAGCAGCATACTTATTATTAAATTTTACACGAATGTAACTTTTGACTTCCGAGTCCGTTCTCTCGGGGAATCTTTTCTGCACAGTATCTACAACAAACAAAGAGAAGACACGTTACATAGAGTTTAGCACAATTATAAGATCGAGAGCCTCATTTATTAGAGAACAAGAGATGACTGCGCTGGTATGGTCACCGTAAAAGAATGGATCCTAACAGAATACCCAAGGCTCAAAGAGAATTTGAAATATTGAGGAAGTGGGACTTAACAGAAGGGGCACAATGAGAGCTAAGTGGGAAGAGAAAGAAAGAGGTGAGGAGTGAAAAACAGTAATAACAGGAAGATTGTAAGAGGACCGAGAGAGGTGGAGGGATATGGTGGAGCGGCATAAGCCGGAAGAGATGGAGTAAGAAGAGCGTGATGTGTCAGAACCGGCCAGCCGACATCACTGAATTAAAGGCCCAAGATTGAAGGTAGAATTCCACACCCCGACCCGGCATTGTGTTGGAATCGGGCAACGGACATTTATTTATTAACATACACGAGGGAGTCTTGTTGTCTGAATGGAAAAGGTCAGGCTCACTGCTCAGTGAATTGGGTAGGGCTTGGAACATGGTCGATTTTGTCTGTGGCCGAGCATTATTTTATTTATAAAAATTACCTTTTAATGACTCGACTTTACAGTGCTAAAATTAATTAGTTTTTGTTTAAAGTGAGTACCTAAACCTTGTGCTAGCTACTTATTTATCTTTCTCAGAATGTTCTGTTCACTGAGCTCAACAATATTAAACTAGTAGGTATTCAAATGAGTAGTACATACTTAAAATATCTCGGAGCAGAGATGGCTCAATTCCTTCCTTTTGGATTTCACCGTCGACAGCTTTCCCTGGTTTGCCGCCGGTAACGCTGTGAGTCGACATGTATTCCGGGTTGAACAGCCCATGCAATAGATCATTGGTGAATTTTTTCGCCGATGACGTGGAGCACCGACTAATTGCTGCCTCGCTGATCTGATTAGATTTCTGCAACATATAAAATAACATCATGTAGGTACCTACTATAAAAAAAACAAATAAGGCAATACAGAACAGATTAGCAACTATTTTGGTCTAGAAGCCAATTTCCTCCAAAAATTTGAATTGGATGTAGAAGGGCAATGGGCAATAGAAGGGCAATGACAAAACTCTGTAAATATAGTAAACTACAGAGTCGATTTCCTTTTATTTTAAGAAAAAGTAAGTATTGGCTGTGGGAAGGAGGCAGCCATGGCCTAACTATTCAATACCCAACATTTCCCTTTCGATTGAGCAAAACCCTCAACCCTTAGTTATCAAGGATGACCACAGGAATCGAACCTTGGACCAACAGTGCCAGAGTGTTACCTCCAGGCTCCAGAACCAACTTCCTCTAGGTAGGTAGGTACATACCTATGCAATTGGTATAATTGTGGTTTTTGTTAACATTAAAAGTAGTGTTGTAGTACTAACCTGCTGCTCGAGTGATGGCAAGGGTTCAGGGTTAGGGGATGGAGAAGGAGAAAATTGCAGCGAGGAACTCGAGGATGGGACAGACGACTGAGAAATAGAAGAAGAACATCTTGGAGGAATAATCATAGGCAAGGATCTGCAGGCAGAAGACCCCTTCTCACTTGCCAGATCCTCCAGCCTCATGACGAGAGCAGGAAGTCCTGAAATCAAAATAAATAGAATAAGTTATCATCATAATAACACAAAATACCTCCCAACCGATGGCATTGTATGTAGGTACCACATGAATGTAAACAAAGTTGTACAATAAACAAATAATAATAATCCCCACAAAAATTATTGCAATGTATAAATGATCAGAAATGTTCTTTGACATGGTTAGTTTGGCAATCATGAAGCAAACATTAAAAAGCACTAGCAAAATCTCACAAATCTAGCTGTCTTTTCAATATCAATATTTTGTAGCATCTCACATAAACGTACCTTGCACAGCAGCAATCACTTGTTTCAACCGTTCATTTTCTTCTCGCAGAAGTTTATTTTCTTCAACCAGCTGTTGATTCTCATTGGTCTGAAACAATATACAAATATGGCTATAAAATATAGTAATTCATAATACTTCATAGTAGCTGGTATATTCATAGTAGGTAGGTAGGTACATTTCTATAGAAAATATTAGAATCACACATTTTCTTGGCTAATGGTGGAAGGAAGCATAAATACCATCAAGTATAAAGGTGAGTTAATTTGCCAATCCCCGTGCAAGTATCAGGAGGTCTATTCTAAATTCCAGTGTCGTCTCGTATCAATTGATACGGTGTCACTAACATCTATTAAACATGGGAGTGAGTGACACCGTTTCAATTGATACGATACGCAGGAATTTAGAATAGCCCTCTAGAGCAGCTTAGAGTCAATAAGGACCTGTAGGCATGACCTAGTTTGTAACTTGCCTTCGTCTCGTCAAGACTGCCGTGCTTGGCCTGCAGCTGGCTCAATATGCCATGAGCATTGGACTCAGACATTTTCTTTTGTTTTTTTTTCTTTCTCTTTTCACTGATCTCATCACCACTATCCTGGAAAGAGAATGAAATATTCAATATTAGTAGGTACAAGGTACATAAGCCGGCTGGCTACAGATTCTTTCAAGATTCCCAAGTAATTTTAAAATGGTTAGTAACTTACATTTGTGTCGGAGCTGTTTACACAGATAATTCTTTTTCTCTTTTTGGATGACCGGGTCATCTCAACCACCTGCTCGTCCTTCCCCAGATTCAAATTTAACTGGCGCAGGAATGAATCGCAGGTTGGTTTGAGTTCTGCTTCTCCTTCTGAAAGGCATTAAACAAGTTAGTTACCTACAAAACAACAATGTTAATAACAGATCCTTCTGCTTCTGCACTTTGTTAGCCCATTTATTTTTAAGATTGTCTAGCATTGACTTAGGTAGTACTAGATAGGTAGGTGTACTTTGAGGTAGGCTAGCTAATAAGAATATAGGTAGGTAATTAGGCTAGGTACCTAGGTACCTAGTACCTACTAGGAAACGTTCAACAGAAAACTAAACACTGATGAGATTGAGGTTGGACGATCCCTAGGTAGGTACCTAGTAGACCTACTATAGGTATTTAAAACACCATAAAAATAATATCTTAGTACCTAGGTAAGGTAGTAGGTAAGGTACTTACTTCCATACGCCACAATCTTAGCCAAATACTTTTGGCTGGACCCCGCACCCCACGACACCATGTGGAGGGTTCCCTCGTCGAACTTGGGGTCTCCTCTTTTAAAATTTGAGATACATTTCACTTTTCCAATCCCCGCCGTATTTTCTACTTCGAAGTGAAATAGTACGTGTGTCATTTTTAATATCTACTACTTTAACAAATTAATAAATAACGTTCAATTACTGGAAACACAACACTGCAAATGCACTCAAGGAAGACCGAAGAAGACGCGAGAAAAACAGGAAACGGAAATCAACGATTTGATAGAGCGCGACGTGTGGGGCGACTGAAGTAGGTAACGACAATGGCGGAAGCTTTGAAAATTTTCTTGATAAATATAATAATCTATAATAAATGTACTTAAGCTAAACGGAAAATTATACTATAACATTCCCAATTTGTAATATATAGATAATAAATGCTTACAATTAATTAACTGTTATGTATTTTACAATTCATCGAATATAATCAAGCTGCCAACCTTCTCTGTAACCTTCTACTCATTTTCTGTAGGTTGGCATTGCAGTGGAGAGCAGTGCTGCAACTGACTCGAAAGTATTTTCAAGGCAACTGTCACTGTCAACCGGATTAATTTTAAATAATTAAAATTCTGTTTTACCTACCTATTACTCAATTCATAATTAGTATACACTTATAATATTATACTTAGAATAATTTCACCCTTTATTATTATTATTGCTCATCCTTTTTACTTGAAAATAAGGTTATAATGAGGCTAGGTATGAGGCTGGCTATAAATCCTCCGCTGAATCAATTCCACTCCTGTGAGGTTAATCAGTAGGTAGGTATGTAAGTACCTACCTACCTAGTAATATAGAGAAGAAATCCCATCAGATTTTTGGTTTCGTTATGCCTTACAAGAAATTTTTGACTGATCTAACTGAAAAAGTACCTGAGTCAACAGCTCGTTTTCGGAAGAAACATCTACTTGTAAGTCATCTCCATAAAATGTACTCTGATTTGTAATGAAATAAATGCTTATATAAATCATGGTTTAAAATAATACAATGGATATTAATTTCAGTGTTCTCAGAATGATGCGATTGAGACCAAAGCCTCACCTCCGGATCAGCAAACTCCGAAAAGAGGTTACAAACTATATTTAACTCATCCAACCGTTAAAGTACCCGAGTCAACTGAACGTTATCGGAACAAACGTCTAAATGTAAGTAATATTCACAAATTTGAGTTTTGTTTGTACTCGGACGTAATGAGCACAAATCATGGTTAAAAATAATGTTATTCATATTTCTTTTAGCGTTCTCTTCCAAATGATCTTCCCCAGCCCAGATCATCACAAGCTTCATCTGAATCAGATAGTAATGGTGGGACTGAAGCCCCACAAACCCCGAGACAACCTGTCGAAGACACATTAGACACGGACACATCAGACACGGACACATCAGCGTCGGAAAGTAGTGGTGATGATGTTGAAGCCACGGAAGATATTGACCAAGAACACCCTCCACTGCTTGATGGAGTACTACGAGACTTAGCCCCCGGACAGAATGATGCAGGCAACATCTACCATGCTCAAGTAAGTACTACCTTCCTCGACATGTTATGGAATATTAGCTAAATGGAGTGCAAGAATAGTCCAATGAACAACAAATATAATTAGTATCGTTTGGAAATAAGACATTTTTTACGCATCCCAATGAAAACCTATACAATTTGACTAATTGTGTACATTATTTGATATTAGTGACTAAAACTTAATTGCCTTATACTTACAGGATCCACCTCATCGCGATGATGAAGAAGACATTGGAGATCAAGAGGTGACGAAAGAACAAGCAGAACTGCTTCTCCTATCATACATATTGATCAGTGGAACTTCACTAGTAAACCTGCAAAGGCTTCTGGACTTGATTAATGTTCTTGCACCACAGCATCAAATCTCGAAATCAAAATACCTCTTTTTGAAAAATTTTCCTTCAGAAACCCCATCAGTTGAACATAACGTTTGCCACATATGCAGTGGGTACGTTGGTACTGTTGTTCTGCCGCGATGTCCTTCGCCACAATGTCAAACCATTCTTTCCAAAGATAAACTTAAAAAAAATAATAATTATTTTTTAACTTTGCCATTGAAGCCACAGCTTCAGAAAATCGTGTCTACAAATATCATCCAATCAGAATGCATTCACATCGATGGCAACATCCACGACACTTGCTGTGGGAAAGTTCCTAAAGAAATGAAGAGTAACCATCAAGCTAAGGAAATTGTGACCCTGAACTGGAATACGGATGGAGTACCACTGTTCCGTTCCTCGAAGAAGAGCATTTGGCCTATTTTTTGTACAATCAACGAATTACCATTTGCGGACCGACACAAAAACATGATTTTGTGCGGCCTTTGGTTTGGGGAGAAAAAACCCATCATGAATGTATTCCTGAAACCATTTCTTGTTGACCTGCAGACCTTGAACGACACTGGGTTTGATGTGGTAGTAGACGGCGTGGAAAAGAAAAGGTTTGCACTTCTCGGTGCTGGTTCTGTGGACACACCTGCCAGGGCCATGGTCCAAAATATGACCCAGTTCAACGGGGAATTTGGATGTAGCTTCTGTGAAAAACCTGGTACAGTTGTAGCAAGGGGTAGGGGACACGCTCGGGTCTACCCTGAAACCGGCATGGTGGAGGCAGCCAGGACTCATGCAAGCTTTCTTGAGTATGGGCAGCGAGCAGTAGCGGCCAACGCCTCTGTTAGAGGTGTTAAGGGACCCAGTATATTGGCGCTTGCGCCTGAAATTGACATGTCCAGAAGTTTTCCCGTTGAATACCTCCACTCCGCCCTGTTGGGCTGTACAAGGCAATTCACTCACTTGTGGCTTGATTCAACTTCGTATGACAAGGAATACTATTTGGGAAGGAATGTTGAAGAGCTAGATTTAAAGCTACTGTCAATTAGGCCGCCGAAGGAGATTCGAAGACTTCCCAGATCCCTCACTCAGATATGCTTTTGGAAAGCAAGTGAGTGGAGGTCATTCCTTCTTTTCTACAGCCGGGTTATATTTCAAAATATTATGAATGCAGCATATTACAATCATTGGTTGCTTTTCGTGAACGGGATCTCTCTTATGGTGCAACCGAAAATCTCTGCTGCAAATCTTGAAATTGCACACAGATGCCTAGTAAAGTTTGTAGTAAAGATTCCGGCCTTGTATGATACAGAGAATGTATCATTCAACGTACACACTCTGACTCACCTGAAGACTAGCGTTGAGAACTGGGGACCTCTGTGGTCTTCATCTGCATTCGCATTTGAAGATGCCAACGGCAAGATAAAAGAGATGTACCATGGTACGCAAGCTGTCCCACAACAAATGGCCCGCAACTTTTTACTTCTTAAACAGGTTATCCAACAGGGACAGCAGGCTATGCAAAGTGCACCTTCGAATGTCCAGAAAGTTTTCATCGATTTAACTGGAAGCAGCATGATCAACAACAAGACAGATGAAAACTTCTTAAAAGACTTCTCTTCTGTTGGAACATCGAAGCATGGCCTCACACAACATGAACATAACGTCCTCTCTGAATTCTGTGAAGAGATTGAAGCTTACAGAAACTCCAACATCAAGACATTCAAGCGCTTTGTGTACCAAAGGCAACTCTTTTCTACATCTGAGTATTGCAGTGCCTTCGGAAGAGATGATTCGTGTGTATCTATTGCTTCCGGCAACTCTGTTCACTTCGGACGAATTACTAACTTAGCCATAATTCTGGACAACTGTCAGTGTAAAACCCGCATTCACGATTGTAATCCTTCAGTTTTCATTTTTTATGAACTCTTAACAATGCATCCGGGAAACAGAGTTAACGATAGTTTCAGTGGACTCAATCTGACTAACTACATTAAGAAAATACACTCAGTGGAGAACAATAGAAAGAGAGTTTGCAAACTATCGGATATTCAGTCTAAGTGTGTTTTGGTTAATGGAAACTTGATTTTCATGCCTCGATTTGAGTTTGATTGAGCGAGCACTCCTTTCAACGCTGTTGGTGTTAAATACAGGTTACACCTTTCCATTACACTGAAATTTTGCTCACATTTCATGACTGTCTCATTTGGTTGCGTTAACGATATTTAAATGTTTGTCACTCGCTTTGGGGTTTATTGAATTTTGCACACATGTCTGTCGCATTTGTTCGCGTAATTAACGATATTTTAATGTTTGTCGCTTGCCCGGCTCTATGTGCTGGACTATGACGATCGATAAACCAATCGCAACCAGATAGTGAGTGTTATTTCTATTAGGAAAACGCTCTATGTAACATGTCTATTTATGTATATTAATGCAAGAAATCATAATTTTATAGAAAGAGTCAGTGACCCTAAATCTTTCAATAATCCGTGCTCTTTCCCTTCGTATGGTATTGTTGCGCCGATAAAGATCAGAAAGCTCACGTTTAACCTATAAGTGGTCTTGAGTTGTAATTTTTACAATATTATATTTTAAACTATATTATAAAATAATTTAATTATAATTTCTCATTTCTATTAATTTTAATTAATTCCAGTTAATTCACAACCTTTATTACCTATTGTTCTTTTTACAATAAATTATACGAATTTTATTACATTTTGTTAAATGTCATGATTATTATGTTATAGATTTGATGTACCTTCTATCTATTGTACCTACAGTAATAAATTTATTTACATTTTTTATTGTCTATGATTATTATTGTAATTTAAAACCCTTTTTTTAATTGATCATCCTGTCCGACCCCGTGTAACCGTGGGGTTACATAAAAAGTGACCAAATTTGGTATTTATTTGCTGAGCCACCATACCAAAGCCGTAGAGCTTTGCAGTTCACTCCTTATAGATGTAGAATGGGTTGGAGCACCCAATAGATTTTTTTGAAAGTTATCTGTAATTGGTTGATTGAGAAAATCATGTTAAAATTTGCTTTAAAAAAGTTGCCGCCATTAGCAAAACTAGGTAAAGGTATTTTTTTTTACATTGTTATTATTGACCATAGAATAAATAAATAGTTAAAAATAAAATGCTACTAAGCTGTAACACAGTAGCATAGAAGTTCATTTAAAAAAAAAAAAAAACCTATTATGGAATAATTAATGTAAAAAAATAATTTACAAGTTCTTCAATAATTAAAAACAATTTTTTAATTTGTGTAATAAATTTTTGTAATATTTGTATTTTCAATACATTGGAAAATAATTTTACTAGAATCCAAGCAAAAAAATGTCTGGGTCTAAGGAGGTGATAACAATATATTATGATCTGTAATTATTATATAAAAATTGTAATTTATTACACTGTAATTTATTTATTATGATCTGTGATTTTTATATTGTAATTATATTGTAATTTATTACACTGTAATTTTTTTATTATAATTTATTATACTTATAATTACACTGTGATAAATATATTACAATTAAAATTACTATTTTCCTACAAAATTACACAAAATTATAATAAATTATACTCAAGTGTAATTTATTTCGGTTCGTGAACTGGTGCTCCAAGCCTTACGAATACTCTCTCGCTTTGACCCTACCCGCTTACGTACAAAAACGCGCATCGAAAACTACTAAATTGGTTGAACAAATATTTTACTTATGAACTCGCTCTCTAATTTACAACAAAAGTTCAAAGTGTTGTTGATGAAGAAGTTGAGGATATTATATTTTTGAAGATATTAAATTACCTTTATTGGACTGATCAAGGAGGAATTGGACTGATCAAGGAGGATGTGTTGGAGAGAGGAGGAAGGTGGAGTGAGTTGGAGGCTGAGAGACAGTGGGAGGACAGAACATGGTGGAAGGAATTTGTGGAACAATTAGAAGTGGAAGAAGAAGAAGAGGAGGAAGAAGAGGAGGAAACGCCAGGCGTGGCCAGCCGGTTTCCAGGAGTCCTGCGGCCCTAGTGTTGGTGGGAATACCCACCCCCTGACCCATTAAATTGGAACCAGGGATGGATTATTATTATTAGATGATTCTCGTTGCGATTGTTCATTCAGGGATGACAAAAAAAAAAGTATTATAATTAATTACAATATTTTTTCGTAAGGGTAGCCAACAATGCAAGTGTACACGTAGTTGCCTGAGATACACCGTAACAATTCGGTTACTAACATATAGCACGGTCACGTGACATTTGCATTTGTTTGTGGGCTACAAGTTATCGTTTTCAAGACAGGATTTCCTTCAGAGACTCTTCCGGTTTTAACACTATCAATTATTGTCTGCAAGAGGGTAGAGATGCTGTAATTTTTTGCATTCTTTTTTCAACAGAAGATCTGAAGTTTTTTACTTCATTTACCTAGGTGTCTTCTCGCCAATTTGTAGATGTGCGCCTGTTTTTTGGTGATATTTACGTCATCATTTTTTTATGTAATTTCTGTTTTTTTCCAACTGATTATGTATGTTTTATTTTTAATGAGCTTTTTCGTTTTTTCGCGGGATTTTTTATTCATTTTATTATTTTAAAGTGTACAATGATTTTTTTTAGTTGTTATCATCACTTGCTTTGCCTAACACATTTATTTCGCGATTTCGCTCAGTCGAGGCCGGCAAGTGCTGGGAGGGTTTATAGGCTCAGGCTAACCACCTGCTTCCCACCTTCCATTCTTCCTTATTCGTCATCTGCCCATTCATCCGTCGCCATTCAGAGCAACAAGTAAAAACACGTCTAGTTCCAGTTCATTCTTGCCACGTTGGCTAGATGCGTGTAAAATATCCTCAACGCATCTGCTGTGGACGGCTTCGATTATAATTAGTTGGGTAGGGAGATCTCTTTGTCCTACCTATAAAGCCTTCTTCACCTTCATATTTTTATTTAATTTAAAAGCCAGACAGGTCCCAAGGACAAATTAACTTTCAAATTTACTTGCCCCAATGCCGAGGGTGTATTCTAGTCTACGAGTATTTTTTTACAATTATGTTGTTCGTGTTTCTATTTTTTATTTCACGTGTTATTGGAATGTGTGTGTGTTATTTTTAAGTGGGCGATTTTTTCTGTGGATTTGTGATGTTTTTTGTTTGTTATTTTGTGGAGAACACCCTTTATTGAAAATAACATCTCACATTTTAATGATTGACCAGTACGATAAAAAAATACAAGGACTTAAACAAAAAACGTAAATAAAAAATATGATATCTCAGAAGGGTCGCTCTATAATATTTTGTTGTAATAATTATGGGATCCAATTTAATCTAGTTCCCACAGTCGGGAAGGCCGAGAGCAGGTGTGCAGCCTTGCTTCTTCAAGATGTCTGTAGGATCTCGTAGACGCTTCTTGTGGGTGCATTATTCAGCGACTCACTTGCATAACTTATCACAGACGGAGAGTTATAGTTCAAGGTTGAACGTAACTTCATTGACTCGGTTTTAATTAGTTCAGATTACTCTGGGTTTGTCAAGCGTGACAGAATGCAATACAGTTTGTCGAGCGTGACAGAATACAACAATACAGTTTGTCGAGCGTAACAGAATACAACAATACAGTTTGTCGAGCGTAACAGAGTGCAACAATACTGTTTGTAGAGCGTAACAGAATACAACAATACAGTGTGGCGAGAATACAACAATACAGTTTGTCTAGCGTGACAGAATACAACAATACAGTTTGTCAAGCGTAACAACAACAATACAGTTTGTCGAGCGTAACAGAATACAACAATACAGTTTGTCTAGCGTGACAGAATACAACAATACAGTTTGTCTAGCGTGACAGAATACAACAATACAGTTTGTCGAGCGTAACAACAACAATACAGTTTGTCGAGCGTAACAGAATACAACAATACAGTTTGTCGAGCGTAACAACAACAATACAGTTTGTCGAGCGTAACAGAATACAACAATACAGTTTGTCTAGCGTGACAGAATACAACAATACAGTTTGTCGAGCGTGACAGAATACAACAATACAGTTTGTAGAGCGTGACAGAATACAACAATACAGTTTGTCTAGCGTGACAACAGAATACAACAATACAGTTTGTCGAGCGTAACAGAATACAACAATACAGTTTGTCGAGCGTAACAGAATACAACAATACAGTTTGTCGAGCGTGGCAGAATGAACAATACAGACGAGATTGAAGCTTTTCGATTCATTGCTCTCCAATTATTTCCGATTTTTTTTTATCACGAAACGTCAAGTTTCTTACATTTTTCTTTGCGTGTTGGGTATTTAGTGCCATGATTTTTTATGGTATAATTGCTATTATTTTGTGTTGTGTCTTAAATTGGATAATAATTTTTGGTTTGATCTTTAATTTTTATGTTAACTAATTAACAAAAGAAGCTAATTACTATATTTTTTTAATCTAAAACGCTTATTAACAAGGTTCAATTAACTTTCTTTTGAATTAATCTTATTTTTGGGAATCTCCATTTTTATGTTTCTTTTAATATCGTGTTTACTGGTATTGATTATTTTCCGTTTTTCGTTTATTTTGTCTACCCTCAAAATTTAATGTAACATGAACCTTTATTTAAATTCGCCCAACTGAATAAATTTAAAAAAAAATTATTGGATTCCACCAATTTACAACATTGTAAACCATTGGATTGTAACTCGGAATTATTTTTTCCGTTGTTGTAGATAAATTCGTAGGATTTTATACATTTTATGTATTTTCCAATAATTAAATCACATACATATGATAAAATAGTACAAAAATCAAAAAAAAAATCTTTTATATTATTTTTTTCACGATAGACAAAACAAAAAAAACTCGTGCTTCTGCCACACCAATGAGCTCTGGGCAGTTTTCATAAAACAAAGTTACCTACATCCGCGAACAGGTTCTCAGTACGTGTTCTCAGTCAGCTGTGCAGTTACCTCGCTCCAAGTCTTGTGTCACGTGACACAATGAGGCACGGCGCGGTGGTGGGGGTAGCCTGGCGAGCGTATATAAACACGCGGTGTCGCTCGACGCGTTCAGTCCTCGCTGCGAGGTTGAAGAGAAAGCACCTCCGTGCAACTTTTCTCTCCGACACGTTCTCTCTTCTGGGCGGTGACCTCGGTTGGATTAGAATGTTGTGATGTGGTTTAGAAGGTTGGTTTTTGAGAGTTTGTTATGTGGATTATTTTTGCGCGTCGTCCGTGGACTACTTTTCTCTTTTGTAACGTGTTTTGAATTTTGATGCATTTTATTGAAAGTTGGTATTTAAAATTCTGAGTGTCTTCGTTCGTCTAGACGATTCATTTTTTTTTTTTATAATATCATGGTCGATAATTGTTTTCAGCTGTGAGTGGGTGACGGAATCACGTGGTTGTGTCATGCGTAGCGAGTGTTTCAGTTCAACTTTTTGTGGCACTTCCTGGTTGTTACTGTTGTTAGTGTTATAAGAATTGAACAGTGTCTCTGATATCTGAAGTTTGGCGTTTCCAATGGAAAGTATTTTCTTCTTTTCGATAGCAGGCTTGACTGAATCTAGAAAATAACATGTTTTCGACCAATGTGACATTTACATATGTGAGGGTCAAAGGTCACGACAACCAAGTTATATTAAAAATTAAATTAAGGTGGTGCAAGCGCGTGCGATTTTGCCGCTTGTTGTGGACACTTTTTTTTTGGATACAATTGGAGACAAAATGGGTTGACGAATTGATTTGAAATTTTAATCATGAATAAAAGCCAAACTTTTAATTTAGAGTTTTCAAGTGAATTTTTTTTTGGTTTGTGAATTAATAATTGGTTGATTTTTGGTGAATAATGTAGGGTTGTCACTTGATACTTTTTTAAATTTTTTGCATTGGTTTATTTTTTGTTAATAATGGTATATTTTCTTGTTTATCTTGTTTCGAAATTTAATTTAAAGAAATGAGACTAGTACCCCAAGTTCGTCTCTTATCTAATCATGATTAAAATTTGAGATCAATTGGTTCACGTGTATATAGTCTCCAATCGTATCGCAAATGTCATAGTTTTGCGCGGTTTTATTGAATAACCGGCGCCTAATTAACAAGGCACGAAGCAAAAATTAAAACGTGCTACTAATATACATCAGACCGATCATGTGAACATCCTATCAAGGTTACACCCACTTATTAAACAATATGGCTGCTTCTCTGGTTTTAAACATAATAGAAGTGATTATTCCAAAATTTCTTCTGTAGAAGTAAAGAAAGGGCTCAATGTTTCTGTGAATCTTGTTTGAATAGTGAGAATAAGTTCAAGTTTGTCCCACTGTTAGACTATCAATTAATATATGTCATGTCTAATTGGATTAAAAACCTGTATGACCATTTGTAGAAAAATGTATCTTTATTATCAGAAATTGGTCTTGAAGAAAAGTGTGCTGCTCTCTGCCCACTGATCAGCAACTTACATGCAGCATATTGACTATGACTCGCTTTTCTCTGCAATCATGCAACCAGTTTCTTAGGATAAGATAGGTATGCTGACTTTGGCGTGATATCATCAAATAGTGATTCCCAATGACATGGTTTTGAACTTGTCTGGCATGTTATCTTGAATATATTATCAAGATTCTTGTACTAATTGACGTATTCGCAGATTGCAAATTGTTGTTTGGTCGTTTTGGTGGCCTGTTCCTAGCTTCTTTTGCACTTTTGTGCCCTGAAAAGGGCGCTTGTCGCTTGTGTTTTTCATAAATTATCGTGACAGCTTTTCTCCCCAACTTCTGTTCAGTATTTCGTACATGTTTTTAAAACTAAATTTCTGGTCGTGACAAGCGTTGCGGCTAAAAATAAAGATTTTAGTGAATTGGTTTTATCTACAAATTGTGCAAATGTGCACAATACATGACACCTTAATCAAGTTGAGAGTAAAATAATTGTGCGTTTATACAAACTAAATAATTTTATTTATTAAGAAAATATTTTCACTAAAACTTATATTGTGAATTTTTTCAGTAGTCAAAATTTGAAAACTTTACAAAGGGACCGATTTTGACACAATCGAAAATCCGGAATTTACTCTGATATTACATTCTACGAAAATTCCGCTACTCGTTAACATAATGAAATGAAATTATTCCAACGAAATCACACTTTTTTATTCCTCGACAGTAAAGAAAAGTCCGCGAATAATCAACCAAAAAAATCAGCCGTACCTCACTAAAATAATGAGATGCAAGTGTGTCATTGCATTCACCTGACGTTCTCTGGCAATACTTTTAATCGCGACGATTTCTTTTAATCGCTGCCAAAAGTGCAACACCTTGCATATTCACCGCTGGAACGTCCAAGACCTTCCGACTGCTATAACTTAATGCATTAATGCAGTAATTAGCATTTCAAGTACTTACTTATGCTGTAACTCACGATCTTTAACGGTAATTAAAAATAAGTTATGTTAATTGTTTTTTTATGTGAGCTATTTTTCTATATGAAAATGCAATTATTGTAATTTGGTTCTGGGTTAAGACGGCTGGGTAGTGAGTTTGACCTGGAAGAGTTTTTTAATCGATTTTTATCAATATCTTTAATCGATGTAATTGTTAACAAAAAAGGACTTTGTACTCGTCTTCAGAACAGTTCCCTGAAAATAATTTCATAGCTTGGAATGGTTTATTAGATTTACTTTGTCCTACAGATGTTTAGTGCCCGAAAATTGGTAAAATTATGGTACTAAACATCTGTTGGACAAAATAAAACTAATAACTTATTCCAAGCTATGAAATTTTTTAATTGAACAGTTCTGAAGACGCGTACAAAGCCTTATTTTGTTAACAATTACATTGGTAAAAGATATTGATAAAAATCGATTAGAAAACTCTGAGGCCACGCTCACTACTTATTGATGTAATATGGATTCAAATCTGTATCTTAGGTGCAGTAGAACGGGAGTCACTTGCAATAATTTTTGAGGTTAGCTCCAAGCTGGTTTGTTGCCTCGTTCAATCATTTTGGAAAGAGAGTAGGAACTTCCAATTCAATTTTAAAGTATTTTATTCACACATTATCAAACAAGACACAAAGTTGTACCTATACATAAAACAAAATCATAAGAGCTGGTATGAGCAGGACGCTATATAACAAGTGAAGGAAAGGTGAACAGCTGTAAAGCCCGCATAATGCAATTGCAGTGTGTGCGGGCCTTATCTTTAAAAAATATTGAAAGTGAATTAACTGATTAACAACAAAAACCAGTACAATACAAGTGTCGGTATTCGTGAATTTGCGTCAATCAATTAATTGCTTAATTTGTATTTGGAGACCTTGTTATGATTCCGTTTGTGTTGAACTGAAATTGAGAATTGAGATTTTAAGAGTTAGGTACCTAAATACAGAAAGTGCAACTCGAAATTGATTAACAATTTTGAGAATGCTATGGAGAAGAAAAGAATATAATATTATATATGAATAAACGAAATGTTTTTTTTTTATTTTTTTATTATAATATTACTTTTGGTACTTTACAGTTTTATCATCTTGAATAGCAAATAGAGTATAACACGAGATACATTTATAAAAATTGAAGAAAAACATTCCTGAGTGTGGGAAAGTGTCTTAAAGATGGTATCTTCATGCATTTCAAGATGGCGATACAAAATATAAATGGAAAACAAACAGTGATATCGGAAATAAATATCTAGTTGGAAAGGAATAGGTAGAATTAAATGTGAATTATAAAATGCACGTATAAAGTATTATATATATTTTATTTTTTTTATAATTAAACGACAGACAAATGATGCAGGAACCAAAAGATCACTGAAAACGAATTGCAGCTGCACGTACCCATTTACTTTGGATGCACTTTCAAACATGAGTTTTAATCGTGTTTGGTGGCCCAATCCATTCAAGTAATCGCATGCAGTGTGGTGCAACAAGGTTTTGGTTACTATGTTCTATAACGGTTATATCGAAATTTAAAGAATTCTTGTTTCACCTTGCGCCTAATAGTGTAAAATGTGTCGCCTACATTTCTTGGATTTTTTCTATTGGATATAGACAGTTCTGCCGATGATATCGATACGGTATAAGCAGCGTTCTATAGGCTTTGAAGATCAATCTTTATTTACAAATGTTTCATACATAATCCGAAGTGACAGATCACAATGTTTTTCAGTGTTGAAAAAATCCCTGGTATTTGCAAAAATAATTTATCCGGTGTATTTTTTTATGTGTTTTTTCGTTTCTTAACTGTTATTGAGCAATGGGTTTGTATTTTTCAAAAATGTTTATCTACAATAGAGCAAATAGTTCGCACACTTTAATTGCCATCAAGTCTTAATTCGCAAGTAGATACGTAGGTAATCTCGAGGATTTTAATCCTTTACCTTGATATGTTTGACGACTTCGTGATTTTCTTATTTTACCTACAAAACGGACAATATTAAATAATTTTACAAATGTATACTTATGGGGCAAGATATTTTAAAACCTTGTTAAAATATCCACGTTTATTTATTGATGATTTTTTAACCCCTATTTTTATCAAAACATGTTTGAAAATCATGCCTGTTCTTCTTATCACAAATATGTCAATCGCAATACTTCAGACGACCCCAATCACTCATCTTCCTTCCACTGCACATTTCATTCATATCAATTATTCATCGGCCACGAACCCAACCACATGTCATTGATCTCATATTGTCAGACATTTGCGAATGAACTGTCAGTTGCGTTACTCAATTGGCCTTCATCAATGAGTCAGGAATGTCCTTTATTGTCGTATGAGTGTGTTGGGTTGTGTTTCATGTAGTTTCGTTGGAAGGTTGAACAGGATTTTATAGTCTCATATTGCCAAATCTTGCAATTTTTAGCAAGATCTTGACACTATTGCATAGATCTATGGAAAATCTAAACAAATAATTGAAACTAACTAAGAATTGTACAAGATCTTGTTAATTTTGACATGATAAAGTGTAATAGGTTTTGCCAAGTATTTACCCCTTTTAGTAAGACAAAAAAAAATTAAGTCAAACTATTGTATTAATCTTGCTAGGTTGCATTTTTAAACATCACACACATGGGACATTCTAATATTTTTTGTACGAAATGGTTTGGAAAAATTTATTAAAAATAATTAACTTAGACATAGACAGATTTTTTTTATTTCGATGGCTTTTAATTTTAAGTAAACAATCGCTTTGATCTTCGTTTCTATTAGCGACCACCATGTAAAATCGCAGAAATATCGCAACAGTGTTTCAGATTCAGTTGACTGGTACAAGCTAAAAAACAACTGAAAGATTGGTATAATTAGTTCCAGGCTAAAGATACTATAATAGTCTTCGGCCTTTATTATGGCTATTACACATGCAGTATTATGCAATGCATAGCACTCGACGATAATTGATTCTTAATTGAGAAATAATAAATTATAGTCTGTAGAGACTTTTTATTATAGGCAGGTGTAAATTGTCTTTCTGTTATTAAATGGTTTATGTCAATTATTGAACAGTTTCAAAATACTTGTTACCCTTTGACATTCAATTTTGTAATTTGCCAAGAATAAGTATACATGTAGATATTGCCTTATTTCCTGTTCTTTGAAGAAGAACGTGGATTGGAATATTGTAACTATCCCAGCGGTGGCAAGTGTCTTCCAGGATGTGTGACATTTGACCCCCCGTCCTGACCACCCGGATATGTCCATGTTTTGACCTCAAGGCCATAGGTCAAGTTGGCGATGCGTCTACTTTTTTCTTCGCGCAACCAGTTGTCTAACTTGTATGCAATTGCAATACAAAATGTTACATATATTAAGATTACATTTTAAAGTGTATGCTTAGATACTAGATACATTGGGTGTTTTGGCTTGATAAATTCGATACTGCAATACACTTTTTTTATATCTTGATCGCTTTTACACACAAAAAAATGCATTTACGCATTGACGATACTAACTAATAATGACACATTTTGCTTTTCTACCAATCAACGGATTTGTAAGAAAAAATAAATGGACATGTCACCTTTGTATACGCCATTGTTCAAAAACATTGCTATGGTGTCGCTGTATCAAAATCATAATAAAACAGGACCAACTACAATAAAACGTTAATACATCTATTTTTAGTGAGACGAGATTTCTAAGAATCGTAAATTTGAATGTCCACATTAGAACTAGAAAAACACGGATGTTGATGATCTCTCTTTGATAAAAGTATTGACCTTTTCCTGTCTCGGTTGGTTTTGACGACTTGCCTGGTTGCAAGAAAGACGAGACGATTGGGTAGATTTATTATATTAGCCAGATGCCGAGCGTGAGATTTAGTCTATGTTTGGAATTTTAGTCCGTGATTTGGAACTCTTCCCATGGTTTTACGCCAGGCATCCCGTGGTTCTTTTTTGTTATGTAGTCGAGCATCATTAGTTTCCCACCCTCTGCCTTCGGAGCTATAAATAAGCGTGGACACTTGGCTTTGAACAGGCCAAGGTTTCTCTCAACCTTTTCTTTGTCGAACAGATGTTTTTCTAATTGAAGAAATTCACCTGATTACTATTGAAGAATGCATTTAATAAACGAAAACGTGTTGCTTGGAAGAGGACTGGAATTAGTCAAGTTTCATGCGTGCAACATTTCGAGTTCTTTGAATAATTGCACAATGGTATTGTGTAAGACAAAAGATAGAATGTAGAATGACATTTTTTTTTTGGTTCTTCGGCCAATTAATTCCTATTATGACCGCGTTTTTCTCGAAAAATTATTTCCCGCAGTCGACTTTTTTCTGTTTTTATCAATCTGTCAATCGATGCCTCTTATCTAATTAATTGTCGGGGTTTGTTGATTATGACGTTGGACTGGTTTGAGTCATAAACATGCCACCCCCACCCCCTTGCTCTCCCTCGCCCCTCAAGCTGACCACAACTGCACACATTCTTTCACGAATGATCTTTAGAGGGAAAATGGAGTAAATGTCTGTCTTGAATGAGAATGCGAGCTCCATATCACTGCTGTTGATAATGTATTTATTTGTTTCAAGGCAGTTTTTCAACTAATGTAATTAATACTAATTGAAGGACGCGTTTCTGTTGAGACTAATGATTGTACAAGATTTATCAAAAGAGTTTGGATTATATTGATGGTGGTTGGTGACTAAAAAAACAATGAGTGTCTTAGAATTATTATTAAATTACAATTTTATAACCTAAAATATAATTACTGCTATATATATGTGGGAACCACATATTATGTGCACATAAAAATTAAACAATTTCGCCTCGTAATTTTTTTTAAATATTTATAAATATAAATGACAAAACTCAGAGAAAAATAAAAGTTAGACAATTTGCCTCAATTTTTATTTCACTTTTTTTTAAATATATCTGTCAACAAAACTGATCAAATTTAAGAGAATCGCATAAAATAAAAAATTATAAATTTGAAGTGAATCACATGAAATAAAATTGGTATCATTTGACAATGTTGTCAAAAGCTTTGTTTTAATTTGATTTTTTTTTAATTCTAAAAAGTGAACACTCAAATATGCGTCACATTACTTTTTAAAATAAAGAAATATTAGAAATTGAAATTGCGATGTTCTAAATGCGCTTAATAAATCGTTGGGCGTATCCGCTTAAGCGTCATCGATGCACCCAATGCACTCCGAATCTGCAGTGACCCACTAGTTCAGGTATACGTACGGTATTCCTTGTTCCTTGTCAAACTCACGTTCTTCGCTCAACCGGTTCAGAAGTGAAAATGTGAACCCTATCTGGACCTGACGTACGAAAGAGTACAGTCAATTCGAGGATTCCTGCACAGCTAGACATTTTAGACGACAAATTTACTTTGATAATTCTTTGTGATTTTGCGTGTTTCGTATTTTATTTATTTGTTTATTTTTACTTTTTATTTTGATGTTTAGATTTTTACTTGACGAAAGATTTTTGCAAAATTTTTATTCTTAACAATTTGATTTTTATTCGGGTTTTTTTTTTTTTAATTCCTATTCGTTTTAAGTTTTAAACATGGTTTTATTTCAATATGATTTTTTAGAGGTATTTTTCCATTAGAGGAAAACAGAATTTTATAATTCATTACTCAATATTTCATTATTTTATTATTTACTCGTGATTCTTTTATTTTACCAGTTTGTTTATTTTTACCTTTCTATTTTGATGTTTTGATATTTATTCATTTTATGATTTTTGCTTGTTTTGTATTCCTTTACAATTTGATATTCATGCGGTTTTATTTTTATTTTTTTCTATTCACTTGATTTTTATTTCGATCTGATTTTTTAACGGGATTTTTTCCATTTTTGAGGCCACATGAATTTTTATATTTCATTATGATTTACACGTGATTTTTTTTTTAAGCCTATTTGTTTACTTTTTGATTGTGATTTTTTGATTTTTATTCTTTGCAATTTAATTTTTATGCTCTATTATTCTGTCCGTTTTTTCACTTGATTCTTTAATATTTTTCAAATTGTACTCCGATTGTCTTTGTCCACCCCTGGGCTGAGTAGGCAGATGACTTCTTGACATTGATCCGTTGACAAGAACAAAACAAAGATAACGGTCGAACAGACAGACTTTCACCCTCCTAAGTGTGCCCTCGAGGGGGCGTCTTGTCGGCCCGGCGTCGGGGTGCTTAATTGGCGTCGCGGCGCCATGTAGCCCCCCTCCCCCTTGTTATGAGTTTATATCACTCTCAATGTCAGTCATAAAAGTTGATAAGCGTTGCTAAGATGAATATGCTGGACATCAGAAATAGAAGAGCTTTATACCGATTTTACTATGCACACTTTCGGCGGACTGATGTAATCAAGCTCATCATTGACTGATGCCAAAAGATACAGTTATATTGAAGTATTCTCTTACACAATGACTCATGTCGCCTTTACAATACATTGGATGAACTGGTTTAGAGCTTACCTCAAGAATCATTGAAATGGACTTCCGGCCTCCTACCTCGGAGCTTCAGATATGCTGTGTATAAGTTGCTGACATATGGGAAGTGGAATTGAAGTTACTGATGTTGAATGGGACCAAGTAAATCATTGTGATAGGAAATTTCATTTCCTTTCCATTGAGACCATTCTCAGCTCTATAGCTCTGATAGAAGTCCAGCAATTATTACCAATAAACCAAAGTACCTAACTTGCGAAAATGTCGCCGGCGGGTCAAATATTGACCCCCTCATAACTCCGTAACCAAGTGCCCCAAAAATATAAAATAAATCGTTGTTGCTACTGTCTGTGGTATGATTGAATGTGCCAGATTTCATGAAAATCCAGGAAGGTCATGGTTTGTTGGTTTTGTTTTGTTGGCCTTGGTTTGTTTTGAAATTGCCCTCACATAACATAACAACGAATACACCATCGAAAGAAAATGCAATAGACAAAATACGTTTACTCAGTCAACATATTCGACTGAGGTTTTTCGTATTTTCTCTCAGTCGAGAGGAAAGAGCTATGAAGGTACAATTTGGCCATCACCGCCTCCTTCCCATCGTCCATACTTACCTAATCTTCATCATTAGGGCTAGGGTGTTTATGACATATCTTTTTTTAGTTTTTAGTTTCAGACACGTCTAAAAATTATTTAAAAAATAGATGTGTTTCGTGTGTTCCTGATTTCAAAAATATGTATTTCATTGTGCCTGAAAATGCCTTTTTCTCATTTTTTTATGAATTCAGTACTTTTCTTGCTATTTTAAGGTCTTTTGGTCCTTTTTTTAATTATTGGTGAAAATAATATGAAATGCTTGTTGCAAGTTACAATTTTTTTAGGAATTTTGGTCTAGACCACAATTTATCAAACTTCCATCCACCATTTGGATGGCCATTAAGAGGCAAACGGAAGCGAGCGGGAATCGCACGGTTCGTCAGAACATAGAGATATATTACAGAGAGGGGTAACTACTGGTTAATGCTTGACTAATTTTGAAAGATCCTTTTTCTCCATATTGGAGATATTTAATAATTCACTGCCACTGAAATGGAAAATTAATTCGGAAGGCAGTGAAAAAATTACTTTGAGCTGTCAAATTTTAAACTTACTAGAAACACGTTTTTAACTTGAATCAGAAGACTATTACAATATTATATCTTGTTTTTACTGTACATTTATTTGTTCTGTGTTGTTTGTTACTGTGAAGTATGCACTGAAGGTTAGTACAAAGTAACATTCAAGTCTCTTGCCAACAACATTACAATCGAGGGGGGTGCCATTTTTAAAGTAATTTTTGAAATAATCTCCAAGATGGTGGCTGAGCATGCTCAGATCTACCCTGACAATGTACATCGCATCATACCAAGGCTGGCTATCTACTTGCCCCTCTCTGTAAGTATATGAATCTCTATGGTCAGAACGGTTTTTTGAAATTTTGTCTTCCCATTAAATAATTTAAAAAAATCAGATGGTAACGACCCATTACAGCCTAATAGACTAAATAATGCCGCACACTGGAGTTCATTATGACCTCTGGTGTGACCTCAAAGTGTTAAATACGATTTATTTTTTATTATTTTACTAAAAATATCGTATTTAACACTTTGAGGTCACTCCAGAGGTCATAAAGTACTCCAGTGTGCGGCATTATTTAGTCTATAACGCTGTAATGGATCGTTACTACCTGATTTTTTAAAATTATTTAGTGGGAAGACAAAATTTCAAAAAACGCTCTGACGAACTGTGCGATTCCCGTTTGCTTCCGTTTGCCTCTTAACAATTGACACTTGATACATTGACACATTCATACTATAATAAGTTAATTTTAATATATTACCCACTCCAAGTCCACCTCCTAAACCGATAAATCGAATAATATGTTGACGAATATTAGATAACTTAAAAGTCCTTTTTCAGGATTTTGTGGTCCTTTTTTAATAGTTTTTAATGTACTATTTGCGTGCTTTTTTGAATAACCCGGAGACTAATAATACCTCCACTATTGCAGTCAGTAGTGCATTTATTCCGCTTGTCTGATCTTCCAAGGTTGCTCTACGATAAAGTTGGAAAACATACAGAACGGTATCCTGGATGCACTGCTTTCTTTCTGCGCCTTCTTAAACTTTCACTCCACTTTTATTTTACATTCTCTTTTATTATTCAGTTTGCTGCGATTAGCCACTAGCTTAGTTTTAGCTTACATTATACCGTTAGATGCAAGTATTAGTGTGTAATTTGTAATTAATTAATTAATGGAATCGGAACTTCACGTAAGTATTATGTTTTCCTTTGCGGCAGCTGCTTGCCAAAGTCTGCTTGTCGTAAGTAAGGATACTCGTAATTCAGAGGCATTGACGAAACCTTTGTTACCTGAAAGTAGTTCATGAAGAACAGTGCCTATTCTCTGCTGGAATCCGATACAGTGCAATGTTCATTCATATGACCATGAATCGGATTCCAGCAGAATAGGATATTTTATAGTAATTGAATAGGGCACCAGAGAAATGGTTTCTATAGGGAAGTCTCGTGAAGATTATAATTCAGAATGATAATTATTTTATGAACGTTGAGATGTTGCTGAACACAGATGTGGTATTATTTTTGTTGTTGGACGAATAGTTCTCATGTAATTAATTTACAAAGTTTGATAGATCTACTCTCATTTAAAAACAGGAAAATTGGCAATGACATCACAGTTTGCTATATTGCCATGGCAACAAGGGAATCCCCATGTCAACACAATGTTCAAGACTTGGAAATGACATCACAGTTCTGATTCTTGTTAAAGGCCGTTTTTCCCGCCAATTATCATATGATATTTGAACTCGATTTTTATGAATGAAAATTTAAGATTTCACGGGTAATAAGTGTATTTGTCATTATTATTTGTGTTTATTTATAGAAATTTACTAGAATAAAATTTCATGAGACTTCCCTATTCTCGAATAAGTTCATCGGAACTCCAAATTGTCAACATCACAGCAAGTTCGATTTGAAATCTCAAGAAAATTGGTCGGTAGAGTTACTTTTATTCTGAAAGATCAAGTCTTAAGCCCCATTTACACGGTGCAATTTCTTGAACAACTTCTGTGTCACAGAAGTTCTGCACATGTGCAGATTCCCTTTATCATCTCAAAAGTGATACTGCGCACGAGCAGAACCTCTGTGGCACAGAAGTTGTTCAAGAAATTGCACCGTGTAAATGGGGCTTTATGACATTAGTTTCTTCGCTCATTGGCCACTGTTATTTAACTACCTATAACCTTGGTTTTCAACTTTCTAAAGGTGGATTCACACGGCCGTTCCAAACTTCGAGTTTGAAACTCAAGTTTGCCAAAGTTCCGAATCGCCGTTCCAAAAACTCCCGTGTGAACTATGAAAGTTTGAAACTCAATCCTCACAGTTCGAATCTTTTCATAGTTCACACGAAGGTTTTTGGAACGGTGATTCGGCACTTCGGCAAACTTGAGTTTCAAACTCGAAGTTTGGAACGGCCGTGTGAATAAATCTCCGTGAAACCGCTCTGTAAGCTCTGTCTTGGAAGTCACTACACACCGGACGCACCTCTCCAACAAAGAGTCTCCTTGAGAACCAGTCGGCCGTGACATTTATGCGTTCAAGTTGTTTTCAATGTATCACTTTATTGATCTACTCAGTAGTTTGCTTGTCCTTCGACTTGTTTTCTGCACACTGGACGCACCTCTCCAACAAAGAGTCTCCTTGAGAACCAGTCGGCCGTGACATTTATGCGTTCAAGTTGTTTTCAATGTATCACTTTATTGATCTGCTCAGTAGTTTGCTTGTCCTTCGACTCTTCAAGATTCAAGATCTCCCAAGGTTTTCGTCTCAATGTCTTCAGGAATATTATACTTGAGCTAAAAAGTTGACGCCAGAGATATTCAGACTTGGGTAGTAACGTAACGAAAGTAACGCGTTACTGTAACGAAATTACTTTTTTGAGTAACGAGCCAGTAATTTCATTACATTTTTTTCCAAGTAAAAAGTAATATAATCTCACTACTTTTATCAGAGTAATTTGACGTTTGTAACGCGTTACCGTGAGCCTCGCCCACATTTTCCCGCTTGTATGTAATTTTCAAAAATATGGACAGATAACAACACTCAGCAGGCTTATTTTTGAATTTCCACTACGCAAGTCACACAAAGTACAATAAAATGGCAATAATTGTCAAATGGAAACGGCTTAAAAAGGCTTTTCTCTTATTGTGTCTTCTCAAACACTCTTATTTTTTATCCCCTTCCAATAATTTTCGCTTTGGTTAAAAATTAGGGAAAAAGTAATTTTTGAGAGTAATTTCACTTCTTTTTGTCTTAAAAAGAAAGGTAATTTCATTACATTTCTGAAGTAGTAATTTACCAGTAATTTTATTACATTTTTTTCCAAGTAATAAGTAATATAATCTCACTACTTTTAAAAAGTAATTTACCCAAGTCTGGAGATATTGCTAGTTTGCGTCAATGTATGCCAAGCCTGCATATTACAGGATAGTACAAATGGTATTCCACAACTCGTATCTCTTACCTTGAGAACCTACTATCTAGTTGTGAGTTGTGTTAACGCTGGAATCTATACAATGTTTTGACTTGAATGACATTTATATTCAATCTATTTTATATTTACGTTTTATATATTTTTAAAATGCGCCGACAAGTCATAGTATGGAGCTACGAGGTAATGCTCTCAGCTTGCACTTCATGGACCCGGTTTCGATTCACGTGGTCGTCTTTCCTTATCTATTTTTCTGGTTTCCCTCAATGGATGGTAAATGAAAATGGTATAATGTCCCCACTAATACATCATTACACCTTTCACCCACCCATTCTTCCCCAACAACGATTTCTCAATTAATGTTCTTATTACTGTAATATACAACTACTTCGCCAATTCGAGGGAATCCGACCATGGCTTCCAACATCACGCAACGGGTTTCACCATCAACGTAGAGTCGATGGTTTCGTATCGTCGAGCGAATCCATTCTCACCAACTATCCGTTGAGCGAAACACTGTCATACCAGTTGGACGTACCAGAAGACACTTTGTGTTGTACCAGACGGGAATGCGGTCCTCCTGATTCTGGTGGCCGTACCACGAGGCACGGCGTTCAGTTATTATAGAATGTTTGTACTAACTGCGATCCTAACAAGTGACATGATATCTTAAATCTGTCTCGTTGACTTCTAGAGGTATCAAAAATTTGTCTTGATGGGATAATATTTGTTTTTAATGATGTTCATTAAGTTAGCGGTAACGCATTTTATGTGATCGGTAAATCTTCAACCCCGTTTTAAAATATCATAATATTGAAAATTTGCTGTGCTATCAGGTTTGAACGTAAAAATCGTGTACGTGTGAAAGTACCTGTGATTACTTAACAAAATCGGAGTGCCCAGAGTTGAAATACCGAATGCGGAATATTCAACAAGATCCTGCTCAATATTGTACAATAAAAATGTAGTTGGTTATTAGACGTATCGACTTAGCCCCTTTTTGATATCACATCTTGTCATTCGGGTTGCTGTCAACCGTCGTTCAAGAATTGAATGTTTTCATGATCGGTACGGACACTTGGCTGTAGTTTGTACGCTGATGTGTTTTAAAGTAGAACCACCATATCCTCAATTTATCTGATTTACTTGAAATTTTGGTGACTTATTGATAATCATGAAAAACACAATCCCTGAAAAATTTAACACTTCTCGTGTCCAGTTTGTGAGATCAATTGATTTGTCTCCCTCATCTTATCCTATGCTGGAAAAATTAAATCGTGTAATTTTTCGTCTAAAATGAAGATATATTTTTTGTTGTCAATAGATTTGAACGATTTTTTTATTATGGTAGACATATGAACATACTATCAGAAAAAAATACTAACGTGTGCTATTTTAAAAGTTATAAACCAAATTCGAAATATTTTTCCTATACCTCCCATGTTAAAGTTTTGTTCATCCTCTGATGACTTAAAATTGAAAATTCATTGTTGGACTGGAGTTGCAAACTGCAGGACATTAAATGGGTCTGTTATACTTCATTAAATATAGTTGAAATGTAGGAAAGCGTTATTTGAACTTGTAATTTCAAGAAAATATATATTTCTGTATCGATCTATTAATAAATCCATCCATATTAATTCGCATCCATCCTATTCGCGTTTAAAACCTGGTTAGGTAGCAGCACTGTCCTGTGTAGTATAGATCAAGGTGTATAGAAGAAGTGTGTAGGGTTTGAAGGCTAGAGCCTTGCATTACCGATTTATGATGTCAGATATATCAAAACAATATAATACAAGTCTTACCAAAGTAAAAGAAGTTCTCTGCTTGGAAATGTTCCCCACACACTTACATGCATTTGGAAATCCCTCTTCCCAATCTTCAAAGCAGATTGCAGATGATTGTTTCTCCCGCACAGCGTTCTTCGGGAATAAATGAAAGGAGAGTCCATCTGCAGCTGTTGATTCTTTGTTTGAACATTGAGGAAAAACTACAGTATCGATGCTGCTTTTAGTTTGCTTTTTATTGCTAAATTCACCGGTTGAACATCCATTGACAGATGAAAACAATTGAAAAACAAATTATTTTTGACTGCATAGGCTTGTAGGCGAAGCAGCCACCAGATTCCTTTGATTTTAAACGCGAATTGAACTCCTGCAGTCTTCAAGCTGCTGATTGCTGGTTGATCTTGATGACCTCGACCAGCTGCTCTCTCGCTTTCTCTTCCATGATCTAATAACCACGCTGGACAATTGATCTTGCGCCGTCATCTTGCAGAATGAGACGGAAGATATGCGCGTTTGAACTCATCGATCACGGACTTTGTTTAGTCGAGGCCACGTCACTGATTACAGTCATACCTACGATTTTGTTGGGAAAATATTCGGTGTTTCTTTGCCAAATGAGCGAAGGGTATTCAGGCATCGTATGAAAGTTAAACTAGGAAAACGCTCATTGTAACGCGTTGATAAGCGAGCACCGATACGCGCTATACCTTAATATGAACACAATTACTTGAAATAAATTGTAATATTTTTTACGAATCTATTTTATTCTGGCAAAGATTTACCGAAATGCAAGGATCAAAATTTGATTCACATCAATTTTTTATTTAAAATCCATTTCTGATCTTAAAAATATCAAAATCATATTACTTTCCTAATTTTGCAAATTATTGACCTCTTTGAATGAAAGAACAATGACCTTTTTCTTAATGTTTTGGGGGCTGGCTGGTCATTAGTGGAAGGGTGGGGTGGCCAGGAAGCGACATGGGTCAACTCAGCGGGGTGCCGCGCGGCAAGGGTCATCAAAAAAATAATCAACGTTTTGATTCGAATATTGCTCAAAAACAATAACAGGCTATGCTAGAATTATGTTCGTGTATATTCAAAATTTCAGATCGATCGGTTAATCGGTGCAATCATGACAGGGCGAACAAAAAAAAACTGAGAAAGTGGCATAAGAGTCCCGTAGAAACGCTCTCTAACTATCGTAACCTTACTGACAGTGTACACATCTTTTAAAGGCGGTCGTATATATTTTACCACCAAGAGGCGGTTTGGAGTGGTTTTAAAGGTAAATACAAAATATAAATTGCCATTTTTGGCAAACGGTTATGAATATCGAAAATGCAAGCCGTAGGTAGCATGTATTGAACCTTCATCTACATTTTCATCGCCTACTGTCATAACTTTGCTCCTACTATGTGGCCAGCATTTGTAAGGCACGAAAACGCTCCGTGCGAGCGACGCAAACCACCTGTTGTCGAGAAAAAATATATGACAGTCAGGCCTTAATGAACATCCGATTCCCTTGGTTTTCGCTTAAACTTAAAATTAAAACATTTTGCATCACGGTTATCTGGCCTTTACCTGGTGACTGCAATAATCAGAGATATTGACGTGCAAACCTGGACTAGGGTAGGTCGACCCTGTCTGCTCTTTGTCTGGGCCTCACCACTAGGTCACTTACAAATCACATGTGAAAATGTCCTGACATGGTCGTACCATCTTCGTGAAAGGATTGCCGCCGGTGTCCTAATAAGTACTGTTACAAAGACCCCAGTGCCAAGTGACCTTGAACGAGAAGTCAACGGACTGTTTGCTCTTGTTTCAGATTGAGGACGCCAACATGGGCGAGAAGAGGAAGAGGCGCATCACGGACATGCGCATTCGCTGTCTCAAGCAACTGTACCTGTCCGTGCCGTGCGTCCGGTTGATTCGAGAGCTCCAGATAGATCGCAAAGCCAAGAAGTAAGTTCCATTGCTAGCAAGTATTACTCACAGGGTGTCCACAGGCGACTTTTTGCTACTTAATTGCTACTTATTTTTGCTATTCCTACTTGTATTGCTAAAAATCTAAAAAAGACATTTAAATGCTACTTTTTTTGGCAATTGTTTAGGTCTAACATTCATGTTTATAATTTTTTAATGCCACACCTATTTGTTTTGTGTTGGTACACTGTTATTGCATTCCTAACTTTGCTTTGTCTTAAGTAGTCGGTAGAACAGCAATAGTTTTCGCGCCTCCTCTGTGGTCCCCAATAATGTTGCCTTAGCTTCCTTGAAAAACCTACCATTTTCCTTGGTTCCACATTTGTCACGTTATGTAAAATTCTATTTTATGGCACCTTTATTTAACAAAAATGCCACTTTTATGCTGCTTTTTTCTATAAAATTGCTACTTTTTTGCCACTTATTTTCATCCAAAATGCTACTTTTGCTACTTTTTTGTCACCATTCTGGAGTGGACACCCAGTACTCATTATAAGGTACATCTGGATTAGTTTGACGCCAGCGCAGTCATCATCATCATCATCTGATGAGGCTAAGCGGCCGTTTCTCAGTACTTTCTTGGACGTACTTTTGTGCATGGTTCTTCCAAACTTGAGCTGGTAATCTGCCCCGTTCTCACTACAGTCTCAACCGCGGTTGACCTCAACTGCAGTTGAAATATAAATGGTGTTGATCTACCAAAACTGACACTTGCGTTCACACAGAATCCAGCTCTCAACTGCAGTTGAACCCTGTAATCTATGCAACCCGCCTGACTACCAGCTGTTTTTGAACAATCAACAACATGGCGCTCACCGAAAGTGAAATTATTCATTTATTTGCTTTGATGTAAATTATCAACGCCAATATAATCAACAAATTACTAAGTAAACACAGGAGTAAACTTACAATACCTACGGGAATGTCGGCAATTACGAAAATGTCAGGTAGGACTAGGTTAGCTGTCAAATGTCCAAAGATTTTATAGTGGTGCGCGCATATTTCCTGTGAACTGCTTTGGTCAACTGCAGTTCAGATCTCAACTGAGTTCTAGAAACACGATCGAGTTTTCGATCGCGGTTGAACTCGATTGCGTTGCGTTCACACTGATGTTCAACTGCGATTGAGATTTTCAACTGCAGTTGAAACTTGTAGTGGGAACGGTTTATAAGCAGGTGTTTGCTCCATTCCGACTTATACGAAGGCTTTACCGAAATGAATGCAACTTTGGACATGCTTTTTCTATTAATTGAACTATATCGTTCAAATTGCACATGTGACACCCCTTCCTCTATACAACACTTCCACTAAAAAACTAGTACAATACCATCTGTGTCGAATCAGTCATCAGTGCTTCGTAACCGACCTTGAATGTACTTGAATGACCTTGTAATGCCGATTGGTTTAATCGATATCGAAGAAATGATTGTTACAACCTTGATATACGTGCACATGACTTCCCGTGAAGTGTGACCGACATCTAACTCCCTGCTCGACCAGCATGTCTCCCAAACCCCGTAGAGAACACAAGTAGTTTGAGTGGGATTCGCTCCCGGCGTGGTATCTTTTCAAGTAGCTCAGAAAGGGCGAGTAGAGATGGTCTGTTACATGAAATGTAGGTTCTTTCAGTCGAATACAATTGAAAAGATGCTCAAGACGAGGCGTTCTGACGAATTTTGTGGCTTATCTCTTGATTAGAAAGCTATCACGTTATACTAACTGTAGGGATTTTTGAGGTGCATAACCGTCTCCTTAATAGGACATTCACCATTATCTATAAAGTAGAATGGCTGTCTGTATGTATGTATGTAATGTATGTATGTGTGTATGTTCTTCATACGTTTCTACACCATTTGGCCGATCTCCACCAAACTTGGCATGGATTTTCTATGGGGTCCTGCACACATCGTATTTGGTGCTTACCCCCATCTTCAAGCCACACCTAATTGAAAAAAGAACAATTTAAAAATTACAATGACACTTTTGGCTGTATACCATTGACCGACCTCAATAACATTTTCAGGATACAGGCTTTCAGGCTAAAATTTCAGGCTACTCCCCCCATCAGGTGTAATGTCAGGCAGGCAGGTCAGCTAGTCAATTCTAATGAAACTGTTATGTTCTTGTTTCTAGGCTTAAGCGGACTTCATCGAAGTCCTTCCCCCCGCCACTGCGAGTTCGAGGTGTGTCACGGTTCGTGCCCCTCGGCGCCGATCCCCCTTCCACGTCGTCCCGCCCGAGCGACGCCCGCCACCGGCCCTCAACAAGCGCCTCTTCCTCGTCGCCCGCGTCGAGTCCGCGGTCCCGCCCGAGCGACGCCCGCCACCGGCCCACGTCGAGAGACTCTTCCTCGTCGTCGACCATGAGCCACCGGTACCTACCCTCGACAATGACGTCACCGCCGCCGAGATCGACCTCCCGCTTATCTCTATCTTCTGGGTCTCACAGTGACCGCCGCTCGAGACTGGTGTCCTACGAGGAGCACATCCGGAACCAGCAGCGAAAGAAGAAGCGGGCTCTGGAGCGAGGCGGCGCCCTCCCCGTGCTCTCGCCGTCCTCGGACGAGCTGTGTCTGGGAGACAGCAGCGAGGACGAGGTGCCGCGTGTGTCGACGCCGCTGGTCAGCCTCTCCGCCGACCCCGCCAGGACCCTCAGCCCCATCCGGCCCATAGTGCTGCGCAGGGGCGTGGCGTCCGGACGATACTCCATCGAAAAGGAGAACTCGCAGAACACCTCCAACGGTGGTGAGTTCTGTTATGCTATTTTAAAACCACTCGACCTCGCTTGCATTAAGCTCGTTGCCTTTTCGGGAATGTAGTGTTTATTTTTACTTTATGAAAGGGTCCATTTTGTTCCACATTTGACAACTGGCATTATTCTTCCATGAATCCTGCCACTACAGCCGCAACGGCTATATATGATATCTCGATTGACGGAATTTAGATACGGGTCTGATAGTAGTAACATCTGTCCTGCCATACCTAAGTTTTCAACTGTTTCATGTAACCTCCTGGTATTTAATAAAACAAAGAAGAAGATAATATACCAGGAACCAACTAGTAAAATACAAATTATTGAACAGAAACACTGGTATTGTCAAGTAAAAGTAAAAAGAGTCGGCGGACTCTTTTTATTTTTACTTGACAATACCAGTGTTTCTGTTCGATAATTTGTATTTTACTCCTGGTATTTGTATAAAATGCAATTGGGCAATTTACGATCAAGTCATTCCAGGAAATGTTCCCGAACACACAGGATTATGTCATTCTTTTGCCTTAAAGTAGGTTACGAATGAGAGATCGACTTTGTCATTAGATCTGTACCCATGGGGCAGAAAGTCGGAAATGTATGGCGAAGTATTTAGCATGACTGGTGCCATTAATTAGTATTGGATGAACACACACACACTCCAGTTTAAACGGCATTCACCTTTTACCTCTAAACTACATATATAGAGAAGTGGCGATCTCTACCTGTCATGTCTTCTAATATATACTCTATTATTTCAGGGTCTCCAGTGGTTTCCCCTAAAATTCGTTCATCTCCGCCAGGACACCAGAGCGAGTCATCTAACCCTCAACGGTTCCTATCATCCGGGACGAAGCAGCTTGTCAGGATCCTGGAGGACAGGAATCCACCGCCTTCTTACGAACCAACGATCCAGCAGTGCAAAGTCCGTCTTGCCGACGTTCGCTTCAAGCAGAGGGAGATCCCGTATCCCGTGGATCCAGTGATCTGCGGGATGCTGCGCGATCGTCTACAACTATCCCTCGAGAGGCGGTTGATGGCATTGTTCGGTGCGGATCCCGAGCCCAAGAGGAGGCAGGAGAAGAAACCTGCGAAGAGTGTCTTTGCTCCCGTCGAGAAGACTATAGTCGTCCATGGCGTTGAGTGCCAGGTGGTCAGTGTGGAGCCCACTTCGGAGTCGAAGAGGAGGAAGATTGAGATTCCTGCGGCGAGTGTTGTCGTTCCCGCCGAGAAGACGATACTTGTCCACGGAGTGGAATGTCAGGTGCTAAGAGCAGAGGGTTCTGACCGGCCTCAGGTGACCGTAGATACCCCTGAAGTCGTTCCAATTCAGAAGATCGTCAGACCTGTGTCGTGGTACACGAAGGGATCCACGGCGGTCGAGACCATAACGCGTCCTCCTCCAGTTGTGCCCGCCAAGGTGAAGCCGGCCGCTATCCACAACAAGCGCCCTTCGCACACTTCCGGTGACGTCATTGCAAAGAAGCCGCGCTCTGACTTGACTTCGAATGTGCTTGGTAATTTGTCCAACAAGCACGTGAAGGATGTCCACACTTCTGCAGGATCTTCAGGTGGCAAGTTGAAGTCTTCGCATCGTCGCGTTTCACAAAGTTCGCGGCACAGTTCAACCGACAGCCGGGCGTCGAACAATTCCCACAGGAAGTCCGTTGAAGGTCGGAGTGACCGTTCTTCTCACAGGAAGTCGCTTGACAGTGACAAGTCGGCCAAGAGTGATAGTCCAGCTGCCACACCTTCAGCCAGTTCAACTGTTGAAGCAAGTGTCGAACTAGCTCCCACAGCAACTGCACTGTCCTCTTGGACTTCTTGCTCCTGGACGCCTACCAATAACATTTACAAGAATACGCCTGCATTGAAGAGTATCAACCATCCAGCTTCAACATCTTCTGGCGCGAAGGAACGTACTCCCAAGAGCATTGACAACAAATCGTCACGACGCAAATCAAATGAGGGGAATCCTGCTTCCACGTCTCCAGCCCATTCTGCTTTTAGCAAGACTTCCACAGCTTCAAAGTCTTCTGAGAAGCCCAAATTGTTAACTACCGAGCAACAATCTTCCACGCCTCCAGCCCATTCCGCTATTGGCAAGGCTTCAAAGTCTTCTGAGAAGCCCAAATCTTCAACTACTGAGCAACAATCTTCCAACCCTCCAGCCCATTCCGCTATTGGCAAGGCTTCCACAGCTTCAAAGTCTTCTGAGAAGCCCAAATCTTCAACTGCCGAACAACAATCTTCGACGCCTCCAGCCCATTCCGCTATTGGCAAGGCTTCCACAGCTTCAAAGTCTTCTGAGAAGCCCAAATCTTCAACTACCGAGCAACAATCTTCGACGCCTCCAGCCCATTCCGCTATTGGCAAGGCTTCCACAGCTTCAAAGTCTTCTGAGAAGCCCAAATCTTCAACTGCCGAACAACAATCTTCCACGCATCCAGCCCATTCCGCTATTAGCAAGGCTTCCCCAGCTTCAAAGTCTTCTGAGAAGCCCAAATCTTCAACTACTGAGCAACAATCTTCCACGCATCCAGCCCATTCCGCTATTGGCAAGGCTTCCCCAGCTTCAAAGTCTTCTGAGAAGCCCAAATCTTCAACTACTGAGCAACAATCTTCCACGCCTCCAGCCCATTCCGCTATTGGTAAGGCTTCCCCAGCTTCAAAGTCTTCTGAGAAGCCCAAATCTTCAACTGCCGAACAACAATCTTCCACGCCTCCAGCCCATTCCGCTATTGGCAAGGCTTCCACAGCTTCAAAGTCTTCTGAGAAGCCCAAATCTTCAACTACTGAGCAACAATCTTCCACGCATCCAGCCCATTCCGCTATTGGCAAGGCTTCCCCAGCTTCAAAGTCTTCTGAGAAGCCCAAATCTTCAACTACTGAGCAACAATCTTCCACGCCTCCAGCCCATTCCGCTATTGGTAAGGCTTCCCCAGCTTCAAAGTCTTCTGAGAAGCCCAAATCTTCAACTGCCGAACAACAATCTTCCACGCCTCCAGCCCATTCCGCTATTGGCAAGGCTTCCACAGCTTCAAAGTCTTCTGAGAAGCCCAAATCTTCAACTACTGAGCAACAATCTTCCACGCCTCCAGCCCATTCCGCTATTGGCAAGGCTTCCACAGCTTCAAAGTCTTCTGAGAAGCCCAAGTCTTCAACTAACGAACAACATTCTTCGACGCCTCCAGCCCATTCCGCTATTGGCAAGGCTTCCCCAGCTTCAAAGTCTTCTGAGAAGCCCAAATCTTCAACTACTGAGCAACAATCTTCCACGCCTCCAGCCCATTCCGCTATTGGCAAGGCTTCCACAGCTTCAAAGTCTTCTGAGAAGCCCAAGTCTTCAACTAACGAACAACATTCTTCGACGCCTCCAGCCCATTCCGCTATTGGCAAGGCTTCCCCAGCTTCAAAGTCTTCTGAGAAGCCCAAATCTTCAACTACTGAGCAACAATTTTCCACGCCTTTGTCTCCATCTGAAGCTCTCAAGAAATTACAGAAGACAATTACTCACCAAAGCTCGATTAAGGCACTCAATTCTTCTACAAGTATCGAGGCTCGTCCTTCCGTTACAGAGTACAAGTCGCGCCGTAGTTCTACCGAGATCAGTGTCATGTCATCCAGCAATCACCATGATGCTTCTAAGCGTACATCAAGCAGTCATGGAAAGAAGAAACCTGTACAAGTTTCAACTGACACTCCGACCATTCCAGAGAGCTTCACCACCCTCGTCGCCTCTAATTGGCTTGACATTTTGAAAACAGAAGATTCTTATAATGATGTTGATACCAATAACCCTCTGAATGCAGAACTTCAAGGTCATCATCGACTTCAAGGACCTTCATCGTCATCTATGAAGACAGTTCCTGGATCAACCGACGATCTGACACCTGTAGCCGGAAGTGAACCCACAGCATTGCCTCCAGTTGACTTGCCCCGCTGCATTCCTTCAGGTGAAGGAGTTGCCAGTTCCTCAAGCTCAAGTGCCGAGAAGACGTTGCCAGTTCCAGCAGTACCCTCAACACCTGTCACGCCGAGAGCGCAGATCTCGACCGGTCGGATTCTGACGCCAGCTCAGGAGCTTGCCAGACGACGAGCGGCGCCTCCTCCAGCGTTCATCCCGTTGGTCAGGAAGGTGAAAGTGGAGACGGACAAGGCCAAGACTCCGGTGAAGAGTCCAAGTGTGGCCGTCATGATGAAGACACCCGAACTCCATTCGAACACGCCTGCGTTCGTTCCACTCTCAACTGTACCACGTTCCAACAAGAAGCCTGCAGTTCATGCACTGACCACTGCTGTTGAGAAGGCCCCGGTGCCCATTGCACTGCCCACATGCCGTAACCCGACACCAGACATTATCAAAGCAATTGAGATACCGAAGCTACCTTTGCCTCTGAACCCTGCCGCAGATTTCCCAACACCCGTAACTACATCAGTCCCAGCCGACGGAACTGATTCCAGCCGACCCTATAATTTGTCAATGATTGCTGACGGCGGCTCGCTCCTGCTGAAAGTGAATGACTTGTCTGGGCCCTACGTCATCGGGATTACGGCCCCTCACAGAGACGATAACAGTGCTCTGAATTCTGTCATGGCAACGACCATGGGGAAGGTCGTGAACGAGGCGACTTCGGCTTTGCGTGACATCCGCACTCCGCCTGTCTTCAAGATTTTACCAGCGATGAGGCCGGCTTCGACTTACTCCAAGCCTCCGCAAGCTGCAGCAAAGCCTCCGCCGGTTGTCAACGTTCTCCCAGCTGCCAAGGAGACGTCACCTCGTGCCCAGTCTACTCGTGTTGTCAACATTCTTCCGGCTGCCAAGGAGACGTCACCTCGTGCCCAGTCTACTCATGTTGTCAACATTCTCCCGGCTGCCAAGGAGACGTCACCTCGTGCCCAGTCTACTCATGTTGAGACTCTGCCAGATGCCGAGGTCATGCCGTCGACGAAGCAAGCTTCACCTCGAGCCCCGACTGTGCCTACGCCAGAGCCCAAGAAGTTCGGCTCCATCCGAGTGAGGAGTCTGGAGAGCATGATGATCTCGCCACTCACATCTGAGATCCAACCAACGGGAAACCAGCCACCTGTTCCCTCACCCGCTGACCAGGTAACCAGTCCCGTCCAAGCGCCTCTGGAGCCCAGCAAACCTGATCCTCAGAACGGCATGCAGAGTAAGAGGGGTCATGATGTCCATCGTCAAAGCGACGTTCCCATTGCTCCACCGGATACTGTGTCCGTGGACTCACTGCAGACATTGACCAGAGATATCCGATTACCTAGTAGTGAGCCTGAAGAGAGTTTGAACAATCTCATAAACACCCGTACATCTTTCCTTCCAACGCCTTCTGTGGTCTCTGGACTGCAGACTAAACCGAGCAACCAACAAGCAAGACCTTCTGCGAACCCTCCAGGCATCATCCAGGCAAGGCCTGCTGTGGCCTATGCATTGCCACCTCCTGTCACCATCCATTCAAGGCCTGCTGCAACCCCTCTAGGCACCATCCAGGCAAGGCCTGCTGAGACCCCTCCAGGCACCATCCAGGCAAGGCCTGCTGCGCCATTTACATTGCCACCTCCTGTCACTTTCATAGTGACCAGGCCCGTCCAGGCCCCTCCACAGTTCTTACAACAGCAGATGTACTATCAACCGCCCCAAATGTACCCACTTCAGAGCCTTCCATATCAGCAGATGTACTATCCCCACGCTAACTCCTACAGTCAATATGGCCCGAACCAAAACACTGGTTATCAGTTCTCAAAACAGTTTCACTATCATCTTAACAACCCGCCTTCGAGCGTGACTTACCAACCTTATCACAACCAAGGTTTGGCTCAATCCATTCGGCCATCTATTCCCCATCCACCTCCGCCACTTCCCGCTTCTATTCTTCCCCAACCACAGAAACAAGTTACAACGGCTGCTCCTCCGAGCACGGTGATCGCTCCACCGCCGTTGATCCGCGTGCCGAGTTGCGTGCGCTTCTCCGAAGAAGCCCAGTCGTGTTCCATCGAGAGGGTGCAGAACACCATGGCTCCGCACAACGTCGCCAATCCGGCACCACCGTCCTCTGTTAGCGCAGCGCTGGACTTGGTGTCGGATTTTCGTATTCCTGGGACGGATTCGGACCCTCCCGCTAGCGCGATTATCAACAACACAACGGAGAAGTCAGATCTGCCAAATCAAAATGAAATTGAAATGAATCAGATAGAATCCCTCGAACACTTGTCTGCAGCGTGTGACAGCATCCTAGACGAGCTGGCGAAGGAAAAATCACCTGTCGTCCCGCCGCGGAGGTTTTCGGAGTCGAGCGTTCAACCGACGTCAACAGATATCGTCCGTCCCGAGAAGTCTGCCTCGGTAGGATCGTCGGTTTCTTCGACGGACAGCCTCATCAATATTGTTGAGCAATGCATAAAACTTAATCCAAAGGGATTGGAATTGCTTTGTATGGACTTCGTGAAGCAGCATGCAGCTAATGATTCGACAGATGATAGCCCGAAAAGTCGAGTCCCGGCATCTACAATTACAAGTTTCAAGAGTGATGATGTGCATAAGCCGGGACTCGACACATCCGTCGCCTCGTACAAGCCCGTCTTGGCTCCCCAAATCTTTGTCAAAGACGAACTATCTGCAGTTTGCAAGAAGCAACCAGTACTTCCTCCAATCATCATGCGGCGAAGTTCCGAGGACGAAGTGGCGGCGAATGCAACGTACAACGTCGTCAACAGGTGCCCCTTGATTGCGTCTAAACAACACGCTTTTGGGGTGCGCGAGGCGCAGAAGAGGAGGAGAGGCGAACCGCTCGGCCTCCCGATGTACGGCCTGCCTTCCCTTGGCGAGAGTGAAATCGAGGAAGAAGACAAACTCGTCATTGACGAGTAATGAATCAAACAGTTTAATTTTTCATAGATATTGTGAGTTGGTTTTTAGTTTACAATATTTTTTAATTAAAGAAATAATTATCATATATATCAATTATATTATATTTGGTGTGAGGTTTTTGAAATGTTATCACCTTTTTTTAGGTTTTGGATTTTAATTAAATACTTACGACACAGGTGTGGGATTTACATTTATTAATATCATATATTAAAATAATATTGTTCATACTGCACTTTATAACAAGATACATAATATCTCTGGTGTGGTTTTCTTTTGGTTTCATGTAGGTATCCTCATATTATATTAGTTCTGAATATCCAATATGTTTTAATAACTTTAGCTAGTAGTTCATGGTTGAGGTATATATTACTTAATACGCACACATATTTTATTAGAGCGCACTCATTTGTAGCGTATTTGAATCAATATGTGGTCACTATTGTGCATAGTTATCTATGCATTAACTGTAATATGATACAAAATGTAACAATAATATGGAATGCTTCATGCACACTACGGTCACACGATGTTTGATAGACCGGAGATGTTGTTTCGTCGTAACTTGCTAAGTAACGATTATTGGAGGGAAAAAGAACAATGCATTGAAACAAATCTTGACGCAATTTACAATTGCAAGTCAAGTATAAATGTACAATATTACAATAATAATGAACTGGAGAGTAATGTCACCTCTTGCTCCATTCATACACATGACATTAATTATCTTCAAGATTAGGTTTAATCAATATGATATTAATGTAATGTTTTGTCTTCGACTTAAAGAAATCTTCATATTGTCGAAGGCGTTATGTCAAAATATGATGTTTAGCCTAAACGAAAAGCTTTGACTTGATGTAAACTACAAATTGTCAAAAGACGAATCAAATTATGTTGTTTAACATAACCGATAAGCATCGACTTGATAAAATAATTGTCGAAATATTGATGTTTAGTATAATCGATTATCTTCGACTTTAAGAAATCTACAATTGTCGAGAATACTATGTGTAAAAATATCGGCTTAAAAATATTGGAGTCGAAGGAGAAAACTGCTGTACTCGATGCACTAACTGTACTTGAACATCGATTACATTGTAAGGAATACGGGACAAACAACAGCTGGAAGCTTTAATTCAATTGCTGTAAGCTTTAATTTGTGTAAAGCTTATTATAATTTTACTTTGTAACATTGTGGGAGGAATTTCATTAAGTTTAATTTGTTGTTTCTCATAATTTTATCAATTCGATCATTATCAAGTTGGATTCAAGTTTTTTTGTTTATTTTATTGCCAATGTTATCTGTTAAATATGCAGGCCTCACACAATATTACTTAATTGCTAGAGCAAACAATGAAATAAATAGATCTATACGAAATAACATCAATTTAGTAAATACTGTTGTGTAAGAGGATTCTTCTAATCAGCTTATTGTATAGATTAAATGATATCTGTATTTTATCTGCATTTCCAAAAATAAAATTGCTTAATTGGAATTATTCCATTTATTCGTTGTCAATTCCCTCACGTTGTCAAATCTCCTATCCCACTAATGTTAATCCTAGATAAACTATATTACCTATGCGTCCAATGTTAAACTTGGCGAACCCTACCAATGTTAAACTAAACGAGAAAAGATCTTATATAGCAAAAAAGGTTTTAATTGCACAGAAATGCTAATGGTATATCCATTTGGGATATCATTGTCTAAGAAATAAAACGTGTTTACACCTGATCTCCCCGGGTCCAGCCCGCGGAAACTAAAACCCTAGTCCATCCCTGTATTTCAACCCGGGGCGAGTTTGACTCGAGCCGAAACTAGTTACCTTTTCATCCACGTGAGATCTGTATTCTTATCATATTACTTGAAACACAAAATAATGGAAATGTTTGCATGATACTGCAATAATAAATGAACTAACTTATTACATTATTACTTTTATTATCCAAAGCTTCACAAACTGTGCCGATCATTGCTACATTATGATTTTGACAGAGACATTTGACGTTTGAAAAAGAAAAAACAACGAAATCTTACGGTATCCACTGCCTTCTTGATTGGTTTTGTTCAATGACAAAAGCTGTAAATACATCGTAGTGAAAATACATTCAATTTTTGGACCCAGGGCCCTGATTCTATAACTCCATTGCGATCGCTTAGCAATTATTTCAATGTTAATCCTTATGGAAGAAATTGCTAAGCGGTCGCAATGGGGTTATAGAATTTCACCTCAGGTAAAACCCTGGGTACAGATCCGAGTCGTATGGGTTTATCCCGGGGATTAAGTGGTGTAGTGTGAAAACAGATTAAGTAATTAATTAATTATCTTTGAAATTATCTCAATTTTGTGCAATAGGTTATATGCAATTACGAAGATATCAAAATTAATAGCAGGTTTGAACCACTGATAGGGCACTAGCCAAACTTTTTCCCGCTATTGTGCTGCAGCGCTGCCATCGGGAGTGAGTAAGAAGTGTGAAGTAAGCTTTGAAGTAAGCTGTTCGTGCCACTCAAAATTAAAACTCGCGAAACTTTATTTTGACAGGCGTAAGAAGATGTACTTACTGTTTAGATACATATATTTTTTACTCTAGTATAATAAAACGTGTAAAAATAAGAAGATAGTGCAATATCTTAAGCAAATTCGATTTCAATCTGAAGCGACACCCTCTCAATTGTTTTAATAGAAAGTTACAAAATTCCATTGTGCCGTGAGTCAGTTCAAGAAAGCACTGGAAACAAAAATATTTATGTGAGCTGTCATTATATGATCAAAATATTGTTATTACACTATCATTTCTAATAATTATCCACTCTTTCGGTAAATAACCAAATATCAACATTAATTCTTATAATATAACATGAAAATACGGAGTGTGGGGTAAGAAATACGTTGATTTGAAAAGCACAGCCTCGACGCTAGCGCCAAAGTGGCCGATCCTGTCGTCCTAGCTTGGCATCGCCCCATCTCCATGTACTTCCACTTCGTTGGTTTGATTGAACCCTATGATTGGGTACTTTACAGTCTGTACAAACAAAAGTGATCGAATCAATCTTGTTGAGACCAACTGCCACGAAAGAAGCGGCTGCCGGATGTTTTTTATGACTACAAGTCGCCATTTTAGTTAACTAGGGGGACCCGCTTACAAATTGTAAGATGCGTAATTCACATTTAGGTATATGATTAATTTATCACCAACTATCAAAGTTTGGGAAATGTATAAAAAGAGAGAGTTACTGCAAATTCCTACTTATTATTTCTGAATTTTAATATTTTTTTACATTGTTGATTTTTTTAATTCATTATAATTTTTATGTTTTTTTGTATTACTTTAAATTATTATTTTTTGATTTTTTTTAACCATATTTGACTTTAAGATTTTTTAATGATTTTAATAAGGTTTTTTGGTTCATTTTGTTTTTTTCTTTTTTTAACATAACTTTTTTTTTATAATTTTTATATGATTTTTTGGTTATTTTTTATTTCTTTAGAATTTCAAGTTTTTTTTAAATTGTTAATTTTTTTTGATTCATTATAATTTTTATGTGATTTTTTTTATTTTTATCTTATTTTTGTGAATAATTATTTTTTTTATTTGTTTATATTTTTTGAATTATTTGGATTTTTTTTTGAAAATTTACACTGATTTTTTGTTGTTGTTGTTTACCCCTTGCAAATAGTTTTAGACACAATTGGAAATGAAAGTCGGCCATTTTAAATACAATCAATTTCAATTGTAGGACATACGGACACTCGCGCATGCGCATGCGAGAAAAGTGTTCATTATGTAAGATGCGCAAAGAGAGATTCTACAGAATCCCAGAGATTTTGATTGAGATTTTGTTTGAAGTCTGGGTTAATTAAACAAAATATCAATTAAAATCTCTGGGATTCTGTAGAATCTCTCTTTGTGGATCCACTTCCTGGTATTTTATTTTATTTCTTGCCTTTTTTATTTTTACGGACTTTTTTTATTTTGTTTCTACTTTTTTATGAAATTTTTCGTTTTTGTTTATTTGATTATTTAACGTAATTTTTATTTATTTTTCAATAATTTATTTTGAAACGATTTTTTTTGTTTTATTTTTTGTTTTTTTCCCATAATTTACACTGGTTTTTATAACTGTTTACCCCTCGGGTAGAAGTCATCAGGTTCAGGTAAGCTGCTTATGTACGGTTGTACAGTTTCTCCGATCGAACTGAAATTTTTTACACTAAAGACCCCCCCCCCCCCTCCCCACTCCCGGGAAATTTTACACGGTCATTGGGTCTAATACTGCATGTGTTTCTGAAAATGATAGTGACATTTTATGCTTGTTATGAATTTTGTCAAATTACATCAACAAAATGCAGCAGCCCATGCACCTGGGGGGGGGGGGGGGGGATTTGGATCAAATGAATACCATAAAAAGCAAAAAGTCTATAATCGATGGTAATTTGAAGAATTTAAATGTTCAAATCGACCAAAATGTGTGTTTAAAATTTAAATCGCGTTAAAATGAACTAAATTTTATGGTGAAATTAAAATAATTCCCGGGCCTGCGCAGCCAGGATCCGCTAGGTACCCTGGGCCCTCCTAAGACCCAAATCGGATCAATAGTTCTCCTATTTTACCTTCTACTTTTAACTACCTCAAGGTACTACAAAAATCCACGGCATGCAACTGGATTTACAATAATTGAAAAGTGTACTAAATATTTAAATATTAACACAAAATTATGCACATATCATAAAAAGATTTTTCCGGTATATAGGCAACTAGAAAATATGGATACCCTAAAAATAACCTTCCGGGGGTGGGTCGGGCGAGGGGTGGGGCAAATCTGAATAAACGCCACTGTTTCTTTTACTTGTTGTTAGTTTTCAAACCAGGCATCGATACAAGGTGGTAAACTTGATGATCAATAACAATTTCCTGTCTCGAGAAAATATTGAGAACATCTATCTGTAAGAAATGTTCTTCTTTGTCAGCGGTGAGTCATGACTCATGAGTCATCCCTCAAATGTCCGGGCGATGACGTCACCTTCTGAGTCACGTGGTTATTCATCACGCGTAAACGTGCCATCGAGTACGAGTCATCGACGCGCCTGCGTCGAGATTGCATCACTTTCTTCGACATCTCTCAGTCGAGAGGTGACGTCACCCGATGACGTCATCACATGTCACGTGATGGGTGACGTCACCCGATGACGTCATTGTCTATCACCGATATATTTGGAGTAAGTATTCGTTCTGAACACGGTTGTCGAATGAAAGTGATCATTTATGGACACAATTTTATGAGTCGGCAAAGTACTGTTTTATCGGGGTAATTGCACGTTAAGGAATGTAAGAGGAGAGTATGACTGGGATGTGCATAAAGGACGTCACGCTTCCCGGGGGTTGGGGGGGGGGGGGGTGGGGTGATATAAGACGTTTAAAAGATTTTAATTTTAGTTTTTGTATGTTGGGACCTGTAACTTTACTAAAAATTAAAAATTATGATTCATTTCACAGTAAAAAAAATAATAATTATTTAGGTAGAAGGAAAGGGGTATAGTGATAGTTCTGTGACGTCTTTTAAGAGGGGAGGGGGTCATAACACAGCGTGACAAGGGGAGGGGGTAAATTATTTATTTACTGACACATTGATAAATTATGAAATTGATTGATTGATTGATTGATAATTGTGCTATAATTCCTAATAATATTACTGCCCTATAAAAACAAGCCACCAGTTGATTACAGGGCAATATTGTCTGGTGATCTTTCATTTAAACCAGTGTTGTGACTTATCTAGATAAAATTATCTAGTTTATTATCTAGTTAATTATTTTTTTTCTATTATCTTATCTAGATAATTAAATAATTGGTTATCTTCATCATTATCTAGATACAAATATTTTTATCTATTGGCAATTATCTAGATAAAAAATTTAAAATTCAAAATGTATTTGTGTGTATATGAACATGCACAAACCTCAAATGTCAGATGATATGAAAAAGGAAAATCATCTTCATTGAGTCACATTAGTTGGCTTGTTTCGACGCCCCCTTTTTTAAAAAACTTGAGTTCCAAATTTAGGATTCGAAAAAAATTGGGGAAGAGTAGTATTTCGTAAAAAAATTATTTATTATCTATAACAGTTATATAGATAATTATTTTTTATATTTATCTATTATCTAGATGATTTCTTTGATATTTATCTATTATCTTATCTAGATAAATTTTTGGCAGGTTATCTTTATCTTTATCTAGATAAAAGTAAGATTATCTAATCACGACACTGATTAAAACTAATGTTGGGAAGTATTTGTAGTGCCGGCGTATGGTACTTTCTTCATTATACGCGAAAAATGATAATACCTCCTAGGACCTATAATAGTCTGCTCCCGCTCAAGTAGGAGGTGTGGGAGGCGCAGCCCTTGCTGGTGGCAATTGTCACCAGCAATATGAATTGTCACAATTGTCACCAATAGACAACATCATAAATTATCTAGTAAGCTCTGCTTTTCAAAAAATTTCATATGCAGTACCGTGATCCAAGTATCTATTATGGTTTTTCAACAATGGATCATAACCATAATAGATACTTGGATCACGGTACTGCATATGAAAATGTTTGAAAAGCAGAGCTAACTAGATAATTTATGATGTTGTCTATTGCTGGTGGCGTAGATCAATTAATCTACGAATTTATGGTAAATATTTCATTACTGAAATCAATTTTTCAAGGTAATTTTTCATGCGCAAACAAAAAATTCAGAAACTAGCTTCCAGACATTTTTCCGAGAACTTTATTATTTACAAATCGGAAGAAATGAAGAAGGTGAACCTCATATACTCGGTGTTCTCAGAAACGCCGTTGCAATGTTGTGCTTATTCGTTTATACATTCCCACCGACTCAGCGTGGCTTCGTGGCTTCATTGAGTGTAGGATTTCCACGAAAGACTAAGCAATGCTGAAGACATTAACAAAACATCAGTCTGGCGAACTCTCAAATTATTTTAATTTCAGGGAATTACTTACCGGCATACGTGTTTACACCGTTTCCACAAGAGGGAATTACTTACCGGCATACGTGTTTACACCGTTTCCACAAGAATAGTTGTATTTCTTCCAAGCTTGACTTTGGTCAAATAACATGTACCTAATACCTATTAAAAATACATGCAAAATAATATGTGAAAAAAAACACATAAAAATAGACGGATCATGTCAAAAACATTCCAAAACGGTTAGAATTGAGTTGAAATTCCAAAATTTTCCGGGGCTATGCGCCCCGGACGCGTATATCCAATTTGTATGCTACCTCGTCACCAAGGTGCTATTTTCACAGCGCGTCTCCACGCGTCGCATGCCTCTTGTCACGCCCCATAGTGGAGGAATAAGTTGCAGCAGCCATTTCTCCCTTCTAAAGTGTGTGTAATTGAAGTAATGAGTGTTAATTATCCAGACAAGTGGGTGTATCAGGTAAATGAGATCAATGAGACATGTCAATTATAAGAGCAAATATTGCGTGTGAAAATGATGCTGTGTAGTGGATTGAGGAATTTGGGATTCAAAACAACACACACTGGATTGCGGGAATTCCATACGCAAAATGTAACACGAAAGGTACTCTAAAGCGCAAGATTGTCTCAAGAGAAAAGGCATGTGATGTTACCCATAATTATGTGGCTCCATAATATTCAGACAAATATTAATGATAATGTGGCTCCCGCAAATCAGCATTGAACATTGTTTCAAAAGACAGTTGATTTATACGTCGATACTTTTTTTTCACAGTGAATATGTCACAGTCACATGTGTTTCATTGTCTTGGTGATACAAGTGTTATTTTGAGAGCTTGCGAGCAATTCATTTGAACTTTTATGAACTTACATGGCGTGTTTGATCTGTGTGTACAATACATTAATAAATAATATTATTTTTTCTAATAAATTAAAAATTAAATAATAATTTAAAATACATTTCTAAAAGTTATGAATTACTTATTTTGTTTTGTGTTGATTCGAAATTATATTATATTTTATATAATGAAATATTTTAGCACTGCTATGGAATCAGATTTTTTGTCAAAGATATTATAACATTAATAAAGTTTCTATGCGAAAATTGTGGTCCCTTTTGTAATTTTTAAAAATAAAGGGGAAGAGTAAATAAATTATTAAATTTAATTAAAAAGTTAAATGAAATATTAAACCTAAGAAATTCCCATAATAATTCATCGCAAAACTTGCCAACAAAAATCAATTGTTTTCCAACCCTATTTTTATACCTACCTCTCGAACATCAATTTACATTTAAGAATTGAAGTCTTGTGTATCAATAAATTTGCTCTTCGGCTCTAGATTTGAAAACAATATGTATTGAGTAGGATGATACATTTGATATTTGACATTAATAATATAATAATAAATTAATTATAAATTTGCTAAATTGAATGTAAACGTTTTTAACTCGAAAAGGCATGAGAGAGACGTGACAGAATTAAATATACATTCTGCTGTGTGTAAGAATAGGCAAACAAGGCGACGCGTGGAAAGGCGCTGTGAGAATAGCACCTTGGTGACGAGGTAGCATACAAATTGGATATACGCGCCCCGGACATGCATATCCTGATAAGTTCAATACGTTTACCTATTCTTAAATCTCTTAGACCATTTTTTTTTTGATATTTTGCCATTTATAATTCCCCAAAATAGCTATACACTGTGATTCAAAATTGTACCAAAACGAATTACCTTGATCAAAAATTTTCTCGGGGGCTATGCCCCCGAACCCCCTGTTTTCCACTGTGACTTTTCAAAATATATTACGTATAATAATTGCTTTGGGCTTTGTACAACTACAAGCATTATTCATAAATTAACGCTACCCCCCCCCCCCCCCCTAACGAAACGCCAACATCCAAAAAGTACCCCAAAAATATGCCACCCCCAACTATTCAAGTGCCCCTCCCGAGAAAAATGTCTAGATGCAACACTGTATCCGAATGTACTTGTAATTTTGCCATCGTGGTTTTCCTCAGACGAGAGGCAAATGTTGGCAAGGTTCCCTACTTATAGATCACGACAGCTTCCTACCCAACGTCCTTCCTCATCTACTTATTCGCCATCATCTCCCTATCATCAGCATAATCACTTTTTGTCGCCAATAGCCTATAGTTGAAACAATGCGACGTTAAATACATATAAAAATTACACATGCATATACTTGAAAAATAGTTATGAAAATTTTACTTTATAAAGTGTATCGTTTCTCAGATTATTATACATTTTATTATTACCAATTTGCCAGTTTATTTTTGTTTTCAATTTACTATATTCCTATTCATAGTTTGCACGTGACATCATCTCATTGTTGGCGACCATCTTGATGGCACGATCCAGAATAGCTGTGATCTGTGTGTGTGTTTTTTTTGGCAATATGTGATACTTTTTAAAGTTACCTGGGCAGTTGTAGACTCCAGGGAAATCAGAAATAAGAAAAGTTCAGTTCAGTTAAGTTGTATTTACAAAAAAACATATATTTTTATTAAAGACTCTTAATGTTGACACGTTTCATTAGAGTATATGGGAAATATTAAACACATTAACTATCTACATGTTTGCAATTTCATTAATTACTAGAAAAATAATAATAAGGTGGCGTGTACAATCACATGATAAAAACATCGATTTACCTCCATTTTATGTTAAATATGACCCGTCAACGTGCCAACATAATGTCCGCCTTTAGGAGAAAACTTACTTACATTGCTGATATATTAAAACAAATTAAGTTCGTGCATTCTTACAAGTTATTCTAATTCACTGTAAAAACTATAGCACTTTTGTTTTTAAGATCTGACACATTTTTATCTCAAGTTGATAAATTTGTAACAATTCATTCAATATTATATTTTTGGATAGTGTATAATACAGTAACTTTTCATAATGGACAGCTTGGAAATGAATGCGGGGTGGATAAAATGCGTGTGAAGAAACTATTTCGTGGTTGAGGGTTGAAGGCGTTGGGTGACTCAATCCCTCCCCCACCCCCTTGCGGAAAGAGTCGTTAAACGTTATCTATCTGAACTGAATATGAATTGTCATCAAACTAAGGTGTAGTATGCACGAATATATTTTGAATCAAGATCACAATTTAACATGTGGCTGCAGAACAAATAAGGGAAAACAAAAAATAATTACGTAGAATGCAGAATAGAAGAGGGAAACAGCATTAGTTTCCAGAATTTAATAAAATTAAAAAGATTGGATCCACAAATGATTGTTTTCAAATCACTAACTGACCATTAAAGCACATATCTAGGGGTTGAAACACATGAAGAGCAACAAATACTAACCAAACCTGATATTAACAATAACCAGATGTAATTAAATGTAAACACAGGATTTCGTTTCTCTTCCATTCTAATGTCAATAGATAATCAAATGTATGAGGTTAATTGTATGAGGTTCCATACTCTGCTAAAACCAGTAGCTAGCTAACATTCAAAGAATGTCATTGGTTGTTGCAATGGCAATATTATTATAATATTAATGCTCTGTACATTTTGTTTACACTAATAATCAAGTCAACTACAAACTCCCAATCAAACACTTCCCTTATGTATACATTTTCACACGGTTTTCACCCCCCCCCCCCCCCCCCCCCCTTCAGTCAACCCGCATATGAATATTCTCAATACATTTCCCTTGCCTAATGATTTTCATTCGATTTGCGAATATTGATGCGGAAGGGTTGGGAAGGGGGGGGGGGGGGGGGGGGGGGGGATGCGGGTCTGATATTATGTACCTGGGTCTGAAAAGGGTCGATATTATTTTATTTGATTGATGAATAGTATATTATTTTCTATAGGATTATTATTGGGGATGAGAAAATAAAGGGAGAATAAAATTCAGTTAGAACATGATAAAATCATTTAAATTCTAAAATCAAAGATATGGCAATTGTTATGATCCCTTATGCCATGTAATTTCCAAGTTACCTATCTATATTTCCTAGCTATACTAATAAGTAACATTCTGGCATAGGTACATTTGCTTGGAGTGTTGTGTGCTTTTTTGACACAACATTAGATACATGCCAGATAATAAAAAATAAAATATTAATTAATCTATTTTGGTCCATGTTTTAGAAACTGTTTAAGAAAAAATGCGATACAAATAGCAGCTGACAGCAGCTGTTTTAGATTTACTCTTTTGCCAACTAGTTTTTATAATTAATTTGATTAACAGTCGAGCAATGACTAATGGTTGATTGTAGAACAGGAAGCGGTACCAACAAACAAAACGAAACAATATTGTGTTAGAAGGTTTTGAAATGAACTCTTAATTGTAACACTTATAGCGTTTTCCTCTGGCATGCACTGAATGAGAGCAAAGAATTGCTCTGTGACGTCATGCTCTGCACTAGTGCGGCAAAAAAAGCAACCCCAGTGGAAAACAAGTATATTTCCAGTTTTAACATAACCTAAAAATAGCAATGAATTTCATAGAATTCGTTTTAGATCATCCATTGTAGGTCAATTAATCTATCACTAATAAATACCAACTGCAATGTGAAAAGATTTTCCTCGAGTGGGACTCGAACCCACGACCTTCCGATATCCAGTCAGATGCTCTACCAGCTGAGCTATCGCCTATCGAGGCAGTTCACAGTGCAGCGGCTGTGTTCCAATATAAGCTGCTTTAGCAACTTACCGATTTTGAAGATAGGGTCAGAAGACCGTGAATTTCATCCACGTTTGACAACTGACTAACTTCATTCGACTTGGTATTCTCATAAGCAGATGAGCAGAAGCAGTTATTTGAAGATTCAAATAGGTTATAAACAGCAACTAATTTTCAAGCGTCCATCTTGGAATATTCGAGTGCAATGGCTTGCACTGAGAATTTTCTCAGTGCTAAAAATGTGCCCTCATAGCGTGCAAGTTTGCCAGTGGAAAACGAAAAAACCACTCCAGTGCACACTGGATTTCCCAGTGGAAAACGACACCCGCTCTCAGTGCAACCCATTGCAGCACCAGGGCGGCCAGTGGAAAACGCTATTAGAGTGAGGGCTGTTAGCACATAAAATTGGCAGAATAGTGCAAAATGTGATAAGAATTTTTACTTTGGTTGACTTATAGAAAATGTTCCGCTCTTTCATAATTTTAACCCTACAATTTTATTTTAAATAGTTTGTTTAACCCTCAAAGTGTTAATTTCGTGACCCATCGGTTTTTAATATGAACCTACAATCAACTGCGGTTCACGGACAGTTCTCCACCAGCGTTATCACTCGTTTTCATCTGTCAAACGGATTGAGATCGGAATTCCCAGATAAGTGGTCAACTTGCATCGGTGCGATCTCTTACGCTAACACCTGCGCTGCAACTACAGCGTGTGCATCAAGTACAACACTGAATTGTAAATAATATGACTGATTGATCCCAAACCTCTCGAATTATCTCCCCTATTATCTCGAAATTACTTATTTGGACTATGGTTGGTTTGTAAGATAAAAATCAATTTATAATTGTATCAATAATTATCGTTTTATTTCCATAATGTTTACAATAGGCCAAATGTATATGTATCTTGTATTTTAAATAGGCCCCTTTCTAAAGTATTTTGTATCTTTTTTGAAGATATAAAATACAAGATACATTTAACGCGTCTAGAATTTCAAATAGAGCAGACAAGCATCAGATAGAGCAGTGTAGGCAGACACGTTGAATAGTTGAATAGATCAAGAACATCTTAAGAACGTAATTTAATTCCTTACAAAGAGATCAATTTAAATTTAAATGTAGAAAGTAAGTCCCTACAGTTTTCACTTTTGGATGATACGTATAATAAGAAATTAAAAAGTTATCTTTAAATGTATCGGTTTGAAGTATTTAAAGATACTATATTTATCTTGAATTTTAAATTAAATACATCTCTAAAATGTATCTTAAGGTATCTTGTATATTAGATACCCAAATTAAAAGTATCGGTATCTTGTGTTCCAAGTAGGTAACATTGAAACCGAGTATTTTGCCCATGTCTGTGTATATACATAACATGCTACATAATTTTGTTATCGCGTAAAATGTGTTAAACGAAGACTTGATTTTAGAGTTTCAGAAAGCCGATACAATAAAAAATCTTAAAAACATCTCAAGTATCGAGTGACAAGTGGTTCTGTTGACAGTTGATAGCTACTCTACCCTTCATCGAGTGCATCGCCAGGTATAGGGTGTGCTAGGGGAAATGCAGAATAATGTGATAATTTATTATGATGTTTTGAAGGGTAAATACCTCATATTAATAAACAAATTGAAATAATAATATTCATTGATGAAACTTACATGCAACTAAATAAATAACAAACGTATCATTTTGATAAAACAACAGTCAAATAACTAATAATACCCAATAAAAAAATGTACAATCAACTCAATAAATTTGATGTAATATTGGTAATTTTACAACAGTCTCATTTTGAGAAAACAACATTTCTAATCTCGTGTAGTCGGGGTCAGGGTCGTGAGAAACAAACGAGCGCGGATTTTTAAACTGAACCGTGAAAAATCAGATGTGTTCTAAGAGTTATTAATCCATAATTTGCTTCGTGTATAATAATGATACGATAACAATTTTAGATTCAGATTCAATTTTTTACACATTTTTATTTTGACAAGAAATTCGAATTAGGTAATTTCAATTATTTTGTTCAAGAATTTATAACAGTAATAGTACAACATTTGTTAACTTAATTTTACTTGGCTGCCATAAGATACCATGGAGGAAACAACTCAAATTATCTCAGAAACTAGACACGAGAAGTAATATTTGGCATGAATATCAATAAGTAGACAACCATAATTAAAAATTTTAAAGTCAATTTCCTTGATTTTGTGTTGCACACTTTTGTACATCATTGTAATCATAAACTAAAATGAAAAATAATCATTATTACTGTTTATTAAAGGCTATATTTCAAAATAACAACGTATTTGTTGGTACAACACACTATTTTCACACATTTCAGGAAGTGTACCGTTTCATTCATAAATTTGAAATTGAAAATTGAGATTTTGGCGGAAAAACAACATTTCCTAACGAGTGACGTCATTTTTATCAACCAACAATGATGTTGCCATGGTTACAATAAAATATGCCATCACTTATTATTAGGAAATGCTGGGAATTCTATTTTCCCGCCAAAATGTCAAGTGAATTTAAATACCATATTTTAAAATTACGAATGAAAATTTACACTCTTGAGTTTGAAAATAGGGTCTTCAACATTTATGTTTTTATTGTGAAAAATTGTACTTTAACCGAATTAAAAAACTTTTGCATAGTATTTCCTATTGCTTGATTGAAAGTTTGAAAGTGTGTAGAGAAAACTAAACTAATATAGAAAATGGACCTCCGCCTACTACCTCTGAGATACAGATATCTAGGGATGGAGCGAACTTGGATTTTGATATCGACTATCGATATCATTTATATATCGATATATATCGATATATCGATATCGCGATATATCGATATATTGAAATATTGAAATATCGATATATCGATATATTGAGTATCGATATATCGATATATCGATATATTGAAATATTGAAATATCGAAATATTGAAATATCGAAATATCGAAATATCGAAATATTGAAATATCGATATATTGAAATATTGATATATTGAAGCCTTACCGGACGATACAACTATGTTCTTAATTGAAGTTTATACTTCTATGACAAAATAATTCATGTTTGCAGTGCAGCGTTTACCAGATTTATGGACAATTTCTCAGATTATTCACATTTCTTTCTTATCTGGCCGGTGACCCTATATCTTGGAATAGCTGTGTTATTTCTATTTACATTTTCTTTTGAAATTCCTAGAAGTTTTAGGAGCAATTTAAGGCATTTATGCGATCCTATATCAATAATTCCATACCTACATCGTAATATAATACTTCCATATCAATATTTCGATATTTCGACACATCGATATTTCAATATTTCAATATTTCAAACATCACTGTTGGTTGATAAAAATGACGTCACTCGTTAGGAAATGTTGTTTTTCCGCCAAAATCTCAATTTTCAATTTCAAATTTATGAATGAAACGGTACACTTCCTGAAATGTGTGAAAATAGTGTGTTGTACCAACAAATACGTTGTTATTTTGAAATATAGCCTTTAATAAACAGTAATAATGATTATTTTTCATTTTAGTTTATGATTACAATGATGTACAAAAGTGTGCAACACAAAATCAAGGAAATTGACTTTAAAATTTTTAATTATGGTTGTCTACTTATTGATATTCATGCCAAATATTACTTCTCGTGTCTAGTTTCTGAGATAATTTGAGTTGTTTCCTCCATGGTATCTTATGGCAGCCAAGTAAAATTAAGTTAACAAATGTTGTACTATTACTGTTATAAATTCTTGAACAAAATAATTGAAATTACCTAATTCGAATTTCTTGTCAAAATAAAAATGTGTAAAAAATTGAATTTGAATCTAAAATTGTTATCGTATCATTATTATACACGAAGCAAATTATGGATTAATAACTCTTAGAACACATCTGATTTTTCACGGTTCAGTTTAAAAATCCGCGCTCGTTTGTTTCTCACGACCCTGACCCCGACTACACGAGATTAGAAATGTTGTTTTCTCAAAATGAGACTGTTGTAAAATTACCAATATTACATCAAATTTATTGAGTTGATTGTACATTTTTTTATTGGGTATTATTAGTTATTTGACTGTTGTTTTATCAAAAGGATACGTTTGTTATTTATTTAGTTGCATGTAAGTTTCATCAATGAATATTATTATTTCAATTTGTTTATTAAAATGAGGTATTTACCCTTCAAAACATCATAATAAATTATCACATTATTCTGCATTTCCCCTAGCACACCCTATACCTGGCGATGCACTCGATGAAGGGTAGAGTAGCTATCACCTGTCAACGGAACCACTTGTCACTCGATACTTGAGATTGCATCGAAGATAACGCGGTATACCTGGTGGAGAAGTGTCCGGATACCAATCAACTGCAACCTTAATGCACAATTCCCTGAAAATGACGGTCATTTTATAGCTTAAACCCGTCGATATATCTAATTTCTTGAATAAGTACTAATTTTTTATCGTATCTTCATGACCATGGTGTTATATACTGGTTATAACACCATGTTCATGACACATCGATTATTATGCAATCACAATAAATTGTCAAAGTTTTATATTTCCACTGAAATACTTTTTTTCACTTTAGACAGCCAATATTTTGATGATTTCGACATTATGACAGAGCGGACAATTTCCTATTAGACATGCCACAGAAATTCTTATCACATTTTGCACTATTTTTCCCACTTTGATATGTTTAATTCGTTCGTCGCCAGGCGTCATTAACGGAGTTTCAGAACAGTGCGATGTTAAACAAATAAAGAGGTTCGAAATTATTACATAAGACATCTCAATAATGCCTTTTGATCAAAATCCTCTGATTGGTTAAGAAAAATTACCGTTGGTCATTACAAGTTACATTGATTTCTTGAAACCAAAATTTTATAGTCTTTTACAGTTTTCAGAAAAATTGGTAAAGAACAAATGAGAGTTTGCTATTTTAAGCTTTTCGAAATTGTATATCGATAATCGATAATGGAAATGCACGGCACATTAATTACTTGAAAATAATTGGATTTCAGTTCATTGGGTCATGCATTGCGACTCAACACGTTACACATATATAGCTTGTTTCTATCTGTGCATAAGAGGTAGATGGCCCGATGTCCGTTTTCTCGATTTTACTTTGCACACTTTTGGAATCATGCAATCAAGCTCTATCAATTGCCATTCGACTGATGCGAACAAATATAGCTTGAAGTATTACACTAAGACTCACGTCTCCTTTACAAAAATGATTGAATAAAGACAGAATAGTGAATATGCATGCAAATAAGTTTTTTAATGGTGTTAAAATATTTTTTTCCCAAATTAACAACATATTTGTGGGTAAAACACACTATTTTCACTCTCAAAAGTGTAAATTCCATTAATGAATGTGGAATTTAAATTCAGTTCACATTTTGGCCGAAGAAACGATATCCTGTCGAATGATGTCATATTTTATGTTACCATGGCAACATCATTGTTGGTTGTTGTTGGTTGATAAAATGACATCATTTGCCAGCAATACCGTTTTCCCGCCAAAATGTCCACTGATTTAAAATTTCTTATTAATGAATGAAAATGTATATACTTTTGATTGTGAAATAGTGTATTTTACCAACAAATGTGTTTTTATTTTGAAATATATTTTTTAATAAGTTTATGCATGTTCCTTATTACTGGTTTTAGAGCTCACCTCAAGAATGGACATCGGGTAATCTCTGTTGTACTATACACATTTACAAAACTTGTTTTTTGAATATAAGTCGCCAATTTGATGAACCTACTTTTTTTTTTTCACAAAAATAACACATACAAATACAATTAATCACAAAAATTAGTCGCGGCCACAAAGCCCTATTGGGGCTTGAATGTGGCAAATAATACATATATAATTAAGGTGCTGCAAGCGCGAGCGATTTTGCTGCTTTTTGTAGACACTTTTTGCGATACGATTGGAGACGAAACGGGTAGACCAAATTATTTGAAATTTTAATCGTGATTAGATAAAAGACAAACTTAGGGTTATCCCTTGGTACATTTTTAATTTTTTGTTTCATTAATTAGTAATAATTAGTGGATTTTTTGTGAAAAATTAGCTATTTTCTCGTCTCCCTGGGCGCCGTATAAAATTAAATTTCAAAAATGTGCCAAGGGATAACCCTAAGTTTGTCTTTTATCTAATCATGATTAAAATTTGAGATTAATTGGTTTACGGGTTTGTTCTCCAATCGTATCGCAAATTTCATCGTTTTGCGCGGTTTTGTTGAATAACCGGCGCCTAATTAACGATGCAATAAGCAAAAATGAAAAAGGGCTACTAATATACAATCAGACTGATCATGTGAACATCCTGTAAAAGTTACACTCACTTATGGAACAATTTTTCTCTCTCAATTTTCTAAAACGGCCGAGCGCTAGTATCACCTTAACACATTGAATACATTTTAGGTACATGAATACATAAATACTACAACAAATATAAATAATATGCACAAAGAGAGAAGGTGACAGATGGCAACAAAGTAGTGCAACAACAACAACAACAAAATTCTCAGTAATCAGTTCAGTTGCATTCTCTGTAATGCAACTCTAATAGCTGAACATAATGCATTGATAGCGGTACTCTCAAAATACTAACTAATTGGCTTTTAATTTGATAACGATAGATCAATAATTCGAACCATTAGTTTTTTCGTGCAGATGTTTTGTCCGATATGCCTATCAGTGCTTAAAGCTCTAGAGGGGCGCACCGTTGTGTTAAATTACTTATAAAGCTCATTGAAAAGTAGAAAAATGTGTTTGGAGGTGATGAAATTTGTGTTTGGATTTCTAATAACGGTAAGTTGTTTTACATTGTTTTATTGAGCGAGCGTAGCGAGCGTCTCCATTCTGCACTTTTGGACACTTTCTCTGTTTTTTTTGTTTTTTTTTGTTTGTGTGTTTGGACCGACGGCACAGGCCACAATTTTCTTTCGATCGAGCTGAAATTTTGCACACATACTAATATCATTCTAACTTAATCGTGTATAGTTTTTGAGAGCTGTCATTTGATTGGTTCAAGAATAAAAATATCTCCCGATTGGTCGAAAATCGAAATGTTCCGATTAAGTTCATATTTTGCATGGACATTAAGACTACCATTTTATATTATTTTACAAGTTTTCAGCCCAATCATTAGATAACTTATGCACAAATTGACATTTTCAATGTTTGGAACTGTCATGATGGTATGTATCGGGAAATTCCACCGCTTTCTGGATTGTTTTATTAATTATGTACCAAAGTGTATAGATAGCTATTCTGAGTTTCAATGAAAAACATATACTTGTTGACTGTGTGGAATATAATACAATTCATAAGGGATGTATATTATGTATAAGTATGCCTTAATTTTTTTTTCTTTAATATTGATCGTGTTTCACAGTTATGTTAGAAGCAACGTTTTGACTAGATAGTATATCAGTATATCACATTATATCAGCCCAATCGGTAAAAAATTTACATACTTATTTCTACTTTAAGTGTTTTGAATATTTGTTCACAGAGATTGATGGAGAAACAGCTATCAAATTTATGGCACATTGTCCTGTTATTAAATGTTTCCAGAACGTTTATGGAAAGTTGCTATAAAAATCATGTAACGATGTATCGTTAGTTACCTTTGATTGAAAGGACCGTGCTCGATTGGCGATGTTGCTCGTGTCGGTGCTCGCTCATCAACGCGTTACACAGAGCGTTTTCCTAGTATTAATTATCATAATATACAATGGTCTGCCATACAACCATGTCAACTCTATATCTTCTTTCATACTTTAAAGTCTACTAGCGCTTATAATTGTCAACCCTAAATTAAGCCACTAATTATATTTGATGAAACATTAATATTTTACATTATTTAATTGTATTTATTTAATTAATTGTGAAAAGTGTTTAATAAATTGCTCATTTTGAAATTCTTAACAGTATGACACGAATCTATTTTTGTTGCTTTTTACTTAACAAAGTCACATGAAACAACGGCCATCAAGCCAATATTTTCATAGTTTAGTACAGTTCGTTTGCAAATTGATTTCTAGCTAGATCAGTTTCTTGGCTTCACCTGAAAATTGATTTATAATTATGCTATACTTCGCTTTACTTTTTGATAATCTGAGCGAGAATCTATGGTCAAGGTCATCCATGCATTTCAAATGCTCGCTCATCAACGCGTTTCCTTAGCGTTTTCACATCAGTTATTTACCAACCACGAACATACAGATGAACTGACAAATTATAAAAAATTAGGTCCATGATAACGCGCTTCCTGTTTATTTTACTTTGTACCGTGACCGATGTCAAAAAGTTGACCTAAGAGTTGATAAGGACAATCATCTTGACCTCATAAAGCAAATATTTATGAACGAAAACATTCGAAAACTTCAAATATAATTTCGATTGATATTTATTATTAAGATGGCTTTGTAGTGAGCGTGGCCTTGACTAGTTTTTTAATCGATTGTTATCAATATCTTTTACCAATGTAATTGATACCAAATTAAGGCTTTGTACGAGTATTCAGAACAATTCAATGAAAATAATTTCATAGCTTGGAATAAGTTATTAGATTTATTTTGTTTAACAGATGTTTAGTGCCGTAATTTTACTAATTTTCGGGCACTAAACGTCTGTAGGACAAAGTAAATCTAATAAACCATTCAAGCTTAGAATTATTTTCATTGAACTGTTCTGAATACTCATACAAAGCCTTATTTTGGTAACAATTACATTGGTAAAAGATATTGATAAAAATCGATTAAAAAACTCTTCAAGGTCAAACTCACTACCCAGCCGTCTTAAATGCACTTCCGGGTTCGATCCGTGTTACCCTTCTTCTTGACCGAGTATTTTGTGGTTTTAACAAGTCGAGAGGCAATGCTGGGAAAGTATCTACTAATAGGACACAACCCCATCACCTTCTTCCCACAATAACTGCTCAAGTTACCTCATTCTAAAACACAATTTTAAATCAGGGACCGAAATAGTGATAATTTAGGTAGGTATTGGTATTGTGGTATTGCGTTTTGCCACCAAAAATTAATTAATTATTACAATCTAACTAAACAAAAAATGAAATATGTAGCTACCTCTAAGTTTGTCTGTTACATAATCATGATTAAACTTTCAAATCATATCATCAACCCATTTCGTCTGCAATCGCCAATCGTATCCAAAAAATTGTCAGATCGACTTACTTGAAATTTTGGTGACTTATTGAGCGAGCGAAGCGAGCGTCTCCTTTTGGCTCTTTTGGCACGGATCTCTGTTTTTTTTTGTTTTTTTTTTTGTTTGTCTGTCGTCTGCTCGTATACAGGTCGCACCGTTTATTCGATCGAGCTGAAATTTTGCACACATGTCCAGACCAAATATGAGATTTGCAGACCCTAATTTTTTTGAAATCCCCTGATTGGTTCAAATTTAAAAAAATTTATCTTTCGATTGGTTAGTCCAATCATTTTGAAATTTAGTAAAGTCATTGCAACCAACATTTTAACCAACATTTTAAGTTAAAAAGAGCATTGATAAGGAAATAGTAATTAGGGACATCCAAGAACTAGTATTGACAACAAAGAGAGCTGTAAAGAACCCTGGAGTGCGAGTGGTGATATGTGGCCTGCAGACGACCGAAGGAGTGATCATGAACGAGGAGCTGAAGAGGACTGCCGAAGCTCATAGTGCAGAATTTCTGGATGTTCCCTATATACCAGGATATAGGAGCAACAGATGGGAGTGGGAAGCAAAGACTGGGAGAGAGCTGAGAGTGAGGATGGAAGCGAAAGAACGTAGTGAGCAGAAGGATGAGAAGAAGAAGGATGAAGACATGAACAAGGATTTTATATCCAGGTGGGTCTGGAGGAATCGAAGGTAGGGGAAGGCGATGAAAGTGAAGATGAGGCCGGTGGTGTGAAGAGAAGAGTGAACAGAACGAAAAGTAAGAGAAATTTGCGAAGGAAGGTGAAAGTCGGGACACTGAACATTGTTTCCTTAAATGGTAAGGTAGAAGAAATCATAGACATGATGAAAGAAAGGAAGCTGGAAGTACTAGGACTAAGTGAATCTAAATGGAAAGGCAGCGGAGAGAAGGAGTGTAGAGAGGGCTATAAGCTATACTGGGCTGGAGGTGAGAGAGGCGTCAATGGTGTGGGATTTATGATAGCTCCTAACCTGAGGGAGAGGGTGATATCGGTAAACTACATAAGTGACAGACTAATAAAGATGAAAATCCTGTTAGGAAAACACTTATTGGAAATACTTCAATGCTATGCCCCTCAGACAGGTATGACAGCTGAGATAAAAGAAAGATACCTGGTAGAATTAGAAAGAAACATCTCCTCCATGAAGACACTGGTAATCGGGGACCTGAATGCCAAGGTTGGTCGGGAGAGGCGAGGCTACGAAGCAGTGCTCGGACACCACGGCTATGCTGGCAGGAATAAAGAAGGAGAGAACCTTCTGAATTTCTGCTTGAGAAATGGGCTACGTGTGGGCAACAGCTGGTACCAGAAGCGGCCATCGCACCAGATCACCCGATATGCACCAGATGGATCATCCAAGTCTGTCATCGACTATGTCCTAATTGGAAGAGATCTAGTGCTGGAAGTGGATGATGTCTGTGTTTGCCCCAACGTAGCAATTGACAGTGACCACCGCCTCCTGGTGGTGACTTTGCGATACCCCAGTGTGACAAGAACAGCGCCTGTCCTCAAACACACCAAACTTAAAGTGTGGAAATTGCAAGAAGAACAGCACAAACAGGAATTCAAAAGTATGATAGAAGAGGGAATACCAGACGGCCAAGTAAGAGCTGTGGAAGAGGAGTGGACAGAATTCAGAGATAAGATGGTAATGAGTGCAGAGAGAGTATGTGGCCGGGTAAAGGGAAAGAAGAGAGAAAAGGAAACACCATGGTGGAATGAAAAGGTTAAATACGTGGTTAAGGAGAAAAGGGACGCATGGCAAAGGAAAGAAATAGCGAGATCTGAGGAGAATAATCGGGCTTACTCTGAAGCAAAACAGCTGGTGAAACAAACGGTCCAGGAAGAGAAAAAGAAGACAATGGAGGTCTTTGCAGCAAAGTTGGATGAGGACTACAAAGGGAATAAGAAAATGCTCAATGGGTTGATGAAGAACAAGAGAAAGCAAGGAGATTCGAGAAGAAATATGATATACGAACAGGGGAACCTTGTAACAGAAGAGGACGAAATCAAGAAACTATGGGAGACCCATTTCAAGAACCTGTTGAACAGTTGTCCACACCCTGATGCTCAAACTCTAACCACCAATACTGATGACGCCGGCGTCGACCGTCCAGAAGAGAAAGATATTTCGGTGGAAGAGATTGCCGTAGCGATTGGAGAAATGAGCAACGGAAAGTCTCCAGGAGTTGACGAAGTTTCAGCTGAGATGCTGAAAGCGGCGGGACCAGCAGGCGCTTACTGGCTCTGGAGGGTGATTACGGCAGCATGGCAAGAAAGGAAGATTCCTAGAAATTGGGAAGAAGGAATAATTATCCCCACTTTTAAAAAGGGTAACCGAGGCCTGTGCCAGAACTATCGCGGAATCACCCTCATGAGCCAGTGCGCTAAGGTCTACGAGAAAGTGATTGGAAGAAGGTTGCGAGAACATACTGATCCCCAACTCCGAGAGGAGCAGTACGGATTCCGAGGTGGAAGATCAACAATTGACTTGATATTTACCTTAAAGCAGATGATGGAGGCAAAGTGGGAGGAGGGTAGGGATATGTACATGGTATTTCTGGACCTGCAAAAGGCATACGACTCGCTACCTCGACAGGCGGTATGGCAATGCCTGGAGAGGAAAGGAGTGTATCCTGAGCTGATAAAACGGGTCCAAAGCACATACAGTAACAGCCGCAGCATGGTCCAGACAGCAGTCGGAAGATCCGGGTGGTTCAACATCAACACAGGTCTCCGACAAGGCAGTGCACTCTCACCAATGTTATTTAACATCGTCATGGATGAGATGATAAGAGAAGTGGAACGGGAAGAGAGCGACCAGTCAACAACTCTTGTGTTTGCCGACGACATCATGGTGTGGGGAGAATGTGCACAGGACGTCCAAGAGAAGATCGACAGATGGGATGTAGTAACTCGGGAATACGGGCTCAGGATAAGCAGAGAAAAGAGTGAGGCCATGGTGATGAGTAGGGATAAGAAAGCCCAAAATACTAACATCCAGCTACAAGGAGAAGTACTCGAAGTAAAGCAGGAGTTCAAATATCTAGGAAGCATAGTGACCAATGAGGCTAGGATGGGAGCAGAGATATCTAGGCGGATACACCTTGCCAGTGGATTCTACCAGTCAGTCAGAAAGCTTCTGTGGAACGAAGACATGCCAACCAAATGCAAGATGCTACTCTACAAGACGTACTTCATACCAATACTAACTTATGGTGCAGTTACATGGACATTGACCAACAAAGAAGCAGGAAATGTCCAGGCGGCCGAGATGAAATTCCTCAGAAGCATCGCTGGAGTATCGAAGATGGGAAAGCAAAGAAGTACTGACATAAGGAAGAAGCTAGGTGTTGAGAGCCTCAACTATAAGATAGGAAGAGACAGACTACGCTGGTATGGTCATCTTAGAAGAATGAATCCCAAGAGAATACCGAAGAGAGAATTTGAAAGAGCGAGAGACCGGGAAAGCAGAAGGGGTAGACCGAGAGTGAAGTGGGAGGACCAGGTGAAGTGGGATGTAGAGGAAAGAGGTGAGGAGTGGGGAACAGTGACTGCAGAAAGATTGTGGGAGGACAGAGAGAGGTGGAGAGTCATGGTGGAGCGGCAGCAACCAGAATACGAAGAGGAGGAGGAAGAAGAGTGTGATGTGTCAGGACCGGCCACCCGACATCACTGAAGCAAAGGCCCAAGATGGATGGTGGAATTCCACCCCCCGACCCGACATTGTGTTGGAAACGGGAGACAGATATTTATTATTATAAAAAGTTTAAGCAAAATCCTCCCATTGGTTCAAATTTGAAACCATTTTTCCGGTGATTTTTGTATTTAAACTAGAACCGATTGACCGACCAACTTAAAATTTCGCATGGTCATTGGTGCCAACATTTAAGGTATTTTTGCCAATTTTCAGTCTAATCTGTCGTTATTTTCAAAAGTTTTGTAATTTTAGGGACATTTTGTGTGTTGGCTGTCAAATTCACGACGACTTCGAATCTTCAGTTCAAGGCAAGGTAGTTAGAGAAGAAAGTTTCAAACGAAATGAAACTAATGATATTGTGAACACAGTAATATCATATCATATGAGTGGTTCCAGGTATATTGTTTGAAAGATATCTTGTGATTTTTGAAACTTAACAAGGAACCGTTCAATCGAAGGTTTAATCGATCAACTTAAAACTTAGCAAGGTTATTGGGACCAATATTTTTGGAGATTTTGGAGATATTTATACAAGTCTGTGACGAAATTCAAGAATTATTGGCTTTTAATGACATTTTCGATATACAGAATTTCGGTTCGAGGTGTTGCGCGTATCAGTGCTCGCTCATTAACGCGTTATTCAGAGCGTTTTCCTAGCGGATAATCATGCAAAACACAATCCCTGAAAAAATTAAACACTTCTCGTGTCCAGTTTCCGAGATAAATTTGTCTCCACCATGTTATCTTATGGCGGAAAAAGAAAATCCTGTCATTTATAGGCTATAATGAAGATCTATTTTTTGTGTCTATAGTTTTGACCGAAAATTTTCCTTATGGTAGACATATGAAAGTACTATCAGGAAAAATAATTAAAACAATGCCAACGTGTGCTATTTTTAAACCAAATTCGAAATTATTTTCCTATACCTCCCTTAAGCTTTGTTCATCCTCTGATGACACATAATTGAAAACTCATTGTTGGACTGGAGTTGCAAACTACAGGACATTAAATGAGTCGGTTATACTTAAATATATTTGACATTTAGGAAAACGTGTTTAGAACTTATAATTTCAAGAAAAATATTTTTGTATATCGATCGATTGCTCTACCTTAAGTCTTCACAACACTTCCAGATATCCGGAATCTCCATCATCACTATCGGCGCCTTCATCCAGGTCCTCTACTCCAGCTTCTACCAGTTCGTGGACAGCAAGAGTCTGGTGGGTAATCAGATCCTCATCTCAGCAGGTGTCTTCATAGTGGTGGTCGTCCTGGCAGTGTTGGCTCTTAAGTGCTTCTGTGACGCGATCAACCACAGATACCTGCAGAGAGTGGTGAGTGAGTCACAACCCTGGTTGGAATGATTTAAATAAAAATCAGATTGATAATGTTAAAAAGCCAGGTGACGAATGTTAAATGAAGCGGAAATGAAGCGTAGAAGACGTTCTGTTTGGTTTTGTGATGTATAAGTGATTAATCATGCTCCGGAGAGCGATTTTTTATTGTTAACAAAATTAAATTAATACGCTGTTACGACTTCTTGGGGAAAAGGGGAAGGAATTCAGGGGAAAGGTACATCAAGTTATGAAGGATTGATCGATAACTACTTATAATTCTGTTATTACGTACTGATTGATTATACGAAAATTCGGTAGTAAGGGCCCAAATCTGCTCCACAATTCCAAAACATTTCCAGGGCCCCTATTATGTAAGCCAATACAGATTGAAATGAATTGGGTGCCGTACTATCATTTGTTAGGATTGTTGTTGAGGGTTAGATTGACATTGGAGACAAGAGAAAAGCGTCTCCATAACTTCTCATTTCCACCAGAATTAGTTTACAATATTCATCAGCAGGAAATGTAACTATGACTAGGACCTGCTACTCCTTACCCGCCAACCGACTGGCCAAGTCAAATCACGTCCACATCTTCCTCTTCTTCCACATTCGGTCTGCCCTAAAACTCTCTCCATCTATCTAAATCTGTCCACCATATTTCTTTAACTAGGAAAACGCTCAGTGTAACGCGTTGATGAGCGAGCACGGGCACGTAAATTCTCGAACCGGAAATGCGTGAACGCACAGAAAACATATACATCCATATTGAATTGAAAAATTATCCACTTAGTCAACATAAATGTATCTGCTTTTCATTGAAACGTGAAAATAGCATCTAAACACTGTGGGTTCCTAAAGCAAATCAGATCCATGTGGCAGTGAAAAAACAGTTATTTCGATCACGGATTTCGATACTTCATCTCTGACAGCTATTAAAAATTTCAATAAGTGCATATGTTCTTAACTGGTAGGTCTGAAAATTTGTAAAATAATACACATTATTGGTCTTAACGACCATGCAAAATATGAGTTTGATAAGATTTATCGAAGACCATTTTCATTTTTCAGCCTATCAGGAGATGTTTATTAACCAATCAATAGATTTAAAAAAAAATGGGTCAGCAAACAGAAAAGGTTGTCTCTACATGTGTGCAAAATTTCAGATCGATCGGTGAAACGGTGCGACTACCATTGCTCCAGGTAGCAGCCAAAGGAACAAAAAAAACAAAAAAACAGAGGTCCGTTTCAAAAGAGTCAAAAGGAGACGCTCGCTTCGCTCGCTCAACAACCGTCTCCCAATTTCCTCATTTCAAGCACATCCCTTTCTCTATGTGAAATTGTTATTTAGACATGAAACCCTGACTTGCGTTGTGTTCCAGTTGGCCGTGCTTCTACTAGGAATACTTACCTTGGAGATCGTGGGCATAGCAACGAGCACCATAGGCTGGTGGGACGAGAGGTCGTCTGTGGAGACGAAGCTTCTGGACACCATCTGTTACTACGGCACCGACGAAGACTCGACTTCCCAGTGGGACAAACTACAGACGGAAGTAAGGGTTAGACGGAATACATGTTAGGAGACGTGCGTAACGCACTGTTCTTCAAAGTGTTTTTGTAAAATTTATCTATAATCCTCACAGTAATAGAATTTCCAAAAAATCAGATATAAACGACCCTTTCAAGCTTACTGCACTATATAATGCCACATACTGGAGTACATTATGTTCTCTGATATGACCGCAAAGTGTTCAATATGATAATTATTGCAAAATCATCGTCTTTATACTTTGAGTCGTTACTCGTTCTCGTACCAAAGGTCAAGAAGTACTCCAGTATGCCATTATTTAGTATATTAAACTTAAAATAGTCAATAACTGATTTATTAAATTATGTCACTGTGAAATCAAATTTAAGAAACCCAGAACCCGAAATCATGGCTCCATCTATAAAAGTGAGCGAATTTAAAATAATATTGAAAAAAATACATAAAAACAAGACAGATCATATCGAAAACGTACCAAAATGCTTGGAATTGAGTTAAAAAGTTAAATTAATATAGCACCTACATCTCTTAGACCAATTTTTGAAAATGTGTAATTTATATTTTTCCAAAATAGCTATCGATTCAAAATTACACCAAAACGAAAGCCCTATTCTCCACTCTTCTTTTCAAAATATTAGGATTGTCCATGAAACTTCATCATGTTTACGTCCTTGATTGTTTTATTCTCTCCCAGCTGGCCTGCTGCGGTGTGTACGGCCACGAAGACTGGAGTGCCATCTGCAGGATCTCCACTCTTCCCGACTCGTGTTGCTCGGACATCTACGCCAGCGGCAACGATACCAACTGCTCTTACATGGCCAACATCACAGTGCACGGGATGGGATGTCACGAGGCACTCTGGACGAGGCTCAACACCAACATCTCGGCGATGAAGCTCATCGGCATGGTCTTTGTACTGTTACAGGTTGGTAGACGTGCGTTTAGTTCCGTACATAGTTGAATTCGGGGTGATGCGGGGGGGGGGGGGGGGGGGGGGAATCTCCCCATGTCTAATTTGTCCACTTCACCATCCCCCCAAGAAAGATCCTATTTACTTAAAAATAAATGAATAATACAATTTCTAGAGAATTTGTCAATTTTAGCCTCCTAGACGCCATTTGTTGAAATAAAAAAAGCCTTAAATTGGGTCAAAATCGCGTAAAAATGTACCAAATTCATTACTGAAATTAAAAATAAAATCAGGGCTGTGCTCGCCGGACGCGACTTTACATATACTAAATTGGCCCAGAGCATAGGGTTCATTTGGAGCTTCTCATTGGCTGAAGCCAGTATGGCGCTATATTCAAACCATTGCAAAACACTTATATTTTGTGAGTGTCAAGTGTTAAAAAAAACAATTAGGGAAAAGCATAAATAGCAAACAATAGAAAATTTGGCAAAAATTATCAAATAGCAAAGTTGGCCGCTGGCGCGAAATAATGCTGAGTAATTGTCATTGCAATCTCAAATAATTCGGAATCTTTTAACTCATTGATTTTAGTCACCCTTGTTTCGAATGTCCACCTTTTTGCTCTCATTCCACTCATTATGATTAAATGCTCATTAACAATAATTAAACATTTTTTTAAATAGAAAGATATAGGTACTTTCGTAAAAAAATTCCATGATTAGGGTGTTAATTTGCTTGATTTTTCTGCAAACTCTCATACTGTAGAATATTTGAACTGCAATAACTTAGTCAACCCTGAATAAATTTCAATATTGTTACACGTATTATATTCAAATGTGAAAACTCATTAACTTTTATTCAACAAGTTCGTAAATAAAAAGTATCTACTAATATTGATTGACATGCGTTTACTTAAAATATTGTGCAAAATGTCTGCAAATTTTAATAATTTTGAATCATATTTTAAATTTGTCACGCTTATTCCACTCTATACTTAATTCTCTTCAATTTTGCTTTTGAAATTTTTAACTTCAATCCCCGTAATTATCAATATTTGCAAATTTCCTAATTTAAACGACGTTGATTTTATTGGTCTATTATGCCTCAGGTGACCTCAAATACAATAATATAACCGATATAATTTTAATGAAATAAATAATATGATATTATGTATCTATGGAATGCTTAAGCTTGACACAAAGTTTGCTTAGATCGTATCTACTCTCATATTTTAACCAATCAAAAGCATCTTAGAATTTTGATTTTTTTCTAACACAAATTTTTAGGGCTTTTGATATGTCATAGAGAGAATTTTTATGAATATAATGCTACCAAAAAATGTTTCAATTAGTTTTGGTCTTGGTCGATATTTGTAGTAGATTGACTGAACTGCATGAAATGAGACAATTAAACTTTTATTGTTTTGTGTCAGCCTCCAAATCACTTCATTAAGAATATGCGCGCGCACTACTTGCAATTATCACTTTTCCTCAATCAAATTACATATCTAAGTGCTTTGCAATGGTTTGAATATAGCGCCATACTGGCTTCGGCCAATGAGATGCTCCAAATGAACCCTATGCTCTGGGCCAATTTAGTATATGTAAAGTCGCGCCCCGGACCCGCATGGTGCTGAGGGCCCTCATAAAGAACTTAAGTACATAGAAAACCATGTACGGCACCTAGCGAGACATGAAAATTAAACAATTTTTAACCAAAAATCAACTAATTATTACTAATTAGTAAATTACAAAGGAAAAAAATACGAATGTACCAAGTGATAACCCTAAAGTCTTTTATCTAATCATGATTAAAATTTCAAATAATTTCGTCAACACATTTTGTCTCCAAACGTACTCAAAAAAGTGCCTGCAACAAGCGGCAAAATCGCTCGCGCTTGCAGCGAGGCAACCTTAAAAGCAACCGTAGATGCATTATTTAATAATCATTGAAAACCGTAGGTCGCAAATGAATCTAGAATCTAGACAACGCTCTACATTTACCCAGCTACCCCCCCCCCCCCCCCCCCACCTCGAATAAAATTGACGGCTATAAAATGGCAGCTATTCTCAGGCCTCTTAATCTATTATTTCAACTGCGCATGCTCACAACTAGCGTCACGCAAGTGCGTGAGACCATTGGAGAGATAAGAGCTGTCAAAAGAGAAGTAGTAATAACAATGACACACATGTAAAATTATAACTCATAAAAGATAGTTATTGTAATCGACATTATTTATCACGAAACATGCCCTGGTTTTAATTAGATAGCATGAACTCGGTTTATTGTATTTCAGTTTTATGTCATAACCTGCATGTGGTATAAATTTTAATACGAAATACGAAATTACGAAATTAAATACGAATACAAAAATACTGAATTAAAATATTAAAAAATATTAAAAAATACTAAAATATTAAAATACGAAATTAAACAGCTATCTAAAAATAAAATATAAATGGTGTAAAAACATTCATCAGTCTCTTAAAATAAATTTAAGAAATTAGTGTATGTAAATTGATATATATTTTTTTCTTCAAAATATATCATCATGTTTGGAAAACATACAATTTTCACCCTCAATGTGTTAGTTTCCATCACATTTAAATTCAGTTGTCATTTTAGCGGGAACGAGGAATACACTTGCAAACCTGGCAATAAAATGTCAACATTTCAAAAACAAACAATTGATTAAATTAGTGCTTCATGTGTGCCAGTGTCGTTAAATCTAAAATTAAAAAACAAACGATGCATCGAATTGGTGCTATTATGCCAATATATTGTGCCAATTAGTCCCGTTGAATCCAGAATTGCATATTTCATATTCATCTCATATAGACGCAACCAAATGTCAGTTTCGTGTGAATAATTGTCAAGTTAAATAAAAATATGTAAATTCAGGAAATCAAATTAGTTGAAATGTTTATTTTAATGTATAGTTTCAACAAATTATTGTGAATTTCATTTAAATTTCTATAATTCAATTGTAACGATTCAATTGTCAATCTAATTTCAATTGCAAGGTGAAATTTGTGAAAATGTTTTTTGGTGTATTCCAAAAGATATAAATGATTATTTATTTTTAAGTGTATTGCTCCGGAGTAGCCAATTGGTTATAGGGCAGGGGTCAGCAACCTTTATTAGTCAAGGAGCCGATTACCCAAAAGTTAATAAATTAGATAATAATGGGAGCCGTGGTAGACGTAATCAAATTTATTTTGATTATTTTATTTATTTTGACAGTTTGACCCCCAGCTGTTGCCCCGCAGGGCAATTTTTAGAATGTCAACAATTTAAAATGATTAAGGGTTCCTCAAATGAGCAGACTAAATTATAGGACCTTCCAATTGTTGCCCCGCAGGGTGATTGTTTTAATTTAAAAATTTATAATTTTTAGATTCCCGATTTTTAATTTTAATTTTAAAAGCCTCTGGTTGCCAGCCCCTGCTATAGGACATAGTTAGTGATTATAATAGTGTTTTTATTTGATAATTCAACTGAATCTTCTGTGTTTCAGTTGCTTGCTGTCGCAATGTCCTGCTTGAAAGGCGACGGAAGTTTGTTCGGGAACTTCGTTGAAGCTGTTGCCGGGTTGTTCCTCTTGACACCCAGATAAATAGATAATACCAACTGATAAAACAAATAATCGCAATTAAAATAGCACTACTATGTGATTACCATTTCAATAGTTTTTTTTTGATAAATGACTATAATGTGCCGTTTGCTTTTTATCTACTTTTATATTTCCAATAAGGAAGGGCATTTGTCTATTGTAACAAATGCGTAAATATGCAAAAATACTAGCAAATTGATTCCTTTATGTGGGGAGTAAATTATTTTCTCTGTTTTTCTCTACAATGTTGTCAGATCCATATATATTAATTATAATAAATAATCATAAAATTTATATAATTTATGCGGAGTGTCTATTCGCACGAAACACGAAACACGAATTCGTGCACGATTTTCGTGCGAATAGCCACTCCACTGTGGGCCGGCTATTCGCACGAAAATCGTGCACGATTTTCGTGCCGCATTAGTTCATTTTCGTGTCACTAGAGCGCTCACTAGTCGCGCTGTTTAGGTTCAGTCGTGTCACCAGTGTCGTTTTTTTAGTATACTTTCGTGCCGCGAAAAGCGTTGGTTGGCGTCGTCAGCTGTCACAGCTGAGAGCTGTCAATGTCAGTTTTCCGCCTATTTCATTAGGTTTTCCAAGTGGTCACTGTGTTTATTTGAGGCTTAGAAATGAAAATGCATTGGAAATGAGGCTTGAAGCAGAACCCATAGTAAAGTGAAGTTCATTACCTATCCTTGAATTCTACCAAAGTGCAATGTAGACCAAGTCAATTTTGTAGGTAGAAAGAAATATGTAGGAAATTAGCTCTCAACTTTTCATATTGATGAATACAAAATTATTTTATTTACGTGTAGTTACCTACATTCACCTCACTCACCTACTGTTTTCTTACTGGTCTAATAACATGCAACATTTTTTATTTAAAAACAATGTTTTTAGAAGATTTTGTAAAAGACCTGAGGAAGGTAATAGGATTCTACATTCACATTTGGTAGGTACTCTCAATAGACTTCTAAAAGAATTATTACACGAGTCAACAAGTGGGATTGGCTCAGGAGGTAGAACACAATATCTCAACAATGTAATGTTATATGTTTTATTGCAAAATAAACAAAGTTTCATTGAATTTGTAAAGAACAATTCAAAGTAGGCAATAGGCATAAGTTATAAATGCAGCGGTTAACTGCTATTATTTGGCTGCAGTGGTAAGGTCGTCTTGGTTGTTTACCTCCAGGTAAAGCGACTGCCGGCGTTGACCTTTGCGATGATGTGACCCAGTGACCTCAAGTAACAAGCAGTGATAACAAAAATGTCAAGAGAATTGTCATTGTTGTGTAGAGATGCTGCGCTGTTTACTCGGCGTCGATTTCGTGGCCCCATGGTTACGAAGGCATCTTGTCCTCGGCTCGTTCAAAGACTTGTAATCCCCTGGCTGTTGGCTGAAGCAAGTTGGTTCTGCATGTAAAGCAGGAACTGCAGACTCGTCGGAAACTCCCGGAGTACCTACGCAAGTTGCTGTCCACGCAGGGTTCGGTGTAGATTAGTATCACTGTTCGTTGCGGTTGCACAATTGAAAGCACCGATGAATAATTTTTTCTAGGCTACTACTAATATTGGCATATTCGCCGCGACCATCTCACGTGACCTCCCCTCCCCTCGAATAATCTACCCTAGATAGGCAAACCGACACGAGAAGGATTCAAGAATATGGACAAAATTTAAAAATGTTACCGTCTGACGGTAAATTTACTCGAGGAAAAATACGGTAAATTCCACATCACTAATACTTTATTCATTACATTTCTGTAGTTAGAGTAATGTATCGAACCTCCTTCTTTCACTACACAGCTTGAAAGGATCTCACTTATGAAGAAACTTGCATTCTCTTCTTCTGTGAGAGGTTCTTTGTGACAATGTTGTGGGAGGGTTATTTACGGGAACCACGGTCTACAGCTGGTTTCTTCTACTCTCGTATTCGTTCACAGTTCTGTAGCAATGGCGGAGAGTCACTCGGCACAGCACATCACCGTCTGCTCCATAAGATTGGTATGAATGGGACACGTGAACCAGCTGAAAACAATTAAATACATGATTACGGCAATAATAACTTTTAGAGATGTTGCACGTAGGTAGGTAGGTAACGGTGCTCGCTCATCACCGCGTTACAACTAGCGGTTTCCTAGTTTAAAATTTAAGATACCTCTTACTACCTACCACGATAACGATAAGGTTTCCTTCAAGGCGTAGCGTCTGAAACACAATTATGCTGAACTTGTCTCGTAGTATTGACAATCATCCTCAATCCCTCGTCGTAGTACGTTGCCGACAGAAGTTGCTCTTGCGATCACCAAAAATCATCCACTAGAATGGAGATAGCAGGCATATAGATATTGACAATTAAGGCAACTCATCATGTCATTAGTAAACTGGCTCTTTGAGAAATATTTCATGCATAGTATGGCCAATTTATTGAGCTTGGTGGGAGATAGTCTAACCATAACCAAAGATTCCATCATTAGGTCCAAGGTATATGTCATTTACCCTGCCAAAACTGCATAACTATACTTTCTACCTACATCATCACGATGAGGTGTAGCTTGTGGCAGTTAGCTACAGGTTATGTATTTGACAGCTTACATAAACATCTTTTTATGCACATTTGTATTAATGAATGACGACAGAAAACTCATAAAATTAACACACTGAAATACGTAACTACTTGGTAAGGTAGGTGGTAGGATACCAGATACCTACCAAACCTCTACACGTTATAATATTAATATAAGCCAACAAAATAATGGAAAGTGAAATAAGGTTATCTAGCGGATTATCTCCGGCAGGAAACATGCTTAAATCAGTTAGGGTTAATAATATCACATTATAAGATAATTTTGTCTAAAGGATTGAACGAATTAAAGTAGGTTTAACACTTCGTAATTACCATAAATCTTTATTTTATAATTGTAAACAAAAAATTACCAGTAAAAATGTCGTCTTCCTTGACACTGACAGTGACAGCTGTACAGCAAACAACCTTCCACGTGACGTCAGTCTTCTTTCTTCATTTCGCGCTCATCGCGCCATCTAACGAGAGCGCCTGGAACTTCCAGCGAACGCCGCACGAAAATCGTGCACGATTTTCGTGCGAATAGCCGAAACACTGTGGAGTGGCTATTCGCACGAAACACGAATTCGTGCACGATTTTCGTGCGAATAGCCGGCCCACTGTGGAGTGGCTATTCGCACGAAATTCGTGCACGATTTTCGTGCGAATAGCCTCGGCCTAATTTATGACAGTAGAGAGTCTCTACTAATAGGCCACGACCGTATCCATTCCAATCGTCCATCCTTACCAATTCGTTTCAGTTTTCAGCATGTTATATATTATTATTCAATGCGCCATTAGCCTAGTTGCAGAACAGTGCGACGTTAAACACCGTTCATTCATTTTATGTAGTAACTAAGTTAGCTTTCAGATGTCGCTAGGCTCTCTATCCTTCATTCTTGCCGGTAAAGAAGTTTCTGGAGGCTTGTGGTCATTTTATACCAAAAACTCCCCAGTACTAGTAAAAAAAATATTAAAAAAGGGCTTGTGACAATATTATTTCATTAATTAATAGTAGATAATTTTTTTTACTCATTTAATACATTTGAGTCATTTCATAATTTTCGCGGGAAAGAAGATTTTATTTTACCATTTATGCAGTTGGCAACTTGGCACAACTTTTATGAAAGTGAGAGTGAAATGTCAACAAGAAAACGTCAAACTCAGCAAAAGCTGTCAAACTAAATTGGCATAACACTATGAAGAAAACACAAATGTTTTGCTTGAGATTGTTGTGTTTGTTCTATGATTAATAGTGAATTAAAACTACACTAGTCAAGAATACTCCATTTGTTTCTATTGGTAAGTATGAGTTTCATAGTTTCATAGTTTTATTTCCTTTTCACATTACAATAGTACATATTACAATGTATTGACCCTTGAGAGACTCAATAATGAGGCCCCCATATGTTAGGGTATTTAGGAAAGTATTCTTAAAGTAGAGTATTAAAATTTAAAATATGTAGGTATTTATAAGTACTAACCTACCTATCCTTGCAAACACAAATTCTCTTCATTTGCCACTATAATGCAGCATTATTTAGAACAATATTGACAGGAATGTAATTTATTGTAAACGTAGGCATTGACCTACACAACTTTAATTGACAAGTAAAGCAACAAAGAGATCTAAACACCCAAAGGTCGGAACGTCGGTTTACAGGGATGTTTCTAACTCCGGATTTTCTCGATGTTTTGAACCGCTGTACCAAAATCTCCTGTGTGCTTTATTTGTGAGATAAATTTTAAAATGCGCTGGTTCTGTTTTGAACTTTGTATTTTTAACGAGTCAGTAATGAGTGGCCGTTTGGAACTTTGAAGTGTTGAATCGGAATATCACATGAAAATGTCTTGCATGAGTAGGTAAATACATTTCAACATGACGGAACAGGTTGGCTGAGTGGTTAACGCTCTCAGCTTGTATTCCGGAGGCCCGGGTTCGATTTCCGCGGCCGTCCTTCCTGACTGGGGTTTTATCGTGGTTTTCCCTCAGTCGTCAGGCAAATACTGGGAAGGTACCCTACAATAGGCCACGACCGCCTCCTTCCCACCTTCCATCCTTACCTACTCTTCACCATCATCTCCCAATCATCATCATAATCATTCATCCGTCGCCATTAGCCTCGCTGCAAAACAGTGCGACGTTAAGCCCCAGACAAAAAAAAACAAAAAACATTTTAACATGTTTCTGTCATTTTATTCTCACTATTTTTAGTCATTATTAAATGAAACATGCAATAAGAAAAAGGTAAATTAAAGGTACCTAATATATTATAAATAAATCTATTATAACGTAGTTCTGTTCCTGTATTTAATTATTGTTGTAACTTGTGTTTCTCTCTGCAGAAGTGAAACCCAAAGCTGCTGCACTCTCCTGTGAGTTTGGTCTGAAGAGAGATTTCAACTCAACAACTACGGACTATAACATGCAGGTCAGTTTAGTACTACCTAGGAACCTGTAACAATTACTTTGAGCTACACCACTCAATTTTTTAAATTTATACCTATGAGGCTATGACAGAACTTGTCAAAATTACCAAAATCTTGCCAATCTTGGGTAATTCTTGTTAGGTAGTAGGTATATTTTTTTTTAGAATCTAGACAATTTAGGTAAAATTGTCAAAATTTGACCAGATCTTGCTAAGATCTAGCCAAAATTGTGGCAAGATTTTTCATCAGGGAAGTGTCAAGAAAATTTCTCAGGACTTGCTGCAATTTTTTTACACAATGAAAATTTTATAACTTTAATAAGTGTCGGAAATTAATGGTCCAGAGTAAAAAGTTTCCAACAGTTACAGAAATCAAAAGTTTTCCATCGCATCACTAATTGCGCTGGCAAAGAATAACTAAATGACATGTCAATGGGTTTAATTTCAGTTAGGGTTGCCATTCGTCCGGTTTTACCCGGACATGTCCTCTTTTTTGGGTGTCTTTTTTTGTCCGGGCCGCTTTTTAGGAATTTGACGAAATGTCCGAGTTTTTGAATTTGTTGTTAGGTAAATATTTGTACAAAATGTCATTCGTGAATTAGTAGGTAATGAATTAAAATGAATTATTTTCTCTGAATTTTATAGTCCAAATCGCATAGAAATGGCTAAAATTCATTTGGGAAATTCAAAATTTTCCCGGGCCTGTGCGGCCCCGGACCCGCATGTTGTTGAGAAGCCCAAAATTATGGAAATTTAGTGATAATTCACTTCTAGATGCTGTTAGAAAAATATCCGTAATTGTGGAAATACCAGTTTTACGTAATATCAAAATCTTTGAAAATTATTATTCCAAAACGCATAGAAATTTAGCTCAAATTAATTTTTTAAATCTAAAATTTTCCCGCCTGTGCGGCCCGGACCCGCATGCTGCTGGAGGGCCCTCCCCCCAGACCCCCCATTGGTGTCGTGAGCAAAGTGTTTTCCTCAGAATGTCGTTTTTGGATAGCATACAATTTCCTTCTCGAGATCTGATGTCCTCTTTTTCGAGTCATGGCAACCCTAATTTCAGGACCCTGACGACTCCTCGGCTTTGGACGGAATCGTGAAGGTCGAGATCGAGGAATGTTTCATCGACGTGAAACCCAAAATTGACCAAATGCCTTCTTTCGAGCGTCACTACGTCTTTCTACCGGAAGGTCCGACCACCAGCGACGTTATCGTCAAGAAAGAACCCGGTGAAATCGACGAATGTGAAAACCAAAACCCAGTCGAAGAAGTCTCCTGCAAGGTTGAAGAGCAACAAAACGAAGATCCACTCGTCTTGAAGAAAGAAGCTAAGATATTTTCATGCAAAGATTGCTCGTACAAAACTAAATCCAAAGGACACATTAAAAGACACGAGAAAACCCACGCTCCGAGGGAGACGTTCAAATGTGACCAGTGCGAAAAAACATTGTGTAACGAGCAGGCCTTGTTCAAACATCAACGCTCACATTCCGTCAAGCGTCGTCACGCTTGCGACTCTTGTAGCTACACTTGCAAGACCAGCAACTGCTTGGCGAGGCACAAACAACGCCATTCAACGGATAAGAAATTCAACTGCGACGAATGCGATTTCGGATGCCACGAGAAGCAAGACCTCGCCAACCACATGCGTACGCACACCGGCGAGCGTCCGTTCGCCTGCGACGGCTGTTCGTACACTTGCGCTCGACGCAGCGCCCTCGTCGCGCACAAGAAGAAGCACACCGGAGTCAAGCCGTTCAAATGCGGGACGTGCAAGTTCGCGAGCAGCATTGTGGGGAATTTGATACGGCACGAGAGGCTGCATGCGGGCGTGAAGCCGTTCAAGTGCGAGGAGTGCGAGTACACGTGTGCGCGGAAGAGTGGTTTGACGGCGCACAAGAGCAGACATTCGGGAGTGAAGTCGGTGTTGTGCGAGGAGTGTGCGCGCGCGTTTGTCGATAGAAGTAGCTTGAACAAGCATAAAAAGAGGCACCATAAGAATAAAACAAGTTGAGGGACGGGACGAGAACAGGGCTCCCAACTGGTCACTATTTTCACTAAAAGTAATTTTTTTAGCCAGGTCAATAAAAAGTAATTTTTTCATGATTTATGATGGGTCATTAAGTCATTTTTTTAAAAGGGAAAATTCAGTCCAACCACTTATTTTACACGGAAGTATAAATTGTCTTAAAATTGTGTACAAATCGCATAAAAAGGCACCAAATTTGTTCCTGAAATTCAAAATTTTCCCGTTGCTGTTCGCCCCGGACTCTCTTTATGTTGGGGGGCACTCCCCCAAAGCCCCCCATTGTGTTTGTATGCAAATGTGGTTCCCCTGACAATAGCCGATCGTTCGCACACTTATTATTTTACAAATTAACCACTGGCTGCGATTTGATTTTAGTTGAACGAGAATATCAAAGGGATTTTTGAAACATTGCTTCTAGGTAAAATAACTAATTTTTAATGAATGAAGGACAGATGCAACGCTATTTGCCAATCTCGTTGTTTGAATTGCCATTTGGATGCTTTATATTCTGACCCCCTCAATTATAATTTCAAGTGATCATTCATTACTAAGTTAAATGATATAATTTCTTTATGTTATTTTTAAACGTTGGTTTACTTCTAGGTCATTTTTGGGTAAATTTTTTCTACCTAAAAGTCATTAAAACTCACTATTTTTGAAGGTAGAAATTGTTGGGAGAGAGCCCTGAGGAAACAAGTTACAGCAGTAGGTACTACACCCCCAACAAAAGATAAAACAGTAGGTATTGGAAAGAAACAGATTGGTTAAAATAGATTTGATGGCATCATCTGATTGATCTGATGAAGTCTATACTTACTCGTCATCTAACTCTAGAAGTTGAGCTCTGATTTCATTGATAATAACAAAGATTGATTGTCAAGGAACCTTACCAGCAGCCAATCCGTTTCGCTCAAATAAAGTTTTATGATTTGTTGAGTGTGTGTAGGCTACCTGAAAACGGTGGAGATCATATTTTCTAAATATCGCTATAATTTTTGCACCATTGCAGTGAAATAAGTGAAAACGTATTAACGTAGGTATCTAATTTTTGAGTCGAAAGTCATAAAACAATGTTTGTGCAAAAACTCATGAAAAATTAAAAAATATAGAAATTTTAGATTTTTCACGAGTTGGGCACAAATATTGACACAAAAAGCCATGCTAATTATTTTTCACATATGTCGTAGATTAATGGTACACAATTTATGACAATATTTAGGAAAGAAATATTATCTTCGATGTTTGGGTGCAGCCGACTAGGGTGAGGTTCCCATGATTTGCAAACGCTTCAATTTTGCGATTATAACAATTGGAAACATCGTAAAATGGCGGAGTTGGATAGTAGTCAATACTTCAATAAATCAATGTATGAGGGCAGAAAAAAGTTTTAGAGTTGGCTGTATTATCGATCATGTCCGCATCTGATTTGCAATTTTATGCGATTAATTACACCTTGCTTTAGGATTAGACAAAATAATATTTTGTCAAAGCTTTCGGTGATTCGAGTGTTACCATGTGACTAGAAAGGTTTCTGTCCAATAGAAAAAGGCCAAAATTTTAAACTAGTTATACCTAGGGTTTTTAGAAAATTAATTTTCTGTATTATTTTATTGTAATTAAAATTTTAATCATTAGAGCCAAAACCCGGCTTGAAAATCTTGCCAAGATCTTGATTAGGTACCTATATTTTTCAAGGGTTCTTTTCTTATGGCAATACAATGCAATGTTTACAAAGGTTTAACAAGATCGTATTATTGCTTGCAAAGTCTTGTAAGATCTTGCAAATATTTTTCAGCAGGGATAGCCTTCATAATAATAACTAGGAAAACGCTCAGTGTAACGCGTTGATAAGCGAGCACGGGTACGTGCAAATTCTCGAACCGGAAATGCGTACACAACGCACAGAAAACATATACATCCATATGGAATTGATTATGATATCAACTTAAAAGTGTATGCTTTTCATCGAAACTTTAAAATAGCATCTAAGCACCTGGTTCATAAAGCAAATCAGAATCAATTTTCAATTGGCACTGGAAAACATTCATTTCGATACTTCATTACTGACAGATATTAAAAATGTAAATAACTTCATACGTTCTTAACTGATTGGGATGAAATTTTGTAAAATAAGAGACAATATTGGTCTTAATGATCATGCAAAATATGAGTTTGATCAGAATTATCGAAGACCGTTTTCATTTTTCAGCCTATCAGGAGATATTTATTTAAATTTTAACCAATGAATCTGAGTAACGCGTTGATGAGCGAGCACGGATACGCGCAACACCTCGAACCGAAATTCTGTCTATCGAAAATGTCATTAAAAGCCAATAATTCTAAAATTTCGCCACAGATTTGTATAGAAATCTCAAAACATTCCTAAAATATTGGTCCAAATAACCATGCAAAGCTTTAAGTTGATCAATTGAACCTTTATGATTGAACTGTTCCGTGTTAATTTTCAAAAATCACAGGATCTCCTTCAAAAAATATACCTGAGACCACTCATATGATATAAGTGTGTCTACACAATATCAGATCGACTGTTGAACGGTCATTATCAGTTTCATTTGCGTTTGAAAGTTTCTGCTCTAACTACCTTGCCTTGAACTGAAGAGTCGAAGTCGCCGTGAATTTGACAGCCAACACGCTAATAGTCCGTAAAATGTCAATAACGTTTGGATTTAAACACAGATTAGTATGAAAATTGTCAAAAATGCAGATAATGTTGGACCCAACCATCATGCGAAGTTATAAGTTGATCGTTCAATCGGTTATAGTTTAAATTTCTAAAAACACAGGAAAGATGGTTTTAAATTTTAACCAATGGGAGGATTTGGCTGAAACTTTGTTTGATTGGGTACAATGTTGGGGGTAATGACTTGTCAAAATTTCAATTTGATCAAAACAACCAATCGAAAGTTAATTTTTTTTAAATTTGAACCAATCAATGGATTTCAAAAAAATTAGGGTCTGCAACAATCAGAAATGTTACGTACATGTGTGCAAAATTTCAGCTCGATCGAAGAAAAACTCTGACCTGTATATCGTCAGTAACAGAAAAAAAAAAAACAAACAAAAAAAAAAACAGAGGTCCGTGCCAAAAGAGCCAAATGGAGACGCTCGCTTCGCTCGCTCAATAAAAGTATTTATCTCTCTATGTTGTTATTTAATATTTTAATTTTCCAATTGATAGTTTATGTTAGGAGGGAGATTCTGTAATTAGGTACCTACTTCTTATCGGAAAACGTGCATATTATTATTGTGATATTATTTTACAAAATCAGACTGTGTACATTTCTTTAGAATGGTGATGTATTTGATGTATTTATTTATTTATTATTAATAATTTATTTACACAATAAAAATATAAATGTAAAATGAAAAGAAGAATAACTCTATACATTCTAGAAAGTACCTACTATTTTCTGAAGCCGTCGACTATTGAAAAGCTGTGACCGACTTTTCCATCAATATCAATATTTGTGTGTTTTATTTTAGTGTGTGTAGGTATGTCCTACAAACTCAAAACTGAATTTTTACATAAACTAAAAAATAAATTTTAAAGATATTATTTGAATTATTTCTGCAACCATCTGCCATAACCATTCTATTATAAAGTAGGAACCTACAAATCTAGTTTTAAAATAAATATTTTGTGAAATATTCTAAAATATTTATTTCGAATTGTATGTTGGCGCCATCTCGAGAAATCCATCATCGACCGAGCAACTACTTTACCGACAGAACGAGCGCCGTTTGTTTTTCAACATTGGCAGCTATGCATGAAACTCGATATCTCGAACGCGATCCACGTTGCCAAGCAGTGACTAGTTTCATGAATAGCGGGGCGGGTCGCTCTTCTGCTTTTTGTTTCACACTTGACTTCTAATTTAAGTCATGTTAATAGTTTAATTAGTAATTATAGTTGAATTATACACTGTCTGCGATGGGTGCCAGCAACTCTAGGACTGATTTCGAATGGACTTACACCGAAGAACCTCATGCCAGTCGCCGGAAAGAAATTTTAGGTAAGTGTTTCGGCTTCTGTAATTTCCTGTCATATGCAAAGCGTATGACATAACGGTAGGAAGATGTCCCTAGACCTTCAACACATTACGTCATGCCATGCGATACAAATGCAGATTCCTTCTAGACGTTATTATCTTATCATTTGCAATGTATCAACATTCATTTGATGATTTACTAGACTTGATATTCTATATTTGCAAATTGATAATGAACGACTTTTCTTGGTTAAGGGAACAATGTCAGATAATAATCCAGTGTCAAGTAGGTATGCAGTATGCACCTCAGCTGTTGACAGTTCATTAAATATTCATGAATTAACACTTCCATAAAGCTTGTTTGCTACTCTTATCTGACATGATTTATAAAGTCTTTTACTAAATAATTGATGGGGTACAAAATCATGATTCCCATTGCGTCACTGTTCCTTCCTAATTAAAATTGTACCTAGGTATCTAGGTACAATTATTACCATCTGGCTGTTCCTGAGTTCAATCTTGTTCGATATGGACAACTTGACAAGTTTTGTTGTTACTCGATTGTTATGGTTTAACCAAGAGAATTAGCACAATATATTGCAGAGATTGACAGAAAGATCATTTTGTATTTTATCCGGCATTGATTGACCTTGTTTTATCTCGGCAGAAAAATACCCGGAGATCAAGCAGCTGTTCGGCCATGATCCGAACTTCAAGTGGGTTGTCACGGGGATGGTGCTGCTCCAGTTCGCGATGATGTTCGTGATGAAAGATCAGTCGTGGCCGATGCTAATGCTAGTGGCGTATTGCTTCGGCGGTGTCATCAGCCACTCCCTTATGCTTGGTAAGTACACAATCGTTGATGAGAATGAACTCATTTTAACTGGAATGTGTCATAAGGGATGGAGTCATGCTCTGAATTTGCAATTTGGGGGTCCCTAATCTGGTTTTTAACAACACGTTCTATAAATGAAATTTGGTTTCTAGTATTAGGGCTGGTTTTTCAATGCTCTGTCTGTTAAAGTTGAACAGTTGATTAGGTATATTGCTGTAGCAAAAACCGAAGACTAGGTAATTACCTTCTGTTAAACTTAACAACTGATTTAACGTATCATTAAATAACCAGCCCTTATGCATTGACACGAGAAGTAAGTAGGTATTGCCGAATGCTCCGTCAGGTTTTCCTGCATTTTTGTGAATATAGGACTAACTTCGACTTTTCCGTTGTCAAATCTCAAATTATGATACGAGGCTAAAATCCAGGCTCTGCCATTTACCGTGGTTTGGTTTGATAATTCTTGGCAGTCTTCAGAACAGGCTTTGTCCTACTACGTTTTAGGTGTTGATTTTGTCAAACGTTCACAAAAGTTATTAAACACAAGTTTACTGTACCTTAGGGAACCACTGATGTCTTATAAGTTATAAGCTGCTAGCATTTAATAGCATGCTCCAATAGATGGATCCTTTTTGTGTAGATTCACTTCTCGTGCCTAAGGAGTGCAAATATAACAAATCATTACTACCTATTGTAGGTACCTATATTCGGTACAAATTGTTCAGTTAACCAATTAAATAATTATAGCAGCCACTACAAAATTTTATAGTAGGTATTATGGTAATTTAGTACTGTTACTTTACTACTATAATTAACTACGTACAGTACCTAGTTAGTAATTCGTAATGCGCTTAGGTAGGTAGTAAAAACCACCCGACCATTACACCCCGCTATCTATTGCACTAGTCTGCCCTCTACCGGCCATAAACCACCCGACCAACATATCTAAATATTGTAAAGAGCAAGGAAGTGCATTCATAGCTCAATGCATTTCTATGAATATTTAGTCTGGATGTTTGCATTAGAATAACTAATTATGTTCTAAAATATGGCAACTTATGAAGAAACTAGGCAAACACAAGTAGGTAACTTCAATAGAACCCAGAATGAATCTTGCTCTCCCCCCTTCCATAAAAAAGCAATACTACTTCAAACAAAAGATAGTGACATTGTCATAGACCTCAATTTTACATAATTTTTTTTATCAACATTTACCCCAAGTCATCCAAAATGGCTTCATATTTTAAATTCCCCTCCCTTATCCAGTACCAGACTTATCTTTAATTCACTACTGACCTAGGCCATATCTTTGCCTTGTCGACATTCATGCAAAAAGCAAAGTTAGTCATCTCATAGGTCTTTGTCAACCAGCCAGTGGCTTCACTTAATCTGCATAATGAATACAAATCGAAGAGCTGATGATTTTTTACTTGTCTCTGATCTTCCAATTGACATCGATGACGTATAATGTATTCAGCGTATTGTTATTAGAGGAGATTGGTGATGTGCTGAGAGGATGATGAATGTCTCAATCTTTAATAAGCGGGTTCTTTTGACTTCACTTACGGGTCAGAAGTGTTCCTCTTGGCAAGCTGAAATTTGACAAGTCAATTCTGATATTTTTGTGGACAAAACATCGTTTGTACCTAAAGGAGCAGTTTACTCAATCTGGACGAGTAGAATTTTTTTACTAAATATTTTTTTGAATTGGCAGTGAATTGGCAGTTTTGAATTCGAATTGGTTTGTTCTGATGAATGTGCTGGTGGCCCTGATAAGGGCCGTTCGCGACGTTTCGAAGGATTACTTCCTTCATCTTCTGGCGGCGACTGCCAGAATGGTTTCTCTTTCGAAAATCGAAAATTTTCGCTTTTCGAAATTTTCGCTTTCGAATTTTTTTTTAATGGTTTCGCTCTGTCTAAAGGCAAATGTTGGGAAGGTTCCATACTAGTCAACCTCAGGGGCTTACAAGTCGACATTTCAGTGTACACCTGGTTTTTTTATTTTACCTACTAATAATCTTTATTTTTTAAGTTTTTTAAGTTTTTAATTTTTTATGATTATTTTTGATTTTTGCAAAGATTTTTTAGATTTTTGTTATTATTGTACCTACACTTTTTTTTTCCTTTTTTTATATAGGTATTAAAACAAAACAAAATTCGGTTTTTGTGTTTTTTTAATTTTTAATTTCTATTTGATTTTTTTGATATTGATAGGTATGACTATTTTATTTTTCTTTGATTTTTTTATTTCGTTGAAGAACAGTTGAAGAACAGTGCGACGTTAAACACTACTAACATACTTTTAGACCTTGAACGTCCCTATAGTTAAATAGTGATTAATTGGGATTGTTTAATCTTTTAATACACTTTGTTATCAATCTAATCTTTGTAATCTGAAGATTATGAAGTCTAGTCACATGCTTTGGATCTTAAACTCTCCGACTTTGAATTATTCTACTTATGTTGCAATTGATCAACATTTATCATGGACTCGCCCTCCATCCTCGTGTTTTCTTAGAAACTGGTAGGTAGATGATGATGAAGAATAGGTAAGGATGGATGCAGGAAAGGCAGACGATACTAAGGGAACCATCTCAGCATTGCCTCTCGATTGAGGGAAACTTAGTGATAAAAAAGAAAAAAGAAAAAAAAAGTTTTGTGAAAATTTTCATGAAATTATTTTTACATGTGGAATTCGATTTATTTTCATTTAAGCACAATTCACCGTAATTTATATTGGAAAAGTCATGCATTTTTCATGCATTTAGCGACTTACCTACCCTACAGATTTTAGTAAGGTCGGACAAAATTGCACATTTTAATTTTGAACACGGTACCATGGGTCACAACACAACACGTGACACCTCCAATGTAATGCTTAGGCCCGGTCTTTCAAAACTCTGCTTCAGTCTCAATTAGCTCTTAACAGTTAGTTAGTGGTCATTCTAGGAATGTCCTTGGTTGTTGCTATGGCAATAGTCCTAATTGACTGTATAAAAGTTAGCAAGGCATTGAAAGACCGGCCCTTAGGCGATAATAATATAAACATTTTACAGAAAAAATAATATAAATATTTTAAATAATTTAAAAAATTTCAAGAGGCCAAAATTCTCATTGAAAAATTAAAATTTTCATGTCGTGTACTACTATACGAAAAGTAAAGTCCAACAGTAATGGTCGCGGTAAAAGAACCACTCTACCTTAGGTCTACGAAAAGTCGGAAAAATACCCTCTTGAAATATTATGCATTAGGCACTGACATTGCAATTGTTACTCTGTATGCTCTCTGCACTTTAACGATAGCGGGATAAACAATGATAACAGTGTTGAATACACCTTGCGTCATCGTTATGACTGTCTAGGTATACAGTGTCGACAGCCGTCTAGCTTTTAGCCGACAAAACACAGGTACTTGTTTCATTTGAATTGTATACTGCAGATAGACTATTCGAACAAATAAGCGATACGTGATGGAGCCACTTCTGGCAGGAAACGTTTTAGATGCACTTTTATATTTTGATGTTCGTGTTTCCATAGGGCAGTGAAAAAGGAGAAACAAATGAAATTTAGATTTAGTTACAAGTTTACTTTTTCAGCCATAACAAACAACTAAAGCAAATTTTATATAATTTATTTACATAAATAAACCCTTTATATCCTCCATTATGGATAGTACCAAAGAATCCACCAGAGTTCAGTCGTGTTCCTTATTTTCTCGAATGGCGACGGATGAATGATTGTCATGATTGGGGGATGATGATGAATATTGTTAGAAATAAGAATGGAAGGTGGCTCTACCTTTTTGTCTGAACCATATTTCTTTACACTTGGCACTACTAAAAATGATCGTTCAATAAATCGGATTGACTGATAAATGTAGATCGCGCCATCAGAAGTCAGTCCAAGCGTCGCGATCTTATTGCCTCACTCTCTGGGTCGGCAGCCTTTCGTGTCAAGGAACCAATTGCCCAAACATGAATAAATGAGACAATAATGGGTGCCGCAGTAGAGGTATAGTACGTCCAGCGAGCGTGTAGCCTTTCCTTTCATAAGATGAGCAGTATTGTTCGACCCTTGTTCGACCGTTAAGCTCTAGTCAAATATAAAACATTGAAAATTATAAATTGCATGGCCATAGTTTATTTTGAATAGGTATTTTGTTTACTTTGATATGTTGATCCCTAGCTGTTGCCCCGCAGGGCGTTTTTTTAGAATTTCAACAATTTAAATGTGATTCAGGGGCTCTTAAATGAGCACACTGGATCAAACAACCTTCCATTGTTGCCAGTTGCCACGCAGGGTGTTTTTATATTTGAAATTTTCGATATTTCTATTATATTTTTTTTTAATTGTGAAGAGCCAATAGCCATTCAAAAACCACTAAGGAGCCACTGGTTGCCGACCCCTGCTCTAGTAGGTGATCCTTCATTTCACTGATATTGATAAACAAGCATTACGGGATGACCAACAGTCTTACCAATTCGTTCCGATTGCTCTTTTTATTTTGCCAATGCCAAGAAGGTAGCCTACTCCACTAAATACATGGAAACGTATGAATCATAACTTCGCTAGTATTTGCAAGGAAATGACATGCCTATACTATCTGTCTGGATGAGAGCAACTGTATAATTAGATCCTAGGGAATTATTCCAAGCGCATTCAAGGTCAATCCTTATGCCGGCGATACTATTTATTTTTGGAGCGAATGCATTTCTTATTTTGTTTACTTTCTAATAACTTTCCAAATAAAATGCAATTGCCTATTGATAATTAATAAGCATTCTTCCTCATAACGATATTCGCGCTATTTGAACCCCCCAAAAAAGGGTAAGTGGGTACCTTATTTTGAATGGACTCCCGACTCTATAGCTAATTTATATGACTAATTTTTTCCTGTTTTGTTTTTATAACAATTGCACTTTTTGTTGTAGGATCTCAATTAGCGTTTAATCTTATCTTCGATCTTGTTCTTAATTAGATTATGTTGTTTTTAAGTGGTTGGGGTACTTGCGACACCCACCATCTGCTTCAAAAGAGATTAACTTTGAAAATAAATAATGTGTCCAGACTGACATATTGTAATTTAAGTACATAATTAGTCTTTACAGTTCCAGTTTGGCGTGAAATCAATCGGAAACGGAGAGCCAGTGATTTTTTAAAAATCAACAAAAATACTAAATTCGACAAAAACTATACGAGGTTCCCAACAAATTGGCACTTTGTAAATAATTATTAATTGGGAGATAAATTTTGTTTCGCGATTCAAATTTTCTGTTGATACATCGACATTATTACGATTATTTTATAACCCCATAAAAAACTCTCCGTGTAAAAATACCAGCCAAGTCTCTTCAACTATAAAAAAATAGTAGACATCTAAAAATTCAGCACTGAAAAGTAGTGATATCAAAAAATGGGCCAATTTAATTTAAAAAACCAAAATATACTTGGCGCATCGTATAAATAGTATAAATAGTAATAGTAAATAGTAATAAATAGTAAGAAGCACAGTCAAAAATTAAATGTACCTAAACCTATATTAATATACCTAAAATGCCCTTAAAAACGATGCGCCAAGTATATTTTGGTTTTTAAAATTAAGTTTTGACTTGGCCCATTTTTTGATATCACTACTTTTCAGTGATGAATTTTTAGATTTCTTCTATTTTTTTTATAGTTGAAGAGACTTCGCTGGTATTTTTACACGGAGTGTTTTTTTATGGGGATAGCACTTTTTTTTAGTTTATTTACACAACTTGTAACACATATCGAAGCAACAATGAATAATCCCTTTAAAAAAATACGCCATTTCCAAATTGGTTACTAAGAAAAATTGTGTTTGATGCTAAACATAAGTTTAAAGTATCATGAAGAATTGCGAAAGCATCGTTCCAATTGGTCCAGCCGTTTACGAGTTATGGCGTCACTTTCAAAATGGCGGCTGAAATTACTGCCACCTAGAATTTTTTTCTATAAATGTTTTGTATCATTATATAAGCAAACTGAATAATGTAGTTATTGTAGTAAGAGGTGATTAAAGTCTAATTCTTTATTTTTATTACGTCATTTCCGGATTCGCTGAAAGTATATTTCTTCTTTAACTTTTGATATTCCATATAGATGACCGTCTGAATCATTTGGCGCTAGTTTCATTCCGATCGGTCTAGCCGTTTTTGAGATATGACGTCACTTCCGGTTTCAAAATGGCGACTTCCGGTTGGTTTTATAAAAAGGCACATCAGACGCCAAAAGTGCACATGTCGTAAAAATTTCAGGTCGATCGGTTCAGCCGTTTAGGCTGTGGCGGTGATAGCGACGTTTCCTGATATCATCTTCATATAATCATCATCATCATCATCATCAGATACCTTTTAAAAAGGGTGTAATTTAACTGTTTTCACGGCCCTCTAGCCCACAAATGGCATAACCTATTGTTCCCAAATTTGGTATATGGGGTGGGGTGGGCCATAGCTCGAAACTAAGATATTTCGCAACAATGTGATATTTTCCATTTTTAAGATCCAGTATGCCGAAATGCCATGTTGTTGCTTACAGTAAATGTGTTTGGTCTGCTCCTCAGTTTATTAGGCATTTACGGTATGTTGAGTGACTGTGAGTGTACGGTACGACTTGGCTGGGTGGAGCGACTGCTCCACTAGATTCGTACCAAGAAAAAATCTCGGATGTAGAATGTAGTAGGCAGACAAAAATATTTTTTTAAATAGTTTGCTTAATAATATATACTATTGCAATTGTACGGTGGTGTATATTTTGGCCAATGAATGTTGCTCCATTTTACAGAATATTGTGGGTATACTTAACGTGGTACTACCTTTACTACATGAAAGTAAATAGTTAGAGAATGAGAGGTAGGTACTTGAATCTGTACTCTCAAAACAAGATATCGGCACACGATTAGGTAATCGAATTAAGTATGTAAGCGTGACTCCACTTATCACAAATAACAGTTGTAGATATTATCTACCAAGAAGTAGGCATTATGTAAAACCCGTTATGACTCACGTCTGATAAGCTATGTAACCTGATAGTGCATTATAACAGTCAGTTATTTGTATTTATAATCTCTATTTTAAAAGTTGCACTGCTCCAGAGATGGGTCAAGTTGGCTCAGGCATGAACTTGTACAGATTGAGGTGTATCCTCTCATGAATACAATACCAGACACAAGTATCTCATTGACGTTGATAAACATAAAACAGCACTGTTTGAGAAGGGACTGCGCTACAGCGGAGCCAAACTGTTTAATATACTCCCAAACCACATTAGAGATCTACCATTAACTCAATTCAAATTTGCAATTAAAAGATACCTCCTGAACAATAGTTTTTATTCGATTGACGAATTCGCTGAAAAAGGTTTCACCTAAAATATGTCTCCTTATCAGTTGTAGCTTTGAATAAACCAAGTGTAATCACATGTATCATTATTGTATAATATTCTGTAATTTATTTTCAACTGTAAATGTTTCTGTAATATATTTTATTTTAACCCTATGGCGACTGCCATCAACTCTGTCATATTCAGTATTCTATTGAATATTAAATACCAAATCTAAGTTTGAATGTATATTATAATTCATTAGAATTAAATTATTACTAAAATAAGAGTGTCATATATATAGAATATATAACATGAATGTACCAATTTCCTCGGAAGAGGGTCAAAGGTTACAAATAAACAAAAATACAAAAAAAAATACAAAAAATATCCGCGGTTCCACACCCCCCGACGGCTGTCACCTTATCGCGGTGGTGGGGTTTGTGTTGGCCAATAATCCATTGCAGCTACGCCGGCGAGCATATGCTCATGTGTAAGGGCTACCCATGCCGGACAGGTCAGTGGTGAGGCCCAGACCAAGAGCAGCCAGGGTTGGCCTAACCATGCCCTCCCTTGAATTTGCGGTCCCCTCGGGCCGGCCTCCCCCCTCGAGATGGTGATCCCCCTGAAATCGGGTTCAGCCGGCCCGAATCCTCACACCCCCCGGTCCGTCCCCATTCCGGCCTGGCCTTACCACCAGTTCTGGACTCCCCCGGATCGGGCCCGTTAGGTCGACCCCCTCCCATTGCCCTCCAATTATGATCAACAAAGTTAAATATAACAAATAATGTGCGCAATATAACCTCGTCGCTGACGCGCCATTAAACCAAAGTAATATATATATATATATATATATATATATATATATATATATATATATATATATATATAATATATAATCCGCGGTTCCACTGAGTCTAGAGGCAAATGATGGGAAGGTACCCTACTAATAGGCCACGACCGCCTCCTTCCCACCGTCCACCTTCGCGTATTCTTCATCATCATCTCCCAATCATTATCATAATCATTCATCCGTCGCCATTAGCCTCGCTGTAGAACATTGCGACGCTAAACATTACCTACCAAAAATTACACGCATTGAACGCAAATAGAAAGTATTTTTGGAAAGATGACAACATTTTGCGATCGAATTCACGAATCTAAATTATTGTCTTATAAACAAAAGCAATAATAACAATAATTCCTAAAAAATTGAATCGATCCCTCTGTGATGAAAATTTCACCAAATTGTTACGACACATAAAAAATAATCTATGGTAGTTAGATAAAAACATTGAAAATGCCTTTCAAATCTGTTTTAAAATAAATAGCTGGTTATTGACCCTTCAAAATATTAATTTGTATAACTTCCCATACATTTTCCTGACTGTTCGTGTACATTTAACTACTGCCTTGTATGAAAGTGCTACGTAATGATTGCTGGCTTGACTGCGTCTAGCGTGCCGCATATTATATTGATTCAGGGATAACAATCTGATACACAACACGTTGATGTCAACACCTGCTGGTTGACACTTAGTTCTACAGCTGGGGGCGGATGAAGATGGAGGACCCCTCGACAGGACACTTTTAGACTTGCAGTCGTGGTGACTTGGTAGAGAACGAATGCTCTGAAATAATATGATAATTTTTTTAAATCGCCTAAAATTTAAGAATTGACCAGTTTGAATTTTGTAAAACCGTTCATTGGAGCTATATTTTATAAAAGTGGCAAACTCTTCAAAGAGCTACTAATTCTCTACACGCTTCAATTGTCCACGAGACGGTCAAAATCTGAAAAATTATTAACCTCTTAGCTATGGCCGGAAGTAAATTTTCTCGATTTTGCGGAACTACCTTTTTTGAATGATAATCAAGCTCTGTCAACTGCCATTTGTTGACTGGTGATGTCTACAAAAACAGAAGTATTAAAAACAGAAGTCATTGTAATGGACTTACGACCTTCTACCTCTGAGGTACAGAGTGGCGTTCTGACGTCTCCCTGCCCGAGCAGTCTCAACAAATTCCGGCATAAATGTATACCTTTATTGCATTTTAGTTCCCTTATTACCATTTTATATCTTCCTGATTTTATCGCGTACCCAAATAAAATCATTTACCCGGTATTTAACGTTAACAACATTGCGTAATATATTTCTCTGTTATTATAGGTGTTATGTTCAATTAAGATCCTTCGATTGCATATTTAAGACGATCATTGTCGGTATGGTGCTAAATTAAATTAGTAATTGTTGTAACTCATAAAATATTACTCTTATATTCCCAGCGTGGGTAAATGACCTCTGTTTTGCGCACAATCAACGTACACTCCTGGACACTGAAATTGGCCCGCGGTCAATGTTCAAGTGGCACTGCGGCATTTATTTTAATGCAATTTTTTGGCACAAAGACCGGATGGCTTTAGTGGGAGTTTAGGGCCGAAAAATTACGTAAAATAAATAAATAAATACTAGGCGTCGAGCCACTTGAACATTGACCGTGGGCCAATTTCAGTGTCCAGGAGTGTACAACGCTTGCCTTGACTTTTGTTTGTGAATAATGACACGCCTATATCTGATGTGTTGAACTGTGATATCATTCTTATCACTATTTCCTAACGCCTGACGCGTGCACTGCATAGTGTCAATACAGTGTGCTCGGCCAAGGTGAAGGAAGAATCGCGGCTTGCCTCGTTCTAGGACATTCCATAGCGGTACGGCTGTGACAATATCATATTATACAAGTTCCAGTACTAGAGATGTAAAATTACCGGTAATTTAAATAATTGTAATATTACCGAGAATATTGTCGGGAATATTACCAAAATCTGGTAAAATTGGTAATATTGAAAAAAAAAAGTTTCTGGTACAAAACGATCATGGTTAATTTTCGAGCGACTTATCTCTGCCTTTATGAGTGCATACGACTAATACGAATTTCCATGTTCTTTCAATCTTTCATAAGATATTTGACTATTCTCAAAAGATTCAATGGGGATGGATTAACAATGTCCACCAATATTTGACGTGTTAACTTTATAAGATCCAGTTTAAAATACAAAATGTGCAAAATGTGTAGGTACAAAATGTTACCTACTCCAGTAAACAAAAACAAAAAAAAATCGGTAATATTACCGTAAAATTGCTTGGTAATATTACCTATTTACATCTCTATCCAGTACAAATAAATTTCGAATTTTGTATTTAATTCCAATAATTATTGACTAGTACTAGGGCGGTCTGTCACACCCGTAACGCTATAAATTAGCCGTTTTTCTTTTGGTCTAGTAGTTATTTTATGTGGGTGTGTCAACCGTCTGGAATGGTCTAGAATATTTGTGATATTGATTTGTGGGTGAAATTCGAAGGGGAGCTGATAGCTGCATGGTCTTGCACATTGGAGGCCCCGGGTTTGATTCCCGCTACCGTCCCGCAGTCGGGAGGCAATTGATGAGTAGGACACGGCCGTCTCCTTTCCACCGTCATCATCATACTCATTCATCCGTCGTCATTAGCCTAGCTGCAGAACAGTGCGACGTTCCTCATAGATAAAACATATGCATGTTACTATTTTATTTTTAGATAATAAATCTCATGCGAATTGTATTTTATACATTTTAAATTACTTTTCACCTCAGAGGTAACCTGCGAAATAAAAACGCGCACCCTGACTGGGAATCGAACCCAGATCCTTCGGGTTACCGGCCCTATGCTTTACCATTAAGCTATCGGGGCGCATTCTTAATCAGCAGGTTGGGTTGCCATAAAACTCTTGCGAGTCCGAGTATAGTCCGAGTATCTGACCTACTCTTTTATTCTACTGATCTACTTTTTATTTCGCAGGTAACCTCTGAAACACCATCCCTAAGTGAGAGATTCACTAAAAATGTCCATCATTATCATACTTTTCACCTGTTTTCGTGACGTTTTCCTTTTTACTTGTTGATCCCAACCCCTCTAAGCACAGATCCGCCTCTGCGCAAAACGGCCACATCCCGCCCATGGAACATGTTTTGACTGTGAGTGCACTATTGGGTGACGTTGCGTGTAGGGTTGCCATCCGTCCGGTTTTACCCGGACATGTCCTCTTTTTTGGGTGTCTTTTTTTGTCCGGGCGGCTTTTTAGGAATTTGACGGAATGTCCGGGTTTTTGAATTTGTTGTTAAATATTGTACAAAATGCCATTCATGAAGTAGTAATGAATTAAAATTAATTATTTTCTCCGAATTTTATAGTCCAAAACGCATAGAAATGGCTCAAATTCATTTTTGAAATTCAAAATTTTCACGGGCCTGTGCGGCCCCGGACCCGCATATTGCTGAGGAGCCCAAAATTATGGACATTTAGTGATAATTCATTTCTAGATGCTGCTAGAAAATGTCCATAAATGTGGAAATATCAGTTTTACGTAATATCAAAATCTCTGAAAATTATTATTCCAAAACGCATAGAAATAGCTCAAATTATTTTTTTAAATCCAAAATTTTCCCGGGCCTGTGCGGCCCGGACCCGCTTGCTGCTGGGGGGCCCTCCCCCCAGGCCCCCATTGGTGTTGTGAGCAAAGTGTTTTCCCCAGAATATCGTTTTTGGAGAGCACATTATACAATTTCCTTCTCGAGATCTGATGTCCTCTTTCCCGAGTCATGGCGTATGGCAACCCTAGCTGCGTGGTGCTGACTACTGATTGCACATGCATTGTCAGCCGTGTAATCACCACGGGTCCGCTATGCGTTCAAGTGCGCCACTTAGCTGATAAGCAGGCTGTGTGTCGTCCCGAGGAGCAAGCTGGCTCAGGCGGGGGTGTCGGGTTCGTTCCCCATAGCCGTCCCTGGCGACAGTCATGCGGGGTAGCAGTCCTGGGTCCGGGTTACTTTTGGGTTTCATCCTCAGTAACTTTGGGAGTTACTAAGTTACAATTTCGACTAACTTGTAACTTAATTTTCGTTACTTTTAAGGGGGGATGCCCGAAATGTCGTCTCCGATAGATATCTGAATTTATATTCTTATTTAATAGATAATTCCCTTGTGCATTATATAAACGCAAGAAAAAGTGGTCAAGCTGAACTAATTTCGAAGATATGTCATTTTATAATTTTGAGTTAGCCCATGGCAAGTCGAAAAAACACGGTAATTTTCCTAGTAAATATTAGATTTAAACTATTTGCCGCCGATAGATTTTTTCCAAAAACTAATATTATGTGCATTAGGAATTAAGGTATTTATTAAGATTTTTATACAAACACCTACCTGTATAGGTTGTTAAAAGTTAGAAACCAATATCTGAATAATTTTCCTATAACTCCTGTGTTAAAATATCCTCATATTCTGAAGATATCAAATTGAAAATCAATATAAGTCAAGAGTTGCAAGTTAAGGCTAGGCCACAATTGTCGTAATGCTTAATGTTTAAGGTTTAGTGTATAGTGCTTAATGTCTAATGCGTAAGGAGGGCCACAATAGGGTCTTATTTCAACTGCAGGAGCGCTAGTAGTACTACAAAATGCATGTAATTTCCAGAACCTCCTGAAGTTTTACAGCCTTCATTTGAAACAAAAATCTGCTATGAAAGTTCTTTAGATACTTATTTCATATAGTTTATTATTAATCTGCCACTTATCTGCAATTTTAACTGTAATTACAAGTTCTGAGTTTCTCCACGGCGCGCAGCAGTAGTTGTAAGTCTATTCTGATTGGCTTGTCGTAAGGTTTTGTTATAAGAAATGAATTTTATTCAATTCTTATACCACTGTGACTAAACACTAATCACGATAACATATTGTGGCCCTTATCACATAAACCCTATAATCCATTTCTCTTAGACATTAAACATTAAACACTATTCATTAAACATTATGCATTACGACAATTGTGGCCTAGCCTTTACAAGACATTTGATGAATCTGTTACCTTAAAATATAGTTGAAATGATGAAAAAATTAATAAAAATTGTTAATTTCAAAAAAAATATTTTCGGGTACTTATCTCTACTTGGAAATTCCTCCTTGAAGTTAGGTGAAATATTTATTTGACAAATATAATATTTTGGTGGAATGTCACATCTATCTTGAGAGAAAATCTAAGCCCAAGTTTTTTTTTAACATTTAGATGAGACGTTTGAAAAAGTTGAAAAGTAATTTTAAAATAACTTAAAGTAGGTAACTTTAATTTTTTGGTAACTATTCAGTTACTATTCAAATCAAGTAACTTACCAAGTAACTTAGATCCTTTTGAGATCAGGTAACTTACAGAGTAACTACTTCCTTTTTACAAGGAACCTACCCTTCTCTGCTGAGCACGCGGAGATGGGGGGGGGGGGGGGGGGGGGGGGTAATTTGGGTAGAAGGAATAACATATTTTTTATCGTATTGAAATTAGTAGGTACAAGTTAAAGAATTTAGATGATCTAGCGACCAACATTTGATTCATTTGACCATTCTATTCAATCAAATGGTCAATTTAGAAGTCCTATAACCTGCATCTGCTGAACCTTGATTCTTGAATGCTCCACGGCGTGGAGCCTCTTTATGTAGATTCTATTGCCCATCGCTTGTGGTTTGTTGTAGGTACTGCTGAGAATGTACATAAACATGGGGCATTTTGTATCGTGGCATAATCAATAATACTAAAACATTTATCAGGTTGATCCTTGCATTGAACACAATTACAGGGCGATGAATAGCGTCAAAATATTGACGAATATTGATTGAAACTCCCCATGACTTTATATTGCATGTGCACACGATTGAACGCGTCGATTCCATAAAGAAAATAAACAGTAGTTTATAACACAGTGTAGTGTGACCCTTGAGTATTGGTGGGATTTTTCATGGACATTTTTTGTGTGAAATTTTTTATAAAATTTTCATAAAATTTTTCATGAAAATTTTCAATGTTTTGAATCTTGACGAAGGTAATTTTTAGTTTTATTATTATTTTTCTGGTAGGTGCACCGACATTTTTAAACGTATTTCTATCACGCATAATAATGTAACACACCTCCATTAATACTTTACAAAATAAAACAATTGAAAATATGCTGAAAGTCCTCTGTAAATGAGTATTTTCATGAAAATTTTCACCCTTGAGTATGGACCTCCATACTCAAGGGTGTGACTGTGAAAGGGCTGCGACTATTTTGCAGGATGTTCAACATTTTTTCAAGACCATCACATTTTCTGGACTTTTTAATCAGAAAAATTGATTAACCCTACTTTTTTGTACTTCTTTTAATTTTTCGGGATTTTATTCAATATGGTAACCCCAAGGAGGTTCTAAATATAGATCATATTATGATCTATTATGTTCATATTATGTTCTAAGTCATAACCTCCTTGGATAACCCTGGCCAAAATCTAACTAGTGAACAATCTCTCTTGTTATTTTATTTGATACCATTTCTGTCTTTTTAAATACCTTTAAAAAGCTGGGTAGTGAGTTTGACCTTGAAGAGTTTTTTAATCGATTTCTATGAATATCTTTTACCAATGTAATTGCTAACAAAATAGGGCTTTGTAGTCTTTAGAACAGTTCAATGAAAATAATTCCATAGCTTGTAATGGTTTATTATATTTACTTTGTCCTACAGATGTTTAGTGCCCGAAAATTAGTAAAATTATGGTACTAAACATCTGTTGGACAAAATAAAACTAATAACTTATTCCAAACTATGAAATTATTTTCATTAAACTGTTCTGAATACTCGTACAGAGCCCTATTTTGTTAACAATAACATTGGTAAAATATATTGATAAAAATCGATTAAAAATCTCTTCAAGGCCACGCTCACTACTCAGCCCTCTTAACAACTGTATGTAAAGTACGATTAAAAACTATTGAAAAATATCTTGTCCACCAAGAAAATAAACAAGCTTGAGTTCTGTTAAGTTTGGCATGTTTGGCATGTTTTTGCATGTTTGGCCGACGAATGCAAGGAGGCAGTAGCAAAGACACAACATCTTCGGCAGTAGTCACGTACCTACCTGGAATTCCTCTGTAACCGCTCCATCATGATATCTGATATCTGATACGGCATTAGCTTATCAGTGTCACGTGCTATCAGTACGTAATCAAGTCCGTGGCGACATGTGGGAAATGGAATCATGTGAACTGAGCGAATCGATTGCATTGGGAAATGCGGAGGAATGTGGGAAAGTGATTTTGTGTCGCGGAACACATTAAATCGCAGCTGACCTTCCTGATAGAATGGCTTCCACGGTCACGAGCAAATGATGGGAAGGTTCCCTACTATTAGGTCGCGTCCGCTTCCTTCCCACCGTCCATCCTCACCGATTGTCATCATCATCTTCCAAACATTTTCATAATTTTTAATTTTAATTGGAAATAAATTTTTAAGGTGGCTGGATCGATCGATATCATAGTCTCAGATCTTCATAATTTTGTGTGTACTTATTGATAACCATGCCATACACAATCCCTTAAAAAATGAAACACTTCTCGTGTCTAGTTTTTGAGATAATTTGAGTTTTCTTCCCCATGTTATCTTACGGCAGCCAAGTAAAATTGTGTAATTTTTAAGCTAAAATTTAAAAAGTTTTTTTGTTAAAGTCTAAAGCTGGGTCCACATAGGCCGTTTTTTCCGTTTTGCGTTTTCCGTTTTTCTCTCTTGACCAATCACAAGCCCGCCGCACGCGGATTTTATCCTCGCCGCGCCGCATAAACTTCAACGAGGATTTTAAAAAAGACGTGCGGCGGAAGTGACGTAAAACTTTTAATAACCAATCACGTACGACTACGTCACATGGTCAAATAACATGGCCGATCTGACACTAGATACATTATTTTAAAATTACATACCTGGGAAGAATATTAGCCAATCTAATTACTCACAAACTGTCACTGACAGATATAAATAATGTTGAAGAACATTTTTTTGTTTTCCACGGCCTCCTGACATCTCAAAAGTAAAGTTTTAACCAGGCGGGGATCAAGGTGCTTAAAAAAGTTTTGTAGAAGACGCAAAACGCTCTATGTGGACAGTCCTACTAAAAACGGAGATGTTCAATGAGTAAAAACGGAAAACTCAAAACGGAAAAAACGGCCTATGTGGACCCAGCTTAACGATACAAAAAGATTAGAACTCCATTTTAGCTTAAAAATGACACGATTTTACTTGGCTGCCATAAGATAACATGGGGAAGAAAACTCAAATTATCTCAAAAACTAGACACGAGAAGTGTTTAATTTTTTCAGGGATTGTGTATGGCATGGTTATCAATAAGTACACACAAAATTATGAAAATCTGAGACTATGATATCGATCGATCCAGCCACCTTTAGTAGGTACAGTCAGGGAAACTAGATGGTTCATACTCTACCTCTCTCTGACCCATAGCATAAACATGTTTTTATATGGAGCAGAGAGAGATAGAGTATGAACCATCTAGTTTCCTTGACTATACACTCGGCCAAACAAAACTTGAAAGTTGACCAAATTTGAATGACTCCCATTTGACTTCCATTTGACTCCCATTTGGGACACTCCCATTTGAATGTCCCATAACCAATCAAAGCTTATTATTATCATTGAAATGTGAGGTCACCTACTAGAGTGAGACAATGAGATCGCTTAGACTGACTTCTGATGGTATGATCTAACATTTTTCAGTCAATCAGATTTATGGCTCGATCAATTTTAGTTGTGACAAGTGTACCTACAAAGTATCTGCACAGGTGGTGGTAAAAAATTGCATTACTATCTTATCACTTACATTATTTTATGAGGATAAATATCTAATGTATTGGACATTGGCATTGCACATCGCACTTACCATACTCTGGATTAATTTAGGTTTCCCTGCAATTTGGTAAAATGGGCAAGACGACATGATAAAATGTCTCACGTCTTTCAGATGTGACGTTAAGCCGTTGGCCCCTTGATTAGATTTTTAGATTAGTGTGGTTTAATGGCGCGTCAACGACGAGGTTATATTGCGCACATTAATTGTTATATTTAACTTTGTTGATCATAATTGGAGGGCAAGGGGAGGGGGTCGACCTAACGGGCCCGATCCGGGGGAGTCCAGCACTGGAGGGAAGGCCAGGCCGGAATGGGGAAGGCCAGGCCGGAATGGGGACGGACCGGGGGGTGTGAGGATTCGGGCCGGCTGAACCCGATTTCAGGGGGATCACCATCTCGAGGGGGGTGGCCCCCTTGATATCTTTCGTCAGGAGTTGGCTACATGCCGGTACCGGGTTTCCTCTAAATCCCTTCACTCTAGGCACCGAGTGTTCATACCCCCAGCGCCACTAGCGAGAGAAATCGGCAAAGCTGTACGGCGAAGAATCAGCAATTTTATCTTCTCTCTGATTGGTCGTGGCCAAAGCAACCGATAAATATCAGCAGATGACTCAAAATATCTCAGAATTGGTAAAAGAGAGAAGCTAACTAATAATTTTATAAGATTCAGTGGAATTATTTACTTTTCATACATTTTGCAAGCAAAATATCCTGTGGCGTATTATTGTAAGAATGCATACAATGAGTAATGTTTACTAACAGTTGCTGCAACTAATACCCTGTTCACACTGAGAATTTGATCATGATCCAGTTCAATTACAATCGAAATCAAAATGGAGGCAAGATTGAACTTGAACTTTACTAGGAAAACGCTCTGTATAACGCGTTGATGAGCGAGCACGGACACGCGCAACACCTCGAACCGAAAATAAGTCTATAGAAAATATCATTAAAAGCCAATAATTCTTGAAATTCGTCAGACTTGTAGGTATAAAAATCTCCAAATATTCCTAAAGTATTAGTCCCAATAGCCATGCAAAGTTTTAAGTTGATCGATTGAACCTTTATGATTAAAATGTTCCTTGTTACAATTCAAAAATCATAGGATATATTTAAAAAAATATACCTGGGACCACTCATATGATAAAAGTGTGTGTACTTACACAATATTAGAAGATCTGTTGAACGGTCATATTAGTTTCATACGTTTGAAAGTTTCTGCTCTAACTACCTTGGAACTATAAAGAGTCGAAGAAGCCGTGATCAACATTTTCGAGAAATTTGACAGATAACACGCAAAATGTCAGTAAAATGTCAATAACTTTTGGATTTAAACACAGATAAGTCTGAAAATTTTCAAAAATAGAGATAATGTTGGTCCCAATGACCATGCAAAGTTTTAAGTTGATCGGTCGTACGGTTCTAGTTAAAATTTCAAATATCATATGATTTTTTTTTTAAATTTTAACCAATGGGAGGATTTGGCTGAAACTTTGTATGATTGGGTAAAATGTTAGTGGTATTGACTTGTCAAAATTTCAAATTGATAAAACAACCCAATCGAAAGACAATTATTTTAAAATTTGAACCAATCACGGGATCCCGTTCAAAAACGATCCCAGGGACCGCATAGAGTACGTTAGTATGTGTACAAAATTTCAAATTGATTGCTTGAGCGGTTTGACCTGGAGTGTGACCACAAAAAAAAAAAAAAAAACACACAGAGAAAGTGCCATAAGAGTACCGTGGTGACGCTCGCTCAATAATGCTTGTTACATGCAAATTGGAGTAAAGCATTTGTAAATTTTAGTTTTTAAATTTCATGATTTCTTTTGTTTGACCTTGGGTTCGATCATGATTCAGATTTCGATTGCGTTCTTACAACTCAATCGAGATTTTGGATCATGATCGAATCCTCAGTAAGAACAGGGTATAAGGGTATGAGTATCAAGTCACGAGATGCTAATTTTTTCCACCCATCGCGCTGTCTCTCATTTTCAGAAACAAAAAGAGAGTCAACACTCGGTGCCTATAACATTCTCACTAGTAGAGCCTCGGCTCCGTTGAGAATATTGTATTGCGTTGTATTGTATTGTGTTGTGTTGTTTTGTTGCAGCTATCCACGAGATCAGCCACAACATGGCGTTCGGACACAAACACCCGCTGGCCAACCGGCTGCTGGGCTTCTTCGCGAATCTCCCCATCGGCTTCCCGTTCTCCGTCAGCTTCCGCAAGTACCACCTGGAGCACCATCGGGTGAGTAGAGGCAGGCGGCTCGTAGTGTGACTTTCATGACGAGATTCCACAGAATTATTCAGGTCTACGTCTCAGAATGAATGTAACGCAATCGAGCTCCTGATCGTTCAAATCTTCCAGTAATTTTTCAGTAACTTTGGAGGTCAAAACACTAAACAGTAAAACAATATAACTGTCTATGCTTGAAGTCTTTTCTTTCCTTGATCAAAATACCCTCAAGTACAAATGACTATAGGGGCTTCGCATAAAGGACGTCACGCTTCAGGGGGGAGGGGGGGTGCACCAGGAGACACAGTGTGACAGGGGGGAGGGGGGTACTGGAGGCAGTAAGACGTCACGTTTTGATACGTATTTTCAAACATTTTAAATTTCAGTCGATATGTCGGGACCGGAAATTACGCTAAAAACGATAAGTTCTGATACATTTTACAGTAAAAAATATTCTATTTAAGGGGGGGGGGGGGGGGAGGAGAGACAGATTTGTGACGTCCTTTTAGGGGGGGGGGGGTCACGAAAAGTGTGACACAGCGTGACAGGGGGGAGGGGGGGGGGGTCAAAATATCCCATTTTTAGCGTGACTTCGTTTATGCACAGCCCCATACCTAGAAAACAGTGTCTTCTGATGATATTATAGCGCCTTCAAGTTAACTAGGTAATGTATTCCATTCAATTTCAAAAGATAGGATTTCAATCACTTTTGTATTGAAATCAGTTTGTTCTACTTTCTTATGAAGGTATGGAAATGGTCAAGTCAATAAACGGCTATAGGAGAGCTTATATTGCCAAGTGTAAATTAGTATAAAATTAGTGTTTGATTAAATTACTGTAGAATGCCACAAATTAAAAATGGTGTGGTCAAATGATGCACAAAGTGACATTTAAATTGGTCTGAAAGAAAAGCTCAAGAAAAAATAAGCAGTAGGTACCTATATACAAAAGAAACCAATTTTGAATTTACTGAACTAACTCTGGTACTAACTTGTCATCTATCTCTAGTAGGTAAACTCTGATTTCATTAATAATAACAATAATTGATTGTCAAGGAACCTGACCAGCAGCCAATCTGATACTTTCGAACACCATTTTTACATTGTTGAGTGAACATTGAAGAAGCTGCTTCAATATCAATTACGCTGTAGAAACATTGTCTGTTCACTCTCCAGTACCAAGGTGACGAGAAGCTGGACACGGACATACCGACGTACCTCGAGGCCAAGCTGTTCTGCAACACGTTCGGGAAGTTCTGCTGGGTCTGCCTCCAGCCCTTCTTCTACGCGCTGTAGTAACATTGTCTGTTCACTCTCCAGTACCAAGGTGCCGAGAAGCTGGACACGGACATACCGACGTACCTCGAGGCCAAGCTGTTCTGCAACACGTTCGGGAAGTTCTGCTGGGTCTGCCTCCAGCCCTTCTTCTACGCGCTGTAGTAACATTGTCTGTTCACTCTCCAGTACCAAGGTGACGAGAAGCTGGACACGGACATACCGACATACCTCGAGGCCAAGCTGTTCTGCAACACGTTCGGGAAGTTCTGCTGGGTCTGCCTCCAGCCCTTCTTCTACGCGCTGTAGTAACATTGTCTGTTCACTCTCCAGTACCAAGGTGACGAGAAGCTGGACACGGACATACCGACATACCTCGAGGCCAAGCTGTTCTGCAACACGTTCGGGAAGTTCTGCTGGGTCTGCCTCCAGCCCTTCTTCTACGCGCTGTAGTAACATTGTCTGTTCACTCTCCAGTACCAAGGTGACGAGAAGCTGGACACGGACATACCGACGTACCTCGAGGCCAAGCTGTTCTGCAACACGTTCGGGAAGTTCTGCTGGGTCTGCCTCCAGCCCTTCTTCTACGCGCTGTAGTAACATTGTCTGTTCACTCTCCAGTACCAAGGTGACGAGAAGCTGGACACTGACATACCGACATACCTCGAGGCCAAGCTGTTCTGCAACACGTTCGGGAAGTTCTGCTGGGTCTGCCTCCAGCCCTTCTTCTACGCGCTCCAGTAACATTGTCTGTTCACTCTCCAGTACCAAGGTGACGAGAAGCTGGACACTGACATACCGACATACCTCGAGGCCAAGCTGTTCTGCAACACGTTCGGGAAGTTCTGCTGGGTCTGCCTCCAGCCCTTCTTCTACGCGCTCCAGTAACATTGTCTGTTCACTCTCCAGTACCAAGGTGACGAGAAGCTGGACACTGACATACCGACATACCTCGAGGCCAAGCTGTTCTGCAACACGTTCGGGAAGTTCTGCTGGGTCTGCCTCCAGCCCTTCTTCTACGCGCTGTAGTAACATTGTCTGTTCACTCTCCAGTACCAAGGTGACGAGAAGCTGGACACGGACATACCGACATACCTCGAGGCCAAGCTGTTCTGCAACACGTTCGGGAAGTTCTGCTGGGTCTGCCTCCAGCCCTTCTTCTACGCGCTGTAGTAACATTGTCTGTTCACTCTCCAGTACCAAGGTGACGAGAAGCTGGACACGGACATACCGACGTACCTCGAGGCCAAGCTGTTCTGCAACACGTTCGGGAAGTTCTGCTGGGTCTGCCTCCAGCCCTTCTTCTACGCGCTCCAGTAACATTGTCTGTTCACTCTCCAGTACCAAGGTGACGAGAAGCTGGACACGGACATACCGACGTACCTCGAGGCCAAGCTGTTCTGCAACACGTTGGGGAAGTTCTGCTGGGTCTGCCTCCAGCCCTTCTTCTACGCGCTCCAGTAACATTGTCTGTTCACTCTCCAGTACCAAGGTGACGAGAAGCTGGACACTGACATACCGACATACCTCGAGGCCAAGCTGTTCTGCAACACGTTCGGGAAGTTCTGCTGGGTCTGCCTCCAGCCCTTCTTCTACGCGCTGTAGTAACATTGTCTGTTCACTCTCCAGTACCAAGGTGACGAGAAGCTGGACACGGACATACCGACGTACCTCGAGGCCAAGCTGTTCTGCAACACGTTCGGGAAGTTCTGCTGGGTCTGCCTCCAGCCCTTCTTCTACGCGCTGTAGTAACATTGTCTGTTCACTCTCCAGTACCAAGGTGCCGAGAAGCTGGACACGGACATACCGACATACCTCGAGGCCAAGCTGTTCTGCAACACGTTCGGGAAGTTCTGCTGGGTCTGCCTCCAGCCCTTCTTCTACGCGCTGTAGTAACATTGTCTGTTCACTCTCCAGTACCAAGGTGACGAGAAGCTGGACACGGACATACCGACGTACCTCGAGGCCAAGCTGTTCTGCAACACGTTCGGGAAGTTCTGCTGGGTCTGCCTCCAGCCCTTCTTCTACGCGCTCCAGTAACATTGTCTGTTCACTCTCCAGTACCAAGGTGACGAGAAGCTGGACACGGACATACCGACGTACCTCGAGGCCAAGCTGTTCTGCAACACGTTCGGGAAGTTCTGCTGGGTCTGCCTCCAGCCCTTCTTCTACGCGCTCCAGTAACATTGTCTGTTCACTCTCCAGTACCAAGGTGACGAGAAGCTGGACACGGACATACCGACGTACCTCGAGGCCAAGCTGTTCTGCAACACGTTCGGGAAGTTCTGCTGGGTCTGCCTCCAGCCCTTCTTTTACGCGCTGTAGTAACATTGTCTGTTCACTCTCCAGTACCAAGGTGACGAGAAGCTGGACACGGACATACCGACATACCTCGAGGCCAAGCTGTTCTGCAACACGTTCGGGAAGTTCTGCTGGGTCTGCCTCCAGCCCTTCTTCTACGCGCTGTAGTAACATTGTCTGTTCACTCTCCAGTACCAAGGTGACGAGAAGCTGGACACGGACATACCGACGTACCTCGAGGCCAAGCTGTTCTGCAACACGTTCGGGAAGTTCTGCTGGGTCTGCCTCCAGCCCTTCTTCTACGCGCTGTAGTAACATTGTCTGTTCACTCTCCAGTACCAAGGTGACGAGAAGCTGGACACGGACATACCGACATACCTCGAGGCCAAGCTGTTCTGCAACACGTTCGGGAAGTTCTGCTGGGTCTGCCTCCAGCCCTTCTTCTACGCGCTGTAGTAACATTGTCTGTTCACTCTCCAGTACCAAGGTGACGAGAAGCTGGACACTGACATACCGACATACCTCGAGGCCAAGCTGTTCTGCAACACGTTCGGGAAGTTCTGCTGGGTCTGCCTCCAGCCCTTCTTCTACGCGCTGTAGTAACATTGTCTGTTCACTCTCCAGTACCAAGGTGACGAGAAGCTGGACACTGACATACCGACATACCTCGAGGCCAAGCTGTTCTGCAACACGTTCGGGAAGTTCTGCTGGGTCTGCCTCCAGCCCTTCTTCTACGCGCTGTAGTAACATTGTCTGTTCACTCTCCAGTACCAAGGTGACGAGAAGCTGGACACGGACATACCGACATACCTCGAGGCCAAGCTGTTCTGCAACACGTTCGGGAAGTTCTGCTGGGTCTGCCTCCAGCCCTTCTTCTACGCGCTGTAGTAACATTGTCTGTTCACTCTCCAGTACCAAGGTGACGAGAAGCTGGACACGGACATACCGACGTACCTCGAGGCCAAGCTGTTCTGCAACACGTTCGGGAAGTTCTGCTGGGTCTGCCTCCAGCCCTTCTTCTACGCGCTGTAGTAACATTGTCTGTTCACTCTCCAGTACCAAGGTGACGAGAAGCTGGACACGGACATACCGACATACCTCGAGGCCAAGCTGTTCTGCAACACGTTCGGGAAGTTCTGCTGGGTCTGCCTCCAGCCCTTCTTCTACGCGCTGTAGTAACATTGTCTGTTCACTCTCCAGTACCAAGGTGACGAGAAGCTGGACACGGACATACCGACATACCTCGAGGCCAAGCTGTTCTGCAACACGTTCGGGAAGTTCTGCTGGGTCTGCCTCCAGCCCTTCTTCTACGCGCTGTAGTAACATTGTCTGTTCACTCTCCAGTACCAAGGTGACGAGAAGCTGGACACGGACATACCAACATACCTCGAGGCCAAGCTGTTCTGCAACACGTTCGGGAAGTTCTGCTGGGTCTGCCTCCAGCCCTTCTTCTACGCGCTGTAGTAACATTGTCTGTTCACTCTCCAGTACCAAGGTGACGAGAAGCTGGACACGGACATACCGACGTACCTCGAGGCCAAGCTGTTCTGCAACACGTTCGGGAAGTTCTGCTGGGTCTGCCTCCAGCCCTTCTTCTACGCGCTCCAGTAACATTGTCTGTTCACTCTCCAGTACCAAGGTGACGAGAAGCTGGACACGGACATACCGACATACCTCGAGGCCAAGCTGTTCTGCAACACGTTCGGGAAGTTCTGCTGGGTCTGCCTCCAGCCCTTCTTCTACGCGCTCCAGTAACATTGTCTGTTCACTCTCCAGTACCAAGGTGACGAGAAGCTGGACACGGACATACCGACGTACCTCGAGGCCAAGCTGTTCTGCAACACGTTCGGGAAGTTCTGCTGGGTCTGCCTCCAGCCCTTCTTCTACGCGCTGTAGTAACATTGTCTGTTCACTCTCCAGTACCAAGGTGACGAGATGCTGGACACGGACATACCGACATACCTCGAGGCCAAGCTGTTCTGCAACACGTTCGGGAAGTTCTGCTGGGTCTGCCTCCAGCCCTTCTTCTACGCGCTCCAGTAACATTGTCTGTTCACTCTCCAGTACCAAGGTGACGAGAAGCTGGACACGGACATACCGACGTACCTCGAGGCCAAGCTGTTCTGCAACACGTTCGGGAAGTTCTGCTGGGTCTGCCTCCAGCCCTTCTTCTACGCGCTGTAGTAACATTGTCTGTTCACTCTCCAGTACCAAGGTGACGAGATGCTGGACACGGACATACCGACATACCTCGAGGCCAAGCTGTTCTGCAACACGTTCGGGAAGTTCTGCTGGGTCTGCCTCCAGCCCTTCTTCTACGCGCTCCAGTAACATTGTCTGTTCACTCTCCAGTACCAAGGTGACGAGAAGCTGGACACTGACATACCGACGTACCTCGAGGCCAAGCTGTTCTGCAACACGTTCGGGAAGTTCTGCTGGGTCTGCCTCCAGCCCTTCTTCTACGCGCTCCAGTAACATTGTCTGTTCACTCTCCAGTACCAAGATGACGAGAAGCTGGACACTGACATACCGACGTACCTCGAGGCCAAGCTGTTCTGCAACACGTTCGGGAAGTTCTGCTGGGTCTGCCTCCAGCCCTTCTTCTACGCGCTGTAGTAACATTGTCTGTTCACTCTCCAGTACCAAGGTGACGAGAAGCTGGACACTGACATACCGACGTACCTCGAGGCCAAGCTGTTCTGCAACACGTTCGGGAAGTTCTGCTGGGTCTGCCTCCAGCCCTTCTTCTACGCGCTCCAGTAACATTGTCTGTTCACTCTCCAGTACCAAGGTGATGAGAAGCTGGACACGGACATACCGACATACCTCGAGGCCAAGCTGTTCTGCAACACGTTCGGGAAGTTCTGCTGGGTCTGCCTCCAGCCCTTCTTCTACGCGCTGTAGTAACATTGTCTGTTCACTCTCCAGTACCAAGGTGACGAGAAGCTGGACACGGACATACCGACGTACCTCGAGGCCAAGCTGTTCTGCAACACGTTCGGGAAGTTCTGCTGGGTCTGCCTCCAGCCCTTCTTCTACGCGCTGTAGTAACATTGTCTGTTCACTCTCCAGTACCAAGGTGACGAGAAGCTGGACACGGACATACCGACCTACCTCGAGGCCAAGCTGTTCTGCAACACGTTCGGGAAGTTCTGCTGGGTCTGCCTCCAGCCCTTCTTCTACGCGCTGTAGTAACATTGTCTGTTCACTCTCCAGTACCAAGGTGACGAGAAGCTGGACACGGACATACCGACATACCTCGAGGCCAAGCTGTTCTGCAACACGTTCGGGAAGTTCTGCTGGGTCTGCCTCCAGCCCTTCTTCTACGCGCTCCAGTAACATTGTCTGTTCACTCTCCAGTACCAAGGTGACGAGAAGCTGGACACGGACATACCGACGTACCTCGAGGCCAAGCTGTTCTGCAACACGTTCGGGAAGTTCTGCTGGGTCTGCCTCCAGTCCTTCTTCTACGCGCTGTAGTAACATTGTCTGTTCACTCTCCAGTACCAAGGTGACGAGAAGCTGGACACTGACATACCGACATACCTCGAGGCCAAGCTGTTCTGCAACACGTTCGGGAAGTTCTGCTGGGTCTGCCTCCAGCCCTTCTTCTACGCGCTGTAGTAACATTGTCTGTTCACTCTCCAGTACCAAGGTGACGAGAAGCTGGACACGGACATACCGACGTACCTCGAGGCCAAGCTGTTCTGCAACACGTTCGGGAAGTTCTGCTGGGTCTGCCTCCAGCCCTTCTTCTACGCGCTGTAGTAACATTGTCTGTTCACTCTCCAGTACCAAGGTGACGAGAAGCTGGACACGGACATACCGACGTACCTCGAGGCCAAGCTGTTCTGCAACACGTTCGGGAAGTTCTGCTGGGTCTGCCTCCAGCCCTTCTTCTACGCGCTGTAGTAACATTGTCTGTTCACTCTCCAGTACCAAGGTGACGAGAAGCTGGACACGGACATACCGACATACCTCGAGGCCAAGCTGTTCTGCAACACGTTCGGGAAGTTCTGCTGGGTCTGCCTCCAGCCCTTCTTCTACGCGCTGTAGTAACATTGTCTGTTCACTCTCCAGTACCAAGGTGACGAGAAGCTGGACACTGACATACCGACATACCTCGAGGCCAAGCTGTTCTGCAACACGTTCGGGAAGTTCTGCTGGGTCTGCCTCCAGCCCTTCTTCTACGCGCTCCAGTAACATTGTCTGTTCACTCTCCAGTACCAAGGTGACGAGAAGCTGGACACTGACATACCGACATACCTCGAGGCCAAGCTGTTCTGCAACACGTTCGGGAAGTTCTGCTGGGTCTGCCTCCAGCCCTTCTTCTACGCGCTCCAGTAACATTGTCTGTTCACTCTCCAGTACCAAGGTGCCGAGAAGCTGGACACTGACATACCGACATACCTCGAGGCCAAGCTGTTCTGCAACACGTTCGGGAAGTTCTGCTGGGTCTGCCTCCAGCCCTTCTTCTACGCGCTGTAGTAACATTGTCTGTTCACTCTCCAGTACCAAGGTGACGAGAAGCTGGACACTGACATACCGACATACCTCGAGGCCAAGCTGTTCTGCAACACGTTCGGGAAGTTCTGCTGGGTCTGCCTCCAGCCCTTCTTCTACGCGCTCCAGTAACATTGTCTGTTCACTCTCCAGTACCAAGGTGACGAGAAGCTGGACACGGACATACCGACATACCTCGAGGCCAAGCTGTTCTGCAACACGTTCGGGAAGTTCTGCTGGGTCTGCCTCCAGCCCTTCTTCTACGCGCTGTAGTAACATTGTCTGTTCACTCTCCAGTACCAAGGTGACGAGAAGCTGGACACGGACATACCGACATACCTCGAGGCCAAGCTGTTCTGCAACACGTTCGGGAAGTTCTGCTGGGTCTGCCTCCAGCCCTTCTTCTACGCGCTGTAGTAACATTGTCTGTTCACTCTCCAGTACCAAGGTGACGAGAAGCTGGACACGGACATACCGACATAGTTCGAGGCCAAGCTGTTCTGCAACACGTTCGGGAAGTTCTGCTGGGTCTGCCTCCAGCCCTTCTTCTACGCGCTGTAGTAACATTGTCTGTTCACTCTCCAGTACCAAGGTGACGAGAAGCTGGACACGGACATACCGACATACCTCGAGGCCAAGCTGTTCTGCAACACGTTCGGGAAGTTCTGCTGGGTCTGCCTCCAGCCCTTCTTCTACGCGCTGTAGTAACATTGTCTGTACACTCTCCAGTACCAAGGTGATGAGAAGCTGGACACGGACATACCGACGTACCTCGAGGCCAAGCTGTTCTGCAACACGTTCGGGAAGTTCTGCTGGGTCTGCCTCCAGCCCTTCTTCTACGCGCTGTAGTAACATTGTCTGTTCACTCTCCAGTACCAAGGTGACGAGAAGCTGGACACGGACATACCGACATACCTCGAGGCCAAGCTGTTCTGCAACACGTTCGGGAAGTTCTGCTGGGTCTGCCTCCAGCCCTTCTTCTACGCGCTGTAGTAACATTGTCTGTTCACTCTCCAGTACCAAGGTGACGAGAAGCTGGACACGGACATACCGACGTACCTCGAGGCCAAGCTGTTCTGCAACACGTTCGGGAAGTTCTGCTGGGTCTGCCTCCAGCCCTTCTTCTACGCGCTGTAGTAACATTGTCTGTTCACTCTGCAGTACCAAGGTGACGAGAAGCTGGACACGGACATACCGACATACCTCGAGGCCAAGCTGTTCTGCAACACGATCGGGAAGTTCTGCTGGGTCTGCCTCCAGCCCTTCTTCTACGCGCTGTAGTAACATTGTCTGTTCACTCTCCAGTACCAAGGTGACGAGAAGCTGGACACGGACATACCGACGTACCTCGAGGCCAAGCTGTTCTGCAACACGTTCGGGAAGTTCTGCTGGGTCTGCCTCCAGCCCTTCTTCTACGCGCTGTAGTAACATTGTCTGTTCACTCTCCAGTACCAAGGTGACGAGAAGCTGGACACGGACATACCGACGTACCTCGAGGCCAAGCTGTTCTGCAACACGTTCGGGAAGTTCTGCTGGGTCTGCCTCCAGCCCTTCTTCTACGCGCTGTAGTAACATTGTCTGTTCACTCTCCAGTACCAAGGTGATGAGAAGCTGGACACGGACATACCGACATACCTCGAGGCCAAGCTGTTCTGCAACACGTTCGGGAAGTTCTGCTGGGTCTGCCTCCAGCCCTTCTTCTACGCGCTGTAGTAACATTGTCTGTTCACTCTCCAGTACCAAGGTGACGAGAAGCTGGACACGGACATACCGACGTACCTCGAGGCCAAGCTGTTCTGCAACACGTTCGGGAAGTTCTGCTGGGTCTGCCTCCAGCCCTTCTTCTACGCGCTGTAGTAACATTGTCTGTTCACTCTCCAGTACCAAGGTGACGAGAAGCTGGACACTGACATACCGACATACCTCGAGGCCAAGCTGTTCTGCAACACGTTCGGGAAGTTCTGCTGGGTCTGCCTCCAGCCCTTCTTCTACGCGCTGTAGTAACATTGTCTGTTCACTCTCCAGTACCAAGGTGACGAGAAGCTGGACACGGACATACCGACATACCTCGAGGCCAAGCTGTTCTGCAACACGTTCGGGAAGTTCTGCTGGGTCTGCCTCCAGCCCTTCTTCTACGCGCTGTAGTAACATTGTCTGTTCACTCTCCAGTACCAAGGTGACGAGAAGCTGGACACGGACATACCGACATACCTCGAGGCCAAGCTGTTCTGCAACACGTTCGGGAAGTTCTGCTGGGTCTGCCTCCAGCCCTTCTTCTACGCGCTCCAGTAACATTGTCTGTTCACTCTCCAGTACCAAGGTGATGAGAAGCTGGACACTGACATACCGACATACCTCGAGGCCAAGCTGTTCTGCAACACGTTCGGGAAGTTCTGCTGGGTCTGCCTCCAGCCCTTCTTCTACGCGCTCCAGTAACATTGTCTGTTCACTCTCCAGTACCAAGGTGACGAGAAGCTGGACACGGACATACCGACATACCTCGAGGCCAAGCTGTTCTGCAACACGTTCGGGAAGTTCTGCTGGGTCTGCCTCCAGCCCTTCTTCTACGCGCTGTAGTAACATTGTCTGTTCACTCTCCAGTACCAAGGTGACGAGAAGCTGGACACTGACATACCGACATACCTCGAGGCCAAGCTGTTCTGCAACACGTTCGGGAAGTTCTGCTGGGTCTGCCTCCACCCCTTCTTCTACGCGCTGTAGTAACATTGTCTGTTCACTCTCCAGTACCAAGGTGACGAGAAGCTGGACACTGACATACCGACATACCTCGAGGCCAAGCTGTTCTGCAACACGTTCGGGAAGTTCTGCTGGGTCTGCCTCCAGCCCTTCTTCTACGCGCTGTAGTAACATTGTCTGTTCACTCTCCAGTACCAAGGTGACGAGAAGCTGGACACGGACATACCGACATACCTCGAGGCCAAGCTGTTCTGCAACACGTTCGGGAAGTTCTGCTGGGTCTGCCTCCAGCCCTTCTTCTACGCGCTGTAGTAACATTGTCTGTTCACTCTCCAGTACCAAGGTGACGAGAAGCTGGACACGGACATACCGACATACCTCGAGGCCAAGCTGTTCTGCAACACGTTCGGGAAGTTCTGCTGGGTCTGCCTCCAGCCCTTCTTCTACGCGCTGTAGTAACATTGTCTGTTCACTCTCCAGTACCAAGGTGACGAGAAGCTGGACACGGACATACCGACGTACCTCGAGGCCAAGCTGTTCTGCAACACGTTCGGGAAGTTCTGCTGGGTCTGCCTCCAGCCCTTCTTCTACGCGCTGTAGTAACATTGTCTGTTCACTCTCCAGTACCAAGGTGACGAGAAGCTGGACACGGACATACCGACATACCTCGAGGCCAAGCTGTTCTGCAACACGTTCGGGAAGTTCTGCTGGGTGTGCCTCCAGCCCTTCTTCTACGCGCTGTAGTAACATTGTCTGTTCACTCTCCAGTACCAAGGTGACGAGAAGCTGGACACGGACATACCGACATACCTCGAGGCCAAGCTGTTCTGCAACACGTTCGGGAAGTTCTGCTGGGTCTGCCTCCAGCCCTTCTTCTACGCGCTGTAGTAACATTGTCTGTTCACTCTCCAGTACCAAGGTGACGAGAAGCTGGACACGGACATACCGACATACCTCGAGGCCAAGCTGTTCTGCAACACGTTCGGGAAGTTCTGCTGGGTCTGCCTCCAGCCCTTCTTCTACGCGCTCCAGTAACATTGTCTGTTCACTCTCCAGTACCAAGGTGACGAGAAGCTGGACACGGACATACCGACATACCTCGAGGCCAAGCTGTTCTGCAACACGTTCGGGAAGTTCTGCTGGGTCTGCCTCCAGCCCTTCTTCTACGCGCTGTAGTAACATTGTCTGTTCACTCTCCAGTACCAAGGTGACGAGAAGCTGGACACGGACATACCGACATACCTCGAGGCCAAGCTGTTCTGCAACACGTTCGGGAAGTTCTGCTGGGTCTGCCTCCAGCCCTTCTTCTACGCGCTGTAGTAACATTGTCTGTTCACTCTCCAGTACCAAGGTGACGAGAAGCTGGACACGGACATACCGACATACCTCGAGGCCAAGCTGTTCTGCAACACGTTCGGGAAGTTCTGCTGGGTCTGCCTCCAGCCCTTCTTCTACGCGCTGTAGTAACATTGTCTGTTCACTCTCCAGTACCAAGGTGACGAGAAGCTGGACACGGACATACCGACATTCCTCGAGGCCAAGCTGTTCTGCAACACGTTCGGGAAGTTCTGCTGGGTCTGCCTCCAGCCCTTCTTCTACGCGCTGTAGTAACATTGTCTGTTCACTCTCCAGTACCAAGGTGACGAGAAGCTGGACACGGACATACCGACATACCTCGAGGCCAAGCTGTTCTGCAACACGTTCGGGAAGTTCTGCTGGGTCTGCCTCCAGCCCTTCTTCTACGCGCTGTAGTAACATTGTCTGTTCACTCTCCAGTACCAAGGTGATGAGAAGCTGGACACGGACATACCGACGTACCTCGAGGCCAAGCTGTTCTGCAACACGTTCGGGAAGTTCTGCTGGGTCTGCCTCCAGCCCTTCTTCTACGCGCTGTAGTAACATTGTCTGTTCACTCTCCAGTACCAAGGTGACGAGAAGCTGGACACGGACATACCGACGTACCTCGAGGCCAAGCTGTTCTGCAACACGTTCGGGAAGTTCTGCTGGGTGTGCCTCCAGCCCTTCTTCTACGCGCTGTAGTAACATTGTCTGTTCACTCTCCAGTACCAAGGTGACGAGAAGCTGGACACGGACATACCGACGTACCTCGAGGCCAAGCTGTTCTGCAACACGTTCGGGAAGTTCTGCTGGGTCTGCCTCCAGCCCTTCTTCTACGCACTCCAGTAACATTGTCTGTTCACTCTCCAGTACCAAGGTGACGAGAAGCTGGACACGGACATACCGACGTACCTCGAGGCCAAGCTGTTCTGCAACACGTTCGGGAAGTTCTGCTGGGTCTGCCTCCAGCCCTTCTTCTACGCGCTGTAGTAACATTGTCTGTTCACTCTCCAGTACCAAGGTGACGAGAAGCTGGACACGGACATACCGACGTACCTCGAGGCCAAGCTGTTCTGCAACACGTTCGGGAAGTTCTGCTGGGTCTGCCTCCAGCCCTTCTTCTACGCGCTCCAGTAACATTGTCTGTTCACTCTCCAGTACCAAGGTGACGAGAAGCTGGACATGGACATACCGACATACCTCGAGGCCAAGCTGTTCTGCAACACGTTCGGGAAGTTCTGCTGGGTCTGCCTCCAGCCCTTCTTCTACGCGCTGTAGTAACATTGTCTGTTCACTCTCCAGTACCAAGGTGACGAGAAGCTGGACACGGACATACCGACGTACCTCGAGGCCAAGCTGTTCTGCAACACGTTCGGGAAGTTCTGCTGGGTGTGCCTCCAGCCCTTCTTCTACGCACTCCAGTAACATTGTCTGTTCACTCTCCAGTACCAAGGTGACGAGAAGCTGGACACTGACATACCGACGTACCTCGAGGCCAAGCTGTTCTGCAACACGTTCGGGAAGTTCTGCTGGGTCTGCCTCCAGCCCTTCTTCTACGCGCTGTAGTAACATTGTCTGTTCACTCTCCAGTACCAAGGTGACGAGAAGCTGGACACTGACATACCGACATACCTCGAGGCCAAGCTGTTCTGCAACACGTTCGGGAAGTTCTGCTGGGTCTGCCTCCAGCCCTTCTTCTACGCGCTGTAGTAACATTGTCTGTTCACTCTCCAGTACCAAGGTGACGAGAAGCTGGACACTGACATACCGACGTACCTCGAGGCCAAGCTGTTCTGCAACACGTTCGGGAAGTTCTGCTGGGTCTGCCTCCAGCCCTTCTTCTACGCGCTCCAGTAACATTGTCTGTTCACTCTCCAGTACCAAGGTGACGAGAAGCTGGACACGGACATACCGACATACCTCGAGGCCAAGCTGTTCTGCAACACGTTCGGGAAGTTCTGCTGGGTCTGCCTCCAGCCCTTCTTCTACGCGCTGTAGTAACATTGTCTGTTCACTCTCCAGTACCAAGGTGACGAGAAGCTGGACACTGACATACCGACGTACCTCGAGGCCAAGCTGTTCTGCAACACGTTCGGGAAGTTCTGCTGGGTCTGCCTCCAGCCCTTCTTCTACGCGCTGTAGTAACATTGTCTGTTCACTCTCCAGTACCAAGGTGACGAGAAGCTGGACACGGACATACCGACATACCTCGAGGCCAAGCTGTTCTGCAACACGTTCGGGAAGTTCTGCTGGGTCTGCCTCCAGCCCTTCTTCTACGCGCTGTAGTAACATTGTCTGTTCACTCTCCAGTACCAAGGTGACGAGAAGCTGGACACGGACATACCGACGTACCTCGAGGCCAAGCTGTTCTGCAACACGTTCGGGAAGTTCTGCTGGGTCTGCCTCCAGCCCTTCTTCTACGCGCTGTAGTAACATTGTCTGTTCACTCTCCAGTACCAAGGTGACGAGAAGCTGGACACGGACATACCGACGTACCTCGAGGCCAAGCTGTTCTGCAACACGTTCGGGAAGTTCTGCTGGGTCTGCCTCCAGCCCTTCTTCTACGCGCTGTAGTAACATTGTCTGTTCACTCTCCAGTACCAAGGTGACGAGAAGCTGGACACGGACATACCGACGTACCTCGAGGCCAAGCTGTTCTGCAACACGTTCGGGAAGTTCTGCTGGGTCTGCCTCCAGCCCTTCTTCTACGCGCTGTAGTAACATTGTCTGTTCACTCTCCAGTACCAAGGTGACGAGAAGCTGGACACGGACATACCGACGTACCTCGAGGCCAAGCTGTTCTGCAACACGTTCGGGAAGTTCTGCTGGGTCTGCCTCCAGCCCTTCTTCTACGCGCTGTAGTAACATTGTCTGTTCACTCTCCAGTACCAAGGTGACGAGAAGCTGGACACGGACATACCGACATACCTCGAGGCCAAGCTGTTCTGCAACACGTTCGGGAAGTTCTGCTGGGTCTGCCTCCAGCCCTTCTTCTACGCGCTCCAGTAACATTGTCTGTTCACTCTCCAGTACCAAGGTGACGAGAAGCTGGACACGGACATACCGACATACCTCGAGGCCAAGCTGTTCTGCAACACGTTCGGGAAGTTCTGCTGGGTCTGCCTCCAGCCCTTCTTCTACGCGCTGTAGTAACATTGTCTGTTCACTCTCCAGTACCAAGGTGACGAGAAGCTGGACACTGACATACCGACATACCTCGAGGCCAAGCTGTCCTGCAACACGTTCGGGAAGTTCTGCTGGGTCTGCCTCCAGCCCTTCTTCTACGCGCTGTAGTAACATTGTCTGTTCACTCTCCAGTACTAAGGTGACGAGAAGCTGGACACGGACATACCGACATACCTCGAGGCCAAGCTGTTCTGCAACACGTTCGGGAAGTTCTGCTGGGTCTGCCTCCAGCCCTTCTTCTACGCGCTCAGTAACATTGTCTGTTCACTCTCCAGTACCAAGGTGACGAGAAGCTGGACACGGACATACCGACGTACCTCGAGGCCAAGCTGTTCTGCAACACGTTCGGGAAGTTCTGCTGGGTCTGCCTCCAGCCCTTCTTCTACGCGCTGTAGTAACATTGTCTGTTCACTCTCCAGTACAAAGGTGACGAGAAGCTGGACACGGACATACCGACGTACCTCGAGGCCAAGCTGTTCTGCAACACGTTCGGGAAGTTCTGCTGGGTCTGCCTCCAGCCCTTCTTCTACGCGCTGTAGTAACATTGTCTGTTCACTCTCCAGTACCAAGGTGACGAGAAGCTGGACACGGACATACCGACATACCTCGAGGCCAAGCTGTTCTGCAACACGTTCGGGAAGTTCTGCTGGGTCTGCCTCCAGCCCTTCTTCTACGCGCTGTAGTAACATTGTCTGTTCACGCTCCAGTACCAAGGTGATGAGAAGCTGGACACGGACATACCGACATACCTCGAGGCCAAGCTGTTCTGCAACACGTTCGGGAAGTTCTGCTGGGTCTGCCTCCAGCCCTTCTTCTACGCGCTGTAGTAACATTGTCTGTTCACTCTCCAGTACCAAGGTGACGAGAAGCTGGACACGGACATACCGACATACCTCGAGGCCAAGCTGTTCTGCAACACGTTCGGGAAGTTCTGCTGGGTCTGCCTCCAGCCCTTCTTCTACGCGCTGTAGTAACATTGTCTGTTCACTCTCCAGTACCAAGGTGACGAGAAGCTGGACACGGACATACCGACGTACCTCGAGGCCAAGCTGTTCTGCAACACGTTCGGGAAGTTCTGCTGGGTCTGCCTCCAGCCCTTCTTCTACGCGCTGTAGTAACATTGTCTGTTCACTCTCCAGTACCAAGGTGACGAGAAGCTGGACACGGACATACCGACGTACCTCGAGGCCAGGCTGTTCTGCAACACGTTCGGGAAGTTCTGCTGGGTCTGCCTCCAGCCCTTCTTCTACGCGCTGTAGTAACATTGTCTGTTCACTCTCCAGTACCAAGGTGACGAGAAGCTGGACACGGACATACCGACGTACCTCGAGGCCAAGCTGTTCTGCAACACGTTCGGGAAGTTCTGCTGGGTCTGCCTCCAGCCCTTCTTCTACGCGCTGTAGTAACATTGTCTGTTCACTCTCCAGTACCAAGGTGACGAGAAGCTGGACACTGACATACCGACGTACCTCGAGGCCAAGCTGTTCTGCAACACGTTCGGGAAGTTCTGCTGGGTCTGCCTCCAGCCCTTCTTCTACGCGCTCCAGTAACATTGTCTGTTCACTCTCCAGTACCAAGGTGACGAGAAGCTGGACACGGACATACCGACGTACCTCGAGGCCAAGCTGTTCTGCAACACGTTCGGGAAGTTCTGCTGGGTCTGCCTCCAGCCCTTCTTCTACGCGCTGTAGTAACATTGTCTGTTCACTCTCCAGTACCAAGGTGACGAGAAGCTGGACACGGACATACCGACGTACCTCGAGGCCAAGCTGTTCTGCAACACGTTCGGGAAGTTCTGCTGGGTGTGCCTCCAGCCCTTCTTCTACGCGCTGTAGTAACATTGTCTGTTCACTCTCCAGTACCAAGGTGATGAGAAGCTGGACACGGACATACCGACGTACCTCGAGGCCAAGCTGTTCTGCAACACGTTCGGGAAGTTCTGCTGGGTGTGCCTCCAGCCCTTCTTCTACGCGCTCCAGTAACATTGTCTGTTCACTCTCCAGTACCAAGGTGACGAGAAGCTGGACACGGACATACCGACATACCTCGAGGCCAAGCTGTTCTGCAACACGTTCGGGAAGTTCTGCTGGGTGTGCCTCCAGCCCTTCTTCTACGCGCTGTAGTAACATTGTCTGTTCACTCTCCAGTACCAAGGTGATGAGAAGCTGGACACGGACATACCGACATACCTCGAGGCCAAGCTGTTCTGCAACACGTTCGGGAAGTTCTGCTGGGTCTGCCTCCAGCCCTTCTTCTACGCGCTGTAGAAACATTGTCTGTTCACTCTCCAGTACCAAGGTGACGAGAAGCTGGACACGGACATACCGACATACCTCGAGGCCAAGCTGTTCTGCAACACGTTCGGGAAGTTCTGCTGGGTCTGCCTCCAGCCCTTCTTCTACGCGCTGTAGTAACATTGTCTGTTCACTCTCCAGTACCAAGGTGACGAGAAGCTGGACACGGACATACCGACATACCTCGAGGCCAAGCTGTTCTGCAACACGTTCGGGAAGTTCTGCTGGGTCTGCCTCCAGCCCTTCTTCTACGCGCTGTAGTAACATTGTCTGTTCACTTTCCAGTACCAAGGTGACGAGAAGCTGGACACGGACATACCGACGTACCTCGAGGCCAAGCTGTTCTGCAACACGTTCGGGAAGTTCTGCTGGGTCTGCCTCCAGCCCTTCTTCTACGCGCTCCAGTAACATTGTCTGTTCACTCTCCAGTACCAAGGTGACGAGAAGCTGGACACGGACATACCGACATACCTCGAGGCCAAGCTGTTCTGCAACACGTTCGGGAAGTTCTGCTGGGTCTGCCTCCAGCCCTTCTTCTACGCGCTGTAGTAACATTGTCTGTTCACTCTCCAGTACCAAGGTGACGAGAAGCTGGACACGGACATACCGACATACCTCGAGGCCAAGCTGTTCTGCAACACGTTCGGGAAGTTCTGCTGGGTCTGCCTCCAGCCCTTCTTCTACGCGCTCCAGTAACATTGTCTGTTCACTCTCCAGTACCAAGGTGATGAGAAGCTGGACACGGACATACCGACATACCTCGAGGCCAAGCTGTTCTGCAACACGTTCGGGAAGTTCTGCTGGGTCTGCCTCCAGCCCTTCTTCTACGCGCTGTAGTAACATTGTCTGTTCACTCTCCAGTACCAAGGTGACGAGAAGCTGGACACGGACATACCGACATACCTCGAGGCCAAGCTGTTCTGCAACACGTTCGGGAAGTTCTGCTGGGTCTGCCTCCAGCCCTTCTTCTACGCGCTGTAGTAACATTGTCTGTTCACTCTCCAGTACCAAGGTGACGAGAAGCTGGACACGGACATACCGACATACCTCGAGGCCAAGCTGTTCTGCAACACGTTCGGGAAGTTCTGCTGGGTCTGCCTCCAGCCCTTCTTCTACGCGCTGTAGTAACATTGTCTGTTCACTCTCCAGTACCAAGGTGACGAGAAGCTGGACACGGACATACCGACGTACCTCGAGGCCAAGCTGTTCTGCAACACGTTCGGGAAGTTCTGCTGGGTCTGCCTCCAGCCCTTCTTCTACGCGCTGTAGTAACATTGTCTGTTCACTCTCCAGTACCAAGGTGACGAGAAGCTGGACACGGACATACCGACATACCTCGAGGCCAAGCTGTTCTGCAACACGTTCGGGAAGTTCTGCTGGGTCTGCCTCCAGCCCTTCTTCTACGCGCTCCAGTAACATTGTCTGTTCACTCTCCAGTACCAAGGTGATGAGAAGCTGGACACGGACATACCGACGTACCTCGAGGCCAAGCTGTTCTGCAACACGTTCGGGAAGTTCTGCTGGGTCTGCCTCCAGCCCTTCTTCTACGCGCTGTAGTAACATTGTCTGTTCACTCTCCAGTACCAAGGTGACGAGAAGCTGGACACGGACATACCGACGTACCTCGAGGCCAAGCTGTTCTGCAACACGTTCGGGAAGTTCTGCTGGGTCTGCCTCCAGCCCTTCTTCTACGCGCTGTAGTAACATTGTCTGTTCACTCTCCAGTACCAAGGTGACGAGAAGCTGGACACGGACATACCGACGTACCTAGAGGCCAAGCTGTTCTGCAACACGTTCGGGAAGTTCTGCTGGGTCTGCCTCCAGCCCTTCTTCTACGCGCTGTAGTAACATTGTCTGTTCACTCTCCAGTACCAAGGTGATGAGAAGCTGGACACGGACATACCGACATACCTCGAGGCCAAGCTGTTCTGCAACACGTTCGGGAAGTTCTGCTGGGTCTGCCTCCAGCCCTTCTTCTACGCGCTGTAGTAACATTGTCTGTTCACTCTCCAGTACCAAGGTGACGAGAAGCTGGACACGGACATACCGACATACCTCGAGGCCAAGCTGTTCTGCAACACGTTCGGGAAGTTCTGCTGGGTCTGCCTCCAGCCCTTCTTCTACGCGCTGTAGTAACATTGTCTGTTCACTCTCCAGTACCAAGGTGACGAGAAGCTGGACACGGACATACCGACATACCTCGAGGCCAAGCTGTTCTGCAACACGTTCGGGAAGTTCTGCTGGGTCTGCCTCCAGCCCTTCTTCTACGCGCTCCAGTAACATTGTCTGTTCACTCTCCAGTACCAAGGTGACGAGAAGCTGGACACGGACATACCGACATACCTCGAGGCCAAGCTGTTCTGCAACACGTTCGGGAAGTTCTGCTGGGTCTGCCTCCAGCCCTTCTTCTACCCGCTGTAGTAACATTGTCTGTTCACTCTCCAGTACCAAGGTGACGAGAAGCTGGACACGGACATACCGACATACCTCGAGGCCAAGCTGTTCTGCAACACGTTCGGGAAGTTCTGCTGGGTCTGCCTCCAGCCTTTCTTCTACGCGCTGTAGTAACATTGTCTGTTCACTCTCCAGTACCAAGGTGACGAGAAGCTGGACACGGACATACCGACATACCTCGAGGCCAAGCTGTTCTGCAACACGTTCGGGAAGTTCTGCTGGGTCTGCCTCCAGCCCTTCTTCTACGCGCTCCAGTAACATTGTCTGTTCACTCTCCAGTACCAAGGTGACGAGAAGCTGGACACGGACATACCGACATACCTCGAGGCCAAGCTGTTCTGCAACACGTTCGGGAAGTTCTGCTGGGTCTGCCTCCAGCCCTTCTTCTACGCGCTGTAGTAACATTGTCTGTTCACTCTCCAGTACCAAGGTGATGAGAAGCTGGACACGGACATACCGACATACCTCGAGGCCAAGCTGTTCTGCAACACGTTCGGGAAGTTCTGCTGGGTCTGCCTCCAGCCCTTCTTCTACGCGCTGTAGTAACATTGTCTGTTCACTCTCCAGTACCAAGGTGACGAGAAGCTGGACACTGACATACCGACATACCTCGAGGCCAAGCTGTTCTGCAACACGTTCGGGAAGTTCTGCTGGGTCTGCCTCCAGCCCTTCTTCTACGCGCTCCAGTAACATTGTCTGTTCACTCTCCAGTACCAAGGTGACGAGAAGCTGGACACGGACATACCGACGTACCTCGAGGCCAAGCTGTTCTGCAACACGTTCGGGAAGTTCTGCTGGGTCTGCCTCCAGCCCTTCTTCTACGCGCTGTAGTAACATTGTCTGTTCACTCTCCAGTACCAAGGTGACGAGAAGCTGGACACGGACATACCGACATACCTCGAGGCCAAGCTGTTCTGCAACACGTTCGGGAAGTTCTGCTGGGTCTGCCTCCAGCCCTTCTTCTACGCGCTGTAGTAACATTGTCTGTTCACTCTCCAGTACCAAGGTGACGAGAAGCTGGACACGGACATACCGACGTACCTCGAGGCCAAGCTGTTCTGCAACACGTTCGGGAAGTTCTGCTGGGTCTGCCTCCAGCCCTTCTTCTACGCGCTGTAGTAACATTGTCTGTTCACTCTCCAGTACCAAGGTGACGAGAAGCTGGACACGGACATACCGACGTACCTCGAGGCCAAGCTGTTCTGCAACACGTTCGGGAAGTTCTGCTGGGTCTGCCTCCAGCCCTTCTTCTACGCGCTGTAGTAACATTGTCTGTTCACTCTCCAGTACCAAGGTGACGAGAAGCTGGACACGGACATACCGACATACCTCGAGGCCAAGTTGTTCTGCAACACGTTCGGGAAGTTCTGCTGGGTCTGCCTCCAGCCCTTCTTCTACGCGCTGTAGTAACATTGTCTGTATACTCTCCAGTACCAAGGTGACGAGAAGCTGGACACGGACATACCGACATACCTCGAGGCCAAGCTGTTCTGCAACACGTTCGGGAAGTTCTGCTGGGTCTGCCTCCAGCCCTTCTTCTACGCGCTGTAGTAACATTGTCTGTTCAATCTCCAGTACCAAGGTGACGAGAAGCTGGACACGGACATACCGACGTACCTCGAGGCCAAGCTGTTCTGCAACACGTTCGGGAAGTTCTGCTGGGTCTGCCTCCAGCCCTTCTTCTACGCGCTGTAGTAACATTGTCTGTTCACTCTCCAGTACCAAGGTGACGAGAAGCTGGACACGGACATACCGACATACCTCGAGGCCAAGCTGTTCTGCAACACGTTCGGGAAGTTCTGCTGGGTCTGCCTCCAGCCCTTCTTCTACGCGCTGTAGTAACATTGTCTGTTCACTCTCCAGTACCAAGGTGACGAGAAGCTGGACACGGACATACCGACGTACCTCGAGGCCAAGCTGTTCTGCAACACGTTCGGGAAGTTCTGCTGGGTCTGCCTCCAGCCCTTCTTCTACGCGCTGTAGTAACATTGTCTGTTCACTCTCCAGTACCAAGGTGACGAGAAGCTGGACACGGACATACCGACATACCTCGAGGCCAAGCTGTTCTGCAACACGTTCGGGAAGTTCTGCTGGGTCTGCCTCCAGCCCTTCTTCTACGCGCTGTAGTAACATTGTCTGTTCACTCTCCAGTACCAAGGTGACGAGAAGCTGGACACGGACATACCGACATACCTCGAGGCCAAGCTGTTCTGCAACACGTTCGGGAAGTTCTGCTGGGTCTGCCTCCAGCCCTGCTTCTACGCGCTGTAGTAACATTGTCTGTTCACTCTCCAGTACCAAGGTGACGAGAAGCTGGACACGGACATACCGACATACCTCGAGGCCAAGCTGTTCTGCAACACGTTCGGGAAGTTCTGCTGGGTCTGCCTCCAGCCCTTCTTCTACGCGCTGAGGCCGCTCATCGTCTACCCCAAGCCGCCAGAGCGACTGGAGCTGATCAACGCGGTCATTCAGATCTCCTTCGACGTCTTCGTCTACAAGTACTTCGGTTAGTTCTACAGGTCTACAGGGGCCTATTACAATAGATATTATTAAGCGATTTTGCCACTTGTTGCAGGCACTTTTTTGGATACGATTAGAGACAAAATGGGTTGACGAAATGATTTGAATTTTTTTTGTGATTAGATAAAAGACAAACTTAGGGTTATCACTTGGTACATTTGTAATTTTTTGCTTTGTTAATTATTTAGTAATAATTTGTTGATTTTTGTTGAAAAATGGTCTATTCTGTTGTCTTGCTGGGTGTCGTAAGAAATTTAATTAAAAAAATGTGCCTAGTGATAACATTTTATTTAAGTTTGCCTTTAAATCTAATAACCACGGCCTTCTGAACGAGGCGTCTGACACATTTTTCTTGGCGCCTCGTTCAAAACAATTGCAATCTGTCACATGGTTCTTTTGGTGGATAGACATCTAGTTCTCGCAAGAATTTGAATGAATTTGTGCTGTAATGAAATACGCCGATTGTATTTGATTGTTGTCACTAAGGTACCTTATTCATCAATTTATGTTATTTCGCAATGTAGTTAGGTATAACTTTTACTCAACTCTTTATAAGATTGACATGAAAGTGACTTGCCCACACCGCATGCGTACCAACTGAATTCAATCGCTCCCAAGATGTTAACATTTTACGCTAGGTGGCATATTGCAACTTTTAGTGTGGGATATCTCTGTGAATGATTGTGGATGTCACATTCCAGGCGGCCACATGCTGGTCTACATGATCGTGGGCGCCCTGCTGGCCATGGGGATGCACCCCGTGGCCGGCCACTTCATCTCCGAGCACTACATGTTCCGCAAGGGCTACGAGACGTACAGTTACTACGGCTGTCTCAACTTCATCACCTTCAACGTCGGATACCACAACGAGCATCACGACTTCCCATTCGTCCCGGGCTCCAGGCTGCCGGAGGTCGGTCAAGAGTATTCAGTTCAAGACTTGACTAGTTTAGCAATTTTTGTTAATTTTCAAAGATATCCAATATATCGTGGACGTTTTCGGAACCATCTTGTAATGACATGGCAGTGGTGACGGTTTGTTCCGTTGGAGACGGAACGTTGGAGTTGGAGATTTGTTCCAACGGAACAAACCGTCACCACTGCCATGTCATATCCAATATACCTATTTAAAGTTTTAACCTTTCAACTTCTATGGAGGAGTAAATTCGTTTTCAAACATTTCATTATTAAGCCTATATTCTCAACGGAGCCGAGGCTCCACTAGTGAGAATGTAATAGAGAAGGGAGGAGAGGAAACCCGGTACCGGCATGTAGCCTACTCCTGACGAAAGATACCAAGGGGACCAACGGCTTAACGTCCCTTCCGAAGGACGGTGTGACATTCACAGCACGGGCCTCCACAACCCGCGCCGTCGAGAGACTGATAACAGGTGGAGGGAGGTCGTCACACTAACCCCCAAACACCCCAGTCTCTCTGGCCCAACGGCAGCAACCTGGCAAGGCAGAGTTGAATGGTCACCCATCCAATCGCTGACCGCGCTCAATGTTGCTTAACCTCGGTGATCTAACGAGAACCGAGGTATCCAACACACCAGCCGTTGGGTTCACATAGGTAACATATAGGTAACACATTATATTTGCCCCTTTTCTTGTCAGTCAATCTTCATGAAATCAAAAATAGTATCTCCTGCCATTTTAATGACCTTTCGGTGGAGAACTATTTGGATGCTTGTTTTGTTGTACATATTTACGAATTGTTATGATTTTCTTTGTTAAGGTGCTGCACGCGCAAACAATTTTGCTGCTTTATGTAGACACTTTTTTGGATATGATTGGAGACGAAATGGGTTGACGAAATGATTTGAAATTTTAATCATGATTAGATAAAAGACAATCTTAAGGTTTTCACTTGGTACATTTTTCATTTTTTTCTTAGTTAATTAGTAGTAAGTATTTAGTTAATTTTTGGTGAAAAATTAGCTGTTTTCTTGTCTCGCTGGGTGCCGTATGAAATTTAATTTTAAAAATGTGCGAAGTGATAACCCTAAGTTTATCCTTGAACACACATTTGTAAAATTCGTAAAATTTTAAAATAAAGAGTGATGATTATTGTGCAGAAGGCATTATAGTTTCAACATAGAGTATATTTTTTGTGTTATTTCTTATTTTCAATGGTTTTGGTATAATTTTGGGGTGTCAATTACTGGAACACCGACTGCCAATTACTGGAACAATGTAATTGTTTTCAATATCTCTATTTTTTACTATAACATTTTTGAATAATTATGAGTAGGTATGTATTCCTAGATGTACTATTCTTATTACTTAGTTCAAGTTAGAAGTTGATCTATCAATAAATCACTTTGTTATGATATTATCTGTTCTTGTAAGATGCTTAAGCTGCCAATTACTGGTGCCTCTTCCCTCGTTTCAATCTCCCTCGGTGTTTCAGGTAAAGCGGATAGCGGCCGAGTACTACGACAACCTGCCGCACCACAACTCCTGGTCCGCCGTGCTGTGGGACTTCATCATGGACCCCGAGATCGGACCGTACGCCCGCATCAAGCGCAAGCACCGCGGGCTCAAGACCTGATCGGACCCAGGTTCACGGGGCGCCCCACTCAAAATCGCATATCAGCATGCATTATTTAAATATATTTAATATTAAATTGAGTTTTTATGAGAGAGGGATTTTTTTCTTGAGAACTTATAGTGTTCAATTAAAAATCTCGATTTGCGAAAGTTTAAATAGTTTATTATAAATTGATATTTTCATTGTAAAGTTTTAAAACATGCTTAAAATTAGCTGTTTTTAATGATTATTTAATGTGAGCAAACTATTTTTGTTTGTGCGTAATTTTTGTGTTAAAAATTTGTATTCGCAGCTCCGTACCACAACAGAAATGGAATACTAGAATATACAAAAAATTGTTCAATTCTTGAGGTTTGTGATAGTTTTTATGTCGTCAAAGAAAACAAGCAAACATGTGTACTTCTCTTCTCTTCTAAATGGACTTGGCCGCATAAATACTATCCAAACAATGGATCGTTTGATCTGCATTCTATTCCCCTTCTGGACTGGTACAAACAGTAAGAAACGCGTGGAATTTCTCTGCGTCTTTGTAGTTCGAAAGAGCCGGCCTCTTTTCCCCTCGTCTACTCGCGACCTTGAACTTTGGCAGGTTGTTTAGTGTGCCAAACGCGCGGCCAGTACCTATTTTCCCTCCGCGACCACCGACGATTCGGCCAGTTGCAAGAGTTATCGTGTTTCATACGGCCGGAGTTTGTAGCTATGTGATCCTAAAACATAAATTGGAGACGTTTGGAATGGATCTTGAAATTATATTTGATAGAAAGATTCAAAGAAACGGAGTACTATCTTTAAAGTAAATTTCACAATTTTATCCTTTTCTTTACAAACAAAAGAAAGGAATATAATTATTTATATTCATACAAATAATGTACCTACCTATCGGAATACTGTAATATTCAATGGTAGTACATATCAAAGGTCGTATTATAATTCTAAATTTTACGATGCCCATATATTTTTTTTAAATACCTACAGTTCATACTTGAATTTGGTATAATTTATATAATTGCTATTTTTCAATTTTAGTCTTAAGTATTTTTGTAACTACCTATTTTCATTTTCTTTATCATGAAGTACTAATTTAAATCGTAATTTGGGGAAAAGGAACTGTTTTTTTAAATTTATGATGCAGGAAAATTCAATTTTATACGCATTATAATGGTTACAAATGGATGGTTTGTGGTAAATGTTGGATATTATATAATCAGTGCAGATATTTTTAATCAGGCAGAAGGAAAATTGTGAAATTCACTTTAAAAAATACCCAAATTAATGTAAATTATTGTTGAAGTAATAAATATTCAAAGAGTAGGTATTGGAAAAGTTCGTGATTCATGTGATAAGCGTTATGTTTGCATTGCCTTTGAAAATTAGGAAACAACAAATTACCTTGCTGGTACCAAACCAAATTATACTTCGATATAAGTTAATTATAATTCCTATATTAATCGATACCTCTTGCTGTTGCGGCATTTAACATTATACGTTCATGTGTACGTATTTGGATATAAATAATAAATAGCATGGTTAAATGTCCAAGTAAAATCTATAGAAGTGCGTACCTTTTCGTTGCGCTCGGTAAGGAAACTCAACAGTACTTACATTTAACAGGAAATAAATTATAAACGGCATTTTATTTTTTTCTGTGACAATTTAATTAAATATATTTTTTTAAATCAAGTTGAATGCTTCTTTTGCTTCTACCTGTTGTTAAATTATTTTCATTAAGTAATTAATTAAGTCATTAAGTGCAATCAATTTGAAGGTACTTAATTATTGATTATTAAAAATTATAGTTGATTTGATATAAAAATACGTCGTGGAAATGAATTATGTTCACGAAAGCAATACCTATTGATACATTCCTGATGGTTACTTGAGTTTTAGTAAGAGTGCAAAAGAAGCATTCAAGTTCATTGAAAAATAAGAAAGACTTAGGGTTTTTTAAATACCGAGTGATTGATACGATTCCGGTGATGTATTTTCTACCTACCGTATTTACTCGCATATAAGCCGCGGGTATATTCAATTATTCACTACCTTGAAATCCTACTGTGGCTTATATTCGTGTGCGGCTTATATTCGCGCGCAAAAACGATTTTTCCCATTTTGAATGGGAAAAATCTGCGCGGGCGATTCGGGAGAAGGTTCTGGGGATTGCCTCATCGCCAGATAACTTCAGCCACCGCTTGTCAACCCTTGTCAATGTCCTCTAATGACCTGTCACTCAACTACAGTGTATAATAGATCCAATATAGCCTGGTGCTATTTTTATTACATCCTGCGGCTTAAAAACAGGCGTGCGGCTTATATTCAGGTGCGGCTTATATGCGAGTAAATACGGTATTTTGTCATGAAACAATGGAAAATGGCCCTACAAATGTCTACATTTTAAGGGATTAAAGACGTGAAGGAGCGGTAGTTTTCACTGCGACGGGATTTTGATTTTCTAGTATTAATCACCGATGACAGGGTTCAGGAAGATATTGTGAATTATTTGGGATGTCCACTTCAATTTCTAATCTTTGAAGACTTCGAAATATTTTCGTAAAGATTTTCGAGGAAAAGTACTTCAATTTGTTCTGATTCATTTTTTAAAAATCTAGAAGTCAGAATCCAGTAAGAATTATTGTTTTTTTAATAGCTGTTGAATGTTTGCGTGACTTACAGCTTCTTGGAGCTTTTATTTACTCCTACAAATTGACATAAGCAACTAAAACCGGGCATGAAAATCCCAAAGAAATTGATTCTATCATCTTTTGTGGCACAATATTTGTGATAATAATATTTTCATAAGACTAGAACATAATTCATCATATTTTGAATGGAATTGCATTTATTTCGATGTGAAGTCCTTGAAATGTGCTGTAACTGGACTCGGAAGCAAGCTCTTTGGAGTGACAATTCTTCACAGTTCTCAATATCTTCCCCGACTCTGTTCTCTTCTCACTCTTTGTGCCAAGTAAAAGTGGGAACTAAGCAGTATATAAATGTGCACAGGCGGGCCTAGAGTGTACGCTCACATTACAGTACAATGTTGCATTTCACAAATCTTTACAAAAGAAATTAAATCTGTTCTGCCTTCATAGCAGATTTGATTGTAGCTTACAAAGAAACTAGTAGCCGACAGCTTGTACATAAATAAAAATAACACATGAAAAACATACTTACGTCTTCATTTTAACAAGTATTGCTTTATGAGTTCTTTAATAAAATATTTCATAAATAGGTGAGAAAAAATATCTTTGATGCAATTCATAATTTCAGGGACCGTATTTTTTTGCATTTCGATCTTTCCGATAACTAATATTTAATTGAAATGAATTCCCTAACCTAGTCTATACCCAGGCGGGCGCATAATCGTCTGTAATTTAGCCGTAACTACTAACTAGTAACAGAATATATGAAGACACTTCTGCTATTCCTATAACTACATCTAGAAACCAAACAACATGTTTCTGTTTACCTGAAGACGGCTGGGTAGTGAGTTTAGCCTTGAAGAGTTTTTTAATCGATTTTTATTAATAACTTTTACCATGTTACTGTTAACAAAATAAGGCTTTGTACGAGTCTTCAGAACAGTTCAATAAAAATAATTTCATAGCTGGAATGGTTTCTTATTTTTATTTTGTCCTACAGATAGTGCCTGAAAATTAGTAAAAATATGGTACTAAACGTCTGAAGGACAAAATAAAACTAATAACCAATTCCAAACTATGAAATTATTTTCATTGAACTGTTCTGAAGACTCGTACAGAGCCTTATTTTATACAATTACATTGGTAAATGATATTGATAAAAATCTATTGAAAAGCTCTTCAAGGCCACGCTATTTATCCTACTTTATGATTAACTATCAATTTAAACGCCCAAATCTAATTTTTCGGTGTATTTTACTCGAGTAAAGCAGAAGTGGACGCCGAACTTAGCACGAATGAATGCTTTTTGACTTGATGATTGCGGTTATAGATCTGATGGCGCGATCTTGTCGTATGCCTTCAACACAGGGTTGCATTTATAACGGAAGTATTATCTAATCTGTCCGCTTGTTCTTCCAATGAAATCCGTCATTGGACAGATCTGAATCTTATAATGAGCTTTATTTTGAGACGACGGTTTTTGTTGGACTTACAAACGACCGATTCGAATCTTTTGCTGCGCCATTGCGGTTCGTTTTGAATTCGATTTTTATGATAGTCAAGTTGTTCTTGATGGATATGTATTTTGAGAGATCTATTGAAAATTGTAGGAAGCACTTGAGTAAGGCTAAATATTTTTGGATTGATCTATGGAAGGTAAAAATTTTAAAAATGCATATCCGTATTCGAATAGAGTTTAGTTTTCCAATTATATTTGTGTACATGAAGGGGTTGTATGGAAATTACGGAAAGTAAATGTTATATTTCATCTAAATACTGTATTATACAATTACTGATTCAAAATTGCATGTATCTACCTACTTAATATTAAGTAAAATTTTCATGATTTTTCGGAGTAACTTTTCTGTTCAGAACTTTCTTCTTATCACAATCATCAGGTTTTGGCATTGCCACATCTTTCCGTCTAATGAATCCGAGATTTAATTTAAAATCTTACATATATGCCGTTCAAGTTGTACTCCCTTCTATCTAATCAATTTCAAGCTTTGTTGTAATTTGTAAACAAATACTTTTTGTGAAAACTGTTAAATGGAAAACTCACAAACAAAGAAGAAGTACATCTGCATTTGAACGGGTTCTCGCGATTACAAAATATTGTGTAAATACTAAATACTATCCGATTGTCTTGATATTATTACGCTGTGTGCTGTCTAACTAATCAACAATCAATACTTATTGATGTCATCAGGGACCTTGCTTGAAGATTATCGAAGAGTTTTAACAGTTTGATGATTTGTTACATCAATACGAGTTCATTCTACATTGCATCGCCAAGTTTGTTAGTTGGGAATTCTTTTCTATACCATTTCGTGTTGACTGTTTGTAAATATATTTGAGTTCAAGGGTATTGATAGTTTGTATTTTAAAAATGGACTATTATTATCATCAAATTACGTGTACCTACGTAGTTAGTGAATTATTTGCGTAGATAAAAATATCAGTAATAAAGTAGTAGTAATATACAATTTTTCTCAAATATCCTTAATTTTCTCAAATATTTTCGTCAATTATTTGAATTCAAATATTTAAGGGATATTGAACCAACATTTAAATACAATCTCTTCAATCTATTCTAGGTGTCACATTATTCATGATTTTTAGTAAGATATTTTTGTCCACTGAATTTTGAAGAATTCACTTTAATATGTTTTTATCTGATATTTGTTTGGCGATGCAATCGTATTGAACTTGTATTGATCTTGAATCAATCATCTATTTAATTATAATTTAGCCAATCTCTAAGCACATCACTACCCTGATTTGTAAATATGATTTGTTTCAAAAGTGTGTACTTTCTTTTATTGTCGGTAACTACTGTCCGTACCACCAGAGAAAGGGACCAGCAGACGCTGCGTCGGAAGTTTGCTCACTCCAGCATTTTCAGTTACAATTTATGTATAAAAAATCCGTCATTATTTCGACAAAAAAGTTCACTGAAACACAACGGACTGCTCAATATATTTTCACAAAGAAAATACTAGTGTTTGGTTAATCAAATTTAGCCAACCAATGTGAAACATTTTTTTAAATGTAAAAGTTGAGCTATTCTTTGTGACATCAAAAAATTATTAATTTCAGTTGTTTTATTTCGCAATTGAGTGAATTCTGCAGCTTTTAATTTCTCTCGTGGCGCGGATAGTTGGTACCTTTCCAAGTATTTCGGTTCGGCCGTGTAGAAATGTGTAAAATGCTGTGTAAAATATGTTACTATTTGGAATTGTACCATGAATTAATAAAATAATGCTTTGATACAAAATATCATACTCTCTATTTGTTTTTATTTCATAAATTAGGTTAAAAAAATAACAATCTAGTGAGCGATGGATAGCACATAAAACTGGCAAAATGCAATACGAAATTTTCTTTCCTTTCGCAGTTTTATAGGAATTATAATGTTCTTTTATAAATTCTTAGATATTAAAAAAATCAGATGGCCACATTTGGGCCTAGTGCTGTCCAAAATGCGAAGAAATTTGTATTTTATTTTTAGTGGATTATCAAACCTTTGCTAATTTTTTATTTGTGTAAGTATGATGGAATAACGGGTGGAGGTTGCAGGCAAGTGGATTGTCTAATCACCAGCCTTTGTTTTCAAGTTTGGAGATATCATAGGAAACTGTTTATTTATTCACATTGATAGCTGTGCATCTGCAATAATTTTTTTTTTTTTTTTTTATGAACGTTATTACTAGCTATAATTATCAAATATTTAAATTACTAGGGTACTACATGATCTGGTTACTCTCTAAAAGCTTAGAATATTGGATCAGAGATTATTTGTTGCAAAATATTGTCAAAAACAATATTTAATTTTTAATTCTAATAATCAATAATGAAGAGATTTTCAATGTTCTTTATTTCATAAAAAATAGTGCATATTTAACAATGTGACAATAATTGGAAGACGTGTAAATACATATACATTGTTATGTCTAGTCATTGCCATCCGCTCTATGCTGAATTTGGTTACTCTGCTAGTATAACGGCAGCGATGTGGCCTTTCAAATCTGAAATTATTTACTACCATTTACAGTATTTCAAATCAATGATCACCGGTCAAACTATAATATTAGACATCTCTAAGCATGTAAGATCCCAAAAATCGATTAAAAAAAAATAATTTGAATTATAGTCTGATTTTGATGGAAACAATTGGAACCGAAATAGAACCGTTATTTTCTTTTTTCCAGGAATCCGAACCGATATTTTTAAATACTTGGAACCGATATTCGTTTGGGTTTCAGTCCCTGATTTCACTTACTATTTTACAAATTAACTACTAGTAGTAGTAGTATAAATAGCAGTGTTTCTTTGCTTCTCTCAGCCTGTTTTCAAGGTTGCTACACTTGTGAAGTCTGTTCAGTTGTGCTTTGTCTCCGTACGTGAATACAAAATGGCGATCCACTTGATGCCCTGCGACATCTGCCCGTACAAGGTCATATTGACGAAGTTCTCGCCGATGCCGCCGCCGGTGACGACCGGAATGATTCCGGTTCCGTCCTCCGAGCGATCGAGGACGCGTATGCAGTGGTAGTATGCGCTGTTGGAGGCCATCGAGTTGCTGGTGTAGTAGGTGAACTGCGAGCCGATGTCAGGCGCCACACATATGCGCATGGTGAACGCGCCTTCGCCAGGCGCGATGTCCGTGCAACCCAGTTGGAGGTCGTGCGCGTTGGCAGCGCGCTAAGGACAAAACTGAAACACAGCACTCGTTTCTTTGATATGATGTTCACGCAGGGATGCAGTGGGGCCAGGGCGGGAGAACTGAAACGACAAAGAGTCGCTTATGGGAGAAGCAGCTGATTGAGCTGATTTGCTTTGCTGCACAGTTGGGTGCGCATACGTATTACTGGGAAGCCTAAGGAATAAAACTCTAAGGGTAGACAAATTCAAACTTGTGAAAATTAAAGCTGGGCAACTTAAAAAAAATAACTCTATGGTATGGCAAAATTAAAACTTGTGAAAATATAAAAATAAAGAAGTGAGACCGCGGCAGGATTCGAACCAGCGCCCACTTGCACCACAGGCCTATGCTTTACCTGAGCCATTGGGTCTGCGATGTCTGAATGCTTCATAATATACACAGCTTATGCGCATTCTACAGCGCAGCGAGCATCTCAGTGGAAGAGCTGATTCTCCCATAAGCAACTCTTTGTCGTTTCAGTTCTCGCATCCAGGGCGGGCCAGGGCAGAGCCCTGGACCTTTTTTTGAAGGCAGGGTGGCACCCTGGCTTCTTTTTAGGAAAGGGCAGGGCAGGGCCCTGCCATCTTTTTCAAAATCAATTAAATTCATCTATGGTTTACGATTGTATTCTTAAAAAGTGCAGTTAAATTGCATCTTAACTTTTTTTAAATTAGGGAATTTTAAAAACTGTTTTAAAACTTGGTCCCAAATAATCATCACAAAAATAGTTAATTCTTCAAAAAATTCTCTCGGGGCCACCGTAATGAACGTTACGAATTTTGTTATTTTTCGGCGCCCTGACACTTATTTTACTAGGACTGCACACCTGTGTTCACGTGATCAGTCTGTTGTATATTACTATTAGTAGTCTTGGTTCGTGCCTTGTTCAATAGACGCCGGTTTGCATGTTCAATCGGAAAGGATTTGAGACCAATCCAGTGAACCAAAAAAATTAAATTTTTGAAATCATTTGTTCATGGGTGTCCTTGTACGGTGTCTTTGGTCTTGACCACCATGCAAAGTTTAAACTTAATTGGAAAACGATATTTTTCGGTCAATTGGAATGTAGATAAATGTTTAGATTTGAACCAATTTGAGGATTTGGCTGAAACTTTGTAAAATTTTACATTTGGTTTTAATCACCTTGCAAAATTTCAAATTACTCAGGTAAACCAATAAGATTTTTTTTAATTTGAAATCAACTGATTAAAAAAAAATTGGGTGGCAAAGCCCACAAATGGGTTGTACCAGCTTGATAGGAAAACCCCCCAAAAAAATTGAAATCGGGTCCATGCCAAAAGAGTGAAAAGGTGATGCTCGCTTCGTTCACTCAATAAACTTTTGGCGCAAGTGTGATGGTGAGGGTGTGGGTGAAGGTTTGGTGAGTGGTAGAGACAGACGTAACAGGAACAACGGTTTATTAAAGGTAAAGTTACAGAGTTGTAATGGCGGTGCACGTCTGTCCCTCTCGATGTTCTGAGACCGACTGGCAATGGCTGCCTTGATAACGAAGAAGGTGATTGGTCGAGACGGCGAGCGCGCTGCATGTTGGGGCTGCCGGTAGGGTTGGCAGACCTGTGCCGTCTGTTGGTATGCATGCTGGGCGGGAGATTCGACAGGGCGAATCGAACCGCCACAAACTCAACGTTTATCCATAGACATATGGTTTATCCTATCTTCCAAATTGTTCGGTAAAACACCGTTGTTATTACAGCTGGCTCATTCCATTCTGGTTCTCCCAAAGTCGTTGCGCATAGAATTTTGATTTTTTTTATATTTTGCACAGTTGTTCCTACATATAAGGTGATGTAAAATCTCTAGTTTCAGTTCGTTTCAAGTCGCCCTTCTCAAATTACAGATATTTAAAGCTGGCGCGGGCGGCAAAATCTGGGTTTTTAAGCTTCCAGGAGAAATGCTGGCATTTCTATACCATTCAAGATAACAGGAAGATCTTTATGGCGTTTTGTTAACAAAAGACCATTCTAGAAATTTGTATATGGAACCCTTCATCACGGAATTAGCCCTCAAACTTGGACTTGGAACTTGGAATAAACTTGGAATAATGAGACACTCCATAATTTTCTTGTAGATTAACCTTATATATGGTAATAGATATTTACACTTATTTGTTAAATTTTATTATTTGATTATGCCAAAACAAATATCGTCGGCTACACGGCAAAACCTCGTAAGTGCCATTTTGCAAAATGTTCAGGAGAGACAAAAAACATCACAATTTGAAAATATAGGTATAACAAAATTATTTTTATTGGTAAATTCATGTAAAAATATACTACACATACTAATTGACTCAAAACTTAAAATATTTTTTAGTTCCTATTATATAAAGCACTGACGTGTTTTTACTCACGTTAACGTATCAGTTTTAAGCACTTTACGCCATTACACAAAGGCACCTGCGTGGTTTTGCTGATTACTTGGTTTCATATATTATGTTAAATAACAAGGATTTCCATTGGTCAAAGATTTTTGCGGGAATATTCAAATGCAGGAATCATTATTAAGCTATTGAAAAAACTTAACAGTCCATTTTTGGCCAAAATGGCACTTACGAGGTTTTGCCGTGTAGCCGACGATATGGAAAATCGCAATTTTCCAAAAAAGTACCATTTTTGGTACCATTTTCTTCAGGCGGGGGACCAGATAAAAATTTGCATTTAACGCCAAAAGAACAAGCATGTTTTTTTGTATAAGTGCTTTCTGTGCACTTATAATACTCTGTTACTCTACATACTCTATATAATCTATACTCTATAATCTATATATATACTCTATTTAATACTCTGTGTTATTTAGAATTATAATACTTTTTTATGTAACAATGTAATGCCATATATAAATATACATGGAATGGAATAGTTCTATTAAGTTTTGGCTAAGATACACGACAATTAGAGGGGAATAAAGAAGGCTGGAAGGAGTCCTTACGGCTTCAGAAGTTATGCAATATGTGGCAAATAAATAGCATAGGTATCAGGGTTGGAAAAAAACTGGGTTTTTTCAAAATCAATTTCCCTAGTGGGTTTTTAAGTGAGCTTTTTCGGGATTTTGGGTTTTTTCAGATTTTATTTATTTTGTATTAATTTTTGGAATTATTAACATTTTAAGTAATTTTGAATGGAAAATGTTCTGAAGGAGTGGGATATCGATGTAATTCACTTGTCTTTATTAATTTGAGAAGTGTTTGAAATTGAAATAAATATTGGTTAAATATCTTAACTTATAAGACTTATTTTCATGATTTTTTTTTTGGAAAAAACCCACTTTTGTAAAAAAAAAAAAAAAAGGTTTTTTTCACGTGGGTTTTACCCGAAAAAATCCGCCGGTCGGGGAAAATTATGGCAACCCTGATAGGTATACTTATAGCTAAATTTTGAGTCGATCTTTGCTATAAATACTAACTTGGACTATGTGCCCAAACTTGTGGAGATATCAGAAAAAATATAATGAAATATAATAACAGATTTTCCACAAGGTATGAGCACAATCAATATGTATTAACAAGACGGTACTTATAGTCTCAGGTATAGTCTCAGGTGTGGTAACACTTTGGACTTGCATTACAGAGGTCCCGAATTCGCTTCCCGTGTTCGACCATCATGCATTTTCGTGGTCTCCCTCGTTTAACAGGCAAATGCTGTGACGGTTCCGTTCCTTCCTACTAATAGGCCATGACCGCTTCTTTCGCAGCGTCTACATGGGCGTCCACAGGGGGGGAAGGGGGGGGGGGCAAGGTGCCTGGATGTCAGGAAAACATAAAATGTTTGTAATGTTAATTACGAATAATTTCAGTTTGTAAACAAACATAAAAAATCAAAAAATGACTTTCAATGTTTAAAAAAATGCCCTGCGGGACATAGTGACCTCCATAACCCCCAAAGTGTCAGATTTTAAAAAATTATAATTTTTCAACAAAAACCTACACACAAAACCTCCCAAAATAGATTTCAAAGTGTCAAAAGAATCAAAACACGTCCTACGGGGCAGGGTGAAGGGCGCGTCTCCCCACCCCCCCTTAACCCTTGGAAATTGATTTCCTTGTCCCCCCCCCTGACAGAAATCTTGCCGGCGCCCAAGGGATAGTGCAATATTCTCACTTAATATTCACTCCGCTTTGGACTTGCACTCCCAAGTCCATCTTGACCAAGGTTTTTTCGCAGTCTCCCTGAGGCAAGAGGCAAATGATGGGAAGGTTCCATTAGGCCACGACCGCTTCTTTTGCACCGCCCATCCTACCTTATTCATCCATCTAGATCAGGGGTAGGCAACCTGCGGCTCCGGAGCCGCATACGGCTCCTTGATGATTCTTGAATGGCTCTTTATAATTTAAATATAAAGACCTGGAATCGAAAAATTTTAAAATTCGAAAAAAAAAACGAACGCCCTATAGACCATTTTAAATATTATCTCGGTGGCTCTGCTTTCTAAGAAAAATCATATGCAGTTTGATTTCCAGACACCTTAGTCCCTGTTTCAACAATGGGTAAAACAGGGACTAAGTTGTCTGGAAATCAAACTGCATATGATTTTTCTTAGAAAGCAGAGCCACGGAGATAATATTTAAAATGGTCTATTCAGTTTGTTCATTTTAGAGTCCCAGAAACACTTTTAAATTGTTGCAATTATAAAAAAACGCCCTGCGGGGCAACAATTGGAATGTTATTGATTCAGTTTGTTCATTTTAGAGTCCCAAAATCACTTTTAATTTGTTGAAATTCTGAAAAATCGCCCTGCGGGCAACAACTGGGGGGCTTCGTCAGATTATATAAAAATTAACTATTAATTCAAATTATTATTTTCGGTGTATTATATTTGATATCCTCTACTGCGGCTCCCATTATTATCTAATTTATTAATTATTGGGAAATTGGCTCCTTCACCAAAAAAGGTTGCCGACCCCTGATCTAGTTGCAGAATAGTGTCAAGCAAGCAAATATTGCAGATATTTTATCGCAGAAATAGCGCAGATCTGTGACAGATGTTTCAACGGGAACTTTCCCCCCTCCCTAGGGTTGCCATTCGTCCGGTTTTACCCGGACATGTCCTCTTTTTTGGGTGTCTTTTTTTGTCCGGGCGGCTTTTTAGGAATTTTACGAAATGTCCGGGTTTTTTAATTTGTTGTTAAATATTTATAAAAAAATTCCATTTATTAATTAGTAATGAATTAAAATGAATTATATTTTCTCAGAATTTTATAGTCCAAAACGCATAGAAATGGCTCAAATTCATTTTTGAAATTCAAAATTTTCCCGGGCCTGTGCGGCCCCGGACCCGCATGTTGCTGAGGGCCAAAAATTATGGAAATTTAGTGATAATTCACTTCTAGATGCTGTTATAGAAAAATTTCCATAATTGTGGAAATACCAGATTTACGTAATCAAAATATCTGAAAATTATTATTCCAAAACGCATAGAAATAGCTCAAATTAATTTTTTAAATCCACATTTTTCGGCCTCTGCGGCCCGGACCCGCATGCTGCTGGGGGGCCCTCCCCCCAGACCCCCCATTGGTGTCGTGAGCAAAATGTTTTCCCCGGAATATCGTTTTTGTATAGCACGTCATATGCAATTTCCTTCTCTAGATCTGATGTCCTCTTTTCGAGTCATGGCTTATGGAAACTCTCCCCCTCCCCCAACATTAAGCCCACGGCAATGACCTTCGCGTTTCGGGAACACGTCACTGAATGACGTCATTGATCACGTGAGTGTCTGGAGGAAGAATGGGGAGGTCTATCTTCACATAATTCCGGCGACAACATGGCCGCTATCAAAACCGAACATTGTCGAATGAGTGACCACGTGACTACTACAGACATTTGGCGCGGAAACTGCAAACGTCAAAAAACATGTCTACTACAGGAATTCCTGGACTCTTGGCTAATTTATCTAATTTCACTAGCCATGAATCTTCCTACAGTGGGTTTTTTGGTGGTGGTGAAGAAAGGTTCAATTCTTTTAATGAAGACCTTCGAAAGTTGGGATATTCTTTTGTAGTAAGAAATAGCATTCAACGAGAGGAAAAAGGTTGGTTGATTGCTTGGTTTTCATAATAACTAGTATCTACTTGTACTTGCAAACATTATAATAATTGCTAACTCTATACCTGTAGAAGATTATTGGTACTAACATAAACTTAGAAAGCTATGAAATCTAAAAGTATGTAACTTTAAACCTTCGGTAAATGCTGTAGCGGCTAGTCTAACACCGTATAACAAGAAGCTTCTGCCATTCAGCACAAACATAATTTAATTCCAAACATGAATCAATTACCTACTCCACGAATAAATCAGTTAGGTAGTACTTACTATTTTTCACGAAACTATGTAATTACCTACATGGCATACCTAGTCCATGATCATTCTGCCGACAATAATTTCAAGTTTGTATCAATGTAGGTACCTACCTAAATAAAATTGTATCAATTTTTAACAATTAGGTACCTACCTACTAATTGTTATTGAGTTGTCAACTTCAGTCAAGAATTGACTGAATTGAATTGTCAAGAAAGGTTTCTATCTGCTAGCTTGTCAGTTTTAGTTTGAAATTGAGCGTGTGGAGTATTTCCATTCAACACTTGTGGTACTCACATTTTTATACTTATTATTGGCATGCATGTTTTGCGATTTGAATTGTATGATTTATTCAGATTACATTTCTCAAAATTTGATGTAGTAGGTACCTAGTTAACATCATTCATAAATCATAATGGTGTTGTCCATTAATAACAACAGACTAGTTTCAATCGCTGTTCTGTTTTTAATTTTATTTCAAATCCATTTTTCACATTTACCTATTATATTTCATACAAAATGCACAAATCACAAAGTGTATAACATGAACCTATGTAACAAGTCAATTATATACATTATTTATAACGTACGTTGTTACATTCATACTCCCTACATATTGTAGAATCCACAAGATTCCTGTACTCCTTCGATCGAGGCGACTGCAACATTCCATTTTTTGGGTCACCCTTTCAAGTAATAAAATATTATGACATGGAATGTTCACAAGGATCCAACTACAAAACCTCTGATAAGTCTACAGCAGCCAATCCTCCTCATCTGGTAGGTACAAAATATTTTTTCAGTTTTTAAAAAACAAAAATGTTTCAGATAAACTTTTATAATCAATATGTAACTAGATGAATTCCTATAATGATTAATAAAATTGACAGTTCACATTCAATGTAACAACCTGTAAATAATGTATCAATGTAGGATGATCATCCATCTGGTCAGAAAAGACGTCAATTGATTCAATCTACAAAGCGGATTGGCTGTCCTGCGAAATTGACAATTAAAATTGTTAAAGTATTTCTTGGATATGAAATGAAAGAAAACAAGAAGAGCCGCGAGAAGACCCTAGTAAGAAATTTATGTAATGTACAGTTTATAGAGTACATAGTTATATTAGGTAGGTAGGTAATGAAAGGATCGTAACATCACTTTCCATTATTCAGTAATGAACCGCTTTGGGGCTAGATTCACAAAACAAGTAAAAATACTATTTTTAAACAGTACATTTTTATATTACTTTGCAGCTCATCAAGCAGCTTAAGGAAGACATGGACAACAAAAAGCTGATTAAAACAGAAGAAAGAGTGTATATTAATGTATCCAAAGAAAGCATCCATTCACATCCCACAATATCGTCAATCCTAAATCAACAACTTCATCCAGTTCTAAAGGCAAAGATCAGAGAACTCGTACAGAGAAATGTGTGCTCTATACGCAGTATCAAAATCCAGCTGGAAGAATGCGTATTGAACATGTTCAAGAATTCAACTCCTCCCCATTATTTAAACCGGTGCTACTTTCCTACTGATAAAACCATAATTAATCACATGTACAAGGCTAACTTCCAAATAAAAAAGAACAAATTTGATCAAGAGGCATTGGAAGAGATGATCAAGACCTGGAAGACACAATCTCCTCTAGACCATATATTTTTCCGTCCCTATCATGAATCTGCTGATGAAACCGAGGATGAATCTACTCCTAGTCGAACACTTCCACTCTTATTTTGCCATCAAACAAAGTGGCAACAAGACCTAATGGCAAGATATGGAAATAATATTTCCTTGCTCGACGCCACATACAAGACCACAAAGTACAGTTTGCCACTCTTTTTCATTGCAGTCAAGACCAACGTAGGATATACAGTAGTGGCTTCATTTGTGGTTCAGACCGAGTCAGCTCAGAATATAAAAGAAGCACTGAACATGATTTCCTCATGGAATGCCTCATGGAACCCTCAGTTTTTCATGACTGATTTCTCCGAGGCGGAGATCAATGCTGTAGAAGATGTTTTCCCCAATTCTACAGTGTATTTGTGCGCATTCCACCGCGAGCAAGCTTGGAATCGCTGGCTGAAGAAAAGTGGAAATGTTCTTCCAGGCAGTGAGATGACCATCAAGCAACTGTGGCGAGCAATAGCAAAGTCAACCAACATCGCAGATTATGAAGACAGCCTCACTGCTTGGAATACCAGCGATGCCTTCACATCAAACATCAAGGCTCAGGAATACTTCTCACGGCAGTGGATACCTCATGTACACCGCTGGGTTCCAGCACTGCAATCCCAGGATTTTCTTTGGAAAGTAACGACAAACAATGGCATAGAAAATCAAAACCGAATCCTCAAACACAAATTCTTACACCACTCATTTGACAAAACTCTTTCCGGAATGATCAGAGTAATTCTTGAACAGTTTCTACCTGACTCAATCAAAAAGTACATATGCTCAAATGCCCAAATGGATCCAAAATATAAATCATTCAACAGCAATCTTCCAAACTTTCTTCATAACAGGCCTATAAATTTCATCAAGCACATCTGGAAAAGATTCAAAACAGCTGAAACAGAGTACAAATTGAACTTGATTGTATCATTTGACAGTCTGGAGGAAGCAGAATGTGGGATATTTACAGTCCGGAGTGAGAACACCACAGACAGCAACTACATAGTTGACTTCAATGCTCCATCTTGCAGCTGTTTTGATTTTCAAAAATGGAAGTTACCGTGCAAACACATGTGTGCAGTTTTCATTTACAAACCAAATTGGTCATTTGAAAGTCTTCCTGACACATACAAGAACAATCCATACTTCTTAGTAGATATGCAATATTCTGCTGGTACGTCCTACTTTCAGTACCTACTCTTTATTAAATAAATGTACTAATACTTAGGCTTAAGTGATAGGTACCTATAATCTAGGGGTGAGATTTATTATTAGACATGGACTCAGATTTTTTCCGCAAATTCTCACAGACAGATTTTAACATGAATGTCGTAATTATCTTTGGTAGCGCTTTATGGTAATTAGTACTTTCATTACCTCCTGGTACTGGACCCCTATAGTCTGTCCCCATTAGACCGAGATAGTTTTAACATAGTAATTACATTTGAAGTCCAATAATATTGCTTAGATGTAGATTCATTGTTTGACTTGAACATGAAAGCCACTCTTTCACTAACACCGGACTAGTGTGGGGCTATTGTGGACTGTTTTCGTTTTTTTTAACTGAAGCCTAAAACAAAATCATGTTTTGGTTCTGGTTGTTTTGGATAAGTCCACAGAGGCGTTTGTGACACTATGAAATGAACTTAATGTTAGTTAATGATCCTGAACTATAGATACATTTACTACCTATACTTACATAATAATAGAAAATAAATAATAATAATAATAACTACTTCAATTATCTTGGATTAAAATGAATCCTATACAAGTTCCAATTCATTTAATTTTCATCCATTTCTAATTTTAACAACATGCCAGGAAGACAATGGATATATTTTTACTTTTTTTCAGGTATTGTTGGCTGTATACCCGGCATAGAAGCCTCTGGTGAAGATGCAGAAGAAATTCCGGAACCTTCACTTTCTGACGAAGAAACACTAATCATAGCTGGAACTCCAGAAAGACGAACAACCCTCACAGACAATGAGGCCGGTACTCCTAACGTCAACTTCTCCGGCACTCCTGACGACGACATGTCTGGCACTCCTGACGAAGACATGTCAGGCACTCCCGAAGACAACTTGTCGGGCACTCCTGACGATGACTTGTCAGGCACTCCTGAAGACAACTTGTCCGGAACTCTTGATGACGACATGTCAACCACTCCCGACGACGACTTGTCAGGCACTCCTGAAGACAACTTGTCCGGCACTCCTGAAGACAACCTGCCATCAGAAGAAAAGGTTTTAAAGGCACAAGTTCATCTTAGAGAGAAACTGAAGATTCTGATGGATTTGTCGTATACTATGCCAAATAAGACTGTTTTGGATAGTGCAGCGCAACGACTGGAGATGATAATAAAGGACGTCACACAATCATCCCCTAAATCCAATGAGGGACTTTTACTTCTCCAAGACACACAATCTTCTAGTTCCTGTACCACAACAAAACAACTACGGCATACCATATCCATTACCAAGAGGTAGGTTACTTAGTTTATTTTTTACGGGGGTATGATCATTGTGCTTTTAAAAGACTGTTCATTCAGCACAGTTTTTTTTGCAAATATTCTTCAGTTTACTTAGGAACTAAATTGTGGGTGAGGGTGATAGGTACTTATCTACACTACAGCATAAAATAATTTGAAATTGAAGCATACCTAAATGCAAAAATTAAAAGTTTAAAAGAAAAAAGTTGTGTGAAAAGTTATTGTAATTATATTTTTTAAATAACAATTAATGCCTTTCCATTGCAGAGTTAAGCAAAAGTATTTAAACCTACCATCACGGAGCAAGAAAAGTAAGACAGCCATGAAGTGCAGTAATCGTGTTGGTGCAGTAGCTGACATGTGGAGGATGGCCGGAGATTGTCATGTCGGAAATTGACTAGTCAGGCAGGCTACCTACATCAGCAAACCTGTAAAAATACATATGTTGAACCTACTACCTACGTAAAACCAAGGATTGTAAAACCTAGGACGGTAACGGTATATGACTACTAGTATTCATCATTAATGTCTCTACTAATTTATGACATATTAGGATCAATTTATCTATTCAACCATAGAGACCTACTGAACTCCATTCAACGTTCTATCTAGTATCAATGGGTAGGTATCTATGTCAATTCTATCAAACACAACCTGTCGCTTGTACTCAAGTAGGTAGATACTACCTACATAGGTAATAATTAGTAATTACGAATTTATGTGAGGTAATTTGTTATTATTGTATAGTTACAGTGGTTCAGTGCTTTTATCATGATGATATTATGTTTAGCCTTAGGTAAACATAGGTAGTTACCAGATAGTTACCAGAGTTTATTGGCTACGCCTAGGTGATATTAAATAATAATAATATAGAAGAATTTACCTTGTATTTATTCCATAATGTGGGTATTTCATAATATATTGCTGGTTCTTTTATTATGAAATAAAATTATCTACTTATCCGCACATTAACCTAACCTCAACCATTGACACTGACAGATGAGAGCGGTGTCATCATATTTTCGGCTTCGGCAATGTTCGGTTTTGATGGCGGCCATGTTGTCGCCGGAATTATGTGAAGATAGACCTCCCCAGGAAGAATGAAAGTGAGATTAGGTTAGTCGGCCTATGAAGACGGCTGGTGAATAAGCGGGCAAGTAAGTGCGCTGTTATTGTTGTGCTATGTCGTCACCTTACACTCGGACAGACGTTTTAAATTCAGTTAATTGATTGTTTTCATATGAATGTAGATGTTATGGAGCTGGTTGGAGCAAGGACGCCGCGGAATTGCAATTATCTCTTACAAATTAAATCATTTTGTCACCAATAGTTGAGCCATTCGCCAGCGTGATCCTACTTTCAATGTAAAAACTGTTTGAGTTGATATTTAGTAAGCTTGCTTTTAAATATCAACTCAAACAGTTTTTAGTCCGTAATTCATTTTATTCGATCGACGATTTTATCAATATGAAATAATTGTGCATGCGCTTTTTGAATGTAAAAATTATTGTGTTGTATTGTAAATGTATGACGTGTCCAATATTATGTATGTAATCACAAGGACAAAATAAAACAAATATCAAATATCAAATATGTTATAAAAATAGTATTTTTTGTGTTTCAGATACAGCCCGATTTGTCTTCAATTTCATGTAATCTTGCTACACTTTTCTGTCGCGAAGTTATTTACATAGAATCTAGGACGATTAAAATTTGAGAGTGTTGTGAACAGGAGGATGTGGAGTGGAATGAAGATCACCCGCCGGAAGTGATATGAAACTTACTTTTATTCTCTCAACCAATGAGGCAGTGTAAAAACCTACTGCAGTACATGAACAATAACTTGTAATTTGTGAAGTTTGAAATAATACTCGACGACGTGGTGAGTGAACTTAAATAAAGCAATCTTTCCTTATAGTAGGGGAGCAAATGTAATTCCGCTCGATTAGAGTGCCGAAATTGATTTTTTCATAATTACCGATTGTTTACATCATTCTTAATATTACCTGACGTGCCTTCAATTTTTTTGGTGGCCATCTTGGAAAATATGGCGGAAAACAAGCGGAAAACATAAATTTTACAAAGTATTTATTTGTTGGTAGAGGAAAGGTTGAAAAATTATGTAATATATCACTAAACCTAACTCAAATATAGGAACGTGAAAAAAAAAGCCATAAAAATTTTTTTTTTGAAAAAAAATATTTTTTAAAAAATATTTTAATTACTATTTTTTTTAATATTGCATATTGTTCACAATAAAATTGTCTTCAAATTTTAATTCCACATATTTTAGTCTAAGTCCACGCGTTTCATAATAAATTGAGAGCAAAAAAACACAGAAACGTGATTGGTCAATTCCAACAATGAAAAAATAAAATTCGTTCACGGCGTATTTTTTTTTCAAGTCCCCATGTTTGAATTAGTTTTAGTGAATTATTTCATAATTTTTCAACCTTTCCTCTACCATCAATTAAATACTTTGTAAAATTTACGTTTTCCGACATATTTTCCAAGATGGCCACCAAAAAAATTGAAGGCACGTCAGGTAATATTAAGAATGATGTAAACAATCGATAATTATGAAAAAATCAATTTCGGCACTCCAATCGAGCGGAAAGCATTTTTTCTACACTTGAACCTACACTATTACTAATACATTTGTTTTTTATTATTATAGTTGTCACAAAAAGTGCTTGAAACTGAAGTCCGGTTTAAAATAAAATCTTCACATTTTCCTGTAATATACCTCAAACAATAACAAATGTAAATACGAAAAGATTTTTTTTTTTTTTTTTTTTTAACTCCTTTATTATACACATACACACAAACATCACACAATCCACAAAGCTCAGGGAGCTCATCTGTGGGAAAAAACAATATGAAAAGAAAGAACAGATAATGTTTTAGGAGCGTAAGAGAACAATACAAAAAAAAGAATTAATGAAGTAACTTAAGAATAATAAGATAAAGAATAAATATTACATAATAATCACATAGCATGAACATTAAAACACTTGCTACTATCAAATAAGGGTGAGATATTCTTAGGTTCTAAAGTGGTTCTATAGTAAACAACCATCAAAGAGAATTAATAAAAATAACTCTTGAATAATAAGAAAAAGTGAATACAATAACACAAAAAAGAATGTATAGATTAACTCAAGATAAAGAAAAGTGAATGTATAATAATTCCTAATAATGACATAAATAATCAAAAAAATAACATTCACCATACGTTATAAAACTTTCATACAAGGTTGAGAAAAGCATAGGTTCAAAAGTGGTTCTAAAGTGAACACCCATCGAAAAGAATAAATACATAACCTAAATAAAAACATAAATAATAGCAATATGAGCATTCAACCTTCAGACAAGGTTGAGAGAAGCCAATGTTTCAACGCAATTTTAAGGATAGAAAATGATTCTAAATTTCTGCAATTTTTGGGAATTAAGTTAAATGTTTCTGGAACAATAAAATCCAGTCTTCGTTTACCATTTTTGTTACGCCAGGCAGGTGTGACGGTGTATTACTAGTTGGTATATGTTCAAACGCGTGTAAACATATACCGGTCTAAGCTCAATTGCAATACATATAAACCGGGAGATGATTACAACAATCTAGTAAATGGGTGTCCAAAAGGCGAATTACAAAGAGGTCAATAACCTTTTACAAATATACAGGGTAATGATTAAGCAGTATACATAAAACGGGAAAACATTATTAGAGTCAAATAAATTGGTAAAAAATAATAAAATCCCGTGATATTATTACTGCATGTTAAATTAAACCAAAAATGAATACCAACCCCTAATACCAAGGATATACAAAATGAATGTATAATATTAAACCGCGTGATATTATTACTGCACTTGGTTTTAAACCCCAAATAGACACAACCCTTAAATACAAGGGTGTATAAAAGAGTGTATAATAATAACCCTCGTGATATTATTACTGCACTTGGTTTTTACCAACAAATGGACACAACCCTTAAATACAAGGATATACAACAGAGTGTATAATAATAAACCGCGTAATATTATTACTGCACTTGTTTTTTAGCTACAAGTAGACACAACCCTTAAATACTTGGATGTACAAAAGAGTGTATACTAATAAATTATTATACACTCTTTTGTATATCCTTGTATTTAAGGTTTGGGTCTATTTGTGGTTAAATACCAAGTGCAGTAATAATATCACGTTGTTTATTAGTATACACTCATTTGTACATCCTTGTACTTAAGGGTTGTGTCTATTGTAGTTAAAAACCAACTGCAGTATTAGGTAATATCACGCGTTTTTTATACATACATTTTGTATATCCTTGTATTTAAGGGTTGTGTCTTTTAGTGGTTTAAAACCAAGTGCAGTAATAATATTACGCGGTTTATTATTATACACTCTGTTGTATATCCTTGTATTTAAGGGTTGTGTCCATTTGATGGTAAAAACTAAGTGCAGTAATAATATCACGCGGTTTATTATTATCCATACATTTTGTACATCCTTGTATTTAAGGGTAGTGTCTATTTGTGGTTAAACACATCTTGGAATAATAATATCTCGCGGTATATTATTATACACTCTTATGTACACCCTTGTATTTAAGGGTTGTGTCTATTTGGGGTTAATAACTATTTGCAGTATTAATATCACGCGGTTTATAATTATACATACATTTTGTATACTTGTATTTAAGAGTTGAGTCTATTTGTTGTTAAAAACAAGTGCAGTAATAATATCACGCGGTTTATTAGTATACACTCTTTTGTATATCCTTGTATTTAAGGGTTGGGTTAATTTGTGGTTAAAAAGTAAGTACAGTAATAATATCACGCGGTTTATTAATATAGTTACACTCGTTTGTAAATCCCTGGATTTAAGGGTTGTGTCTCTTTGTGGTTAAAAACCAAGTGCAGTAATAATATCATGCGGTTTATTATTATACATACATTTTGTATATCCTTGGAAAAAGTTGTTTTTAAGTGAATAATCATATCCTGGTATATTTGTACTACTTTTGAACTTAATATGGAAGATGATTACTATGTTAAACATATACCAGTATATGTTTATTGCCCTACAATTAACCCAGTATATGTTTAAATGCACTAATCATCTCCCGGTTTATTTGTATCGCGTTGAACTTATACCAGCAGTACTAATATTCCGTTACACCGGGACGGAAAAATTGCTGAGTAAAGACAATCTAGTTTGAACTGGGTGATTTTGAAGAATTTTATGCTCATCAGAAAAATAGAATTTTAATATTAACCGATAATTATAAAGAAGGGAAATTGGTAAAAATTTACAAAGTTCATAAGGACTTCTGGAATCGCAATTCAAATTATTTTTTGAGTGTTCAGGAATTAAATTTTTGATTATTCTGTCTTGCAAGTAAACAATTTTTTGTATAAGATATGGAGAGGCATTCCCCCAAGCTAATTGAGCGAGCGAAGCGAGCGTCTCCTTTTGGCTCATTTGGCACGGACCTCTGTTTTTTTTTTGTTTTTTTGTTTTTTTGTTTTTGTGTTTTTCTGTTACTGACGATATACAGGTCAGAGTTTTTCTTCGATCGAGCTGAAATTTTGCACACGTGTTTGGACATTCTCTGGGCGTTGCAGACCCTAATTTTTTTGATATCTACTGATTGGTTAAAATTTAAATCAACATCTCCTGATAGGTTGAACCCTTGTACTCAAGGGTTGAACAGTGAAAATGGTCTTCGACAAATCTGATCAAACTCATATTTTGGCTATACATGTCTAGAGTTTTTCCTCGATCGAGCTGAAATTTTGCACACATGTAGAGACAAACTTTTCTGTTTGCAGACCCCAAATTTTTTTGAAATTTATTAATTGACTAAAATTTAAATAAACATCTCCTGATGGTAGGTTGAAAAATGAAACTGGTCTTCGATAAATCTGATCAAAATCATATTTTGGCTATACAGGTCAGAGATTTTCTTTGATCGAGCTGAAATTTTGCACACATGTAAAACCAACCTTCTCTGTTTGCACACCATAATTTTTTTTGAAATCCATTCATTGGTTAAAATTTAAATAAATATCTCCTGATAGGCTGAAAAATGAAAACGGTCTTCGATAATTCTGATCAAACTCATATTTTGCATGATCATTAAGACCAATATTGTCTCTTATTTTACAAAATTTCATCCCAATCAGTTAAAAACGTATGAACTTATTGACATTTTTAATATCTGTCAGTAATGAAGTATCGAAATGAGTGTTTTCCAGTGCCAATTGAATTGATTCTGATTTGCTTTATGAACCAGGTGCTTAGATGCTATTTTAAAGTTTCGATGAAAAGCATAATACCTACTTTTAAGTTGATATCATAATCAGTGCTCGAAGAAGGCCGGTATGGGACGGTATGATATACCGGTACTTCTTTACACATTTGATTTCATATCGTTACTTCTCAGAAAAAACGGAATGCTTAAAATCAGATATTCTTGGAAATTTACGTAATTTTAGATTCTAATTTACTCGTATTTCATGGTTATCTTTTGACTGCATATTTCAAGCATAACTGTGAACTATGAACATCCACTACAAGATAAAGTAAAATTCATTATTTAATTTAGTTGTTTCATCAAGGTAAAAGACTAATCTAACTAATGACATGACAATGGTTGTCAGTGTAATTCTGGAATCTGGACCCTCATCTAATATCGTACCCCCCCCCCCCCTCCCCCCCCCCCACCGCACGTGGTATTCTTATGTTACCATACCGCCACTATTTAATTCCTACTTCGAGCACTGATCATAATCAATTCAATATGGTTGTATATGTTTTCTGTGCGTTGTGTACGCATTTCCGGTTCGAGAATTTGCACGTACCCGTGCTCGCTCATCAACGCGTTACACTGAGCGTTTTCCTAGTAATCCATATAACAAATGAGATTCTACAAGAGCCGAATACACTGTACACATTAACTCAAAAGACAAAATATATTTTAACCTGTACATAGAAAAGGCACAAGAGCGAAGTTTGTTACAAACCTTGTTTATGTGAGGTTTCCAATTAAAAAACCTATCCACGGTTAATCCAAGACAAACAATCTCATCAGCCATATCAATGGTCACACTACAGTCACACAATGAAGTGCCACACTGTAGGCTATGCAAACAGGAATTGGAATGGCATATAATCTTCATCTGTACATCACGATCCTGGTTTAACGGTACACAAATATGCAAAACCCTGGTCTTACTGGCGTTAATTATCAAGTCCCGGTCATGCGCAAGTTTTGAAAGTTGATTGAAATCTGACTGAAGAATTGACTCTGCTGCATCAATGTCCTTGTGAACAGCTAAAATTAAAATGTCATCTGCATACATATATATTTGACAGTTTTTTAAACAATGGAGCATATCATAGGTACGGGATTGTAAAGAGGTAATCAGTAATACCGGGTGGCGCAAAAAAAAATGATTGAGAGGTCACTATATCGAAACTATTAGAGATACGATTCTGAAATGTGTACACATATTAGAAAACATACCAAAATTTAATATGCGCAAGTTTTAATATCATTACTATTGTAGGAAAAAAGTTACAGCTGTTCAAATTTGGTTGTCAAAATATTGATTATACGGAGCTCGATTGGCGGAAAAAATAGCGACGGAAAAAATGGCGAAGGAAAAAATTGCGAAAAACAGGGTAGGAAAAAATGGCGACGGAAGAAATGGCGACAAATTATGGGTATGAGCGGAAAAAATGGCGCAAGGGAAAAATCTAGTGGAGCGGTCGCTCCACGCCAGCCAAGTCGTACGGCGCGCGCACACTCTCATTTAAAAAGGCTGGAGCAACCCACTTTTACTGTAAGCATCAAAGTGGCATTTTCGGCCTACTGGATCTTAAAATTGGGAAATCTCACATTGTTGCGAAATATCTTTATTTCGAGCTATGGCCCACCCTACTACATAAACCAAATTTGGGAACAATAGGTTACTCCCTTTGCGAGCTAGAGGGCCGTGAAAACCGTGTTTTAGGGCGGTTTTCATAATAATAATCTCAGTAGTAGTCTCCTGGAATTCAAATCCGGTAAACAGGCCACAGCCTAAACGGCTGAACCGATTGATCTCACATTTTTACCACGTGTGCACTTTTGGCGTCTGATTTAACCTTCACCCCATGAATTTTTTGTGCCGCCATTTTGAAACCGGAAGTGACGTCATATCTCAACAACGGCTCAAGCGATTGGAGCAAAAATAGCGCCAAACGATTCGGACGGTCAACTATATGGATTATCATTAGCAAAAGACTAAACATTATGTTAACGAAACCGGAAATGACGTCATGAAATTTGAAATACATCAATTGGCATTTCGGCAACAAAGGTTGATCCGATTATTTTGATATTTATGTAACGTATGCACTTTTGAAATCTCATTAGAGTTGTTATAAAACCAACCGGAATCCGCCATTTTGAAACCGGAAGTGACATCATATCTTAATAACGGCTAAATAGATTTGAACGAAACCAGCGCCAAACAATTTAGACGGTCAACTTTATGTATTATCAACAATAATATTTGCAGTTTCTTATAGCAAAACCGGAAATTACGTCACACATTTAAAAAATCTCTCAAATTTACATTTTGATACAATAAATACTATTTGAGACAGCTTATAATAAGATGTTATCATGTGTAAATTAAAATTCAAGGTGTCAGAGATTTCAGCCGCCATTTTGAAACCGGAAGTAACGTCGTATCTCGAAAACTGGTAGACCGATCAGTACGAAACTAGCGCCAAATGATTCGGAAGGCCATCTTTATGGAATAGGAACAGTCAAACTAGAATGTTCTTATTTATGAGACCGGAAATGAAGTAATTCAAATTTAAAAATTATTATATTCCCCATTCTATACAATGAATACATATTCAGAAAGCCTAAAATGATACACATTCATTGTAGATATAAATTCTATGTGGTAGTGCAGTAAGTTTAGCAGCCATTTTGAAAACCGAAGTGTTATGCCATATCTCGGAACTGGGTTGGCCGATTGGAATGAAACCTTTGCTATTCTTCACGAAAGACTATACATGAATATATAACAGATTTTCATTAGTAGTAACCAAATCGTAAATGGCGATTTTTTTAAAGAATTTAGTAATTGTTCATTTCATATGTGTCACAAGTTGTAAGAATAAACTAAAAAAAGGAGTGATATCCCCATAAAAAACACTTCGTGTAAAAATTCCAGCCAAGTCTCTTCAACTAAAAAAAAATATATGAAATCTAAAAATTCTGCACTGAAAAGTATTGATATCAAAAAATTTGCCAAGTCAAAACTTTATTTGAAAATCAAAAAATACTTGGCGCATCGATTTTTTAGAGAACTATATGTATATGTATATTTTATGTATATTTTATATCTGGCCTATAATTCTAAGCTATTTATATACACGATGCGCCAAGTATTTTTTGATTTTCAAATAAAGTTTTGACTTGGCAAATTTTTTGATATCAATACTTTTCAGTGCAGAATTTTTAGATTTCATATATTTTTTTTTAGTTGAAGAGACTTGGCTGGAATTTTTACACGAAGTGTTTTTATGGGGATTTATTTTACTGAAAACATAGTGAATATTTCTTTGAGAAATTTAACAACATACTTTTAAAGTGTCATTATTAAGGGACGAGAAATGGGGGACTCATTTACAAACACAATTGTATACTCTTTAGTCTTTACAGATTTTTTTTTTTAATAAGTAACAAAAACAATCAACACGGCTTACGTTTCTTGTCAACTTACCTCTAATGGTAATTTCTGTTGAGACAGTGGACTAAAATAGCCACTTCCTGTCCTAAACCCCCCAAAAGATGAAAGTTGACATGTCTGCCAGGTAGCAACTTCTTTTGCAGGAAAATTCGCTCCGTATGTAACGCGGTGTTGAGCTAATATCATATTGAATTAAAATATGATCAACTCAATCAACATATTAACACACTTAATCAATTTTATAGTAGATTCCAATTCATTTCGATAACATCTCTATTTTATACGGCTATTTTAAAATTTTAAAAATTTCACTAAATTCGTAAGTTATTTAAAAAAAAATTAAATAAGTTGTGAACCTATTTTTATTTGCAACAAATGACACAACAACAGACGTAACTAACCTTTGCAAATATATTTTCGCCATTTCTTCCGCATGGGGGCGCCATTTTTTCCGTCGCCATTTATTCCTACCCGGTTTCTCGCCATTATTTCCGTCGCCATTTTTTCCGTTTACCACGGAGCTCAAATAGCGCGCGTCTAGAAAACTTCCAATGGCCGGGACGCTGTTTCTTCAAAACTACGTACGATATCAAGCTGAAAATTTCAAATTATATTGAAAATTTATTAAGATCGATTGTGTAAAAATTTCAATCAATTTGAATGAATGGAACGAAAATTATGGAATCTTGAAGTTGAGCTTGAAAACAGAATAGTGGGAAAAGAATAACTTTTATAACGTGTGTAATAAAAGTTTAGAAATGATCTACATATTCTGATTTTACGCTCAACTTCAAGATTCCATAATTTTCGTTCTATTCATTCAAATTGATTGAAATTTTTACACAATCGATCTTAATACATTTTCAATATAATTTGAAATTTTCAGCTTGATATCGTACGTAGTTTTGAAGAAACAGCGTCCCAGCCATTGGAAGTTTTTTCGACGCGCGCTATTTGCGCTCCGTATAATGAATATTTTGACAACCAAATTTGAACAGCTGTAACTTTTTTCCTACAATAGTAATGTTTTTGAAACATGCACATAAATTTTGGTATGTTTTATAATAATGTGTACAAATTTCAAAATCCTATCTATAATAGTTTCGATATAGTGACCTCTCAATCAGGGGGATTTTTTTTGCGCCACCCGGTATAACCTGATTTCGCCAGATTTTATTAGAAACAGCTGAAATTCAAATCAAATCCCTACTTATTTTGTACTGATATGAAATGATTTAAAATAATGGTAAGTCTTGATAAAAATCATATTTCGTATAAAATATAATCAACATAGCAAAATACACAATTGTCTAATATTTATTTAACTGATTTGTAAACCATACACAAGTCACTGACTTGAATTACGTGGATTACTACATTAATCTTATGACCAATGGCTCATACATAAGATATCACTGCGTGAAAGTTCTCAAGCCTCTGCTGACCTCAAATCATGACTAAAGTCTTTTTTTCATACTCACTTCAAGACATAATGATTATAAGCCATGTATCAATCTCAATCTTATGATCTTTCTTTATCTCGTAATAAATAGCAATTCCAAAAGAAATCAACGAACACATGTCTCCGATCTTGATGCAATTGTGTACACTAACACTGTGACATGGTGTATTTTTTTTTTTTTTTTTAGATTTGTATGTCTTTTATTCTCCGAGATACAGGGTCACTAAATTTTGACCCGCGGATGGGTCAAACAGGTCGCGCTGGACGTTTTCGTTAATAACTTGGCTTCTAATTAAGTTGCAGAGTTGCAAGTGGTCTTAATTTACAGGTAATGAAATTATCTATCCAAAGATGCCACATAAGTAAATATTAAAAAAAATATTTAACTTGTAGATACAGTGGGTCAAATGTTGGTAAGGTCAAATGTCATTTGCCAAAAATACATTTTTTTTTAAATTTTGAAACTTGGTGTGAAGGTTTATATACATGTAGGTACAATGTCAGAAAAAAATGAGGTGTTATCTCCACAGGTTCCTGATAAAATAATTATTGTATACGCAATTACATTTAAGATAGCGTATTTGCTGCATCCAGGGCATGTAAAAGATTGGTTGAAGTTGGAATTTTGGATACATCTTGTGATAGTGCCAACTGTACTGTTCTAAGTGCAATACTTTTTAAGATATAATTCGAAACGTGCCCTCAACTTCTATTGGCCGCCATTTTTTAACTAGAAATTTTAGACCAACCAAACTTTTTGGTATCATCCAGTAAATAACAATTTCCGATAGTTCGTTTTGCTCTCTTTGCACGTTGTCCTAGTTAAAATAATTGAAACCCCGAAAAAACTATAATTTCGTTCGACGCCATTTTTTAAATATTTCTTCCAAAAATTACTTTTTATAATAAGATAACGATTTTATATTAATTTCCGAAAACGGAAATTCTATATCTTTTGGTTCCGGAGGAAATAAATGTATTGTTTAAGATTTTTTTATATCGCCCACCATTTTGGAAATAATGACAGCATAACAAATAAACTCTATGGATTGAACCAAGATATCGCTATATGATATTAAAAAACTTATTTCTTGAAGTTTGGTTTGGTATGTAAGTTTTAATCTAAAAAATATGAAAAAATCAGTTTTTCAAAGCCGCCATTTTGCAATGACCATCGCTTAGTAGGAACATTTTTTTCTGAACTTAATTAATGGTCCTGAATCGTTTGCCGTCAACCGCACCACTCTACGAGTCTTCGTTCAGGAGATATGATTTAATTTAACCGCCATTTTGAAAATAGGATAGCAGGGGGGTGATTTGCCAGCTTGCGTCTGAGCGGTTTTTTAATTGTTTATATGTTAGCTTCAAGTGTGCAAATGGGCAATGGAGTAATTCACTATTTGAAATGTTTTGTTGTTTATTTCAAATTATTTCAAAGGTTATTTTGTATTTTTAATTCTACATGAAATTCTAATTCTACGATTTTTTTTCAATTTTTAATTCTTCTATTATTTGATTCTTTGTTTGTTTTTAGATTTCGACGTGGAGGGACCAGCATGAATTTATGACTCCCCACAGTTATTGCCCTGTAACATTTTGGGAGGTTGGAGCACTAATTCTATAATAAAGGCGAACTAACAATAAGTAAGTACGTCATTCAAGCCGTCGTTTGATTTTGATATTTCGACATGGGAGTACTACCCCACCAAACAATTAATTATTTATCTCTTACTTTTTGAGGGTTGAGGACTAATTCTATAAGCAACGGTATCAATTTATATTCAAATATATTTTATCCGTTGTTTGTTTTTAAATTTTTCAAATCTAGCGAGAACTTGGCATCCCCAAATGTTTTTCCCCGTAACTTTTTAGGGATTGGAGCATTAATTTTGAAATCGTCATCAATAATTGGCCCTAAAGATATTGCAATTTCTTAAGCGAATTCATTGATGACACCCCCTCAATTGTTTCAATTGTAAATAGTACTAGTATGCAGTAAGTGAACCCATATCAAGAGAGCCCTGGGTTGCTATTAGACAACTCTCTTCAATTGCTGGCGGAATACCAATGTGTATACCAGTGGTGGATCAGCACAGCGATCGTGTAACTTTGCCCGACAAACGATCGACAACTCTTATGAGCAGATATTATCATTGACTCGACTTTGTAGTCGATCGACTATGACGTGTCAATGTTATTCTACCATAAGAGATGTCGACCGACTGTTGACGAAAGTTATACGATCCCAGTGCGGGCTCCCAAGTTGTGGGTCAGTCAATAAAATTACATTAATTTTGTTCAAATTAACATATTTAGGGAACACCACTTATTTATTACGTTGAAGTGTGATTCACGTGGTCGGCAAATACTGGAATCGACTCTTGGTGCTTTTTGAGAACGATGGAAAAAATTAATTCCCGAAGTGCCTGAGAAAAAGTAGACGTTTTGATTTTCTTGTTTCCTCCAGTTGCAGTAAAATGCGGATAAATAAGGCAATATTACGAATATATTGATTATCCTTCGTGAGCGTGTTATTGAATCCTTAGCAATATTAGAATATTTTTCTTATTTAATTCTTACAACTCTATCAACACTTGCAGAGAGACAGAAATCTGTGAAATATAAATTTGTAATTTTCACACTAGTTGGCGCAACACCGTGTCGAGTGTGTCAAATTGTACCAAACCTCTTAATATGAACATTAGATTTAATATTTTCATTGCACAGTATGTTTCAAAAGCTTATTTTTATATTAAAGTAAAATATTAAAATGTAAAGAAATAAAATAAAACAGATTGCGCAATGGGAAGAATTGGAGTTCTCAAATTCAATGTCAAAGGTTTTGCACCAACCAACATGGCATTGCTTTAGATTTAACTCAAAAAGAAAGAAACTTGTTTGCTCCGCGTGTAAATGATCCACAACTGGCACCAAATGAGTATCACTAAATTATCAATAAAAATCATAATAATCACAACCACCTTTCTAATTGATGGGGCAATAACATATTCAGTTCCAATATATTCTAATAACTGACCCACACCCAGACCCAGAAGTGGGTCAAATTAGCACATCACAATAATTTTTTTATAAGTCTGCTGTCGACTTATAAATTAATGATATATTTTTTATAGTATCCTATACCCAATACAAGACAAATAAAAATTTTAACACCATATAAACTAATACTGCATCCTTTATGAATTTTATTAAAAAAGTGATACCATTAGATCTTTACCCTAATAGTCCAGGAATAATGGGGTTTGACCCGAAACAAATTGATACATTTAGTTTTTTGGTGTCATTCTCTTCAGAAAAATGCCCTCTATAACATATCAAAAGTCCCCAAAAATCCGCGCACCGGAAGTACTTTTTATTCACTTTTTAAGTTAAGTTTTCTTCCAAAAAATTTTTTTTTTCTTGTAACTCCGATTTTGACGAAACTTGGCAGAATTGTTCAACATCCTAATTGAACACAAATAGCTCTTTAGCGTGTTTCTCTAAATCTTATCGTTTGGGAAATATGGGTCTTGCAAAACGTCAAATTACACTCAAAGTGACTAAAATATGACTTTTCAACGGGCCATATTTCCCAAACGATAAGATTTAGAGAAACACGCTGGAGAGCTATTTGTGTTCATTTAGGATGGTGAACAATTCTGCCAAGTTTCGTCAAAATCGGAGTTACATGAAAACAATTTTTTTTTAGAAGACGGAATTAACATGTGAAATTAACTTAAAATGTGAATAAAAAGTACTTCCGGTGCGCGGATTTTGGAGGATTTTGGATATGTTGTAGAGGGCATTTTTCTGAAGAGAATGACACCAAAAAACCAAATGTATCAATTTGTTTTGGGTTTGGTCAATATTTGCAGTATAATGACTGGACTATAAAGCTTATGGCAAAATATCATTGCAAACGGATTTGCTACCGCTTTGCAGTTATAGAATCGCAACTCTGGAACACAAAACTGACAAACAGCTGTCATTACAAGATCAAATAATCATTATTATACAATGTTTCTAATGTCCCACTTTTTTGGTAAGAAACCAAACATAAACATAAATTCTTTAAATCTTGCAAGAATACTTTGATATTGTGTTTTGTATTTATAGAGGCCCTAGTCACAATGCAGTCGAGTGAACCTGGGCTAAGTAAGAGTGCAGGAGTCAGCCAGCAAGAACACGTAAGTCAAATGTATTCCGTGTTAAGGGGATTCCATGGAGGAGGGGAGGAGTTGACTTTTTAATTTCAGGACAAATATTGTAAGTAGATGTCAGCTGATACCATTATTTAACGAAATCAACCCATTTTGGAAAGTCAACAAAATATCCGGGACGATCCAAACTGGTTCAAGACGATTCACAGAAAAAATCGAAACTGAATAACCGTTCAACGTAGCAAGCTTAAACTTGGAATGATTAATCATAATACGTATACCTAGGGAGTACTAAAGTCCCTTTTTCGGTATTTTTATTGCAATTTTTCTAAAATAAAGTCGGTAGGTACCGGATTTTTCGTCGAGAAAACCCACATTTATTGGTGTCTGTGAGTGTGACCAGGTTAGATATCAAGTTATTGACAAAAAGAAACTTAGTGCCCTCTTGGCCTATTCATGACGAAGACAACGAGCCCACTTGCAAGTCTGTAGAGTGAAAATTGAGGTCTATAAATTTTTTTTAATGAAACAGCAATATTTCTTCAAAAAAAAATCGGGACTAAAATATTGGAGGCGAAAAAGGTCAAGTGGGTTGTAGAATCACTTATAGGATGAGGAAAATACAATATCTTTCTCTTATGCAATAGTTTGGCCAATTTCGTGTTTTATATGTTTAGTCACGTGGTACCACTCGAATACTCTTAATTAATTGGTGTTGAAAGTGTGTAATAGGTGCGTGGATTAAGTGCTCAACTATAGAAAGATCGACTTTCAATATATGGATCAGTCTATTTTATTTCCAGCACAAATTCTGCAATTTGTATTTTTGGAACTCTAATCTATATTTACACCTTTTGGAGCACTTGAAGCACTAAATTTGTGGGGTTTAAGGAGTTCAGTGAATTTTGCCTCCCTTTCCAAGACAGCACACATTTGAAGTTGGGAATATTTAGTGCTCGTCACTGAAAATTAGTGCCCCAAGATTAAGAATTAGTGTTTAATATTTAAACTCATCAGAATCTTCTTGAATTTCCAGTCACCGGGCGAAGGTGGGCACTTGGAAGATGGATACGAGAAGATTAAGGGATTTGCGACAATGGACGGACAGAATTACGAGATGAAGATGGCCGCCCTTCTCTACGTCCGTGGCGTGAACAGTGGCCGAGACTTCAAGCTGGCCACGAACGTCAAAGGCGCAGGCGCACTGGACGACATCGTGTTTAAGTTTCTCTCCGACGACAAGGTCTGGCACACGCTGTTCATTCAACTTAAACATAAGAAATCGGCTATGGTAAACAAAGACTCATTAGTAACTGTAAGAGGTGATTTTGCTCTGTCTAAATATTTCGAATCATTCATGGATATTAAGCAGAAGTTTGAGGATGAGGAAAAAGTAGAACTTTTTAATGGTAACTTCACCTCATGTCATTTTTCAATTTACACAAATGCAAAATTAGCTTCCTATAAGGGGAATCTTGAGACACGTGACCTGCCCAGCCCGATTGACGAGTACATCAAGTTGAATGAGGTTGAAGCTAGCTTCACTGAACACATTGTACAGAGCTTATACTCGGACTTGAAGAAGGAGGAAGAGAAGCAGAAGAAACCACCGAGAATTTCATTCACATCGAACGCTGAGGACGCGAAAGACTTTCTGAGTAGAGTTAGGTTGTTCACTGGTCAGCCAAGTGAGGACGAATTGGACCACTTTATAAAGACAGAATTGCAAAAGTATTGTAAGAATTTAGGTGAAGAGTACATTCACTCACTAATGTACGCAAAATACATCGGCACAATCTTGGAGTGGTGGAAGATCAGCGAAGGTTTCATTATAAGTAAGAACAGTTCCATCCTAAATGACGTTTTACAGCAGGTTAAAGAAGAGCAAAAGGTATTGGGCAGTAAAATAACTTGTTCACTTGTCGAGGATTTGGTTCTGGAACAAGAGGAGAAATTCAAGTTGAAAAACATCAAATTTAATGAAAACGCAACTGCAGATCTGGAAAACGCATGCGCTGTTCGAAATTCCCTGATTATGATTGAAGCTCAAGAGTCGGTCAGAATGACCACAAGCAAAGTCATGCAGTTCCTCGAGGCTCGGAAAGAATCCTTCATTGTCATAGGAACAGAATGTCTGCTGAAACAGCATCAAGCTGTGATGTCTGGTTGGAGACACGGCATGAAACATCTGTTGGTTATTGTTAGTGAGGAATCAGCCAATAAGGAGCAGGACAATGAAATCTTTATTAAGATATCACAAGTACTTCAGGAGAATAAAGATAAGCGTGTCATGCTGGTGTCGCCATCTGGTGATTCGTTTGCAAAACAACTTGAAGAGAAGACTGGACTGACCTTCACATCTTTAATAGATGCCTTTCATATGAATCAACTCGATCAAGAATCAATCACATCAATTCGAAAGAAGCAAGTTATCTTTCAGGGACATCCAACAACACTTGGCAAGATACTTGGAAAGGACATGGACATTATAACAAAGAAACTGAAACATGTGTTTGAATCAATTATTTCCAGCGAATCACTCGTCATTGGAGCCAATCTTCAGGACGACATTACTTATTATGTGCCGCGTACTATGCAATGCAACAACGTTGTGGTTAATAAAATATTTTCGGACAAGAAATATGCAGGAAGAATATAACTCTTCGGCGCTACACTTGCAGATGTTGATGATTTCGGGCACAATCTTGAGTACGGTATAAAGAAAAAGTTTACGGAGGCAAGTGGTTATATTGAATTTAGTGCCTATGATGAAGAAAACAAAGAGAGAGACTTAAACACTCGCGATGATGTGCATTTCCTTGAATGGTTTGGCGGTAAGTTGGTTTGGACAGACAGTCATGGAGATATCACCTTTGTTCAGAATTATATCGATGAGTCAGCATCAAACACAATCTTCGAACCTGACGATAGAGTTGTCCTTCTAGTTGCTGAACCAGGCATGGGGAAATCTACATTGTTAGCTCACGAGGCACAGGAAGTCAAAGCTTCCAAATCGGGTTCATGGGTTGTTAGCGTAAACCTCAATGATCATGCAACACTCTTTGATAAAGCCAGGAAGGGGGATGTGAACTCAGAACAGCTCTTATTATCAGCTCTTAGCCTCGACACGGAGTTGGAGCGCGCTCTGTTCAGCTACTGTATGAACCACACTGGAAGAATGATCGTATTTCTGGATGGGTTTGACGAGATCTCGCCAAAATACACTGAGCAGTGCTTGACTTTGATCACTAACTTAATGCTAACAAGAGTTAACAAAATTTGGATCTCATCACGGTTTGCTTTGAAAAGGATACTTGAAATGCGACTGTCAACTCTGGCTTTAACACTTCGAAAATTCTCTACTGAGGATCAGAGGTTGTTTCTTGAAACGTATTGGGGAGAATCAAATTGTCATTCAACTGAAGAGATGCAAGAATACATTTCCAGAATACTTAATATGACAGTTCAGTCCATGAATGACAAGGAGAGGGATTTCACGGGGATACCACTTCAGACCAGAATGTTAGCAGAGATATTTCAGGACCTCATTTCGAACATTGAAAATACTTTACTATCAGAGCCTTTAAATGTAATTCAATTAATTGAACAGCTTGTGGACAAAAAATTTAAAACCTACTTTACAAAAGTAAATGAACTTAGAGAATCCAGCGCAGAGTATGAATATCATTTAGAAGAACAGAAAGAAATATTTATTGAGAAGCACAGTGCAGCATCGTTGATTGTCCTCTTATCTGAAACAGATCTTCAGTCTCTTCATTCTCTTGACATTAGAAAGTCCCAAAAATTCATCGCGAATATCGCTATTGGCGTCGACAAGACCGGTATAATAGACCGGGTTGTCAACGGAAAGCCGATATTTCTACATAGAATATTCGCCGAGTATTTTACAGCAGTTTGGTTCTCAGAACATTACGAAAGCAACTCGAATTTTATATCAAACCATTTTCTAAAAGATTCATTTGGTTTTGTTCGCCACATGTTTGATCGAACTCTCGCCCGGAACAACGATTTGCACAATGCCGTCCTGAACACAGATGCTGCAAGAGTTGAAGAATTGTTGAAAGGAGGAAGCGATGTTAACTCTATCGACAAGGGCGGCAGGACAGCCCTCCACCTTGCTGTACTGGCAGGATTAAACAACCCTTCAAATGACACACCAAACATTAGAATAATTCAACTACTGATGACCCATATTGCAAGAGTGGACGTGAAAGACAAAGTACTTCAGTGGACACCCGTGCAATATGCAGCAGCCTCAAAACTGTGGTCTGAGATGGACATATTACTGAAACATACCAATAAAGACATCTCACAGTTTAACACAATTAGACAAAACATTGATGATGAGGACATGTGGCAGAGTGTAGTGCAACACGATAATGCCACTGTTCTGTCCTTGCTGCTAGACATCAGTCAAACTCAAACTCGATCAACAAATTACAGCGTATTAAAGTTCATGAAGCCGGAGTCACTGATACTAAAATCAGTTGTTTGTGGAAGCGCAGAAGTTGCTCGGCTTTTGATTGACAGAACTTTAAGAGTGTCTTCACGACGAACTATTCAATTAGATAAAAACTCTGAATCTGATGGAATAAGTACTGGCAGCAAGATGTCTTCGTGTAACATGGAAGATGTGAAGAATCTGCTGAATGCAACAGATGGTATGAGCAGAAATGCTTTGATGATCGCCTCAGAAGCAGGTCACGTGTCATTAGTTAGAACGCTGCTTGCTGCATTCAGTGATGAGAATTTGAAAGCTGAATATGTAAATGCGCGCTCTGCACTGGGTTATTCTTCCTTGTGGTTGGCAAGTAGTGGAGGACACCGTGATGTTCTTGAGATTCTTATTGCTGCTGGTGCTGACGTCGAAGCTAGAGATGTAAATGAGAGGACAGGGCTAATTGAGGCCTCACGATCAGGCCACTCGTCAGTGGTTAGGCTCCTTTTAGCTTTATTCAAGGACGAGAAGAAAAAAGCTGAGTTTGTGAATACACGTTCTCTACTGGGGTACAGTGCCTTGCGGTTGGCGAGCAGTAGAGGACGCCGTGATATTGTAGACATCCTCATTGTCGCTGGGGCTGATGTCACAGCTAGAGATAATGATGGATTGACCGAACTAATTGAGGCCTCAAGGTCAGGCCACTTGGCAGTGGTTAGGTCACTTCTAGCTTCATTCAACGATGAGAGGAAGAGAGCCGAGTATGTGAACACATGTGACAATCAGGGTAGATCTGCATTGTTGTGGGCAAGAATGAATGGTCATCATGATATTGTTCATGTGCTTCTTGCTGGTGGAACAGACGTCATATCAAGAGATCATCGTCGTTGGACTGAGCTAATGGAGGCCTCCGAAACAGGTCAATCGTCAGTGATAAGTACAATTTTATCCTCATTTAATGATAACACGAAGAAGGCTGTGTATGTAAATACCCGTGATAAAAACGGTAGATCTGCCTTGTTGTTGGCAAGTAGAAGAGGATATGATGACATTGTTGACCATCTTATTGTTTGTGGAGCTGACGTAACATTGGAAGATGATGACGGGCTGACCGGCCTTATGGTGGCCTCAGCAGCAGGTCACAAATCAGTTATTATCTCACTGATTACTGCTTTCGATGATACGATGAAAGCTGATTTTGTTAATACATTTGACAAAAAGGGAAGATCTGCATTGTTTTGGGCAAGTAAAGAGGGAAGTCGTGACATTGCAGACCTACTTATTGGTTATGGAGCTGACGTGTCATCTAGAGATGATGATGGGTGTACTGGACTAATAATGGCCTCAAAATCAGGTAATGTTTCATTTGTTAAAGCACTACTAGCTACATTCAATGATAAAACAGCGGAAACTGAGTACATTAATATATGTGATAATGGAGGTAACTCTGCCTTGTTGTGGGCGAGTATAAATGGTAACCATGATATTTTTGACATACTTATTGCTCATGGAGCTGATGTCACAGCGAGATGTCAATATGGGTGTACCGGGCTAATAATGGCCTCAAAAGCAGGTAATGTTTCATTTGTTAAAGCACTACTAGCTACATTCAATGATAAACGAAAGGAAGCTGAGTATATTAATCTAGGTGATAATGAGGGTAACTCTGCCTTGTTGTGGGCAAGTGAAAATGGTCACGTTCATATTGTTGACATCCTTATTGATCATGGAGCTAATGTCACAGCGAGATGTCAATATGGGAATACCGGGCTAATTATTGCCTCAAAAGAAGGTCATAAGTCAGTTGTTAAATCCCTGCTAGCTTCATTCAATGATGAGAGAGAGAAAGCTGAGTGTGTTAATATTTATGACAATGAGGGTAGAACGGCATTGTTTTGGGCAAGTACAAATGGTCATAATGCTATTGTTGACTTGTTTATTGCTTGTGGAACTGACTTCAGATCTAAAGATTTGTATGGGGATACCATGCTAATAGCGGCATCTAAAGAAGGTCATAGGTCAGTAGTTAGGTCACTGCTAGCTTCATTCAATGATGAGAGAGAGAGAGCTAAGTTCATTAATATATGTGATAATGAGGGTAGAACTGCCTTGATGAGGGCAGGTATTAATGGACACCATAACACTGTTGACCTGCTTGTGGCTGGGGGAGCTGATATTATAGCCAGAGATCGTAATGGGAAAACCGGGCTAATATTGGCTTCAGAAGAAGGTAATTTGTCATTTGTAAAGTCACTACTAGCTGCAACAGTTGATGAGAGAAAGAGATCAGAACTTGTTAATACATGCGATAATGTGTGCCGATCTGCCTTGTTATGGGCAAGTAGGAATTGTCACTTTCTCATTGTTGACGAACTTATTGCTCGTGGAGCTAATGTCAAAGCAAGTGATATATATGGGTAAACGGTGCTTATGTTAGCATCAAAAGCCGGTCATTTGTCATGTGTTAGATCACTGCTGACTTCATTCAATGATAAGAGAGAGAAAGCCAAGTTTATTAATACATGTGATAAACAGGGGAGATCTGCCTTGTTGTGGGCAAGCGCAAATGCTCACAATGAGATGTATGACTTGCTAATTGCTGGTGGAGCTGATATCAGATTAAAGGATGTTGATTTGTTTTTCCATCAATAAATATGTCTGAATGAAATAGTTACGCGGCACAACTGTTGCACAATTGGCTTGTTAACTAATAATCTAATCTATATCCACTGCTTTCTTTGTGCACTATCGAGAGCGCATGAATGAGGCACATGAAAAAAATAATCTAGAGTTGCTATGGCAGCAGATTGATGCCATTATTGCCGTTGGATTATGTGAAGTGTAAACCAAAGAAGAAGGTTTAAATAAACCTTCCATTGGAAGGTTTAACTTCCATTGACTTCCACTCTATTGACTGCTATAGCTGTAGTACTGAACGCTTTCGCTGATGTCGGAGGCCCCACTGCTTTACCAAATTCTGGCAATATGAAGAAATATTATTAATTTTGTTTAATACCACGTCCTGTCTTCATATTTATAACAGACATTCGTATTAAGTTTATTGTTGTGCTGCGTTAGCTTTCTGTGCAATCTGTTCAAATGTAAGGCGATTTTAGTCGGACGCTTGAAGTATTTGAACTTGGTTTATGCGTAAGAACGGGTCGGTATTGTTTGTCACTACTTATAGACCATGAGCCAGCCGTAGTGGACCCTCCCCCCCCCGGTCCCGGAAGATCTGAAAGTGGTTTTGGGTACCTCAAGGTACGCACATTACACTTTCACTTGTTTGACATCTGCCCTTTGGGGCAGCAACCCCCCAGGGGGGCGCAAAGGGTGATTTTTGGGGTATTTTGCAACACGTTTGAATTTTTTGTGGGCTAACGGTGCAAGATAATTGCAATCAGTTTGCATATTAATATGTAGGTTGACATTTGTAGTGTTATCCATAATTTTTTGTAAGGGCAATACCCCTAAAACAAAAATTTTGGAAATTTTGGAACTTGGGGGGGAATTACCCAAAATAGTTTTGATGGCAGTCAATCTCTTCGTAATAAAAAGTTATTCATGAATATGCCATCAAGGTTGCCATATTTTGTGTTTACAACCTGTTTTAATGGGATTAAGTGTCTCTTATGGGTTTATAATGTTAAATATTGGATTTTTTTAGGGTCAAATGTAAAAATTAAAACATTTTTTTTTCAAAATTAGAAATTGGTATGACATACTACAATATATTTACATATTTTTGTTGAGGCGAAACCATTATTTTTAAAATTTTGACGATATTGGGTATATATTGGTAATTTTGTAAAATTTTGTAAAATTTTTGAAAATAACGGTTTCGCCTCAACAAAAATATGTAAATATATTGTAGTATGTCATACCAATTTATAATTTTGAAAAAAAAATGTTTTAATTTTTACATTTGACCCTAAAAAAATCAATTATTTAACATTATAAACCCATAAGAGACACTGAATCCCATTAAAACAGGTTGTAAACACAAAATATGGCAACCTTGATGGCATATTCATGAATAACTTTTTATTACGAAGAGATTGACTGCCATCAAAACTATTTTGGGTAATTCCCCCCCCCCCCCAATTTCGCACAGAGCGTTTTACTATATAGTATAACGCTCTGTGCAACGTATTGAATGAGCCAGCTTTCGTATTGCATGAGAATTGATGCTTGCAAGTTTCTGCTCTGGAAAGTGCAGACACGACCTTGGCTCTTTCCAAGGTATATGTACCTAAAGCAGAAACGAAATTCGTCGAAGTAACCGTGATAAAATATCTGAAATTTCAAGAACATTGACAATTATTTCCAAACATGCATGAAATTAAAATTACCGTAAAATGTCAACCCTTTTAATATACTACCCAGTAAACACCCAAAGTGCTGCCAGCATGCTGCCGGTACCGGCCAATTGCTCTGGCCAGTACTGGCCCGGTACCGGCCAAAAGCCGTGGCCGGTACCGGCCCAGTAAAAATGTGTCGCTTTGGCCAGAACGTTGCCTGTACCGGCTGGCCAGCACTCAGCCTTCACCTTGCCAGAGTCTTGGCCTTCACGCAGCCAGCAAGTAGCCAGCATTGTGCCGTATGGCCAGCACCTTGCCTGCATCGCGCCTTGACGACGCCAGCCTCTGACCAGAACCTAGCTTGAACGAAGCCAGCATGTGGCCCGAACCCAACCTGAACTCATTTCCACTATTATCCACCAGGGGCCACCAGGAACCAAATAAACGGTTATTTTGAATTCAAATATTAAAAATAAAAATAAAATGGGTGATAACTAAGCGAGTTTTTATCGTAATTAAATTCTGACGACATATTTCCAGTCATTATCACAATGTTGATTTTATTCTGAAATTAAACGCAAATCGGTTAGTTATGACTGGACGTGGAATCGAACTCGAAACAGCGACAAGCAAACTGGGTAGAAGGCAGACGCTGTACCCACTCGACCACGGCGACAGCTGAGGGTTTAGAGCGCAGAGTGTCTAATAGTGACAGAGGGATGAATGGACTCAAATGTATCAGGAAACTGAAAATATTTGTACCACTACAGATACATTATTATACGTGTTCTTGTTAATTTGTAAATGCACACGGAAAAATCAATGCATTACCTGCGACGGCACGTGCGTAGGTATTTGTGCTTGAAATATCGAATCCATTCGTATCATTTGATATGTAAAATCTGAATTCGAATGAAAAACATACTTTTTTCTATTTTGAGATTAATAATTAAATAACGAATAAGATTTAGAAGGAAAAAATTATTATAGCGGATCTGCTGTCGTTAAGAACATACGCGAGAATGCGGATTTAATTATATTATTTTGATTTTAAAAATAACTGTCGATAAAAAAACAATCCGCTTGCTAGAGGCTATAACTGTATAGGTGCGCAAGCACAATGTAAGCTACTTGTTGCCGGCCGCGTGCTGGCTAGCCGGTACTGGCCCAGTGCTGGCTGGCCTGCAAGTGGCCGCGTGCTGGCCAGCCGGTACCGGCCCAGTGCTGGCTGGCCTGCATGTGGCCGCGTGCAGGCCAGCCAGCACTGGGCCAGTACCGGCTTCATTGATGTTGGCCAGCATGATCTTTGAATGCACCATCTTGTTCGTGGCCAGCACCTTGCCAAAGTGGCCGGTACTGGCCCATCACCGTGCCTTCATCTAGCCAGCATGATGTGTTTACTGGGTAGATCTTAAAATGTTACAAATACGTAAAACGTCGGTTCCGATGACCATGCAAAGTTTTAAATTGATCGGTCAAACGCTTAGGTCAAACGGTTCTTTTTAATTTTCAAAAAAATCGTAGGATCTCGTTCAAAAGCTACACCCAAACCAATCACATGAAATTTCAGATCGATGGGTTGAACGGTTTGACCTGGGCACTGCAGGCAAGAACTCACAACACATACACAGAGAAAGTGCCAAAAGATTACCATGGTGACGATCCCTACGGTCGCTTATAGCGATGTTAGGCTTGATATTGACCTACTTTGAAGAAAACACGTGTATACAGCCCTCACTACTTCTTCAATGCATGTACTAGGAAAACGCTCTGAGTAACGCGTTGATGAGCGAGCACGGATACGCGCAACACCTCGAACCGAAATTCCGTCTTATCGAAAATGACATTAGAAGCCAATAATTCTTGAATTTCGCGTCACTGACTTGTATAAAAATCTCAAAAAATTCCTAAAATATTGGTCCAAATAACCATTCAAAGCTTTAAGTTGATCGATTGAAACTTTATGATTGAAAGGTTCCTTGCTCATTTTCAAAAATCACAGGATTTCGATCAAAAATTATACCTGGAACCACTCATATGATATTAGTGTAAGTACACAATATCATCGATCTGTTGAACGGTCATTAATCATTGTTATAGTTTCATATGCGTTTGAAAGTTTCTGCTCTAAATATAGGTATCATACCTTGAACCTGAGGAGTCGAAATTGCCGTGATCAAACATTTTCGAGAGATTTGACAGCCAACACGGCAAATGTCCGTAAAATGTCAATAACTTTTGGTGTTTCGGAGGTAACCTGCGAAATAAAAACGCACACCCCGACTGGGAATCGAACCCAGATCCTTCGGGTTTCCGGCCCTATGCTTTACCATTAAGCTATCGGGACGCATAGGGCCGGAAACCCGAAGGATCTGGGTTCGATTCCCAGTCGGGGTGCGCGTTTTTATTTCGCAGGTTACCTCCAAAACACCATCCCTAAGTGAGAGATTCACCAAATTTCCATCATTATCAATCAAATAACTTTTGGATTTAAAAACAGATTAGTCTGAAAATTGTCAAAAAAACAGATGATGTTGGTTCCAATGACCATGCAAAGTTTTAAGTTGATCGATCAAACGATTCCAGTTTAAATTTCAAAATCACTGGAAATATGGGGTTAAATTTTACCCAATGGGAGGATTTGGCTGAAACTTTGTAAGATTGGGTACAATGTTGGTCGTAACGATTTGTGAAAATTTCAAATTGATCAGACCAACCAATCGAAAGATATTTTTTTTAAATTTGAACCAATAACAGGATCACTTTTAAAAACGATCCCAGAGACCGCATAGATTACGTTCTAGTACGTGTGCAAAATTTCAGATCGATTGGTTGTGCGGTTTGACCTGGGCAGTGCAGACAAAAAAAGTGCCATAAGAGTACCATGGTGACGCTCGCTACGCTCTCTCAATTAAGCGAGCGTAGCGAGAGTTACTACTGGATTCTTATGGCTCTTTCGCTGTGTTTTTTGTTCGTTTTGTTTGTGTTTTTGCCTGCACTGACGAGGTCAAACAGTTCAACCAAACGATTTTAAATTTGCACACGCACTAATATCATGAGAGCGGTCTATGAACCTTTAGTTTTTGTCCTGTTATTGGTTGAAAATTGAAATGGGAACCGTTTGACCGATCAATTTAAAATTTTGAATGGGTTTTGGGACCATTATATTAAGAATTTTTGACAATTTTCAGACGCATCTGCTAAAAACTTTAAGAGCTATTGAAATTTTACAGATATTTTATGCTCGTTTGAAATATTTGTAAAGCGTATGCAAAGAAATCCAAATAAAAAAATGTCACTGCTCCTTTGACGCATGCTGTCTTCCTATAGCTTTCTAATGTCTATTAAGGTGGTGCAAGCGCTCGGCCGTTTTAGAAAATTGAGAGAGAAAAATGGTTCATAAGTGAGTTTAATTTCGACAGAATGTTCACATGATCAGTCTGATTGTATATTAGTAGCCCTTTTTAATTTTTGTTTCGTGCCTTGTTATTTAGGCGCCGGTTAATCAACAAAACCGCTCAAAACTATGACATTTCCGATATGATTGGAGACCAAACCCGTTAACCAATTGATCTCAAATTTTAATCATGATTAAATAAAAGACAAACTTAGGGTAATCACTTAGAACATTTTTTAAATTAAATTTCATACCTACGGTACCCAGTGTGACAAGAAAATATAAAAAAATCACCAAAAATCAATTAATTATCACTAATTAACAAAGCAAAAAATTACAAATGTACCAAGTGATAACCCTTAGTTTGTCTTTTATCTAATCATGATTAAAATTTCAAATCATTTCGTCGAGTCATTTTGTCTCCAATCGTATCCAAAAAGTGCCTGCAACAAGCGGCAAAATCGCTCGCGCTTGAAGCAGTAGCAGCTGACACAATGCAATAATACCCCTTCCTTATCAACGAGTTACCATAAATAATCTTATACTTACATAAATGTTGAGATTTTTCATGAAAATTTTTTGTGTGAAAATTTTTATGAAATTTTTCATGAATATTTTCAATTTTTTGAATCCTGAGGCAGGTAAATATATTTTTTATATGAAACTTAATAATCTATAGGTACAATTTCCAATTCCTCAAAAAATTATGTAATTTTATTAAATTGTACTGCGAATTTTTATAAGTGTTGCGAAATTATTTATTATAGCACAATAATACAATTTGTAAGTAAAAAATAGATTTTGTGCTTACCTACACGATTTAAACATTTATTTTAGTCGAATTGACCAATGAAGGTGGGCGTTGCCTTATGAAAGACAAAAGTATTACCATGGTAACTCCAGGGTTCTTAGAAAAATAACAATTTTTCATTCAAACAAATGAAATTCAAAGAGATCAAAGAATTCAGCTCACACGTGTTTAATAGTTTAATTTTCCACTTGAAATAGTACAATCAATATATTTAAGCTCATATAAATCATGTTTGATGATATGCTGGACAATTATTACAGTGGTACAACGAAACAAATTATATTTTGTCAGGTATGTTGCCAAATTGTTTTACTTTTTAATGGCTTCTGTCACTGGATTGTTTCGTCAACTTAAAAAGACCTTACCTCTCTTATGATAAGTTAATTGAGACTGAACAATATTCAAGTAAATAGTTTAAATCATTACTATATTATTAATGGCAATTTGTAGATTGTAAAACTGTTAAATTCTGTAAGAAACAGCTGTTTGCTGTTAACTGACAGTTGTTTGGACACTGACAGCTGTCAGTGTCCAAACACTGACTTTTGTTTTATGACGTAGTGGTTACGATCACCACACTTTACAGGGATCGGAAACTGTCTGACTAGCTGGCCATGTGCTTGGTCACCTTGAACACAACAAGAATAGAACAAGCGGCTGTGATGTCGCTCACGTGACACATGTCTCTTTCTCCCGCCAGAACAGAATTCAAATATTCGACAATGCGCTATCATCTATAGCAGCGGCGGGTTTGAGAAGCTCTTTAAAACCTGGCGGCAATTGTTTGAATCAAATTTAAACACTCCAAAAGCGTACTTATTTTAAATTTCGCGGGTCACCGGCCGGAAGTAAGACGAAGCAGGAAGTAAAAAAGAGCAAAACGGCGGCCCAAGCACTGGGCCGCCATCATTTAGCATTGGTCTTATGGGAGTGACGTCACAATACGCAGATAGTTTCCGATCCCTGTAAAGTGTGGTGATCGTAGGTAGTGGTGAGAGGAGATCTACATTGGTCAATTGATACTCTGAAACGTTTATATATTATCCACGGTCTTCTGGCATCATCATTATTCCTGAGCTCGTACAAGTCATATGGATTATAAAATCTGCAAATTTGAAGGATTCTCCGTAGCTCAGTTGGTAGAGCATTAGACCGGCAATCTAAATGTCGTGGGCTCAAATCCCACCGGAGGTCAAATCTTTTAAATTTGCGGTTCATATACATAACATCATCCCATCTGAGATTGTCAGAAAATTTCTACATTTCAAATATATATATATATGACTATATATATATATATATATATATATGACTATATATATATATATATATATATATATATATATTTAAATGTGAATAATTCTTCTGGGTTATATGCATCGTGTTTTAATTATATTATTTCAAACAACGTTTCAGCTAGATAACACTAGCCATCCTCAGGTTTCAGTATAAAAAGATTTTTGACATGAAGCTAACAAAAGACAGGTGATCACACATTATTAGAAAAGGAACGAAAGATGTCAAACTTTCTTTTTTGTCGTTCAGTGCATAGCTCAGAGTCCCGCTCTGCTCTCTGAAACGATATTTCGTCTACTGCTTGCCATAGAATGGGATGTAAGATACAGCTCAGTTCATCATGAGCGTCGTGAAAAACATTAAAGCAAATGTAAATATATATATATATATATATATATATATATATATATATATATATATATTTATCCAGTTGAATACTACCTATTTATATATATATAAATACCAACTGCAATGAGAAAAGATTTTCCTCGAGTGGGACTCGAACTTACGACCTTCCGATATCCAGTCAGATGCTCTACCAGCTGAGCTATCGAGGCAGTTAACATTGCAGCGGCTGTGTTCTACTTACTAACTTACTTACTACTTACTACTTACTTACTAACTTACTTACTTACTTACTTACTAACTTACTTACTTACTTATATATATATATATATATATATGTTCATGTAAGTTCTCGTAGCCACTAGGTATTAAAGACATGATACGGTATTATGCTACGTAAATAGTTTATTCAAACCGACGTTTCGATAGGCGTCCGCCCACCCTTATCAAGGTACAAACCAAAAAATCAAATACTAAAAATGTACAGAGAAATCTGTCAGCTGTCAAATAAGAAAAAACAATGTTAGAAACAGAACATATTATACAATACTATGAGGCTCTGGAAAATCAGCCCTCTCGAAAACCATAAGAACGTCAAACAATCAGGGTCGATTACATCTCTTGTACATGGATCTTGTTACTCGACGAACCTCTTCCGAAGAACCTGATGAGCTGTGCGATTGATCTGCATTCTCTTGTTGCGACCGAGAAGCCAGTGTAGCTAGCGGGAGACTATCTTCAGGATCATCTAGCAGCTCCACAAAGGCACCGTCTTGACTTCCACTCGCTTTCTTCTTCCTTACTCGACGAACCTCTTCCGAAGAAACACCTGATGAACTTGGAGACTGAGCTACATTCTCTTGTCGCCAAAGAGAAGCCAGTGTAGCTAACGGGAGGTGGTCATCAGGTTCATCTAGCAGGTCTACAGTGTCCCAGTCTTGACTTCCACTTGCTTTCTTCTTCCTTTTGTCCACTCTAGGTGGCGGATTTCGTGCTTGTTGACTGTCTTCAGCCGATGGACAAGACGGAGATACTCGCAGACTACATAGAACAGTTTTCCAAGCTTGTGGGAGTTTAAGATTTTCAAGCTGCTTATTCATACAGTGAGGTCTAATTTCTATCTCAACCGCTTCCCGAATAGGTAGATGTTCTAAGCGTTTGACTGGCACAAGCTTCTTCATTTTCTCTAGATGGATGACATGAGATGTGGCTCTTACGTGCTGTGCCAGGGCAGAAGTTCTAGAGTCTTGGGCAAGCTGGAGTCTGTGTTCATCCTGACGTTGCCACATGTTCCTTCCCGTCAGTCCAACATATGTCTGAGGACAATCTGAGCATGGTATCTCGTGTACTCCCCTTCCCTCTAGATGAACTGGATCTACAGAGCTTCTAAGAAGCATACTTATCTTCCTATCCGTATCAAATACTGTTTGAATATCCTCCTCCCTCAGTAATCTACTTATTCTGTCAGTCACCCCACAAACATACGGCAGAAATGCGCGTGTAATGCGTTTTTCTTCCACTGCAACGATGTCTTCCGTTGTTGTCGCTTCTTCAGCTCGTACTCCCACCCCATCTGCACTCGCTGCTTCTCTTGCCGCTGCTGCTTCCGCTTCTGCTGCTACTTCAGCATTAGTTCTTCTGAAGAATGCTTTCTTGATAATACTGCTGGAATAGCCGTTCTGAAGTAGAGCTGTTTCGAGTGTCAAAAGTTCATTATCAAGATAATCCTTATCCGCAATGCGCTTCGATCTAGTGGCTAGAGAATAGGCTACGGAACGTATATGTGCTGGATGGTGATGTGATGAGGCGTGAAGATATCTATTAGTGTGGGTTGGTTTTCGATGAACTGTGTGGCCTAATGTAGAGTCTGGTTTCCTGATCACTAGAACATCTAGAAAGGCAAGCTTACCATCCACTTCTTCTTCCATTGTGAAATTGATATCGGAATGAACACTGTTTAGATGGGCCAAAAAATGATCAAGTTCACTACGTCCGTGTTGCCAAATGGCGAACACGTCGTCCACGTACCGAAACCAGCAACGAGGTTTGAGAGTCGCAGAGTCCAAGGCTTTCGATTCGAAATCTTGCATGAAGATATTTGCAACCACTGGCGATAAAGGTGATCCCATGGGAGCTCCTGAAATCTGTCTATAGAACTGGCTATCGTAAAGAAAATACGTAGACTCCATGCAATGTTCTGAAAGCTTAAGAACATCTTCTGACACCAACTTGTTCTCCCTTAAGTAGTTCATTGCTTCATTAACCGGAACTCGGGTGAATAGCGAAACAACGTCAAAACTGACCATCAAGTCATCAGGTTCGCATCTCAAGTCTCTAAGAAGATCCACGAAATGATTTCCATTCTTCACATATGAAGGCACATCTTCAGTTAACGGCTGAATGATCTTCGCAAGATGTCGTGCCAGAGCCTGTGTTGGGGACTTGACTGTACTGACAATTGGACGAAGTGGCATATTCTTTTTGTGAATTTTGGGAAGCCCCTTAAATTTTGGTATTCTAGACGATTTCTCATGAGGTATTAGTCTTTTTTCAAACTGTTGTTCATGGATTTTACAGCCATAATAACGTCACGTGTCTTCTTCTCCAAGTATACTGTAGGATTTCTGTCACAGCGTTTATATGCTGGATCACGAAGAAGGTCACTCATTTTGTCTTTATATTCCGCTGTGTCCATAACGACAGTCGCGTTGCCCTTGTCAGCTGGAAGAATAATGACATTAGTGTCATTTCGCAGATCTTTCAAAGCATCGAGTTCATCTTTAGTAATATTAGGAGAAGGTAACTTCGCTTTTCGTAGAATCGAAGCTGTGTCCTGACGAATGCGTTCAGCTATCTCTTCAGGAAGTCCAGAAATGCTTGCTTCTACTCCACAAATAATCTTCTCAAAAGGTATTCTTACTGGTGCTATTGCAAAGTTCATCCCTTTAGTGAGAGCCTTAACTGCGGCATCACTTAGAGTCAGAATTGACTTGTTGATAACAACTTTGGATGTGTTGACTGCATAATTGCCGGGATCACAAAAATTCCGTAGGCGATGATTACGAACACTTTTCGATTGCATATAAACTAGACTTTCTAGCTTACGTTCTTGTCGAGACGTGACCTCATAAGATTTGTCAAGAGCTTGTTGGTATGAAATCTCATCGATCGTGTGGAATATTAATGGATCAAGTGTGTCAAGCAGGTCAATGTGAAGATTGTACAGACAACGCATTAAGTCGTGATAATTCTTCACCCTTACAGAATATCATGATACCACCACTCGTACAGCGAAGCTCGATAAGTTGCCTACAGCAACCCATAGTTATTTTATCAACAGACGGATGACTTGAAAAACTGGTTTTTGTCTGTCAACAACTCCACCACACTAATATCTACTCGATGCGATGCAATCACAAAAATATCAATACTGTTATTTCCTATGTGATTTCCCAAACTACATAATTTTTCTGTAATCTGAGTAGACCGTCATTAAACAAATGCTAATTCGACAATTCAAGTATAAAGATTTTCGTTTATTCGACAGATCTCAGGATTTTGATATCAATCGTTAGGAAGATTAGCGTATTTTTAAAATGCTTTTTCTTATAGATTTTTTAGAGGAATAAGAAGAGAAGAAGAGAGTGTTTTAGAGTTGATGAGATCATACTATGATGCGTTTAACATCTGGAGCCCAAGTCTTGAAAAAAGCGTTTTGAAACCGTCTGGCGTTTTCATTGATCAAAACGTAAAAAAGTTGACGACTATACCTTAGCTTTCAACTTTTTTATGTTTTGATCAATGAAAACGCCAGACGGTTTCAAAACGCTTTTTTCAAGACTTGGGCTCCAGAACGACACAGCGATAAAAATAATAGTGATGAAACCTGTTTAACCAGGGGTTACACAGTTGTAGTTTTATTTGAAGAATTACCAAAAAATTCAGTTTTAGCAATAAAATCTTAATTTCCCTTCCCTATAACAAAATTAATATGAATTCACGTATTTGCTGGTTCGAAGTGAATAAAAAGTGTTATTCTATTTGTGCACCAACTTAAAAAGTAACAGCTATTAGGTAATATTATACAATCAGTTCGATATTATATTGATATGTATCTAATTTTACATAAATTTTTATGTATAATATTTATGTTTTATGTTTAAATTTTTTTATTTTTCATAATGCAATTTTTTTGGAGTCTCAGTTACTTTCCGCTTTTTACAAATGAATGTATCCAAGGTTTGATGGTTATAGGAGCTGTTTAAGTGTTTACAATAACAATCAAATATTTTCTGATCAATGATTCACATACTGATTGATATTATAGATCAAATTATGTTGTCAGCCTTGACACCAGGTTTCATTTAATTAACCGATTTATTTTATTGGGAAGATTTATTAAATACAAATTACATTCAAATCGACGATCTTAACTTCATTTTAATATAAATGAATTTTTAGATAAAATAATTAAAAATAATGATTAAATAATTTTTGTGTATTAAAATTAAATAGTTTAAATACTCCAAAATGTATTATAACAATCTTGATATTATCAATACCAATGAAATCCTAATGCACCAACCAACTATATTTGTTTTAACTGAAAGTAAATTATTAGTTCCGATAAAAGAAATGTGGTTGTTGTTAAGTTATGTTTGTTCGATCGACATAACATTGACTTCCTTATCTGTGTGATCTATCTGGGCCTGAGGAACACAACCCAGTAATTCAGTCATCCCTCTGTTGACAAATAACTATGGGGTTTGCTGTAGGCAACTTATCGAGCTTCGCTGTATGAGTGGTGGTATCATGATATTCTGTAAGGGTGAAGAATTATCACGACTTAATGCGTTGTCTGTACATGATCCTCGAGATGAAATCAAGACGCCGATAGGTATTTGATATGGCCTCACGTAGAAGTGAAAAACTTGCCTTCCTCAAGATCTTAATAGCAGCAGGAGATGGAGAATGCCTCTTGAATTGTAAAAAGACTGGAATAACGTTCTGTATTCGACAATTCTTAAGAAAACTGAGATCGCAAATAGCAGATTCTCGTTTAATACGGTATCTTTCAAACATTCGTACCTTCTTGTTAGCGGTCTCCCCGTAGAGACGTATAATTTGTTCATGTAAGTTCTCGTAGCCACTAGGTATTAAAGACATGATACGGTATTATGCTACGTAAATAGTTTATTCAAACCGACGTTTCGATAGGCGTCCGCCCACCCTTATCAAGGTACAAACCAAAAAATCAAATACTAAAAATGTACAGAGAAATCTGTCAGCTGTCAAATAAGAAAAAACAATGCCAGAAACAGAACATATTATACAATACTATGAGGCTCAGGAAAAACAGCCATCTCGAAATCCATAAAAACGTCAACCAATCAGGGTCGATTACATCTCTTGTACATGGATCTTGTCACTCGACGAACCTCTTCCGAAGAACCTGATGAACTGTGCGATTGATCTGCATTCTCTTGTTGCGACCGAGAAGCCAGTGTAGCTAGCGGGAGACTATCTTCAGGATCATCTAGCAGCTCCACAAAGGCACCGTCTTGACTTCCACTCGCTTTCTTCTTCCTTACTCGACGAACCTCTTCCGAAGAAACACCTGATGAACTTGGAGACTGAGCTACAGTCTCTTGTCGCCAAAGAGAAGCCAGTGTAGCTAACGGGAGGTGGTCATCAGGTTCATCTAGCAGGTCTACAGTGTCCCAGTCTTGACTTCCACTTGATTTCTTCTTCCTTTTGTCTACTCTAGGTGGAGGATTTCGTGCTTGTTGACTGTCTTCAGCCGATGGACTAGACGGAGATACTCGCAGACTACATAGAACAGTTTTCCAGGCTTGTGGGAGTTTAAGATTTTCAAGCTGCTTATTCATACAGTGAGGTCTAATTTCTATCTCAACCGCTTCCCGAATAGGTAGATGTTCTAAGCGTTTGACTGGCACAAGCTTCTTCATTTTCTCTAGATGGATGACATGAGATGTGGCTCTTACGTGCTGTGCCAGGGCAGAAGTTCTAGAGTCTTGGGCAAGCTGGAGTCTGTGTTGATCCTGACGTTGCCACATGTTCCTTCCCGTCAGTCCAACATATGTCTGAGGACAATCTGAGCATGGTATCTCGTATACTCCCCTTCCCTCTAGATGAACTGGATCTACAGAGCTTCTAAGAAGCATACTTATCTTCCTATCCGTATCAAATACTGTTTGAATATCCTCCTCCCTCAGTAATCTACTTATTCTGTTAGTCACCCCACAAACATACGGCAGAAATGCGCGTGTAATGCGTTTTTCTTCCACTGCAACGATGTCTTCCGTTGTTGTCGCTTCTTCAGCTCGTACTCCCACCCCATCTGCACTCGCTGCTTCTCTTGCCGCTGCTGCTTCCGCTTCTGCTGCTACTTCAGCATTAGTTCTTCTGAAGAATGCTTTCTTGATAATACTGCTGGAATAGCCGTTCTGAAGTAGAGCTGTTTCGAGTGTCAAAAGTTCATTATCAAGATAATCCTTATCCGCAATGCGCTTCGATCTAGTGGCTAGAGAATAGGCTACGGAACGTATATGTGCTGGATGGTGATGTGATGAGGCGTGAAGATATCTATTAGTGTGGGTTGGTTTTCGATGAACTGTGTGGCCTAATGTAGAGTCTGGTTTCCTGATCACTAGAACATCTAGAAAGGCAAGCTTACCATCCACTTCTTCTTCCATTGTGAAATTGATATCGGAATGAACACTGTTTAGATAGGCCAAAAAATGATCAAGTTCACTACGTCCGTGTTGCCAAATGGCGAACACGTTGTCCACGTACCGAAACCAGCAACGAGGTTTGAGAGTCGCAGAGTCCAAGGCTTTCGATTCGAAATCTTGCATGAAGATATTTGCAACCACTGGCGATAAAGGTGATCCCATGGGAGCTCCTGAAATCTGTCTATAGAACTGGCTATCGTAAAGAAAATACGTAGACTCCATGCAATGTTCTGAAAGCTTAAGAACATCTTCTGACACCAACTTGTTCTCCCTTAAGTAGTTCATTGCTTCATTAACCGGAACTCGGGTGAATAGCGAAACAACGTCAAAACTGACCATCAAGTCATCAGGTTCGCATCTCAAGTCTCTAAGAAGATCCACGAAATGATTTCCATTCTTCACATATGAAGGCACATCTTCAGTTAACGGCTGAATGATCTTCGCAAGATGTCGTGCCAGAGCTTGTGTTGGGGACTTGACTGCACTGACAATTGGACGAAGTGGCATATTCTTTTTGTGAATTTTGGGAAGCCCCTTAAATTTTGGTATTCTAGACGATTTCTCATGAGGTATTAGTTCTTTTTTCAAACTGTTGTTCATGGATTTTACAGCCATAATAACGTCACGTGTCTTCTTCTCCAAGTATACTGTAGGATTTCTGTCACAGCGTTTATATGCTGGATCACGAAGAAGGTCACTCATTTTGTCTTTATACTCCGCTGTGTCCATAACGACAGTCGCGTTGCCCTTGTCAGCTGGAAGAATAATGACATTAGTGTCATTTCGCAGATCTTTCAAAGCATCGAGTTCATCTTTAGTAATATTAGGAGAAGGTAACTTCGCTTTTCGTAGAATCGAAGCTGTGTCCTGACGAATGCGTTCAGCTATCTCTTCAGGAAGTCCAGAAATGCTTGCTTCTACTCCACAAATAATCTTCTCAAAAGGTATTCTTACTGGTGCTATTGCAAAGTTCATCCCTTTAGTGAGAGCATTAACTGCGGCATCACTTAGAGTCAGAATTGAATTGTTGATAACAACTTTGGACGTGTTGACTGCATAATTGCCGGGATCACAAATATTCCGTGGGCGATGATTATGAAAATTTTTCGATTGCATATAAACTAGTCTTTCTAGCTTACGTTCTTGTCGAGACGTGACCTCATAAGATTTGTCAAGAGCTTGTTGGTATGAAATCTCATCGATCTTGTGGAATATTAAAGGATCAAGTGTGTCAAGCAGGTCAATGTGAAGATTGTACATGATCCTCGAGATGAAATCAAGACGCCGATAGGTATTTGATATGGCCTCACGTAGAAGTGAAAAACTTGCCTTCCTCAAGATCTTAATAGCAGCAGGAGATGGAGAATGCCTCTTGAATTGTAAAAAGACTGGAATAACGTTCTGTATTCGACAATTCTTAAGAAAACTGAGATCGCAAATAGCAGATTCTCGTTTAATACGGTATCTTTCAAACATTCGTACCTTCTTGTTAGCGGTCTCCCCGTAGAGACGTATAATTTGTTCATGTAAGTTCTCGTAGCCACTAGGTATTAAAGACATGATACGGTATTATGCTACGTAAATAGTTTATTCAAACCGACGTTTCGATAGGCGTCCGCCCACCCTTATCAAGGTACAAACCAAAAAATCAAATACTAAAAATGTACAGAGAAATCTGTCAGCTGTCAAATAAGAAAAAACAATGCCAGAAACAGAACATATTATACAATACTATGAGGCTCTGGAAAATCAGCCCTCTCGAAAACCATAAGAACGTCAAACAATCAGGGTCGATTACATCTCTTGTACATGGATCTTGTTACTCGACGAACCTCTTCCGAAGAACCTGATGAACTGTGCGATTGATCTGCATTCTCTTGTTGCGACCGAGAAGCCAGTGTAGCTAGCGGGAGACTATCTTCAGGATCATCTAGCAGCTCCACAAAGGCACCGTCTTGACTTCCACTCGCTTTCTTCTTCCTTACTCGACGAACCTCTTCCGAAGAAACACCTGATGAACTTGGAGACTGAGCTACATTCTCTTGTCGCCAAAGAGAAGCCAGTGTAGCTAACGGGAGGTGGTCATCAGGTTCATCTAGCAGGTCTACAGTGTCCCAGTCTTGACTTCCACTTGCTTTCTTCTTCCTTTTGTCCACTCTAGGTGGAGGATTTCGTATATATGTAGGATAATATATATATATATATATATTATCTGTTTTACTTGCGCCTTGAAAAGGCCAACTGGAGTGTTGGCGAAACGTCGGCGATTAAAAACTATTACGTGGCAATACCGTACAATGTATTATTTGAAAAATAGAGGCTACGAAACCATAAATGACCAAATATATATATATATATATTTTTTTTTTTTGATATGTAAAAACCGTTGTGTGTTTCACTTAATATATTCTTTTGAACGACGTCATGTCGCCCCAATGTCAGGTTCTTCGTCAATTTGCGAGGCAGGACATTGCCAACAAAAACCCGTACAAAAGTTAACGGGGAAAGTTCCATAAGAGTACCGTAGCGACGCTCGTTTCGCTTAATTATAATATCAGTTTAATTAAAACCATTGTTGCAAACTCAGCTTTCTTTCGAGTTATATTATGTAAGCTATTCGATATGCCTCCGTGTTTTATATATTGCGCAAATAAAATATAAAATTTTAATCCGACTGCCGATCCAGTAGGTAGATAATATTGTAGACTGTCTTTGCTATTAATTGCTGTTAATTACTATTGTTGTTTGTATATTTTGTGTAATTTTAATAGTTACTTAAAACCATCTATCTGTAAGTTATAAATATCTAACTGAAATAAATTGTAAACGAGATATTTTGAAATATGGTGTAAATGTATTATTATGTAGGTAGTTATAATTTTTATACTCTGGTATTTAATAGTATTTTAATACTGCTTAATATAAATATGATGGTTTATGTATGAGAGCTTACTCAACTATTTAGAAATATTAAGTTAATAGTATCAATGTAAAGTATTTAATACAATTAATTCATAATTATATGATTTTAATAGAAATAGTACCATTAATGACACAATCTATACTGTTCAAGGAACTTAATTAATGTATTCATTGTATCATATAAATTATTAACAAATTTTCATCTCTTTATCTCACTGTAAATATTTTATGAAAATGAGGATAATGTTATACAATTATTTTTATTTTTATTCCTAAGGTTTAGTTTAATATGGTTGATCAAGGTTTTAGTAGGTAAGGTTATTAAGGTGTATATTATAATTTACTTAAAACTTTTATGTTTATCAAATTGTTAGAATATATGTACGTCAATATTGATTAAATATCAGAACAGTTATTTGTTGCTGTTTACTTCCTGACGTGTCCCTCAGTTCTGAAACACAAAGGTAGAAGGCCCGATGTCCATTTAATTGATCCTTAAAAGCTCAAAGAATACCAATATAAAAATATATTTTAATAAAATAATTTTGTAATATTAAACTTTATTAATCTAGTGGAGCGGTCGCTCCCCCCAGCCAAGTCGTACTGTACACTCACACTCACTCAACATACCGTAAATGCCTAATAAACCGAGGAGCAGACCAAACACTTTTACTGTAAGCAACAACATAGCATTTTAGGCCTACTGGATCATAAAATTGGAAAATCTTACATTGTTGTGAAATATCTTAATTTCGAGCTATGGCCCACCCTACCACATATACCAAATTAGAAAACAATAGGTTATGCCATTTGCGAGCTAGAGGGCCGCGAAAACAGTGAAATTACATCACTTTCATCTTCTTTAGATGATGATTCAGAGGGTCAGGAAACACCGCTATCACCGCCACAGCCTAAACGGCTTAGCCGATCGATCTGAAATTTTTACCACATGTGCACTTTTGGCGTCTGAGGTGCCTTTTTATAAAACCAACCGGAAGCCGCCATTTTAAAACCAGAAGTGACGTCATATCTCGAAAACGGCTTGACCGATCGGAATGAAACTAGCGCCAAATGATTCAGACGGCCATTTATGTGGAAAATCAATAGCTGAAATAGAAATGTACTATTACCGAAACCGGAAATGACGTCATAAATATGTAAATCATACTAATTAATCACCTCTTACTCCATACTACATATTCAGAAGGCTTATAATGATACAACACATTTGTAGAAATAACTTCTAGGTGGCAGTAATTTCAGCCGCCATTTTGAAATCCGGAAGTGATGCCATAACTCGAAAACGGCTCGACCGATTGGAACGATGCTTTCGAAATTCTCATGGAATATCTCTTTCAGATTATATTTTGAATCAAACACAACTTTATACTTACTAAACAATTCGGAAATGGCGTATTTTTTTTTAAAGGAATTAGTCATTGTTGCTCTGATATGTGTTACTAGTTGTGTAAATAAACTAAAAAATGAGTGATATCCCCATAAAAAACACTCCATGTAAAAATACCAGCCAAGTCTCTTCAACTATAAAAAAAATAGAAGAAATCTAAAAACTCAGCACTGAAAAGTAGGGAAAAAATGGGTCAAGTCAAAACTTAATTTAGAAAACCAAAATATACATGCGCATCGTTTTCAAGGGGATTAAAGGTATGTATAGATGTAGGTAGATTTTGTGTATATTTTACATCTGGCCTATACTTCTAAACTATCTATATGCACGATGCGCCAAGTATATTTTGGTTTTCTAAATTATGTTTTGACTTGGCCCATTTTTTGATATCACTTCTTTTCAGTGCTGAATTTTTAGATTTCTTCTATTTTTTTATAGTGAAGAGACTTGGCTGGTATTTTTACACGGAGTGTTTTTTTTTATGGGGATTCATAGTTTACTCACTGAGTTTATTTTTGTACATAAACATGTTTCGTCCATAGCTTGAGATCATCAACCCGCCAAACTTAATGATCACATTACACATTTTATATTTTAGGAGAATATATATTTTTTTATCAATCATCTGTGAATTTTATGTATATTTTTCTCTTCTGTGATATTTTGATATGACTTCTTTTATTATTTTTTCAATGAACACGATTTCGTCTCTCGCGAGCAAACATTTGGGACGCCCGTTTCTTGTCTCTAGGCATGAAGCAATGTCTTGCCTTGTGGGTGCACACAACCTCAGGACCCACGCCCTACACACCATTCACCATCATACCTCCACACCATCCAGCCCGTTAACTTCTATATTCCCACGTTCACTGGTCAACAGTCACAAAGTCATATTACATATATTCATCAACATGCCCATTGTACTTCCCTCGTTTCTCAGCTTCACCCACCTTGTTGATATCCTCCACACCACAAGCATCACTCACAACCTTATTTCTCACGTTATAAAGCTTTGATCTTCCTCTTCCTTAAATTATTCTAGTCACACTTACACACTCTGCCACGCACGCACAACCTTGGGTTCCATGACAACAAAGCTGAATGGTCCCACACGAACACGATAATACGCTGCGAGTGGTGATGCTTCAACATCTAGCTGGACTTCAAACTGGCCAACTTGACATGTGGTGACGTCACGTTAATCACAAGACTGCTGTTCAACGCTTTCGTCTCCTTCCTCTTCAAATCATCCATCAACAAGACGCGAGGCGACAATCTCTTTCCAAAACCGCGCATTCTCCGTCAGGACATCGACCCATTCAGTTTTCTCCGACCAGCTTTTCATTTTCTCCGTGAAAATCTTGGCAATCATCTCGGTGTCCTTCCCGTTTGTTTCCAGTGCCTTCTCGATCTCTTCTTCAATGAGAGATGTCAGCTCCTCTTCTGATGCTTGTCCCGTAAACCACTGAAGACTCCGTAGGAAATCTTCCACTGGATATTTCTTCATGACTTCTTTCAACTTGTCATTCAGCGCCGTGTCGTTCTTCATCTGCTTTTTACATTCTACTTTAATCTTGTTGACTGCTGATTCGTTCAAAACTGATAACACACATTGTGAAAAATCCTTGTTTGTTGCAAAAATCTTGTCGCTACTTGCCATTGGTTTGTCTGTAATCAACGTTTCATCAATCCTTCCATTTGTATAAATAAGAAAGTCACAATTATTGAAATTAATGTCTAAAAGAACAGGATACAATGTTCCTACATTCATTGCCACTTCACACCAAGACTTATAGTAATTGTACATGCCAAAGTCACCGGAGAATTTCACAAGCTGGTTAAGAGTGATGATGGAGTATTCTTCCTCATTGGGTTTCATCTGCATAAAACATGTCCTGTAGTTTTCTTGGCCTTTAAGCTTGTATTTGAATATGACGTCATGGAAAGCGGCTGCGCGGGTGATGACGTTGGTCCCCAAGAAGAAGCCGGCTGTGTGATTGACGCCGCGCAGGAACAGGAGCGACGCCATCTTGTATTTATACTGCTGGCCCGGCAAAGCTGCGGCATTGGGATGTTTGTATTTCCTCTTGAATTCGTACGTCATGTTGATCTGAGGACGGATAAGTTACAATAACTTGGAAAAAGCTCAGTGAAACTCGTTGTGAGCGAGCACCGATACGTGCAATACCTGTTTTAGATTGTCTCTCGTCTGATTATCGATCATCAATAGACTCTGGAGACTGGACAGTGAATATCCGAGATGCAGTGATGGAGTGGTCATGGTGCTTATACTATTTTTATACTTTAAAATAGGCGATTCAAAATTTTAAAACCTTAATAAGTCGAAAAGTTCTGATTTTTTTTATTCTATTCTAAAATGTTGATCTTGATGGCTATACAAATTTTCAATGTGATCAGAACAATTAAGATTTTCCACTCCACGCAAAACCATTAACATTTTTGAGAAAATATAACCTTAAATTGTTATTAGAACGACGCGATCCTGGCGGCATTTGTGGTAACTAGTACATAGTTTTGAGCATTTATTAATGAGAAATTTGAATACAATTTCTTAGTTCAAACTTTGCCCGCTGAGCTGAGATCGAAATACAGGCAAACTCGACACCCAAAATTACCTACATTCGGTTCAATGTTAAATGGATGAGATGGGATCACTTCAATTTATGTACGTAATGGTTGTGATGTCCATTTACTCTGGACATTTTATCAGTATTACTCACCTAATCAATTGCCTTGTACAATAATCAACACAACTCTATAAGTAAATCTCACGACGAACTCAGTTCAAAAACACTTTCTGCATATTATACTCAACATTGAAATCCATCCGTCACTATGCTCACAGTCCTTGCTTCCAATGACTATAGGTACCGGATGTGTGTACTTATCTCCTACTGATACCCTGTTCACACTGTGATATTTGACCTTCATTAACTTAATCACTGTTTAAAGATAACCGAGTTCCTGAAACTATGTTATCTCTTAACATCATCAATCTAGTGGAGCGGTCGCTCCACTCAGCCAAGTCATACAGTGCGCACACTCCCACGCAACACACAGTTAAAATGCCTAACTGTAATATAAAATTTAACTTACTTTCGTTCACATTGGTGACTTGGAGATTAAGCAAGTATTTTCATAATGAACATTACGTGTGTACGCATGTGTGAGTATATACCAACACTGTGAACTATGCCCTTGCATTTATGTTCTTCGTGCAATTTGTCAAGTCCGTCGTTGCCTATCGATTTGCTTTCTACCTCGATTTGAGAATTGTTATCTGTTTGAACGTGATAACGTGTTCGATTATGACGTCAATGAACTGTTTTTTGATAAGGCTATACAAGGTCCAAACACATAATGAAAAGTAAACTCGATTTATATATGAAATTTTGCGACGTTTAGTAGGAAGTTGTTTATATAATCAGAAGAGACGTATCTAAAGGAAGAAGGAACATTTGTGATTTTTGTAGACAATGCCCAGCCCAAATCATTCGTGATTTTTGTGACGCTTTGAAAATTGAAGACGAACCGTTTGACCAATCAACTTAAAACTCAGCATGGTCGTTGGGACTAACTATTTTTGAAAATTGTTAGACTTTTATCTGCCACTAAATCCAAACGTTATTGATATTTTATGATATTTTATGTTGTAAAAATTTGTCTTGAAGGAAATTTCAAATTTTTTATCACTGCTACATCGACGCTTTAGTTCCAATCAAGGATTTTAGAGCAGACGCTTGCAATGCATATCAATTCGCATGCAATACGAAGGCTCGCTCATCAACGCGTTACACAGAGAGTTTTCCTATATGTATTAACTATTATCTATAACTATTGCAAGTTACATAACGATTAGTGGATGATTTTATTTGTAAATATCATATTAATAGGAAAGATGGCACATGGAATTGAAATCGCCTTATTGAAGTTTTTTTAATGCCCGGCATTATCAAAGTTAAATTGTGCTGTCTTTAGTAATTAAATCATTTTGAAGGATTTGATTGGCTGTGCCGCCAATTTAGTCCAATAAGACGTCATCATTGATTTCGGTAATTGTGGCCCTAAAACGACAAGTAAATAAATTTGTTCTTTAAATTGTACGTTATCAATTTTATTTCATAAAATGTTCTTATCTAAAAGTGCAGCTGCGGTTTTCAAATTTCATGACATGTTCATTATTATGGTCCAAACAATTCAAATCTATTTGATCAATAAGTGGTAGATAATTGACCATCTTCAACGAGACGGACACATTCACAAAAATGGCAAGTACAAATTGGTGATATTTCCCCTTTAGAAACTACTTTACCGACCAGCAGTATAGTACTTGACTTTACCACAGGAGAGCGCCACAAAACAAGAGTCACATGTCGGTGATACAGTACATAATAAAACTTTCAGTATTTATTCTTCTCAGTAACATTCATATTAAGAATTAAAAGTTTGAAAGGTCAACAAAAGGCTACAATTTGATCTCTTGACACTATGCTCAAGATTATAAAATTAAATCATAGCTAAAACGAATCATTTGCTAATTAAGTTTACTAAGTTTAGCAAATGAGTCAAGTTTCATAGAGGACTGTGTGACTGATAACATATTGATTGATTTCATATGGATAATGACGTAATTCAAATTCCTGAGTCCGACCTTCCTGTCTTATCAAGAGGCAAATATGGGAGGGTTACCTACTGCTAGGCCACGACCACCTCCTTCCCACCTTCCATCCTTCCCTATTCTTCATCATCATCTCCCAATCATCATCATAATCATTCATCCGTCACCATTATAGCCTCGCTGCAGAACAGTGCGACGTTAAACGATGCTAATTTTTTTTTTAAATAAACTGTTTGTATAGGATATTGATAGAACTATTGATACCTTTAATTCTTTAAATAAACATTTTTTCTTGGGCTCTCAGTGCATAAATACACATTAGGGGGGTCATTCCTGTACGTTTTTAGTATCTTTAAGTTAGCTATAGCATCGTAAATTTTGTTTACTCCAAGACGTTCACAACAACGGTAGCAACTGTCTTAAAATTTACGATAAAAGCGTGAAAATACGTACAGGAATCCCCCCCCCCCCCCCCCAAGTTTATCATTCAGACGCGTTATCTGAAAGTATTTGATGTACTTGTGTCGTTTTTGCACCGAACCGTTTAAATAGCTTGTCGTCTTACATAAGTTGTTTTCCGCTGGACAAGAAAACACTTGCACTTTACACTTGCATGTAATTCATCCGACAAGGTTGCGATGCATTTCCAACATATCTTTCCTCTTCCCTGTGCTATGTATACTTGTGATCAGCTCTGACAGCTTCAGTAGTCGAGTTGCAGTCAAGATGATCGCGTTGCAGCTGATATTCTGCGTGTTGGTGGCTGCGTCTGCGCAAAGGGCTCCAGGTGAATTTAATTATTTATAATTAATTACTAATTTAATCATATTTAAATGTAAACTAGGAAAACGCTCAGTGCAACGCGTTGATGAGCGAGCACGGGTACGTGCAAATTCTCGAACCGGAATTCCGTACCAAACTCACAGAAACATATACTTCCATATTGAATAGATGATCCACTCAATCAACATAAAAGTATATGATTTTCATTGAAACCTGAAAATAGCATCTAAACACTCTGGTATGTACCTAAAGCAAATCAGAATAAGTTGCAGTGGAAAAACATTCATTTTGATAATTAATTTCTGACAGCTATTAAAAATGTCAATAAGTGCACGAAAATTTTTAAAATGTTGGTTTTACAGCCAACTTTTGGCTATGTTGGTTTTAATGACCATGCAAAATATAAGTTTGATCAGAATTTTCGAAGTCCATTTTAATTTTTCAGCCTATCAGGTAACAGAATCCACCAGATTATTTTGTCAAGTTACACGTCTCATAACAATTTAAACAATTTAAATTGTAACAATTTAAATTAAGTGAAATTGCCAGAAACACTTGCTGATCTGAGACTGCTTTTTGATGTACCTACCTCATAATCTATAATTTGCCTATATTTTAAAATCTCTGCCACCTGTACATGTACAATTTGTAGAGAATAAAACAATTATTATTATTATATTATTATTTTTTCCCCTTTTTATAGGCAATGTCACACAATCGATCTAAAATTTCGCACACACTCTAATGTTTATGAGTTGTCACATATATTTATTTATTTTTAAATAAAATCGGTTATTGGTTGAAAATTACAAATTTAACCGTTTTACCGATCAAAATAAACCTTTGCATGCTCTTCTAACAATTTTCAAAGAAATTCGTATAGAACTTCAACAAGAGTTGTTGACATTTTGCAGATATATTATGTAACTGTTTTGAAACTTGTCAAATTTATTCAAAGATTTTTTTTTTTAAATCTGCTCCTTTGTCGCATGGTACCTTACTAGCTTTTCCAAGCTTTTCCCATTATTTTACAAAAAATATCGTATTTAACACTTTGAGGTTGCAGCAGAGGTCATAATGAACTCCAGTGTGCGGTATTATTTAGTCTCTTAGGCTGTTATGGGTCGTAACTATCTGATTTTTTAAAAATATTTAGTGGGAAGACAAAATTTCAAAAAAACGCTCTGACGAACCGTGCGATTTCCGTTCGCTTCCGTTTGCCTCTTAACGCGTTACACAGAGCGTTTTCCTATTTGATAAAGAGTGGGATAATTCTGGATTGGAGAGTAAATAACAAAGTAGCAATGTTGTACTAACCTTTTATGAAGTCAGAGCAGGCCTCGAGTATACTTACCATAGACCTGGTTGCTAGGTAACAGACCTCAATCATGTTTATTTCACTGGTTCACAGGAAATATTTCAATAGTTTAATCGTATAGTAAAAGGTAAACATTGGAGAAAATATTTACTAAAAATCGCTGTAACTTTTGAACCAATAAAATTATGAAAAATGTGAAAATTAGAGTAGATATTTTTAAATCCGAATTTATCAAAATAAACACCAACTTATTGAGCGAGCGAAGCAAGCGTCTCCTTTTGGCTCTTTTGGCACAGACCTCTGTTTTTTTTTTTTTTTTTTTTTGGCGGCTATCTGGAGCAATGGTAGTCGCACCGTTTCACCGATCGATCTGAAATTTTGCACACATGTAGAGACAACCTTTTCTGTTTGCTGACCCTAATTTTTTTGAAATCCATTGATTGGCTAAAATTTAAATAAACATCTCCTGATAGGCTGAAAAATGAAAACGGTCTTTGATATTTCTGATCAAACTCAGATTTTGCATGATCATTAAGACCAACATTGTCTCTTATTTTACAAAATTTCATCCCAATCAGTTAAGAACGCATGAACTTATTGATATTTTTAATATCTGTCTGATATGAAGTATCGAAATGATTGTTTTCCAGTGCCAATTGAATTGAATCTGATTTGCTATATTTACCAGGGTGCTTAGATGCTATTTTTAAGTTTCGATGAAAAGCATATACTTTTATGATGATTGAGTGAACATATTTCAATTCAATATGGATGTATATGTTTTCTGTGCGTTGTGTACGCATTTCCAGTTCGAGAATTTGCATGTACCCACGTGCTCGCTAATCAACGCGTTACACTGAGCGTTCTCCTAGTAAAGACAATATTTGTGCCCAAACTCATGAAAATCTGAACTAAAATTAGCTACTCTAATTAGTTTTCAAATTTTTCATAATTTTAATGGCTCAAAAGTTATATCGATATTTTGCAAATATCATCTCAAATGTTTACCTTTTAGTACAGCCGACTCTAATATAGTTCCGTAAGGTAGAAATTAAAAGAAAGAGGGAATGGTATCAAATAAAATAAGGAAATTTTATCAATGAAGATTTTGATTATTTATTGAGCGAGCGAAGCGAGCGTCTCCTTTTGACTCTTTTGACACGGACCTCTGTTTTTTTTTGTTTTTTTTTTGTTTTGATTTTTGGCTGCTACCTGGAGCAATGGAAGTCGCACCGTTTCACCGATAGATCTAAAATTTTGCACACATGTAGAGACAACCTTTTCTGTTTGCAGACCCTAATTATTTTTGAAATCCATTGATTGGTTAAAATTTAAATACATATCTCTTGATATACTGAAAAATGAAAATGGTCTTCGATAAATCTGATCAAACTCATATTTTGCATGGTCATTAAGACCAACATTGTCTCTTATTTTACAAATTTTCATCCCAATCAGTTAAGAACTTATGCACTTATTGACATTTTTAATAGCTGTCAGAGATGAAGTACCAAAATAACTGTTTTTCCACTGCCACATGGATCTGATATGCTTTAGGAACCACAGTGCTTAGATGCTATTTTCACGCTTCAATGAAAAGCAGATACATGTATGTTGACTAAGTGGATCATTTTTCAATTCAATATAGATGTATGGATGGGTTTTCTGTGCGTTGTGTACGCTTTTCCGGTTCGAGAATTTGCACGTACCCGTGCTCGCTCATCAACGCGTTACACTGAGCGTTTTCCTAGTTATTTATTATGTATACACTGAGAGCATCTGTGCCCCAGTATATTTTGGTCAGCTGTGACGTCATATGCCGGTACTCTCTAACGCATCCTGTCTTATTGTTTCAGACTGCGGAATACGAGATATCAGGGAGTTGAGTGTCGATGGAGAAACCGTCAAGTCAGAACAGCCCTGGCTCATCGTCACCTACAAGAGATCGAACGGCACGAGCTCAGACTGGTCCTATTGGTCCACGGGCACTCTGATCTCTACTACTCATGTTGTTATTGGTAAGTCCACAACAGCACCACTAAATCGAACATTGTTTAAACTTAATTTTCATCACTTCCATGGTTCAGGTTCATCCTGAGATTTCAAACCATCGAGTGTAACAAAATCTCCCCTACCTTTTGGTTTCAAACAACTTCAAACAAAATGTTCAAACAACTTTGGAAGAAAATACATCATTTTGAAAGAAATATAGAATAAATTACAGAATCACGAATTCTTAGAAGGAAAGAAAGAATGCAAGAAGGAGTGTTAGTTTGATAAATTCTTCTTATATTCATAACATTCAAGAACTTCCACTGTTTTACATCAGCAATGTGAAAAATGTAAGTTTCCACTGAGGACCAACATCATCAAGGCACGTTGAAGGGCCAGATTTAATTATTAAATTGAGGTAAAGCGATATGTTTTTGTAATGTGTTTGATTCCTCTTCGAATTAAAGAGGGATTTCCGAATTTCACTAATGCATAGAATCCTTCAGAAATCGTTCATATTTGGCACACAAATAGATTTTTATGTTCTGCATCATAATATGGTGAGAAAAAGTGGTCACGTGAACTAATTTCAAGATCGCTTCAAAGTTACAGTTTTTTTTCTCAGTTTAACATTGCGACTAAACGGAAAAAGTCATAATGATAGTTTTAAAAGCGTATTTGGATTCTTTCCCACGTATAGACTTTTTTGAAAAACTTCTTTAGCGTGTATCAGATGCAATATTTTATTATAACATTTTTAAATATATACCTTCGTGGACGTTTTACCGAGCTATGAGGGTTTTACTGCTATATTTTTACGTTTCATATGAAAAGTGCAGTTTTTCATGTAAAATTGTGTTGCCATGGTAAAACAGCCTTCTAGAAATTCGAAATTCTTTTCAAATTTGTAGAAATTTCCAGAAGGCCGTGATTATATCACTTGTCCCTCCTTAAATATTTCAAAATCATCAAATATCGCAAAAAGCACATAAAAAAAGCATCAAGTTGGTGTCACTAGCAACAATGAGGGATTTGTCATGCAATCTTTGAATTTGATTCTGCTCTGTATCCCACGACATTGCAAGTAACTACCTACATGCTTGCTGCAGGTGCACTCGGAGCAATATACCGCAACGGCACAGTGCTACCAACATCTCTCTTAAGCCTCGTCGCTGGGAAACAACTGGAAGACTATGACGTCACAGAGGCCAACACACAGACAAGAGACGTGACGTCAGTGCACATCCACGACGAGTTGGCCATCAGCAGTGTTTACAACAACATCGCTCTGCTAGTGGCTGACCGACCGTTTGCGTTGACATGGAACGTCAACGTCGCCTGTGTGGACTGGAACTTGCAGGCGCCGACACCAGGTGAACACGTCATTGTGAGTACAACTCCAGGCGCGTAGGAACTACTTGCATCATGAGGGTGATCATGCGACACCAGAGTCGGGGGGTCCTCAGGGCGTTTTTAAACAATTTAAAAGTGATTCTAGGGCTCTAAAATGCACAAACTGAAGCGCCCTCCAATTCTTGCACGCAGGACACTTTTTCGAATACTAGGAAAACGCTCAGTGTAACGCGTTGATGAGCGAGCACGGGTACGTGCAAATTCTTGAATCGGAAATGCGTACACAACGCACAGAAAACATAATACATCCATATTGAATTGATTATGATATCAACTTAAGAAACTTTAAAATAGAATCTAAGCACCTGGTTCATAAAGCAAATCAGAATCAATTCAATGGGGTTGTTCACGCAAAACTATTGTAGATGGCGCTGCTGTTCTAATCGTCCGGGAGAGAGCCAATCAAAATGCATCTAGGGGAATGGAAGGTTTTTAAACCTAGGCGGGAGTTTGATTCATAGATCTTGGATTCAGAGACCAACCAATCAGAGTGAGACACCTCCAATGCCGCTAGCGCTGCGAGTGAGAGCAAATGGCAGTGAACAACCCCATTGGCACTGGAAAACATTCATTTCGATACTTCATTACTGACAGATATTAAAAATTTCAATACGTTCATACGTTCTTAACTGATTGGGATGAAATTTTGTAAAATAAGAGACAATATTGGTCTTAATGATCGTGCAAAATCTGAGTTTGATCAGAATTATCGAATACCGTTTTAATTTTTCAGCCTATCAGGAGATATTTATTTAAATTTTAACCAATGAATGGATTTCAAAAAAAATAATAGTATGCAAACAGAGAAGGTTGGTTTTACATGTGTGCAAAATTTCAGCTCGATCAAAGAAAAACTCTGACCTGTATAGCCAAAATATGTGTTTGATCAGATTTATCGAAGACCATTGTCATTTTTCAACCTACCATCAGGAGATATTTATTTAAATTTTAGCCAATGAATAAATTTAAAAAAAATTGGGGTCTGCAAACAGAAAAGGTTGTCTCCACATGTGTGCAAAATTTCAGCTCGATCGAAGAAAAACTCTGACCTGTATACAGTCAGGTAACAGAAAAAAAAAACAGAGGTCCGTGCCAAAAGAGCCAAAAGGAGACGCTCGCTTCGCTCGCTCAATAAACATCTTACAATTGATTCTGGGATGCAGCTCAAAACACAACAGACAACCCCTAATATAGCCTCGCAGTTTTTTTTTTATAATTTAAACAATTTTTCAACTGATTCTCGTGCACTAAACTTAATTTTGTGTTGTGAATGGGGGATCAGCCGGCTCTAGTAGGTGGGGTGATAACTCCCCCCCCCCCTATCCCGCCCTTCCTACGCGCCTGTACAACTCTGTTCCTAGGAGGTGGAAGGGTGGAAGTAATTTTCTAAAATTGTGTTGCACATTTTTGAACTGATGTACCTAATCAAACTCTATCATTTGCCATTCAACTGATTTTAACCCGAAGGAGGGTGACGGTTTCAACACATCCGAAGGACGGTGTGACATTCACAGCACGAGCCTCCACAACCCGCGCCGTCGAGAGACTGATAACAGGTGGAGGGAGGTCGTCACATTAACCCCCAAACACCCCAGTCTCTCTGGCCCAACGGCATTAACTAGTTGATTGAACCATAGACATTTATACTCACTGCGTTCGAGATATGCATCTAGCATGGCGACGTGGGAACCTATGCTCGACCTCTATGCGGCAGCCATGTTGCGGTACTTACTATTTGTTTACATTCTGTCAGTGCGTCAAAACGTGGTAGACATCATGGCAGATTGCCAATTCTGCAAACCAATACCGCAACATGGCTGCTATTGCTTAGCATGATGTAACGGCCTAGGAACCACCTTGGGTACGCCTCTCCAACCCGTAGATGCATATCTCGAACGCAGTGAGTATAAATGTCTATGATTGAACGGTCACCCATCCAAGTACTTACCAAGCTCAGTGTATGCTTATGGTAGGATCTTCGAATATCACTCTACATGAGAAATCGTTCTCAATCGATATAAATAGATTTTTGTGTTCTACATAATGAGTCAAAGTGAACAAAGATTCGAGATATTTCACTTCAAAGTTACACCTTTTCTTTCAATTTAACATTGCGGTCACAGACAAGGTAATGCTTATATTTTCAAAATGGTATTTATTTGCTTTCCCACCCATAGATTTCCTTGAAGAAATCGTTGATCTGCATAATTGTTTTAAACATTTTAAATGTACACTTCCTCATGTAAGCCATGAGGGTTTTACTACATTATTTCAAGGATTTTCCTTCTGAAAAGTCCAGTTTTTCATGTCAAATCCTGTTGCAATGGCGAAACGGTCTTCTAGAATTTCGTTACAAACTTGTGGGCTGACAGTTTCACGTATGTATTCCAGGCTGGCGCTCGGAGATATTCAGTCAACTCAACCAGCTTAGCGTTCACCGTTGAACCTCGAGTCGTCGTCGCACACAACGAATGCCTCTCGTCCGAATTCGAGGAGAAGGGTCCTCTTCTCTCTCCCGACAACATATGCGTCCGCACCGCGCCCCAAGGCGCTTGCTTCAGCATGCACGGCGCAGGACTCATGGTTCAGAGACTAACCACCAGGGGCGCTAGGTTCTACCTGGCGGGCGTGGCGAGACGGAGGCTGGAATTTGTTATGACTAGCACACTCGACGTGCCGACTTGCTTTCTGTACAATGTTCTTACGTCATACACGTCGATGTCGTCCGAGGCGAGTTGGCTTAGGAGTATCGTGGACTTTAAGCCGCGTGTGGTGTCAGTCTTTGAAGTCTTCAAGACTGTGGATCTGAGTCGTATCCCTGGTTATAATATGACTGATGGAAACTGAAATGAAACTGATTTATCTGTTGTGGTTTTACATCTTATTTTGTTTTGTATTTTTTTTTGAAGGTCTTACATTTTACTATTAAAAAATTTGGACACAATGTCAAGATTAGTTTGGAAGCTGTCAAGTACATATTATTATATGAGAGACAACATTACAAGAAACCATTTTAAAAATCTCTTTTATATTATGTTTGTAACATTGGCGCATACTCCTTTCAGTGGGCTAATCTTTATTCCCATATTTACATATTTACGTGGATTAAGAGATTGCTGATGATATTGATACCTTTGTCTATAATATTACAATTGAGTACATGCCATTCATTTAGTTAAAAAATGTGAAAGAAGATGCATCATGTATTATATTCAGGGGCGAATTACCCATTAGGCAGTTAGGCTATAGCCTAGGGGTGCCATCTTTCAGGGGGCGCTGCCGTGTCAAATAAATGCCAAATTATGATAAAAATATGAAATCATAGACAAATCTGAAAATATGGTAACTTGTGTCAAGATAATTACTGCATAGTATTTTTAAAAGAATGGGTGATAGGTATGGAGATTTCACCCCATGCAAATCGTAGGGTTCCTAACTTGATGTGGTACCAGTAGGTGGTACAGTGACTTGGATAGAAAAAGGCGCCATTTCCTCGCCCAAGATTCAATCAAAAAGTCCATACATTAAAAAAAAAATAATTAGTCGTGTGTAGCCATCTAATGCCTTCATCCTCGCGGGTTTGATATTTCTTATTTTAGACACTTCCTGTGATCCTGTGTGATTCCAGCGTCGTTACATGATTTTAAGAGAAAAGAGCATCATTTTAAATTCCATGATTATTAATATAAAAGTGTTAAATAATCCAACCGAGGCCCTGCGGGGCAAGTTGAGGGCTATTGAAATAGACAGGGTGGATTGTTTCCTTTGGGGGGGGGGGGGGCATCTGGTGAATTAGCCTAGGGGCGCCAAACAGTTTAATCTAGCCCTGGTAATAACTAAGTTGAAACCCGTCAAGATTACTTTTATTCTTAGGTGAAAAATTATGATCAACAAAAAAATTATGTCAGTTATAATAAAATAAATACCTACCTACGTGAAGCCTGAATTACACGGTTCAAGTTTCCTTGAAGGGGTTGAATTCAACTCTTGATTTCAAGGAAACTTGAAAGAGAATTTAGACGATTTAATGTTTATTGTTGATTTAAGTTGCGGTGAAATTAACAATTGGTTGAAGTATTTCAAGACTTGAAGGAAAATAGGACATGTTCTAAGTGAAAAGCTGAAGAGTTGAATTCAAGACAATGTTTTCATTTAGACGATTCAAGTCTTGAATTATCAACCCCCTTGAAAGGGTTGAATTCAAGGAAACTTGAATCGTGTAATTCAGCCTTAACGTTACTTAAAAGGTTTGATGACATATTTATGATAATTTGCTGATATTTGTTAAGTTGTGAATTCATTATAATTAAATCTTAAATGTCTGTATTTATTATTTCAATGTTTATCTTTTCGACCCAATGTAAATATTTCATTGAACATGTACAATCAACGTTCTTGATCTTGAACTTGTGTTCTTTTTCCCTCGTTTCATTCAATATTTTTATAACACAGGCTGATCACATACAATATCATTGGACAGCTGGCTGGCTAAATGCCAACCACAGCGATAGCAATGTCAGTTGTAGAGCCGTCTATATTCCTCATTATAAACACCACTCGAGTCCGAGGTCCGATAAAAAGGTTCAAATCCCGCTGCCCTGACTGAGGTATTCGTGTATTTAACTCAGTCGATCGGCCAAGGTGTGTACTGTCTCCTTAACCCTTTCGTAGGCCTTGGGAAGATGTATTCTTAGGGACGCGCATAATCCACCATGGAAAAGTGCTGCCATCTAGTGGAGACATCAATAAACCCTAAAAAAAATTGCTTGTCATGGTAGTTCATGATCTTGGCACTACAAATGATGTATATTGCATTATGTCTCATTTTCTGCAGCAATTTTTTCGTTCTTTTTACGTTTTGACTCTATATCTTTAGTGTTTGTGAAACAATAAGCCCAAAATGCAAATATATTTTACAATATCATAACTATAATAAAAAAATTATAACGCGATTTTGTTTTCATTATTTTTTCATTGTTGCAAATTTTAAATAAACAATATTTTTACTATTGTTACACAATTCATGTACTTGAACCATGATGCTAAGAACTTCCTTCCATTATTTTAAATTATTTTAAGCATAATAATATAATTATGTGAGTTAAATAAGATTTTAATTAAAAAACCACCCTTAAATGTATGTTCTCCACGGGCGTTGGGAAGAAGTATTCCCACTCAAATTTAGGGGTGGTTTCGATATCACAAAAATCGAAAATTGTTCTAGTTGGTCTTACAATATGCAATAGACGAGGTTTCCACCAAAAAATGGTTTAAAATGTTGCTGCAAATGTTGTGCCCGGGAAAGGGTTATCTAATTCCTTCCTGCACGCACTAATGTCACAAAATCGGTATCGTGTTACTTCTTGAGCGAGATCCTGTGATTTTTAAAATAAAAATAGACCGTTTGACCGATCAACTGAAAACTTTGCATTGTCATCGAGACCAACATTTTAGGCATATTTTTTTTTATAAATTTTCAGACTGATCTGTCGTTATCTTCGAAACATGTTGACATAATTTAATGACATTTTATGATAATCTAGAAATATTTTCAAATTCAACCCAAGAACTTTCAAATATTTTATCACTGCTCTCATAACGCTTCAGTTCCAAGGTCTGTAGATCAGATACTATGCAATACGACTACTCGCTCATCAACGCGTTACAGAGCGTTTTCCAAGTGCGTGAATTTACATCAAGGAAGCTATGACGTATTTCCATTAGACAGCAGAGCAAGGAGTAAAATGCACTTGCAACATGTGACGTATACTAGATATGAATGCGATATCCGAGGACTCTTGACATTTGACATGCATTTCCAACATCCTCTTCCTTATGCTATGTATACGTATCAGTACCTATATCAGCTGAATATCAAATTGTTTATTAAAAAAAAAACAATTGTGATAATATTATTTCTAAATTTAAACTAGATTTATCAATAATTTAAAATCTGGAATTCCAATGAGTGTTTCCATATTTTTAATTATTGAGCTAGATTATTGATAATAGATCAATATTTTAGATTATACATGATACATGATAGATGATAGATTATAGATTATAGATTATAGATTATAGAGCTAGATTATTGCATTCTGAATGCACTGAGTTTCCATAGAGTTTGGACTGAGTTTGCACTGAGTTTGCATTATGTTTGCATTGAGTTTGCACAATAGTTTTGAGTTTGCACTGAGTTTTCACTGAGTTTTCACTGAGATTGCACTAATGCACTGAGTTTGCACTGAGTTTGTACTAATGCACTGAGTTTGCACTGTGTTTGCACTGAGTATGCACTGAGTTTTCACTATGTTTGCTCTGAGCTTGCACTGGGTTTGCACTGAGTTTGCACTTAGTTTGGACTGGATGCAAGCACGTGTATGACATGGAATGATCACGTGATATTGGGCAATGTCTGCATGTTCATGACTCTGTAGTTTCTAATGATAATCTCCAACCCAATGACCCATGTCGACTGACAGATTACAATAATCATTGCAAATAGACACTTTCCTTGTTGAGTGAAAATCTACCGAACGAATTTAAACTAAGAAGATGGCCATCACAAGATGGCCGCCGAGGGGAAGTGTGTTTTAGATCGGGCCCCCCCTTCTTCAGTAATAAACAGTGACTTATTAGAATGTATTAGGTTCAAGGCATGGTTGGACGGAAGGAATACAGAAAGAGTGAAACCCCAAACAGTGAATAGCCAACAGTTTAATCCACGAGCCGACAAAAGGCTGCATCCGCAGAACTCGAGCCGCACCATGCTAAATGAAGCAAACACACCATGCGCGAATCGACGAACTTCGAATAACAGGTATTCAGTACAGAAATCTATTGCAAAGGATGTAGACTTCGAAACTGACGCTGTAATAGCTAGACTTGATGGATTAGTAAGAGAGATAGCAGCCTTAAAGAGCCATATAAATGTATTGGAGAAAAAGGTAATTGACCTTGAACTCAAGACTGCTTTACCGACTCAGCATCAGCATGTTTCATTATCGGCATCGCTACAGGTTTCTACCTGCCCGACTGAACAAACTGCGTTGCCAGCAGTGATGCCAACAATAACAAAACCTGTGACAAATAGCGAGGAAGAAACGCCTCTAATTCGCTTTGACACCGTTAATTCGAACGTGCACAAAATCAAAATAAATAGACCCACGAAACTAAAGATTGTGTCTGACAGTCATGGAAGAGACCTCCGAGACCACATAACCAGTATTACATGTAGGCAAGTAGGAGAAATAAAGACTGAGAGTATAGTTAAGCCTAGCGCCAACATTGAGAACCTGGCCATGATTCAGGAATGTGCCAACTCCAACCTAACAGAGAAAGATGTGATTGTATTCATTGGAGGCAGCAACAACATCAGCAGTCGCAAAACGGACAACATTATAACTGCGCTAGAAGATTTAACAAACTCAAAACCAATTCCAAAAGTTGTTATAGTTAACATTCTGGACAGATACGACAAACCAGAAAAGAACAGCTTCATAGAATCAATCAACAACAAAATAGAGAAACTTATCGAAATAAAAAATGATGCGGAAATCACATTCCTCAGAACTAGTAACATTTTTAAGAAAAAAGATTATACAAGGCAGGGCTTGCACCTTAATCACTGGGGAAAAGCAAAGCTTGGAAAGGTAATTGTAGACCATGTTAATGAAGAAATAAGCAAAACTGACTCTACACTTCTGGTGAAAATGAATGATTTTACACCACTGAACAGCCCTAGTCTCATAACAGAACCACCCTTATTAATCACACTTAAAGAAGTATTCGAAAAGGAAAAACTACCTCCTCCCATCAAGCCAACTCCGCACAATAACGTCATAGCAGTAATGTCGCGCACTCAGGCTCCAGTCACCGCCTCAACGCAGTCTCCAGATCCGGAGACTGCGTACCCAGTCGCTCCGGACCCAGTCGCGGCCCAGACGTCTCCGGACCCAGTCGCTGCCCGGACATCTCCGGACCCAGTCGCGGCCCAGACGTCTCCGGACCCAGTCGCGGCCCACACATCTCCGGACCCAGTCGCGGCCCAGACGTCTCCGGACCCAGTCGCTGCCCGGACATCTCCGGACCCAGTCGCGGCCCAGACGTCTCCGGACCCAGTCGCGGCCGAGACATCTCCGGACCCAGTTGCGGCCCAGACGTCTCCGGACCCAGTCGCTGCCCGGACATCTCCGGACCCAGTCGCGGCCCAGACGTCTCCGGACCCAGTCGCAGCCCAGATGTCTCCGGACCCAGTCGCGGCCCAGACGTCTCCGGACCCAGTCGCGGCCGAGACGTCTCCGGACCCAGTCGTGGCCCAGACGTCTCCGGTCCCTGTCACTGCCCGGACGCCATCAGGCACTCGTAAAATACTTCAACGGAAGAAGAAACCCACTCCCACTAAGATCTATAAGCACACGTCTAAGAAACGCACAAGGAAACCAAGGGAAGTTATGGACTTGTGACGGAGAATCACAGCTCTCCGTAAAAACAATACATTAAAGTCAAAACGTAAGGCAAAAGCAGACATAACTTGCCCCAAGGTAACAGAAAGTTCTTTTAGATTAGGCAAATCGTACCTCAATATATGTCATGTTAATATAAGGTCACTAATTAGAAATGTTGATGAGTTTAAATTAATGGTAACGAAAAATAATTTTGATGTGATCTGTGTGGCGGAAACCTGGCTCAGACCTGGTGATATACCAGGCATTCACATACCAGGATATGCACTAGTCCGCAAAGATCGGGAACGGAAAAGAGGGGGTGGCTTAGCCATTTATATCAGATCATATCTGAAGTATGAAACGATTATTATCAGGGAAGATCTGGGAAATACTCTTGAGTACATGTTAATTGAATTATCAATAAGAAACATAAAAATTGCGTTATTAACAATTTACAGACCTCCAGGAGAAGGTACAGAAACTGTTCATAACTGTGTAAAATTATTAGAACTAACCAGAGATAAATATGAACATGTGATTTGCTTGGGGGATATGAATGTAGACTGGTTACATGACACGATCGAGAAAAGAATGCTATCAGATGCACTGGAGAACCTGGATATGCTACAGATAGTGGACTCGCCTACTCGTATCACTAACAACTCAGCAACTATATTAGATCTCATAATACTATGTAACAACAACCACTTTATGTCACATGGTCAGCTTGCACCTCCGGGACATGGTGACCATAATGTAGTACACTTCAGATATAAAATAGGTGTTCAGAAAACAAAACCGAAGTATATAGAATACAGAAATCTCAAGGGGATTAACGTTGAGATGTTTAAAAAAGAGGCAGAGGAAATTCAGTGGGGTGATATTGACCAACTTCCAGATATCAATGAAAAGGTGACCCTTTTAAATAAATTAATTGTACAACTTGTTGATAACCATGCGCCACTGACGAGGAAGAGATTTACAAAACCTCCCGCCCCCTGGATGACTGATGATATTATAATTGCAATTGGAGAAAAAGATAAAGCTCATGCTAAAGCCCGAAAGACCAAGAACAACATTGACTGGGATACATATAGGAATCTAAGAAATTTGATAAATCGTGACATCGGGGCAGCAAAAAGAATGCATTTCACCAAACTGAACTCATTAAACAATTCAAATAAATGGAGTTTTTTAAAGAAATCTGATGTGACCAAATAAGAGTCTACCAGGTCACTTATCGGACCCCAATGAACTTAACTTACACTTCATACAGATAGGATCATCACAAGATTTCCAGAAAGACATACAAAATCAAATCGATGAGCTAAATGCCCTAGAACCTGAGGAACGATTTTACCTACAACCAGTAAACCAGGATGTAATCTGTAAAATCATTAGTAAAATCGAAACAAAAGCCACTGGCACTGATAATATTAATATCACAATCATAAAACTTGTCCTCCCCTTCTGTTTGAATGTAATCACAAACATCATTAACTATGCAATAATGTCATCAACGTTTCCTGACCTATGGAAAATTGCAATTGTAATTCCCCTTCCAAAGGTAGCAAACCCTCTTCAAATAACCGATCTGAGACCAGTTAGCATCCTCCCAACATTCTCGAAAATCTTGGAAAAGATAGTGTATCAGCAAACAATAGGATATGTTGAAGAAAATAATATAATTCCTAGAGAACAGTCCGGTTTCAGGACAGGATACAGCTGTACTACATCTTTACTTGATATGTCGGATGAGATTTTGCACAACATGTCAAACAAGGGTATCTGCTTGCTCACCTTACTTGATTATTCGAAAGCCTTTGATACTATTCACCATCGACTACTGCTAGCCAAACTAAGAGCGCTAGGCTTTTCTAATCTTACAAACAAATTCTTCACTAGCTATTTAGAAAACAGACAACAAGTAGTCAAGGTTGAAGCAAATGGATCTGCTTTACAGAGCAAATTACTCACTATTGCTAATGGGGTACCCCAAGGATCCATATTAGGCCCACTTCTTTTTAATTTACATGTGCATGATCTACCTACTGTGGTAGATCATACCAAAGTCTGCCAATATGCAGATGATCTACAATTATTTATCTCATGTAATGATGTCAAAAACATTCTCAAAAGCATAGAGGAGCTCAACAAAGACTTGGCTTCAATTGAGATCTATTCTAAAAAAAATGGCCTACGACTTAACCCTACAAAGTCAATATTGGTACCTTTAGGTAAGCCAAACAGTGTAAAGGCCCTAGATAAAATCGATGACATCAACCAAATGGTGAGATTAGGCCAGGTAGTCATCAAAAAGGTTGATAATGCCAGGAATCTAGGTGTTTGGTTCGATACGGATATGACCTGGAAGGTTCATGTAGATAAGTGCTGCAATAAAGCTTTCGGTGTTATTAGATACCTCAACAGATTTAAGAAATACTTACCTATAAATACTAAGAAACTTCTTGCTGAATCTCTAGTTCTATCGATTTTTGACTTTTGTGATGCAGTATACATGGGAATAAACAAAACCACGTCCCAGCGCATACAAAAAATACAGAATTCATGTGTACGTTTCATATTAAATACACCCTTCAGGGAACAGATCTCTCCTCATCTTATCAAACTTGGCTGGTTAAACATGGAAAACCGCAGAATACTACATCTTGCAACTTTTATGCATAAATTGATAAATACCAAGTCACCAGCCTATCTTTATGATAAAATTCAACTCTCTAGAGATTTACATAATCACCATACACGACAAAATAATAACCTGGTTTTCAATCATCACAACTCTGTATCCTCCTCTTCTTTTTCTATCAATGGACCGAGGATATGGAATAATTTACCATCAACCTTAAAAGATACCTCGTCCGTATTAATTTTTAAATCTGAATATAAAGCTTTATTGCTGAGAGGACAAGAGAAAAAAATAGTCCTAAAAGAGTTGCCAAAATATAAAAGACCTCTCTGGCCTGTCTTATATATGTCAATTTATTTTTACTTGCTATTCTTGTTATTCATGGCATTGTATTGAATTATCGACTGACTGTTCATCATTATTAACATTATAACAATGTACATGTACTGCCTACAAATAATTAAGATATTTTTATATTTTTTACCTACTATTATTATCCATATTAGGATAATATTATATTACTTGATTCCAGTATCTCAAATTTTCTTATGTTTAGTATTTATTTAATTTTAATTTTATTTTATTTAATCTAAGTCAATTACTGAGTGCTACAAATTGTTATGTATTCATAGATATTATTATTAGGTATAGGTAAAGTAAAGGTTATATGGAAGATCAGGCCCAATGTCTGAATATCGCCTGTTTGTATTGTATTGTACCTATAATTTCAATGCAAATAAAGACACATAATAATAACATTACCTAGCTCAAACAGCAGAAAAATCAGTTACGCACTAAATTTGCAGGTCTCTATTATTTTAAGGCATGGGCCTCGTGATTGGGTTCACGGTGACTTCAAAGTTACGCCAGTGTTTTAGCCCTAAAACATTGGCATAACTTTACATAGTATCGATTGAGTAGGCGGGGGGGGGGGGGGGGGGGGGGGGGTCGATGTAAGAATGGTGGCTGCATATCACGTGACTTTTTAACCAAAAAAGCTACACATTTCCTATTGGAAGGGTTCAGTTTAACAAAGACTTCTCCCTCATCAGATAAGTTAGGACACAACTGTTGGAACTAATCTACGCAGAAAAGAACTGCGAAAATAACATAATTTAGATGATTTTACTTCCATGCACCTAAATATTCTCAAATCAAGACCTGAAGTTGAAGGAAATTCTACGAGTTGCCAAGAACAGCAAACATTACTCTAATAAAAAGGCACATATGCATCACAAACCTGACGCAATGTCAGAATATATAACATGCGCTCTTTCTTCCTCTTTCCAACGAAATGTTGAGATATTAATTATATCCACTATTATGAATGTAATATTTGAAAATAACAGCACTGGGTTTTGACAGCTTTCAAAAGCGTACGGATACACAAGATTTGTGTTGTTTTTATTATTAAATCACTGCAAAATTAAATAATATTGACTGAAAATATTGATAAGCTCCAGTATGCAGTGAATTTCCGTCATAAATCACCTTGGATTACTCAACATGAACGATGTAAGGTATGTACTCATAGGTAACTATTTCTTTTGATCGGACGTAGAGAAATAAAGTCACGTGATATACAGCCACCTTAAGTTGTTAAAAACACAATTATAATAATAATACTAATAATAATACTAATAAATATCTTTATTTTTAGAGCGAAGTTAAGCCAGTGGCTTCTCTTCCACTTAACTCTTTTGTTAACATAAGTGGTACAGTGTCAAGTAAATATGTGAATGAAAGGAAAATTTTACAATGTTTAATTCGACTATGGATAAGTTATTGATTGACATTAAGGAACAAAAAACATATGGATAATTAGAGTCATAATAACAAAGACAATATTATGTGAAAAATTACTTCCATATCAAATAAGTTTTTTCTATACAATATGAGACTCTGAAGTCCGTGTCATCTGCATGACCGCTGAGGAGTTGATGACGTCATCTCGCATGTAATATGCATTCAGTCCCACACAGCAGCTTCAGTAGAGGCGTTGAAGTCAAGATGTTCACTTCTCAGCTGATTCTCTGTGTGTTGGTGGCGGCTGCGATGGCTCAGTCGGTTCCAGGTGATAATAGCACAGGTGAAGAATAAACAATAATGTTTCACATTCAATTCGATTTATTAGAGAAAAATTCTGTTCGTAAAGCATAGGTGACATAATGTGTAGGAGTTGCTGTCGGACCCATTCAAACTTGAGTCATAAAAATCTCAATTCACTCTCAATAATCACATTTGGGGGGGGGTAAGTTACACAACCTGCTCTCTACTCTGTTTTTTCACAAGTCGACAATCTGTACCTTATTGGAGCAGGTAGATTAACATGATTTTATACAGCTGTTTCACATTGCCATAAGAATGAAATTTCATCATGATTTTCATCTAAATAATGAATCGTCAGGTAGGAAATAATCCCAGAAAAAAACACTCCGTGTAAAAAAGGCAGCCAAGTCTCTTTACTTTAAAAAAATTCAACACCGAAAAGGAGTGATATCAAAAAAGGAGCCAAGTCAATGACATTTCCAAATATTTAATCGTATCTTTGAAATAAAAGTATAAACACCGAGAAATACTTTACAAAAGGACTTGGCGCATCGTTTTTTTAAAGACATCATTCTATCCTAAAAGTGGAAAGAAATTTACAAGTAGGTACATTTTCCTCTTTCTATTAGAGCCAGAATCTATGAATCAAGCTACTTTTAGTAATGACTATTTTATAGTTTTGTCAATGGCGATAGAAGCATGATTTTATGCTGTAATATATAAGTAATATAAGGGTGAAAGAATTACATAACAATTGGAAGTGGTGAGAATGTAGGTTTCTTTGGAAAACTTCCATGGAGTCAGGAGTCAGGATCCTCATCAGTGTGTTGTGTCTAATGTCCGCCCGTCCGATCGGGTAGCTCAGTTGGTAGAGCTCTCGCCCGGCAAGTGAGAGGTCCCAAGTTCGTGCCCCGGTTCGGTCGGATATTTTTCACAACACACATCCCTTCATATCAATTGGAAGTGGGCTCATACATATTCTTGCAGTACTGTTAATATGGCGATATTAGACTGGTATCTTTTCATAATTTGATCTTGACTGAAGGAAATCATGAAACGTTGTCAAATAATTACTAACTAATGGAACACAATTATATATTTTTGAAGTGTCAAGTGTATAAAGTTAAATTTTTTAATAGAAATTCAATATGACTGTCTTCTTTGTGAAATGTATTTTTATAAAATGTGCATTAATAGAAATTGTTACATGATGAGAAGGTATAACGCATGAGACTTAATTATATTCACCACGAAACAATATTACGAAGATTACTATTGTGTATATTTATAGAAAGCATAGACAACAAGTTTCATAGCGTATATATTCATATAGAAAATATTTTACAGAAGGTATGTATAATATGTACCTAATTGAAAGATGTTTCCCTATTATTCTAAACATTCAAAATGACGGTTGTATATAAAATGGCACATGCTTATGAATAGAAAAATGTCTTTAAAAAAACGATGCGCCAAGTCCTTTTGTAAAGTATTTCTCGGTGTTTATACTTTTATTTCAAAGATACGATTAAATATTTGGAAATGTCATTGACTTGGCTCCTTTTTTGATATCACTCCTTTTCGGTGTTGAATTTTTTTAAAGTAAAGAGACTTGGCTGCCTTTTTTACACGGAGTGTTTTTTTCTGGGATATCACTTCTTTTGTTAGTTTATTCATACAGCTTGTAGCACAGCTTGTGTCCGTGCAAGAACTTATTTCTTTAAAAAAATACGCCTATGCCGATTTGGATACTTAGAAAAGTTGCGTTTGGTATATAAGATTAAAATAATTATCCAAGAAGAATAGCTTTAAGTTTCGTTACAATCGGTCCAGCCGTTTTCGATATATGACGTCACTTCCGGTTTTAGCAATGGCGGCCGAAAATAATGTCGTCTTGAATTCATAATTATTACTCCTACACATTTCCAAAATTTGGTTGCAATCGGTACAGCCGTTTTTGATATATGACGTCACTTCCGGTTTTAACAATGGCGGCCGAAAATAATGTCGTCTTGAATTCATAATTATTAGTACAACACATTTCCAAAATTTGGTTGCAATCGGTACAGCCATTTTCGATATATGACGTCACTTCCGGTTTTAACAATGGCGGCCGAAAATAATGTCGTCTTGAATTCATAATTATTAGTCCAACACATTTCCAAACTTAGGTTGCAATCGGTACAACCGTTTACGATATATGACGTCACTTCCGGTTTTAAAAATGGCCGCCGAGAACACTGCAACCTTGAATTTATAATTATTTACAAAGTACGTTTACTTATATCTATTTTAAAGTATAAAGTGGTGAATTTAGCGTCATTTAGCATATTTATGACGTCATTTCCGGTATAGGTCATAAAATGTGTGACGTCATTTCCGGTTTCGATATTTGAATCATCAAATATTACTGATTACATAAAGTTGACCGTCTAAATCGTTTAGCGCTGGTTTTGTTCTAATCTGTTTAGCCGTTTTTGAGACATGATGTCACTTCCGGTTTCAAAATGGCGGCTTCCGGTTGGTTTTATAACAAGTCAAATGAAATATCAAAAGTACAAACGTTACATAAATATCAAGACAATCGGATCAACAGTTGTTGCTGAAATGCAAATCGATGTATATTAAATTTCATGACGTCATTTCCGGTTTATTTAAAATAATGTTCAGTCTTTTGATATTGATAATCCATATAGATGACCGTCTGAAACGATTGGCGCAAATTTCGTTCCGATCGGTCCAACCGTTGACGAGATATGACGTCACTTCCGGTTTCAAAATGGCGGCACAAAAAATTCATGGGGACAAGGTTAAATCAGACGCCAAAAGTGCACACGTGGTAAAAATGTGAGATCAATCGGTTCAGCCGCTTAGGCTGTGGCCTGTTTACCGGATTTGAGCTCCAGCCTACTACTACTAAGATTATTATTATGAAAACCGCCCTAAAACACAGTTTTCACGGCCCTCTAGCGCGCAAAGGGCGTAACCTATTGTTCCCAAATTTAGTATATGTTGTAGGGTGGGCCATAGCTCGAAATTAAGATATTTCGCAACAATGTGAGATTTCTCAATTTTAAGATCCAGTAGGCCGAAAATGCCACTTTGATGCTTACAGTAAAAGTGGGTTTGCTCCAGCCTTTATATGAGAGTGTGCGCGCGCCGTACGACTTGGCTGGCGTGGAGCGACCGCTCCACTAGATTTTGCGAAAGTGGAGATGGCATGATTTGCATGTAACATTTGGGCAAAGACTCAGTGTTGCTTATTTCTTTTGATAAATTCCAATAAATACGGTATTTTTTTAAATTGATTATTGGATAGCTACGAGCGCTTATTACAGTGTTCTGTTAAGGTGGTTGTTTTCATTATGTTTTGTAGGGCTTTTGTCTGCAATGCCCAGGTCCCACCAATCAACCACTCTATCTAAAATGATTTTATCAATGATTTTATAATTCATTCTATTATAGATTGAATGATAATTAGCAGTTTGTTCAATCAAAATGTTCGTGGAGATTGTGATCAACATTTGTTTTATTTAAATGTTCAACCAATCTATTTTCACAACTCTCTTTTTATTACATAAAACTTTCTTACTTTTCTTGTTTATTTTATTTGTGTATGATATTTTTATAAAATAATTGATACATATAACAACTTATAACAATACAAATTTGCAGTTCATTTACATAACACCATCCTATCTGCCATTGTAAAAAATATTTCGGTAGGTATTCCATAACAATGTTATAACCAAGTTGTATAACTATTAAGGTAAGACTGTACGCCCTATACTGACAATGTTAATTTTGAGTTTGTTTATGTACCTTTTTCTCAGGAAGTACTTGACCTACATCTTTGAAATTTTAACCATGCATGGAGGTCATATGGAGATCAATTTAAGTCCATTTTTGTTCAATTTGATGGTGTGATTCTCTTTTAATAATTTTTCAAGGTCAAATATTTTTACATTGTCAAAATTACAACATTTGTCATTGCATTTTTTTTTTTAAAAATAAATATCAATGGTATTCCATTCAAAATGGACTTGTTTGTCCTAATTATTGTGCTGAAGGTACAATAAAAATTTCAGTTCATTATCTCTAATGGATTTCAAAAAAAAGGAACACAACCTTGAAAAATAATATAAAAGAGATAAACGCATTTGAAATATACAGAACAAGTTGCCATTGCATTTACTAATGCATGAGACTATTTTTCGACGAAAATATGGTAAATTAAAAATAATGTATTTAGAGTGTAACCACGGCAATAAACTTTCACAAAACGATTTATATATAATTAAACTAATTATTAAAAAAATTAAAAAAATTATTCCCCAAATTATATTTTTCAGTACAGTCTTACCTTAATCTTTGTATTTAAATTATGAAATGTTATTTCTAGTAATGTATTTTTAAAATTTCAACTATTTATTTATTTGATGTCAATTATTTTTATTTTTCAATGCTTTTTCTTAATTTTTTTTTTTTTTTTTTTTAAATTTGATTTTAAGATGACATTATGCACCTAATTAAATTAAAAAATTTGTTTTTTGTTTTATATTATATTAATATTTTCCGAAGTGATATTCCATTGAAATTAAATGATTTTTTGATTTTCAGTTTCTGATAGCAGTCCTCTGGTTTACGGCGGTGTTGTGACATCACTGGAGCATATTCCCTGGCACGCAGGCATCTGGAAGCCGAATGGACCGCGATACGAGCATCTCTGTGGGGGGACCTTGATAGCTCGGGACCTGGTAGTAACTGGTGAGTAACACTGGAGCATGTCTCCTGGCACGCAGGCATCTGGAAGCCGAATGGACCACGATACGAGCATCTCTGTGGGGGAACCTTGATAGCTCGGGACCTGGTAGTAACTGGTGAGTAACACTGGAGCATGTCCCCTGGCACGCAGGCATCTAGAAGCCGAATGGACCACGATACGAGCATCTCTGTGGGGGGACCTTGATAGCTCGGGACCTGGTAGTAACTGGTGAGTAACACTGGAGCATGTCTCCTGGCACGCAGGCATCTGGAAGCCGAATGGACCTAGATACGAACATCTCTGTGGGGGAACCTTGATAGCTCGGGACCTGGTAGTAACTGGTGAGTAGCACTGGAGCATGTTCCCTGGCACGCAGGCATCTGGAAGCCGAATGGACCGCGATACGAGCATCTCTGTGGGGGAACCTTGATAGCTCGGGACCTGGTAGTAACTGGTGAGTAACACTGGAGCATGTCCCCTGGCACGCAGGCATCTGGAAGCCGAATGGACCACGATACAAGCATCTCTGTGGGGGGACCTTGATAGCTCGGGACCTGGTAGTAACTGGTGAGTAACACTGGAGCATGTTCCTTGCACGCAGGCATCTGGGAGCCGAATGGCTTACGAACATCTCTGTGGGGGAACCTTGATAGCTCGGGACCTGGCAGTAACTGGTGAGTAACACTGGAGCATGTCTCCTGGCACGCAGGCATCTGGAAGCCGAATGGACCACGATACGAACATCTCTGTGGGAGAACCTTGATAGCTCGGGACCTGGTAGAAACTGGTGAGTAACACTGGAGCATGTCTCCTGGCACGCAGGCATCTGGAAGCCGACTGGACCGAGATACGCACATCTCTATGGGGGAACCTTGATAGCTCGGGACCTGGTAGTAACTGGTGAGTAACACTTAAGCATGTCCCCTGGCACGCAGGCATCTGGAAGCCGAATGGACCGCGATACGAGCATCTCTGTGGGGGAACCTTGATAGCTCGGGACCTGGTAGTAACTGGTGAGTCACACTGGAGCATGTCTCCTGGCACGCAGGCATCTGGAAGCCGACTGGACCGAGATACGCACATCTCTATGGGGGAACCTTGATAGCTCGGGACCTGGTAGTAACTGGTGAGTAACACTGGAGCATGTCCCCTGGCACGCAGGCATCTGGAAGCCGAATGGACCGCGATACGAGCATCTCTGTGGGGGAACCTTGATAGCTCGGGACCTGGCAGTAACTGGTGAGTACCACTGGAGCTTGTTCCCTGGCACGCAGGCATCTGGAAGCCGAATGGACCGCGATACGAGCATCTCTGTGGGGGAACCTTGATAGCTCGGGACCTGGTAGTAACTGGTGAGTAACACTTAAGCATGTCCCCTGGCACGCAGGCATCTGGAAGCCGAATGGACCGCGATACGAGCATCTCTGTGGGGGAACCTTGATAGCTCGGGACCTGGTAGTAACTGGTGAGTCACACTGGAGCATGTCTCCTGGCACGCAGGCATCTGGAAGCCGACTGGACCGAGATACGCACATCTCTATGGGGGAACCTTGATAGCTCGGGACCTGGTAGTAACTGGTGAGTAACACTGGAGCATGTCCCCTGGCACGCAGGCATCTGGAAGCCGAATGGACCGCGATACGAGCATCTCTGTGGGGGAACCTTGATAGCTCGGGACCTGGCAGTAACTGGTGAGTACCACTGGAGCTTGTTCCCTGGCACGCAGGCATCTGGAAGCCGAATGGACCGCGATACGAGCATCTCTGTGGGGGAACCTTGATAGCTCGGGACCTGGTAGTAACTGGTGAGTAACACTGGAGCATGTCCCCTGGCACGCAGGCATCTGGAAGCCGAATGGACCGCGATACGAGCATCTCTATGGGGGAACCTTGATAGCTCGGGACCTGGTAGTAACTGGTGAGTAACACTGGAGCATGTCTCCTGGCACGCAGGCATCTGGAAGCCGAATGGACCGCGATACGAACATCTCTGTGGGGGACCTTGATAGCTCGGGACCTGGTAGTAACTGGTGAGTAGCACTGGAGCTTGTTCCCTGGCACGCAGGCATCTGGAAGCCGAATGGCTTACGAACATCTCCGTGGGGGAACCTTGATAGCTCGGGACCTGGTAGTAACTGGTGAGTAACACTGGAGCATGTCTCCTGGCACGCAGGCATCTGGAAGCCGAATGGACTGCGATACGAGCGTCTCTGTGGGGGAAACTTGATAGCTCGGGACCTGGTAGTAACTGGTGAGTAGCACTGGAGCATGTTCGCTGGCACGCAGGCATCTGGAAGCCAAATGGACCGCGATACGAGCATCTCTGTGGGAGAACCTTGATAGCTCGGGACCTGGTAGCAACTGGTGAGTAACACTGGAGCATGTCCCCTGGCACGCAGGCATCTGGAAGCCGAATGGCTTACGAACATCTCTGTGGGGGAACCTTGATAGCTCGGGACCTGGTAGTAACTGGTGAGTCACACTGGAGCATGTCTCCTGGCACGCAGGCAACTGGAAGCCGAATGGACCGAGATAAGAGCATCTCTGTGGGGGAACCTTGATAGCTCGGGACCTGGTAGTAACTGGTGAGTAACACTGGAGCATGTTCCCTGGCACGCAGGCATCTGGAAGCCGAATGGACCGCGATACGAGCATCTCTGTGGGGGAACCTTGATAGCTCGGGACCTGGTAGTAACTGGTGAGTAACACTGGAGCATGTCTCCTGGCACGCAGGCATCTGGAAACCGAATGGACCGCGATACGAACATCTCTGTGGGGGACCTTGATAGCTCGGGACCTGGTAGTAACTGGTGAGTAGCACTGGAGCTTGTTCCCTGGCACGCTGGCATCTGGAAGCCGAATGGCTTACGAACATCTCCGTGGGGGAACCTTGATAGCTCGGGACCTGGTAGTAACTGGTGAGTAACACTGGAGCATGTCTCCTGGCACGCAGGCATCTGGAAGCCGAATGGACTGCGATACGAGCGTCTCTGTGGGGGAAACTTGATAGCTCGGGACCTGGTAGTAACTGGTGAGTAGCACTGGAGCATGTTCGCTGGCACGCAGGCATCTGGAAGCCGAATGGACCGCGATACGAGCATCTCTGTGGGGGAACCTTGATAGCTCGGGACCTGGTAGCAACTGGTGAGTAACACTGGAGCATGTCCCCTGGCACGCAGGCATCTGGAAGCCGAATGGCTTACGAACATCTCTGTGGGGGAACCTTGATAGCTCGGGACCTGGTAGTAACTGGTGAGTAACACTGGAGCATGTCCTATGGCACGCAGGCATCTGGAAGCCTAATGGCTTACGAACATCTCTGTGGGGGAACCTTGATAGCTCGGGACCTGGTAGTAACTGGTGAGTAGCACTGGAGCATGTTCGCTGGCACCCAGGCATCTGGAAGCCGAATGGACCACGATACGAACATCTCTGTGGGGGGACCTTGATAGCTCGGGACCTGGTAGTAACTGGTGAGTAACACTGGAGCATGTCTCCTGGCACGCAGGCATCTGGAAGCCGAATGGACTGCGATACGAACATCTCTGTGGGGGGACCTTGATAGCTCGGGACCTGGTAGTAACTGGTGAGTAACACTGGAGCATGTCTCCTGGCACGCAGGCATCTGGAAGCCGAATGGACCGAGATAGAACATCTCTGTGGGGGAACCTTGATAGCTCGGGACCTGGTAGTAACTGGTGAGTAACACTGGAGCATGTCCCCTGGCACGCAGGCATCTGGAAGCCGAATGGACCTAGATACGAACATCTCTGTGGGGGAACCTTGATAGCTCGGGACCTGGTAGTAACTGGTGAGTAGCACTGGAGCATGTTCCCTGGCACGCAGGCATCTGGAAGCCGAATGGACCGCGATACGATCATCTCTGTGGGGGAACCTTGATAGCTCGGGACCTGGTAGTAACTGGTGAGTAACACTGGAGCATGTCTCCTGGCACGCAGGCATCTGGAAGCCGAATGGACCGCGATACGAGCATCTCTGTGGGGGAACCTTGATAGCTCGGGACCTGGTAGTAACTGGTGAGTTACACTGGAGCATATTCCCTGGCACGCAGGCATCTGGAAGCCGAATGGACCACGATACGAGCATCTCTGTGGGGGAACATTGATAGCTCGGGACCTGGTAGTAACTGATGAGTAACACTGGAGCATGTTCCCTGGCACGCAGGCATCTGGAAGCCGAATGGACCACGATACGAGCATCTCTGTGGGGGGACATTGATAGCTCGGGACCTGGTAGTAACTGGTGAGTAACACTAGAGCATGTCTCCTGGCACGCAGGCATCTGGAAGCCGAATGGACCGAGATACGCACATCTCTATGGGGGAACCTTGTTAGCTCGGGACCTGGTAGTAACTGGTGAGTTACACTGGAGCATGTTCCCTGGCACGCAGGCATCTGGAAGCCGAATGGACCAAGATACGAGCATCTCTGTGGGGGACCTTGATAGCTCGGGACCTGGTAGTAACTGGTGAGTCACACTGGAGCATGTTTCCTGGCACGCAGGCATCTGGAAGCCGAATGGCTTACGAACATCTCTGTGGGGGAACCTTGATAGCTCGGGACCTGGTAGTAACTGGTGAGTAACACTGGAGCATGTCTCCTGGCACGCAGGCATCTGGAAGCCGAATGGACCGAGATACGAACATCTCTGTGGGGGAACCTTGATAGCTCGGGACCTGGTAGTAACTGGTGAGTATCACTGGAGCATGTTCCCTGGCACGCAGGCATCTGGAAGCCGAATGGACTGAGATACGAACATCTCTGTGGGGGAACCTTGATAGCTCGGGACCTGGTAGTAACTGGTGAGTAACACTGGAGCATGTTCCCTGGCACGCAGGCATCTGGAAGCCGAATGGACCGAGATACGATCATCTCTGTGGGGGAACTTTGATAGCTCGGGACCTGGTAGTAACTGGTGAATAACACTGGAGCATGTCTCCTGGCACGCAGGCATCTGGAAGCCGAATGGACCGAGATACGAGCATCTCTGTGGGGGAACTTTGATAGCTCGGGACCTGGTAGTAACTGGTGAGTAACACTGGAGCATGTCTCCTGGCACGCAGGCATCTGGAAGTCGAATGGACCGAGATACGAACATCTCTGTGGGGGGACCTTAATAGCTCGGGACCTGGTAGTAACTGGTGAGTAACACTGGAGCATGTCTCCTGGCACGCAGGCATCTGGAAGTCGAATGGACCGAGATACGAACATCTCTGTGGGGGGACCTTAATAGCTCGGGACCTGGTAGTAACTGGTGAGTAACACTGGAGCATGTTCCCTGGCACGCAGGCATCTGGAAGCCGAATGGACCACGATACGAACATCTCTGTGGGGGAACCTTGATAGCTCGGGACCTGGTAGTAACTGGTGAGTCACACTGGAGCATGTTCCCTGGCACGCAGGCATCTGGAAGCCGAATGGCTTACGAACATCTCTGTGGGGGAACCTTGATAGCTCGGGACCTGGTAGTAACTGGTGAGTAACACTGGAGCATGTCCCATGGCACGCAGGCATCTGGAAGCCTAATGGCTTACGAACATCTCTGTGGGGGAACCTTGATAGCTCGGGACCTGGTAGTAACTGGTGAGTAACACTGGAGCATGTCTCCTGACACGCAGGCATCTGGAAGCCGAATGGACTGCGATACGAACATCTCTGTGGGGGGACCTTGATAGCTCGGGACCTGGTAGTAACTGGTGAGTAACACTGGAGCATGTCTCCTGGCACGCAGGCATCTGGAAGCCGAATGGACCGAGATAGAACATCTCTGTGGGGGAACCTTGATAGCTCGGGACCTGGTAGTAACTGGTGAGTAACACTGGAGCATGTCCCCTGGCACGCAGGCATCTGGAAGCCGAATGGACCTAGATACGAACATCTCTGTGGGGGAACCTTGATAGCTCGGGACCTGGTAGTAACTGGTGAGTAGCACTGGAGCATGTTCCCTGGCACGCAGGCATCTGGAAGCCGAATGGACCGCGATACGATCATCTCTGTGGGGGAACCTTGATAGCTCGGGACCTGGTAGTAACTGGTGAGTAACACTGGAGCATGTCTCCTGGCACGCAGGCATCTGGAAGCCGAATGGACCGCGATACGAGCATCTCTGTGGGGGAACCTTGATAGCTCGGGACCTGGTAGTAACTGGTGAGTTACACTGGAGCATATTCCCTGGCACGCAGGCATCTGGAAGCCGAATGGACCACGATACGAGCATCTCTGTGGGGGAACATTGATAGCTCGGGACCTGGTAGTAACTGATGAGTAACACTGGAGCATGTTCCCTGGCACGCAGGCATCTGGAAGCCGAATGGACCACGATACGAGCATCTCTGTGGGGGGACCTTGATAGCTCGGGACCTGGTAGTAACTGGTGAGTAACACTAGAGCATGTCTCCTGGCACGCAGGCATCTGGAAGCCGAATGGACCGAGATACGCACATCTCTATGGGGGAACCTTGTTAGCTCGGGACCTGGTAGTAACTGGTGAGTAACACTGGAGCATGTTCCCTGGCACGCAGGCATCTGGAAGCCGAATGGACCAAGATACGAGCATCTCTGTGGGGGACCTTGATAGCTCGGGACCTGGTAGTAACTGGTGAGTCACACTGGAGCATGTTTCCTGGCACGCAGGCATCTGGAAGCCGAATGGCTTACGAACATCTCTGTGGGGGAACCTTGATAGCTCGGGACCTGGTAGTAACTGGTGAGTAACACTGGAGCATGTCTCCTGGCACGCAGGCATCTGGAAGCCGAATGGACCGAGATACGAACATCTCTGTGGGGGAACCTTGATAGCTCGGGACCTGGTAGTAACTGGTGAGTAACACTGGAGCATGTTCCCTGGCACGCAGGCATCTGGAAGCCGAATGGACTGAGATACGAACATCTCTGTGGGGGAACCTTGATAGCTCGGGACCTGGTAGTAACTGGTGAGTAACACTGGAGCATGTTCCCTGGCACGCAGGCATCTGGAAGCCGAATGGACCGAGATACGATCATCTCTGTGGGGGAACTTTGATAGCTCGGGACCTGGTAGTAACTGGTGAATAACACTGGAGCATGTCTCCTGGCACGCAGGCATCTGGAAGCCGAATGGACCGAGATACGAGCATCTCTGTGGGGGAACTTTGATAGCTCGGGACCTGGTAGTAACTGGTGAGTAACACTGGAGCATGTCTCCTGGCACGCAGGCATCTGGAAGTCGAATGGACCGAGATACGAACATCTCTGTGGGGGGACCTTAATAGCTCGGGACCTGGTAGTAACTGGTGAGTAACACTGGAGCATGTTCCCTGGCACGCAGGCATCTGGAAGCCGAATGGACCACGATACGAACATCTCTGTGGGGGAACCTTGATAGCTCGGGACCTGGTAGTAACTGGTGAGTCACACTGGAGCATGTTCCCTGGCACGCAGGCATCTGGAAGCCGAATGGACCGAGATACGAACATCTCTGTGGGGAACCTTGATAGCTCGGGACCTGGTAGTAACTGGTGAGTAACACTGGAGCATGTTTCCTGGCACGCAGGCATCTGGAAGCCGAATGGACCGAGATACGAACATCTCTGTGGGGGAACCTTGATAGCTCGGGACCTGGTAGTAACTGGTGAGTCACACTGGAGCATGTTCCCTGGCACGCAGGCATCTGGAAGCCGAATGGACCGAGATACGAATATCTCTGTGGGGGGACCTTGATAGCTCGGGACCTGGTAGTAACTGGTGAGTAACACTGGAGCATGTCTCCTGGCACGCAGGCATCTGGAAGCCGAATGGACCGAGATAGAACATCTCTGTTGGGGGAACCTTGATAGCTCGGGACCTGGTAGTAACTGGTGAATAAAACGCACATTCTAACATATCAACGAACTGTACTCCACCCAGTGTTTATACAGTAATATTCTAACGATTGTTTTACTTTGTTTCCAATGGGGGTTATGAAATGAATTTGCTTATATTAATCATTGGCCAACCTGGCTACTACCTATGTATTCTGCATTTGTAGCTGAATGTACTAATGTGCAAGTAAAATTTTTTGTGATTTGGTATGTTGTGAAAAGTTGAATGTGAGGTAGCACATGGAGTTTACATCAGTTTAAATTTTAAACAAAATCTAATTTGTTTGAGTATACAAGTCCCTCATCCTCCGTGTTCATTTTAAACTTTGTACAAACAATTAATTATGTTAATATTGTTTCAGCGGCGCATTGCTTCTGGGACTTCCAGAGGCACAAGGTTCTCCCCAACCTGCACACTTACCCCGTCGCTCTCGGCAAAGTCTACAGGGAGTGGCACTTGGACAGCTGGAGTCCATCTGTCCTGCGATTGAGAATCGATCACGTGACTCTGGACAACAGATTCACCGGCAAGAGGATCCGCTACCTGGAATATGACATCGCCCTCGTGCGGCTAGCGGACATGGCCAACCTCACGGACTTTGTGCAAGTTGCCAGCATCAATTTCCAGGCCACGAGTCCGCCCTTCGGCAGTGTTGGAGTGGTGAGTTCCAAGATGGATGAGTCGTAGAATAATGGATCTGATAAAGAAGTCACATGCAAGAATAAAAGTGTGGTAATGTGTGGAGTAATTGTAGTTGCCTGAATTGAATTAAGAAATATCAGAAGATTGACCCGCCTCTGTGGAACACTCCTGTGGAACATTGGCCTTGTACACTGTTTACTCATCACTATTGTGTCTGTATCGCAGGTGGCAGGATGGGGCTACGATGAATCAGGGAGGTTGAGCCACGAACTGCGATCAATAGAGTTGCCGTACGTCGACCATGATAGCTGCTTCCAATCCCTGGGAGAAGAGAGGTAAGAATACTGACAACAATGCATGATCTAGTTGTGAGGCCGCGACAAACAGCCAAGTTGTTTCACTACATATGGAACACTGTGTTGCTACAACTCTATTGCCTAATATTATGCGGATTTATTTGACTGGGTGTTGAGTTACCGTGTGAACACCATCTGGGGAGGAGCGACCGCTTCACTAGACAAACAAAGAAACAAAATAAGCGAATATCTTCCATATAGAAAATTAAATTGGGTAGATTGTCGGTAGATTTAGAATGTATTCGCACAATCAAGATCAGCTCTGCACCCTAGTGGTGGAGATGTGGTACTAGAGGAAGGGTGTACGCATTCAATTCTCCATAAGGAACCTGTAGAGTTTGGATACCTCTACTTCATACACTATTAAACATAGAACCCTGAAAAAAGTAACGAGTATAGAAAAGATGATGCTTTATCGATCTGTCACCTCAGAATTTTTCTCGGAGGTTTAATTGTAGCGTAATAATCGTTCAATCATGTAATGCATCAGCCAATCAGAGGACAGGAAATGGTCCAACGGCCCAATCGGGCTACAGTATAAGCCGTATTTGCTTCATACGGAAAGTTATTTTATAATTATTTAGACACAAAAAATACATTTCTGAGGTGACAGATCGAAAAAGCATAATCTTTTCAATACTCATTACAATTTTTATGGTTCTATGTTAAATAGTGTATGAAGTAGAGGTATCTAAACTCTACAGGTACCTTATGGAGAATTGAATGCGTACACCCTTCCTCAAGTACACATTTCTACCACCAGAGTGCAGAGCGGAAGCTTGATTTAGCGAATAGGCTTCTGTAAAAATATCCGACCGAACTGGGGCTCGAACCAGGAACCTCTCACTTGCCGGGCGGGCACTCCCCCCCCCCCCCCCCCCCCCCCCCGCCGGCGCAGGGGGGGGGGGAGAGAGTTAGCGCACTTAAGTGCAATTAGGCATAGTGACAGCACCGCCACCGCTGGTATGACAGTTCGTAATGAGCATTATCTGCTTTCATTCCATTCTACTCGGAGATCTCTAACTAACCAACCTTCATCAGTGCGTTGTGTCTAATGTCCGTCCGACCGGGTAGCTCAGCTGGTAGAGCTTCCACCCGGCAAGTTAGAGATCCCGGGCTCGAGCACGGTTCGATAGAATATTTTTCACAAGGCGCATCCTTTCCTAAATATAAGATTAAACGAAAACTTTAGGATTAATGTGAATGTTACTATTTATCTGGTTTGAACTTATCCGTACATCTTTGTTTCCGCCAGGTTCCAGAAACTTCTCTCTCATGATAAGTTCTGTGCTGGCTTCATGAACCAGAACAAGAGTATTTGCCAGGGAGATAGCGGGGGCGGGTACATAACTGTCGACAGCGCCACCAAGAAGGCGACGGTGTGGGGTGTAGTTAGCGTGGACTTCCGACCGAAGGAGTTCCCCAGAGATAGGTGCTATCCCCATCACTACACAGCGCTGACCAACATAGCAGAGCGGCGATACCAGACGTGGATCCAAGAGCATCTTGCCATTGGTGAGTGACTTGAACCCCGGAGGAGTCAGGATTCGATTCCCGCGGCCCTCCTTCCTGACTGTTTTTTCGTGGTATACCCTCAGTCGACACGAAAATGCTGGGAAGGTACCCTACTTAATAGACCACGACTTACTCCTTCTTCATCATATAATTATTAATCCGTCACCGTTAGTCTTTAACGGGGAAGCGGCTGCGACCAATACATTTTAATATATTATGTTCTAAGTGACAATTGAAATATTTCAAAAACAAAATAAAAAAATTAAAGAAGCTTGGCACATTGAATTTGCATCGGCCATGATCTTCTACTTGATTACCTCGTTCTTCTTCATCTTGGGATGCCCTCTTGTTAACGCAATGCGCCAAGCTTAGTTTTTATTTTTTTATTTTGTTTTAAAATTATTTGTATTTTTATCATTAAATTGTTTACAGAAATTTGGAGGATTCAATACGTTCAGGTGGGATGTTGGCAGTCTTTTTACAAGCTGTTGTTTTGGTACAAAATCGAAATAATCTAAAACAGTATCAAGATGGTTCTTGTATAGGTAATTTAAAAAGATAAAATACTTACTTGTAAATGGGAGAAGTACAGAAGAAAGTGTATGTGAAAACAGCATATTCCCCTGTGGGACTATGCCTCCCCTCAGATATTATCTGTCTGATTGTTTCAGACTGTGGAAGCCGTGTCATCAGGGAGTTGACTGTCGACGGAGAAACTGTCAAGTCAAATCAGCCCTGACTCATCTCCATCTATAAGAGACCGACTTCCACAAGTACAGATTGGCAGCCACACACTACTGGGACTCTGATCACTGCTACGCATGTTGTTACTGGTAACTAAACGAAATAATATATTCCTTAATAATTTACTAACATGTTTTTACGGACACGCAATCTATTCAGCACCGAGCACTCGCGATGTTCCTTAACGTGGCTCAACCGATCGAACATTCCAATTTTTTATTTTTTTTGAAATTACCATCATGAATTACTTTTTCCAACATTTCAACTATATTTAAGTATAAGAGAATCATAAAATGTAATTTAACTTGCAACTCCTGTCTTACAGCGAGGTTTCAATTTATTGCCTTTCGAGATTGAACATAACTTTAACACAGGAGGTATAGGGAAATCATTTCGTTTTTGGTTTATAACTTTTAAAATAGCACACGTTGGTATTGTTTTTAATTTTTTTCCTAATAGAATGTCCAAATATCTATCAGAAAATAAGTTTTTTGATCAAAGTTGGGACAAACTAAAAATTAGATCTTCATTGTTAGCCTAAATGTGACACGATTTTACCTGTCTGCCATAAGATAACATGGGGAAGAAAACTCAATTTTTCTCAGAAACTAGACACGAGAAGTGTTTAATTTTTTCAAGGATTGTGTATGGCATGATTTTCAATAAATAGACAAAAAATTCTGGAAATCTGAGACTATGCCCGATTGGATGAGTCACCTTAAAGGGTCAGTGAACCCAAAAATCAAAATTGTACTATCATTAATGTTCGGGGATTTAAGCACATTGACGCAGTTTTGGAACATCTAGCCTAACGCGTTTTGTCTTGAAATAGTACATAATAGAATGACCTTGTGACACTTGGCGAGTCAGTATTAGTACAATGTAACATCGATTTAAAATCAATTTTCTTTAGTTTTTCCGAATGTCAACATGTCAACTCTTCGTATATCTCTTCGTATTTGGGACCCTTGCTGAAGTAGATAGGAGCTTCTCAAAATTAAAATTAATTAAAAATGATCTTATTTATTGAAGTGGCACTTTTGTAGGCTCCAAAAGCTTCGTAGGCCCTAGGCAGACTGCCTACGTTGCCTTATGGATAAAACGGCCCTGCCCACACTGCACTTCGAGTCATCCTGAATCTGTGTTTGTTTCAGGTGCATTTAAATTGGCATACAATGACGGCAGAGCGCTCCCTGCAGCTCGGTTCCGACTAATGGCTGGAAAACATATGAACTTCTACAATATCACCGAGCCCAGCGCGCAGACGAGAGATGTCAAGGCTGTGTTTCGTCACGACCAGTTCAATGTGACCAATGCTGTCAACAACATTGCACTGGTCGTAGCGGACCGACCTTTCACTTTGACATGGAACGTCAACGTCGTCTGTGTTGATTGGAACGGTCAGCTGCAGGCGCCAACATCTGGACAACACGCCATTGTAAGGTTTATATTGTTATGTAATAATGAATTTCTAATAGAAAATATCGAGCCAAAACTAAGTAAACTATGATCGATATAACTAGAAAAGCGCTCAGTGTAACGCGTTGATAAGCGAGCACAGATACGTGCAACATCTCCAACTAAACACGACACTCGATGCGACACGATCTACTTTGGAACTTTCCTATTTCCATTTACTCTGGTTCTGGAAGAACTGATAACAGTTCCATGCGTCATGACTAGGGTATAATTAAAAACTCCTTTGAAGTTTAAATGCACGGAAACCACGTTTGTTACCTCTACGTAATTGTCAAGTTATCCGTTAGGGGCAGGACAGTACTGCTTTTTCTAAAATAAAATATATTTAGAGGTAGTTCTAGCACTTTTGTAGCCTGAGTTTTAATCATTTACCACGTTGTACATTGCAACTAAATCATTGGTAAAAAAATTAATTGTCTTTCTATATTATTTATTTATCATTGTGGTACCTGCCAGAGGCAGGATGGCTATTGCAGGGCCACATTAGGTGCCCCCTTTAGCTTAGTACAAAAGTATGATTATACAGTGAATATTACTACTTGTGTCAAGTGTGTTAGAACATGCATATCAAATAGTGAACGTATACAGAGTAGAGTACAAAGAAAAACAAAATTGACAAGAATTACTATGAGATTGGGTATGGTTCAAATCAGGCTGTAGTAGATCTGACTTCTTCTTGTTCTGGCTGACTTTGCGCAATGCTATTGTTGACATAAGTTTGCTGCATGTTAGATGCAGGGTTGGGTCAGTAGAATATTCCGCGTAGAAAATGGGTATTCTACGCGTATATTCTACCGTAGAATATGTAATGTAGAATATTGATGTAGATGACATATTCTACACGTAGAATATTATTTTTAAGAAAAACATTGATTTGGATTATAATGATCATTCTATTGATTTGTTTTCAATATAACAGCATTTTACTTTACTATGAGTACCTAGTACATAGTGATGTAATATTACCGGGAATTTATTGGGAATATACTACAGGGATGAGTAAACAATTTATAAGAGAAATCATTATTAAAGCATGTTTATGTTATGAGATGAAAATTCAAAACAACGCCCTGCGGGGAAACAATTGGAATGTTGTTTCATTGAGTTGTTCATTTTCGAGTCCCAGAATCACGTCTTAGAAATTGTTGAAATTCTTTAAAAAACGCCCTGCGGGGCAACATCAAGAGGGGGGGGGGGGGGGCTTCGTTCAAATAGCAGAATAAACTAGTAATTCAATTGATTATTTTTGGTGTATTATTTTATGATTGATTGCATGCTGTGGCTCGCATTATTATCTAATTTATAAATTTTTCGGAAATTGGCTCCGTCACCAAAAAAGGTTACCGACCCCTGTCATAAGATATCAAGAAAATTAGTGACAAAAAAGAGAATACTAAAAGGTAATGAGTAATGACATACCACAAAATAAGAACATTTATCATTTTAATTTATAATGAAAAAGTAAATTCCCGATTTGGGGAATATTCCCCAAATTTGCTCGGGAATATTCCCGGGAATCTGGGAATATTCCCGCTGGGCATCACTACTAGTACATAACAACTCTACCAAATTGTTGATACGAGAGGACCAACTACAATTTCTTACTTCTAAATTTAATATTAACATAAAAACGCAAAGTGATACTCAATCATCTCATTCGGACTTTGGTAGTTGCTTGCTGTAATGCTGGATGCTGTAATCTAGATTCAATTATCCAAACATGAAGAATATGCAGTATGCACACACGTAGAAATTACATTCGATTCTACATGGTTTTCTTCAATTAGAAATTATTTTGAAATGTTTTTTTAATTTCAATTTTTTACAATCTTGCTAATGGCTTTTCCTGCAATATATTCAAATCATCGTGTGTTCCCTATTGTAGATATAGGGGAAGTGTGCTATGAATGGGCTTATTAAAATTACGAGGTAGGATTGCTCTCTAATTTGCCAAAATTAAGGATGTGGCCGTTCCATACAAGATAGAATATGAGTAGAATAAATAGAAAAGATTTGAACTCAACCGCTCTAAAGATAAGTTGAAAATAGGGCAACTAAAAAAGTAAAATAATATATTTTGGTTTATGCTAACTTTCCAAATTTTACCACTGGCACTTAAAAAAAATATTCTACAATAATATTCTACATATTCTACATATTCTACGTGTTACTCTACGTGTATGTAGAAAATTAATATTCTACGCGTAATGACCCAACCCTGGATGGCGGCCACTGTGGGAGAGGGGGTTGTTGTCGATCATGGAGCCGGGGAAAATACTGTAATGGTATTTGAACTACCTTGATTTCTCGGATTATTGGCATTTGTTGTTTTTAATTCACCGCGTTGTTGTTTGAGGCTAATCTGCTTCAGGTATGACTCGCACTGTCTGTACCTGGAGGGATGATCACCCTTGCAATTAGCACAGCACGGTGGTGTAGTTATTTGATTTTGTACAGTCTTTTGATTTATGATGCTTCCGCACTTCACGCACTTGGGTACCATATGGCAGTTTTTGGTCGCATGCCCAAAGGATTGGCAGTTAAAACATTGCGTAATACCACTCATGTTTCGGAAGGGTTGCCAAGTATCTATGCAGTGGCAGATTTAACGATGTTTGTAGACATCAATAGGGAAGTGAAGTGAAGTTTAGATTTTAGATTTATACATTTTATGATAGTTGAGATGTTGTTGAAGACAGAGTGGTATTATTTTTGTTGTGTGATGAATAGTTTTCAAGGAACGAATTTACAAAGTTTGGTAGATTGTAGCTGTCCATGAAACACAACATGACGTCACACGCCGAGTCGGGCCGTATAGATAATGTTAGCCAGAGCCGGTTCTTGCATCCCGTAACACAGGGAATTCGAGGTGTGACGTACAGCTTGTTTTTGCAGAGGAGTGAAATGTCGTAAACTAATAAATTAATTGTGGGAAATATATGAAATAAAAAAATAAAAAAAATCACATTGCTCTTTGAGGCTATTCTGTATATAAATAAAATATAATCTCAACATTCACCTATTCCCCATTGCCCGCGTGTGGGATGAACTTGATTATAGACACTGGGTACGAAATGGCCTTGGTAGCTAACGACTAGCTAACTTTGGTAGATTTAGGATTTTCAGATCTGCTAAGATTTCTTCAGGACTGCGGTTAGGAGGCAATTGTTTCTGACGACCATCTTTACTTCCTTGTCTTGGAGGGTGTACGTGTGATATTGTAGATTGCTGGACTTGAATTAGTTCAGGACAATTATGTAGTCTTCGTTATTTTAGGAGTAAATTATGACTTTTTCCCATTTGAATTTTATATCAATAACTTCTTTTAGCTTTGATCTGTGTTCGTTAAATGCTTCTGTTTGACGTTCGAAGTATTGGTAGAGTACAATAGGAGGTGGTGGTTTCGGTTTTTTAGTAACCGCGTCGTCTTGTGTTTGTGTCTGCAAGTGTACTTCTGATTCAGAGTCTGACAGGGCGTCGTATCTGTTAGATGTACTCACATTGAAGATGTCGCTGAAGTCCGTGGCGTTATTAGGCTTGTGACGCTTCTGTTGTTCTGATGTTCTGAGGATGTCGATCTTCATTCGATCTTTGCGATGAGGTAGTTGGCGCAGGCTTTCCATCCCGCTTCTTGGTTTGATATGTATGGGTAGTAGAACCCGCGAGTGACATTGTGATGATTATTACTAATATTATTTCAGTTGATTGCTGCTCTTGTGTCTATACGACTACTGGTCTGCACTGGCACTGGAGCGAGGCAGAAACACGTCTGTCCACCACCACGGTTCAGTTTTGGGTCCAAAGTGACTGGAGTATAATGCTTTCTGGGCAATTAGGATGTTGTTTTCATTACAAATTCATATTTTATTGAATACTAACATTAAATCCTACTTAGATTATTTTTGTATGCTGTATATGTTGAATGATCTAAATCCATGAAGAGGAAAGGGCGATGATCCCCAATAATATAGCTGGAAGTAACAATGACAGTGTAATGTGTGTATTCCAGACAGCTGGTTGGAGACGTGGCACCAACACAGCCAGCAAGGTGTATGGACTCCAACCTCGAGCCATGGTCTTGTCCGCAGTCTGTCTGTCATCAGCTAAGGACGACCGGCGTCTCTTTCTCTCAACGGATGACATCTGCACGAGGACCACCAGCAGAGACACTTGTGATAGTGTATACGGCGCAGGTCTCCTGGTAGAGAGACCGACCGCTAGGGGCGCTAGGCACTACCTGGTGGGCGTGTATAGACGTGCTCTGGCCTGGAACCAGACTGGCGGTTGCTTGTCCTATCAACTCGCTTCATACACCTCCATATCATCACATGCAAGCTGGCTCAGGCGCCACATAGACAAGACGTAGTCTGTGTAGTGACTGGGTTCAACTTGCAGTCATCCGATCTTCATTGTTATCTATGTTTTTGCGAAAAATATCTTAAATTTAATGTAATGTATAAACAATATAATAGTAACTTATTTAAGCCAATCAGTAGATAACTTTTTTGAATATAATAATATGATTTTCACGAACAAAATAATTGCTAAGGTATCTTGATTAACGTGTGTACTATACACATGCAATAAAAATTAAAATAATGGTTCCTTTCTGTTAATTAATTTGAACCCTACTATTTGTTATTATTATGTGATTATGTTATTTCCTTGTACCCTACTTCTTCATGTTTCTATAATTGGGTCTCCGTGAATATCTTTTCTTTCACTGTTATAATTGTTTCGAATGAAACCACAGATGAGTTACTTGTAACTAAGTGGCTAACATGTGTTTATTTTGTATTTTGAAATTAAAGGATTTAAAAAAATAATATTTAATTATTAACTGTTAATCTTCTCCATAACAGATTCCTTGTGTTTGTTGGACACATTATCCTAGTAGTAAGCATTTGGCCAATAAATAAGAATACAGTTCAATAATCAATTTTGATTCGAATATACAATGACGATAATCATGCAATATAAATGCAATACATTTTTATCGTCTATCAACATCTGTATAATGTGATAATTTCTTTCAATCTTCATAATGCTGACATACAATCCATCGTGTATTATATAGCTGTCAGAGAACAGCTTACTTCACACTACTAAATTGAAGGTGACGGCAGATGACTGCTTTACCATGGAGACCCGTAAATACGAATTATGGGCGGAACTCACAGAAGGAAATGCATATGGAACGCACCCCCGGACGAGAATACAGAACGAATACTAGCGCCAGTGTACGATATTGGCAGTTACCGGAACTGTTTTATCACTAGATCCAGTACATCATCTCTCTTCATTAATTGATAGTCAATTAAAATAAATCTTTGATCTAAATGTCAGATGCATGTTATCTTAGGTTATTGGGCAGTTAATTAATTAAAAAACAGAATGAAAACACTCAAGAACGAGGATGTTTTATTTATTATTGAAGGAGTTGATTTAAAAGTGAATCCTTGTGTGACCATGGTTTTGTACCTACCGAGGTAAGATTCAAATCAAATCTAGTTTGTACTTCTATCATAACGCTGCGCTAGTATCCGTTCTATACGATCCATAGACCTTGACTTGACCTTGACATTCCATTCTATAGACCTGGTCTGAGTTTAACATTGCATCAGATTTCACGTTAGAACCCTACTGCCGTCACCTTAAATTTAGTAGTATCATGTAAGCTGTTCTCTACACGGTGTACAATCCAACAAAGGTTGCCTCAGTGGATAGCCTTCTGAAGTGTTTAGTGTTTTTCATCATGGGGCCGTTCCAGGACTTAAATCCCCAATTCTGATGGAATCTGATTCGGTGCAATGTTAATCCTTATGGCCGTGACCGGATTCCATAAGGTAAAACGTTCTAGAATACGCCTCCTCCGTGGGCTGGGTTCGATTCCTCATCACAGGTATTAATCAGCGTAGTGGCAGAATTGCGTCAAATCAAGCTGACAAATTGGCAAAGGTTTAAAATCTTGATATAAGAATTTATTATTTTGAAAACATTCGGAAAATAATTGATATAATATTGTGTGTTCTATTTGTTAGGGAATATTGTGAGACACTTAATATTACTGGATCCAAACTTATCGGAAAAGTAGGTATTAAAACTTGGAGTTTCAAGCGATGTCTGAAATTTCAAGTTGTGGTTGAAATGACGCGGAACTGTTTGCAAGCGCGTGGACGTTTCGGAACCATCGGGTGATTGCATGGCAGTGGCAGTGGTCGAATTGGGGGGGGGGGTATATTCCCCCCATGGAGAATATATTGATGATCCATCCCCACATGGCTAATTTGTCCACTTCACCATCCCCCCATGAGAGATTAAAAATACACTTCGGAATGTCTCAAAATTTATTTCAAAGTATCAAAAAAACAAAAACGCTCTGCGAGGCAAGGTTTTTGGAGCATGCCCCCCACACCTTATTATTGGAGTGAAAACAGAAAAATTAAAAAAAAATCTAAATAAATACAACTCAGAACGTCTCAATATTGATTTCAAAGTATCAAAAAAACAAAATAACGCTCTGCGGGGCAACGTGGGGGGCCCTCCCTCCACGCCCCCTTTCCGCTTGGCAAGTATTGTTCCTTCACTTGCCCCCCTCCCCCCACCCCCCCCGGGCAGAAATCCTGCCAATACACCATCCCCCCGTGGACTGACTTCTGGGCAGTGGTGACGGTTTATTCCAAAGAATGTTTCATAAGTGGGTGTAACTTTGTTAGAATGTTAACAATAACATGATCAGTCTGATTGTATATTAGTAGCACTTTTTAATTTTTGCTTCGTGCCTTGTTTATTAGGCGCCGGTTTTTAAACAAAACCGTGCACAATTATGAAATTTCTGATACGATTGGAAAATAAGCCCGTGAACCAATTGATCTCAAATTTTAATCATGATTAGATACAAGTCAATCTTAGGGTTATCACTTGGCACATTTTTAAAATTTAATTTAATACGGCACCCAGGGAGACAAGAATATAGACAATTTTTCACCAATCATCAACTAATTATTATTAATTAACAAAGCAATAAAATTAAAAATGTACTAAGTGATAACCCCAAGTAAGTATTTTATTTAATCACTATACAAATTTCAAATAATTTCGTCAACTTATTTCGTCTCCAATCGTATCCAGGAAAGTGCCTCAACAAGCAGCAAAATCGCTCGCGCTTTAATAAAACAAGTACATTTTAACACAGGAATGTTTATTCAGATTCCAACTTTCCATCAACATAATATTCCATCGTCATCTGGTTTAATCTGCACGAAATATAACACAGATCCAGGCTGATAAACAGAACAATCAACATTGTATATTACCAATACTCTATGTTCTTACATATTTTTTATACAACAGGTACCTAATTATTATTTTAAAGATGCTTTTTCCTTTTATATTTTGCTGTTTACTTGTTTAGTTTCACCCTGAAGAAGTCCACAGAAGCGTGGACGAAATATTGATCCATAATAAAAACTTGTTTAGTTCTTTTTGAAATATTTATTATTCTTTGAACACTAACAAAATGTTGGAGAGCAATCAATCATTTCAAATCTTATTTACAAAATACAAATACAAATTTGTACACAATAATAATACATCAAATCACATATTAAAGAGTTCGTCTAGATTATTGAGCTTTCCTAACGATCATCTTCAATCGGCACTTTTTTACACTTTCTTTCTCATTTTAAGTTAGTTTGTCTGTTGATTTATTTGTTTGTTTGTCTTGAAGCCGGAGATCACATGTTTCTTTCAAATCAAGCTGAAATTTTGCACAAATACTAATATCATTCATAGTTAAAGAGTAGGTAAGTATTTGAGTTCTGCCCTCTAATTGGTTGAATAGTTAAAATGGCCTGTAGCTTTCACCGTTTTACCTATCATATTATCGACATTTTAGCAGTTTTTGAGACCGACGTATAGTTTTAGGGTCATACAATTCAGCCGAAACTCAAATTAGTTAACATTTAAAATGATATCTTCCGATTGTTCGAATATGCAAATGTTCGGATTATGTTCAAAATACTCATATTCTGTTAGTTGAATACCTATGTACTTTTATGTTGTTGTGTAGATAATATTTCAGTTATGTTTTCAGTATGTTTCTGTGCTTTACTAAATTCCGGTTCGATATTTTGCACATATCAGTGCTCGCTCATCAACGCCTTAGAATGAGAGTTCTCCTATAGTAATACTAAAACCACCATTTTCCTTATAAAGTATGTTTGTGTAGATAAAATCACATGGCACATTTCTTGGCAAGACTCTGGATTTTGAAATGAATGTACCTAATTTTTATTTATAATAGTTGTACATTATTGAAACAATATGAATGGTACAGGGTAAGAATGCTATGAGTCAATTTTTTGAAAAAATAGTTCAAAGTGTAATCTTGCAGTGACCATTATGAACTTTCAGAATATTCCCTCGGTTTTTATAAAATATTGCCACAAAGTCTTAAAAAAATGAAAAGTCGATCTGTATGGAACATAAATTTAAGAGGGCTGAGTAGTGAGCGTGGCCCTGAAGAGTATTTTAATCGATTTTTATCATTATCTTTTACTAATGTAATTGTTAAGAAAATAGGGCTTTGTACGAGTATTCAGAACTGTTTAATGAAAATAATTTCATAGTTTGGAATGGGTGATTAGTTTTATTTTGTCCTACAGATGTTTAGTGCCATATTTTTACTAATTTTCGGGCACTAAACATCTGTTAAGGACAAAGTAAATCTAAAAAACCATTACAATTATGGAATTATTTTCATTGAACTGTTCTGAATACTCGTACAAAGCCTCATTTTGTTAACAAGTACATTGGTAAAAGATATTGATAAAAATCGATTAAAAAACTCTTCAAGGTCAAACTCATCACCCAGCCGTCTTAAGTTTCAACATAAAACTTCGTTCATGTTAGTTGCATCCTAATGTGACTAATAGCGTTGTTCCCTTGTACCCTTCAAGTTAGATACAGGAATTGTAAAAAGCACAAGTTGTACGTTTTCTTGGACTTCTTCTTAGTCTTAGCATATTAAGAGGCGAAAGTAATTGAACGGGAATTGCACTGTTCTTCATAGTGCTTTTTTAATTTAGTCTTCCCAATTCAGAATTTTAAAAAATCAGCAAGTAACGACCCATTACAGCCTAAGAGATAAAATTATGCCGCACACTGGAGTTCATTATGACCCATGATACGACCTCAAAGTGTTAAATGCAATTATCTTTATAAGAAATATCGTATTTAACACTTTGAGGTCGTACCAGAGGTCATAAAGAACTCAATTGTGCGGCATTATTCAGTCTATAAGGCTGTAATGGGTCGTTACTATCTGATTTTTTTAAATTATGTTAGGGTGAAGACAAATTTTGAAAGACGCTCTGACGGACCGTACGATTCCCGTTCGCTTATCCAGGCCTCTTAAACAATTGGGTGTCTACGGTTCCCTTCTTATCCCATCCCAAGCCGTCTTGTAGTTGACCGCCACTATGAAGAACAAGGCGACTCCTAGCAGAGCCAATACAAAGATGGCGGCGTGCTGAACAACTGGCGCGATGAAGTGGAGGTTTGTGACGACGGCCATGATGGAAGCAGGCAGCTCGTTCACTTCCTGGAATCAAACGAGAATTTATCAAAGCAAAGGAAAGTTCTCAGTAATGTATTATAGTCGAGGGTAGAAATTTAAGACAGAAAGAATCCTTGAGGGAAGAATGAAGTAATTTTGAAAAACGTGAAGAGAAATTTCTAGGAAATGTAATGAAAGAGAGTACTCAATACCTTAAAGAGGGATGCCCAAGTAGATTTTCCGAAAATATTTTTTGTTGAAATGTACGACTTTTATTAATTTTTCCAACATTTCAACTATATTTTTATGTAAAAGTTTCATCAAATGTCTTGTTACTTGCAACTCTCGAATTATATTGAGTTTTCAATATGATGTCTTCGGAAGATTAAGAAATTTTAACACAGGAGGTGTAGGAAAATTATTTAGAATTTGGCGCCTAACTTTTAAAAACGTACGGCTAGGTGTATATATAAAAATCTTAATAAATACCTCTATGACTAATACACATAATATTAGTTTTGGGGAAAAAATCTATCAGTGGAAAATAGTTTAAATCTAATATTTACTAGGAAAATTACCGTGTTTTTTCGACTTGCCATGTTAAAGATAGGGCTAACTCAAATTTATAAAGTGATATATCTTGGAAATTAGTTCGGCTACCCTACTTTTTCTTGCGTTTATATGGTGCACAAGGAAATTATCTATTAAATAAGCATATTAATTCAGATATCTATCGGAGACCTCTACTTGGGCATCCCCCCTTAATTACGAGCAAAAATATACTAGGTATAATCATCAAAATACACAAAATCAGACGACCTTGGGGAAACATTTCTTGGGGGCTTCGCGTTCAATCACCGTGTTTCAATTAAAGGGCAGAGGGAAAGAACGCTTAATAATTTGAAAAAATTAGTTTGAGGTGTTATCTTGCAGTTTCTATGAGATTTCAGAGTATTTCATCAATTTATTGAAAATATTGCCACAAAGTCTTGAAAACAGCAATTGAAATAGCGATCTGTATGGAAGATAGATACAAGTGTCAACATAAAGCTTCGTTTATCTCAGTTTCATTCAAATGTGACTTAAAGCGTTCCTCCCCTGTACCATATTTCTCAAAATGCGGTACTTGATGAAAGTATGAGTCGAATCTACTGGAGGATACTTACTATCTCGAGCCAGAAGAGAGTCATGTTGTTGAAAGTTTGAGTCGAATCTACTGGAGGATACTTACTATCTCGAGCCAGAAGATCGGCAGAGTCATGTTGTTGAAAGTATGAGTTGAATCTACTGGAGGATACTTACTATCTCGAGCCAGAAGATCGGCAGAGTCATGTTATTGAAAGTATGAGTTGAATCTACTGGAGGATACTTACTATCTCGAGCCAGAAGATCGGCAGAGTCATGTTGTAGAAAGTATGAGTTGAATCTACTGAAGAATACTTACTATCTTTAGCCAGAAGATCGGCAGAGTCATGTTGTTGAAAGTATGAGTCGAATCTACTGGAGGATACTTACTATCTCGAGCCAGAAGATCGGCAGAGTCATGTTGTGAAAGTTTGAGTTGAATCTACTGGAGGATACTTACTATCTCGAGCCAGAAGATCGGCAGAGTCATGTTGTTGAAAGTATGAGTTGAATCTACTGGAGGATACTTACTATCTCGAGCCAGAAGATCGGCAGAGTCATGTTATTGAAGTTTGAGTCGAATCTACTGGAGGATACTTACTATCTCGAGCCAGAAGATCGGCAGAGTCATGTTGTTGAAAGTTTGAGTTGAATCTACTAGAGGATACTTACTATCTCGAGCCAGAAGATCGGCAGAGTCATGTTGTTGAAAGTATGAGTTGAATCTACTGGAGGATACTTACTATCTCGAGCCAGAAGATCGGCAGAGTCATGTTGTAGAAAGTATGAGTTGAATCTACAGGAGGATACTTACTATCTCGAGCCACAAGATCGGCAGAGTCATGTTGTTGAAAGTATGAGTCGAATCTACTGGAGTATACTTACTATCTCGAGCCAGAAGATCGGCAGAGTCATGTTGTTGAAAGTATGAGTCGAATCTACTGGAGGATACTTACTATCTCGAGCCAGAAGATCGGCAGAGTCATGTTGTTGAAAGTTTGAGTTGAATCTACTGGATGATACTTACTATCTCGAGCCAGAAGATCGGCAGAGTCATGTTGTGAAAGTTTGAGTTGAATCTACTGGAGGATACTTACTATCTCGAGCCAGAAGATCGGCAGAGTCATGTTGTTGAAAGTATGAGTTGAATCTACTGGAGGATACTTACTATCTCGAGCCAGAAGATCGGCAGAGTCATGTTGTTGAAAGTTTGAGTTGATTCTACTGGAGGATACTTACTATCTCGAGCCAGAAGATCGGCAGAGTCATGTTATTAAAAGTTTGAGTTGAATCAACTGGAGGATACTTACTATCTCGAGCCAGAAGATCGGCAGAGTCATGTTATTGAAGTTTGAGTCGAATCTACTGGAGGATACTTACTATCTCGAGCCAGAAGATCGGCAGAGTCATGTTGTTGAAAGTATGAGTCGAATCTACTGGAGGATACTTACTATCTCGAGCCAGAAGATCGGCAGAGTCATGTTGTTGAAAGTTTGAGTTGAATCTACTGGAGGATACTTACTATCTCGAGCCAGAAGATCGGCAGAGTCATGTTGTTGAAAGTATGAGTTGAATCTACTGGAGGATACTTACTATCTCGAGCCAGAAGATCGGCAGATTCATGTTATTGAAAGTATGAGTTGAATCTACTGGAGGATACTTACTATCTCGAGCCAGAAGATCGGCAGAGTCATGTTGTTGAAAGTATGAGTTGAATCTACTGGAGGATACTTACTATCTCGAGCCAGAAGATCGGCAGAGTCATGTTGTAGAAAGTTTGAGTCGAATCTACTGGAGGATACTTACTATCTCGAGCCAGAAGATCGGCAGAGTCATGTTGTTGAAAGGAGCGACTCTCTTGTTGTACTTGGTGTTCCTGACCACGAGGTTGATCTGCATGCGCATGCGCACACGGAGACACACGCCGTAGTCCTGCAACATCAACAGGAACACCCACAGTGTTGCATGTCCTCGGTAATAAGCCGTTCGGAAGACAAAGTATTTTACATGATAGTGCAGTCCATAAACCGCAATTTAGGGGTCAATAGTGCAAATAGTCATAGAAACATGAAAATTTGTGTATTTACTAATTCGACCATGACAAATTCAAAAATGTATGGCCCCAAGCAGAATTTTTGCAACTTGCGGAGTAATTTATTACAGAATTCACATTTTTTAGTAAAATGTCAAATTAGCACGCTGATGTCAAGTCATTACAACACAGATGTAAGTACCTTGATTCAAAAGTGCCTTCTAGATTTTCATTCTTTATGAATGAAATTAGATTTGGAGATTGATTTTAATTTCTTAGTTATTTTAAGTTTGAATTAATCAAATTTTAATTAAAGAAACGACGGTTTATATTTAAAATAGTAATTCTATGTAATATTCAATTTTAAAATTTCAAAACAGCCGCCAATGTATTGTGATATTTGACATGTAATTGTTTAATTTAATTACTTAATATCTCCGAAATTTGCAGGTATTCAGCTTGGGGACATACATTTTTGGATTATTCATGGTCGAATTAGTAAGTACACAAATTTTCATGTTTCTATCACTATTTGCACTATTGTTCGGTTTATGGACTGCACTATGAGGGTAATTCCGAATCCTTCTCATTGACGACACGGCTTTATTTCCTAAAAATCGCTAGACATTTGAACCATTTAATTTATGAAATATGTGAAAAATCATTAGCATAACTCTTATTTAATTTATCTTTTACACCAATTTGTAAAGCCAATTTGTGTGCCCAAACTCATGGCAAATCTGTAAAAATAGAGACATTTCAGATTTTTTTTAGTTTGGCAATATATTTTATTTATTAGATAGTCAAAATTAGCTACACTAAATATTTTTTTTTTTTTTTTGTAAATTGAATACTATACAAAATCAAATACTTTTAAAAAGAGACTACCAAGCACCTTCCCATACCTAAAAGGATGGATGGCCAAGCAATAATATTGTTATAACATTTTCGCACGGAAAATTCGTGAAATTTCATCAAACGCACTCGAACGTTGTTCAAGGTGCCTTAACTCAATATTTTGGGTATTGGATCACTGTATTTTCATTCATACGACCGTAGGTCATGGCCGCATTGTTAAGGGGGCGTTTTGGGCATGCGGTCAAAATAAACACGCATAAAGTGAACTGGAGTTGTTTTGTCACTACGTCACTTACAACTTGTATCACGAGCACTTGTCTTGTTTGTCTCTATCTGGTGTTAGACCACATTTATAATTCTATGGTCGAGTCGTCGAGTGTGTGTGGTGGGTCACGTCTGAGCGAGCCGTGAGGGGAAGGGCTGCCAAAGATCGACGGGAAGAGTGGGGCTGCAGTAGGGGATTTCACTTAGATAAAATCCGTAAGTGCTGCCATCTCTGGCTAGGCGGCCCGACTACATGTCTTGGATGCCACGGTGAGAGGGAAGAAAGTGTTTTGCTCGATTTCACAGAAAATTTAACGTGCCCGTTGTAGTTCTATGAAACACATTTATTATTCTGTGGTTAGACCACAGCTTGCACATTACGCGATATGACGTCACTTACTGGTTGTATCACGAGCACTGTGTCATGTTTGTCTCTGTCTGGTGTTAGACCCTCCACAGCTTGCACGAGACTTGGATCAGCGTTGAAGAAGTGAGGCTGGGAGAGCGCTGTCGGGATGTCTGTAAACACAGCAATTATCAGTTAACTCAGCCGATTAAAATTACCATCATGCATTACTTTTCCCAACATTTCAACTACGTAGGTGTAAAAGGATCATACAATATCCTTTAATTTGCAACTCCGTCTTATAATGTCCGAGGATGAACAACACTTTAATACAACAGGAAGTATAGAAAAATCATTTTGATTTTGGTTTATAACATTAAAAATAGCACACGTTGGTATTGTCTTCAGTTTGTTTCCTTTTAGAATTTCCATGTAATCTACCCAGAAAATAAGATCTCTGTTTAATATTTGGAATACATAGAAATGAGTTTTTCATTATTATCCTAAAAGTGACCGATTTTATTTGGCTGCCATATTTATCTCAGAACATAGATACGAGAAGTATTTTTTGCGAGATTGTGTATATGGAATGATTATCAATAAGTACACAACAAATTATGAAGATCTGCGACCATTTCAAAAAAATTACATGATCCTGTTCAATAATAATAAAACTCCAGACTGCTCTGATGACATTTGTGGGTGTTGTGGTGATACGCTCGAGAACTAAATTATTCAAGCGATTACTGCAGATATGTTGGATTATTATTGTCCACTGTTATGAATTTGCCATTTAACTTTCCTTCGGTATCATTGTGTGATGCAAACACGTATGTGGTAATGACATAGTGCGCTAAGTTGTAGTTAGTAATGCGATTAGATTGCGTGGGAACAGATGCAAAAGAAATTTCGGGAAAATAATTATATTTACTAGGTAAGGAAATACACATTTGGAAAAGTTATTTCCTGTATTTATTTTGTATTAATTTACTTCAAATAAATACTAACACAAGCAATGATCATTTGAAGCGATCTGTAAGCATTTGAAAGAGTCAACCACGGTTCTCTTACAATTCTTTCTTTGTTTGTTTATTTGTCTATATGTTGTTTTTTGTTTTTGCATGCACTGCAGGCAAACCGTTCAACCGACCTATTTGAAATTTCGCACACATATTAATGTCATATGAGCGGTCCCTTGTATAGTTTTGAATACGATCCTGGGGTTGGTTTAAAATGTTTTTTATTTAATTTTACCTTTTCATTAGACCTAACAGTTTAGGTGTTTTTTGTTGTAAATTTTCATAGAAATTGATCAAGAAATGCATGAGGTATAATACAATTTTAGTGATATATGCTAAAAAAAAAAAAAAAGCTAATAAGTGTACAATTTTAGATGTTTGGTATAAAATCGTATCCGAAAATTCGAAGTGTTGAGTGATTTTGTTGAATGCCTTCTTTATGCCTTGTTCTACAAGGCATGAAGCAAAAATGTAAAAGTGTACACAAAAAAAAGAGTGTAACATAGGTACAATCAGATTGATCATGTGAACGTTCTATCAAAGCTACACCCACCTTATAGTTAATTAATATGAAACAATTTTTCTCTTTTTGCTCCACACTACGGCCAAATGATATAGTATCATCATATTGTATTAGTATTTAATTGGTAATTATTGAATAAGTTAATATTTGGAGTGATAACATTCTAATTTTAAAACGTAATATAATTGAATCGATTTACAAGTAGTGTGTAATGAAATATGAAGAAACATCCCTGTTATGTTTCAAACATGATTACTGTTTCGTCTTCTTTCACAGTTGCGCTCGAGACAGCTATGATGACGTCACACCCAACACGCTACTTGGTATGTACATTCTGCATTGTAAAGTGAACACTTACATGGTTGCTTGTGTTAGAAAACGCTCGTGACATTTCGCTATGATAAAATAGATACAAATTAAGTTTTGCTCTTGTTCTGTTAAGATTCTTTGATAAACAAAATCACAATTCAATCAACTGTCAAGTTAACGAGAATATTAAAATTCCTGGTATCCTGAGTCCAGTTATCTCACTTAATTAATTGTCATTTGTGACATCTACTGAAATATTGATGAATTATTAGTTTGATCATAGAGGTAGTTTGATTGTCTTGATGGCGTTATATAAGTTATTTTTTTAGAGTGTAAATCCAACAAATTATAAAACGGTATTTTAAAGAAGCTGAAAAAAAGTGATGGCATCATCCGATGAAGTATGCTAACTCGTCATCTACCTCTAGTATGTAAGCTCTGATTTCATTGATAATAACAAGGATTGATGTTCAAGGAATCTGACCAGCAGCCAATCCGTTTCGTTCAAATACCGTTTTATGATTTGTTGTTGTGACTGGGAATAATATGCGTGTTTTATTTTCAAATGTACTACTGCTAATAATGTATATGTTTTCTAGTTTAACAGGGTGAACTTAAAATAATTGCCTTCTTTTTAAGACGGCTGGGTAGTGAGTTAGACCTTAAAGAGTTTTTTAATCGATTTTTATCAATATCTTTTACCAATGTAATTGTTAAAAAAAAGGCTTTGTACGCGTATTCAGAACAGTTCAATGAAAATAATTCCATAGTTTAAAATAAGTTATTAGTTTTATTTCGTCCATCAGATGTTTAGTGCCATAATTTTACTAATTTTCGGGAACTAAAAATCTGTTGGACAAAATAAAACTAATAACTTATTCCAAACTATGGAATTATTTTCATTGAACTGTTCTGAATACGCGTACAAAGCCATTTTTTTTGTTAACAAATACATTGGTAAAAGATATTGATAAAAATCGATTAAAATACGTTTCAATGCCACGCTCACTACTCAGCCCTCTTAATCTCTAATAAAAAAAAGTTAACAAAAATCTGTCATTGATATCCTCAGGGCATTCTGCTACTTCTTCTACTGACTGCTCGCCCAACATCTGGTCTCGACTGCTATCAATGCTCCAACCAGAAGGTCTATCAAGATAAATTCGGCATGGGTCCATGCTACGAAGATCTTTCCCAAGTTGAATCCAGTTTTTGCACTGGTATGTGCATGGTATTCCATGTTGTTGCCAACGGCACATCCAGTCTGGTTGGAAGAACATGTAGCAAACCCTATGAAACCGGATGCCGTTCGGAAGACGTAGAAGATGGAACGACCAACATAATGTGTTTGTGTGATACGCATCTTTGCAACGGAGCATTTGGAAACTATCCCAGTTTTATATTCCTACTTGCGCCACTTGTAATATGGGTCTTTTAAGCAGTGCTGTGACTTATCAAGATAAAATTATCTAGATAATTATCTAGATTATTAATTTATATCTATTATCTTATCTAGATAATTAAATAACTGGTTATCTTTATCTAGATAAAAAATATTGTTATATATTGGCAATTATCTAGATAAAAAATAAATAATACAAAATGCATTTGTGTGTATGAACATGCATTTATCAGGTAATTTAACATGGAAGGACAGCTTTCAATCTCCCCTTAATGTAGCGTTTAAATTAATTATAATTTAACTTTCTCATAGAGTTAATTGCGTTGCAATGAAGTTGTTATTGCAAGCACCGAAATAATAGCTGTGATTTTGAAAACATAAATACATTACGTTTTTAAATATTATTATTGAATCATCTCAAATATGATCTTTACGCACTGACAGCTATAACAAGCGAAACCATAGATCTGATTGTATTTGAACACATTGTGAATTTTAATTCTGATTAAAGAAAAATACTTTAAAATATTCAATAGACTCATCATTTAACTGTACACTTGGCACAATTATGAATTGTATTGAGTTTTTTTTTACATCAATATTTTATCTTTTATCTAAGAAATTTAATTATGTAGAAAACGAAAATCGGAGCATGGATTTTCCTTGTTCTGAAGAAACGCGACGAAAATAACAAATTTGTTATTATTCTACCCGCATTTATATTCATCGATCCTATAAAATGCGTGAATATAATTATAATTCCCATTAAACAATTGGCTTCCTTTCAAAGACGTAATATATTTTCAGCCATTCTGAACAATTCATATTTGTTTTTATCTAAATCTAAACAAATTTTCTACATAATTTTTCGAGTTATCTTTGTCTTTATCTCCAAAGGTATCTTTATCTTACGTAAGCTGTTATCTGACACAACCAATATCTCCTGGCGATGCTGTACAGATAACCAGAGGCCTATTCTAGAACGTTTTCCCCATTCCATTCTGATGGAATCCGGTAACGGCCATAAGGATTAACATTGCATGAAATTGAATTCCATCAGAATTGGGAATTTAAAAGTTCTAGAATAGGGCCCCCTATTGGATATCACCAACATAAAGCGCTAAATATCTGACTCACCATAGAGGCAAGGCGTCATATCTGAGAGACCACGTGGTAGACATGGTTGTTTGTCAGGTTGGCAATAGCAGCTGTTCTCAGGATTGCTGTTGTCAAACACGTCATCAGGCATTTTAAACCAGTAGGCTGGTAAACCTGTCTCAGTGACCCCAGAGTGGTTGTACACGAAGGGAATTGTGCGGCAGAAGTTCTTCCTGTATCCGTAGAATTTGTCGGACGGGGAAATATTCCTGGAACATAATAGAAATAAATTGGTATACCTACTTTCCTTTCTTCCTCTAACCTATCTGCAACTAAACATAATTATGATTTTATTAATAATTTGTTACCTAAGACTAAAGAAAACCAGATACAGTTTGAGTCATATTCTATATGGATTCGAGGTTGTGACGTCAGACTTATTATATTTAATGTTTGGATTTATTTAATTATTTATTTATTTATCAATGAGTATTGTTATTTTTTAACTTTTTCTTTTATAACGTATGTATTCATGTATTTATTTATTCGCGTATTTTATTTATTTACTTTTTTCTTACAATTTTGTATTTATTAATTTGTTTATTTACAATTTTTTTTATATTAAAATGCACAACAGTACATTTTCTGGCAACACTGTGTCACATGTACCCTATGTGCCTATGAACCCTACTACTGATCAGTGATCAGTGATCAGTAGATCAGTGATCACTGAACAGTGTTTGAAATATTGAGATATTTTAAAATATTTATGAAGAAAACTAAACTTAACTTAAACTAAAATTTATAAACTAAACTAAAGATTTAACAAAACAAATTTAAACTAAAATATATGAATCGTCCAAAGTAATGCATAATCCTAAGCTAAACGCGACAAACTATCTACCAAAAAATTCAGCGGTTTGGAAATATCATAAAATCTAAACCGTTTTATTACGTATAGTGGGAAGATGTATTTACAAGCACCAAATGCTAATGAGTAATACTAGGAAAACGCTCTGTGAAACGCGTTGATGAGCGAGCACGGATACGCGCAACATCTCGAACCGAAATTCTGCGTCTATCGAAAATATCATTAAAAGCCAATAATTCTTGAATTTTTCACAGACTTGTTTAAAAATCTCCAAATATCACTCAAATATTAGTCCCAATAACCATGCAAAGTTTTAAGTTGATCGATTGAACCTTTTTAATTGAACTACAAATTCCCAGTAAATATAAAAAAATCACAGAATCTCTTTCCAAAAATATACCTGGGACCACCCATATGATATAAGTGTGTGTTCACAATATCAGATCGATCTGTTGATTATTAGTTTCATATGCGTTTAAAAGATTTTGCTCAACTACCTTGGATTAGAACTGAAGAGTCAAAGTAGCCATGATCAACATTTTCGAGAAATTTGACAGCTAACACGCAAAATGTCCGTAAAATGTCAATTACTTTTGGATTTAAACACAGATTAGTCTGAAAGTAGTCAAAAATACAAATAATGTTGGTCCCAATGATCATGCAAAGTTTTAAGTTGATCGGTCATACGGTTCTAGTTTAAATTTCAAAAAACACACGAAATATTTTTTTTAATTTTAACCAATGGGAGAATTTGGATGAAATTTTGTTTGATTAAGCAAAATGTTTGTCGTAATGACTTCTCAAAATTTCAAATTGAACGGACCAACCAATCGAAAGATAATTTTTTTTAAATTTGAACCAATCACAGGATCCCTTTCAAAAACGATCCCAGAGACCGCATAGATTACGTTAGTACGTGTGCAAAATTTCAGATCGATTGGTTGTGCTGTTTGATCTGGGCAGTGCAGACAAAAAAAACAAAAAAAACAAAAAAACACACAGAGAAAGTGCCATAGGAGTACCGTGGTAACGCTCGCTACGCTCGCTCAATAACATTACACCTACCTCTTGAACAACATGCAGTCAGAAGCCACGCCCCTGAGCGTGTTGCAAGTCTTATGCGTCGTGCTGTCCTCCAGCTGATATCCCCAATGCTTGAGCCCGGGATAGCCGTTGTAGTTGTCGATGCTGAGCGGCTCTATGACGTCATCGGTGTCTGCGCGCGTCGTTGCCTCGTCGTTGATGTTCATCGTTTCAGTGTTGTCTGATTCGGCCAGCATCTATAGGAGTAGCTCTTTAAGACGGGACGGCATTTTAACATGGATATATCCCCTTTAAGTTATGATCAGTTGCTACTACGAGACTAACATAATTAAAGGAAAATGAATGCACTTAATTTCTAAATATTTAAAATTTTGTGTCTTAATTTTCTAAAATCTTTTTTTTTTGTTTCTGTAAATTTTTAAACAACTTGAAAATATTGCAATTTTTACAACTGTCGAATTTAATTTTTCATTTTTGTGACACTTTAGTTGTAAGTATAAATATTTATTAAACAGTTTAGGAGCATTTAAGAACATTCGGATTAAAAAAAATGTTTCCTAAAGCACAACGTTTGTCCTGAAGGTTCGTATAAAAGGGCATATAAAACAAAAGTTCACTCATTGATGCGGATCACTAAAAATAAAGTAGACATTATTCTTTAGCTAGATCATTTTAGACGAATTTCTACAAGCATATAATTAATTCCAACATCATTATTAAATAACATGGGTAATGAAATACAAAATGTATAAGTGATAACATTTTCCTTCTAAGTTTAATTATTTAAAAATTTATATTTTGTCGATTGAAAAGAAAATTGAACCACGTTTCATTTTCATTGAACAACCCTGAAAAAGATTATAAAACAAAATTCGAAATGTTTGGCCTTTTGTAATTTTAAAAACAAAAAATTTACAATATGAAATATATCCCCTTCAATATCTTAAGTGTAGTATTTCTTTTTTTTCAATAGTCTCCATTAGTTCTTGATAATAAATTAAGATTGTGACTCACTTACTCTCTCCACAATACCGAACTTGCTGAAGTTGATCCAGCTCGGTAGGAATCTGTTGGCCTGAGTCAACAGCGGGTCTTCAAAGCCCCAGAGGAACTCTTCTACAGTCAGACTGAGGAAAGGCTGACTGTCGTAAATGTTGGTGACTGTCATGAAGCCGAGGTTCAGGAACAGAGAAGAGTCGGCCAACATTGAAGCCATGCCCTGTAACACAATATCATGACAGGATTTACAATAAAATATTACGATAATACAATAATATTAAATTACACACAATTAATTCATTTTACTCTCAAATTAAAAGGTAAGTTAAACATTTGCTTTAACCCCAACGGCTGGTGTAATGGATACCTCGGTTCTCGTCAGATCACCGAGGTTAAGCAACAATGAGCACGGTCAGAGGTTGGATGGGTGACCATTCAACTCTGGTCTGCCAGTTGCTGCCGTTGGGCCAGAGAGACTGGGGTGGTTGGGGGTTAGAGTAACGACCTCCCTCCACCTGTTATCAGTCTCTCGACGGGCGTTACACCGTCCTTGGGATGGGACGTTAAATACCAGCAGAGCGCAGGGAGCTAACTACTCACTCGCTTAACATCCCTAAGTTACGAATCCTCAACCAACTTCACCTCCTATATAATGGCGCATCGTCAATGGAGTAGAGTTGATGAGGCGGCAGTAGGACTACCAGTCCTGTAACGCCATAACAAAAAAAAAAAAAAATTGCTATTTCATTATGTGTAAAAATATGTTTTTTTAAATGTGAAATATTTCTCCCGTTTTAAATATACATTTTAGTTGATGTTGATATGTCCATGGGTTGCTCAGTTGCTTATACCTTCTATTTAATGTGTAATAAAGATGTAATAATTTTGCTATTTTCAATATTAGGTTTTAACTTGTAGAGAATGAGTTCTGTGATTTGTTTTATTTTCTCTTGTGGCTTTTATAATTTTGTTATTGTTTACTTTGCATCATTACGTCTGAATCGATTGGAATTTGTGGGAAACTTTACAAACCCTTTTTATAAAACTTGTTACTGATAAGTCAATTTAAGCGTAGTAGGCATATTTTTGTGCATAACAAGTGTAACTGTACGATTATATTGTGTGATTAATACAAATAAACTTAAACAATGACAATAATATTTTACAGGACATATTACATTTAGTTTTCTATAGGTAACAGTAGGTATCAGTAGTTCCATGCATAGAAGACAAAATATATTAAATTATATAATTATAGAAATCAAGCAGAGATAAAGTAAATATTACTTCAACTTCGAAATTGTAGTAAATCGTATGAGTGACAACAAACTGCTGCTGAGGATTTGAAATTGTTTTTTGCTGCATGAAAACAAGGAGAAGCTGAACGTTATGGCTCTCGTTCTCTAGAAAAATAATACATTTTCTTCTAATAATCAAAATATTTGAAAAATGATTACATATAAATGAGTAAAGAGTAAGGCAAATCTATATGTACTGAAACTAATTGTTAATGGGCATAAAACATTTATTTACAGGTGGTTTATTCAGATGAATAGAAAATTAGAATCAATTTTTCCGTCTTTCTTTACTTGTGGTTAACGTCGCACTGTTCTACAACTGGATTAATGTCGATGATGGTGAATAATAGGTAATGATTGACTATGGTTATCTTTACCTATTAATAGGGAACCTTCCGAGCTTTGCCTCCCGGCTGAAATAAAGCACACAAAAGTACTTGCTACTGAATACCAATTGTTTGACAGAGAGATGGGAACTTTTGTGTGTGACAGATTTTTCAAGTAAAAAATTGAACACCTAACAAATCATAAAACTGTATTTTGAACGAAACGAATTTACTACTTGTCAGGTTCCTTGAAGATCAATCTTTATTATTATCAATAAAATCAGAGCTCACCTACTAGAATTAGATGATGTTTAGCATAGATTTAATCAGATGTTGCCATCCATTTTTTCCAACCAATCAATTTCTTTCAAATACCGTTTATCATTTGTTTAGTGTACCTACCAATAAACAAAATGTGTAAAATCATAATGAAATGTTAACTTACTATCAAGGGCACGTTGGGTACTATGATGGTTGCATTGAGTCCTATAGCAGTGCTCAATGTTGGCTCAGGGATGTAAGTCCTCTGCATTCTGTAGGTGACTGTGTTGTTCAAGTTGAAATGTGGAGTGTTGTTCTCGGTGTACTCACTGGAACAAAGAAGGAAGATAAGAACAACGCTTCAACCAGTTAAAAGTATCAATATAAAATATCCTTGAAATATTTTTAAAGAGCAGTGATCATATAAATATTACATACTTCAAAATAAGACAAATAATATAGTTGATGTCAGAACTTACTGAAGCGCGTCTGTATGTTTATGGACATCAATCAATATGGTGGTTTGATTCGTTCTTTTTTCATGTTTTTCATTGCAATTTTTATTTACGAGGTTTTGAAGACAGGGATCTAACCAAGAGTGAGTATTACAACACAAGGTTTTACAACATTTTTAAATGATATTTTTTATTATTTTTATTTCTGAACCTGATATTCTTAAAAATCTTTGCTAAGGGGTGAGGGAAAATGTAAAACAATATGAGAACCACAATAATGTATTGCATTGCAATTTTCATATCACGTAAAAAGGATGGTGAAATGTTCTTTTTAGGGGAAAACCCTATTATTTACTGTATCCCAAATATGCATAGATATGGGCCCACTTTGATGAATCAGAATCATAAATGATAAAAAAAAACGTAGGTATGCACAATTTTGAGACCTTGATAAGCATTGCCTCAAACTTTCAAAGTGATTGGGATCAAAATTGTCAGATGATGGAGTACAGATTACAGATTTTAATAAATATACGAAATCAATACTAATGTAAAAAGTATACCTAATCTTTGACGTGGCCAATTCTCTATGAGTTGTAGTTCCATTGACAAAGACCAATGATCAAGGATGATTTACATATCAAGTTACATAATAGGATCCTGGTAATCAACTCACGTGTAGACGAAAGGTCCCAGCTCTTCCACCCTCAGCTTCTCCTCCCCAGCCAGGAACGCCTCGTGATTGGTCACATTGAACACATAGATGTTGACCAAAGGCATGGCGGGAGGTTTGTGCCAGAAGTCAAACATCGGAGTGCCGCGCCGTAGAGAGAAGTTCTAGAAAATAATACACTGTCAGTACCGCAAAGACGACCTTGAAACCTACTGTCAAGCCGTAGTCATTTAGCTCAATTTTGAATACGATTTAAATGATTGTAAAATATCTGTAATGTATAATGTTATTAATTATTTTTATTACCTAGATTGCTGGATGAAAATATAAATTTTAGATAGATTTTTTTTAGCAGTTCTGCTATTAAAATTTACATAAATACATAAAATACATATTTTGTTGAATATACATTCATTGTTAAAACACATTAAAATACAATGTTAAATACATAGATATAACAATAAAATGCATAAATAACACTGGAACAGCATATAAAGACAAAGAAAAAGGAAATTCAGTCAAAGAAAGAATGAAAGAAAGGAGGCAGGGCAATTGCAAATTATTCGTTAAAAATTAAATTATATTTTAATTATAAGACAAGACAAACTTATAGAGTTATCACTGGGCACAATTTTAATTTTTTGCTTAGTTAATAAGTAATAATTGAGCGAGCGAAGCGAGCGTCTCCATTTGGCTCTTTTGGCACGGACCTCTGTTTTTTTTTTTGTTTTTTTTTTTTTTTCTGTTACTGACGATATACAGGTCAGAGTTTTTCTTCGATCGAGCTGAAATTTTGCACACATGTACGTAACATTTCTGATTGTTGCAGACCCTAATTTTTTTGAAATCCATTGATTGGTTCAAATTTAAAAAAAATTAACTTTCGATTGGTTGTTTTGATCAAATTGAAATTTTGACAAGTCATTACCCCCAACATTGTACCCAATCAAACAAAGTTTCAGCCAAATCCTCCCATTGGTTAAAATTTAAAACCATCTTTCCTGTGTTTTTAGAAATTTAAACTATAACCGATTGAACGATCAACTTATAACTTCGCATGATGGTTGGGTCCAACATTATCTGCATTTTTGACAATTTTCATACTAATCTGTGTTTAAATCCAAACGTTATTGACATTTTACGGACTATTAGCGTGTTGGCTGTCAAATTCACGGCGACTTCGACTCTTCAGTTCAAGGCAAGGTAGTTAGAGCAGAAACTTTCAAACGCAAATGAAACTGATAATGACCGTTCAACAGTCGATCTGATATTGTGTAGACACACTTATATCATATGAGTGGTCTCAGGTATATTTTTTGAAGGAGATCCTGTGATTTTTGAAAATTAACACGGAACAGTTCAATCATAAAGGTTCAATTGATCAACTTAAAGCTTTGCATGGTTATTTGGACCAATATTTTAGGAATGTTTTGAGATTTCTATACAAATCTGTGGCGAAATTTTAGAATTATTGGCTTTTAATGACATTTTCGATAGACAGAATTTCGGTTCGAGGTGTTGCGCGTATCCGTGCTCGCTCATCAACGCGTTACTCAGATTCATTGGTTAAAATTTAAATAAATATCTCCTGATAGGCTGAAAAATGAAAACGGTCTTCGATAATTCTGATCAAACTCATATTTTGCATGATCATTAAGACCAATATTGTCTCTTATTTTACAAAATTTCATCCCAATCAGTTAAGAACGTATGAAGTTATTTACATTTTTAATATCTGTCAGTAATGAAGTATCGAAATGAATGTTTTCCAGTGCCAATTGAAAATTGATTCTGATTTGCTTTATGAACCAGGTGCTTAGATGCTATTTTAAAGTTTCGATGAAAAGCATACACTTTTAAGTTGATATCATAATCAATTCCATATGGATGTATATGTTTTCTGTGCGTTGTGTACGCATTTCCGGTTCGAGAATTTGCACGTACCCGTGCTCGCTCATCAACGCGTTACACTGAGCGTTTTCCTAGTTATTTTATTTTGGTTGAAAATGAGCAATTTTCTCGTCTCGGTGGGAGACATATAAAATTTTATTTAAAAAATGTGCCAACTGATAACCGTAAGTTTGTCTTTTATCAAATCATGTTTAAACAGGTTTGGTCTCCAATCGTATAGGAAATTTCATAGTTTTACTCGGTTTTGGTGCATAAAAGCGCCTAATTAACAGGGCACGAAGCAAAAATTAAAAAGTGCTACTAATATACAATCAGTCTGATCATGTGAACATCCTATCAAAGTTACACCTACTTATGAAACACACAAAATGAAAATATCCCACTAAATATAAAATATTATTTGGATTAATTTACTTTATTTATTGAAACACATTAAAATTTACTAAAAATAAACTTCTCTCATGGTAGCTACTACAGAAAGCACCACATGTCATATTGTCTGTTTTTGGTGCCAATGGTATTCCAGGATTCTTACCTTCTTGATGATGAGTGCCAGTGGATTTATAATGTAGATGGCTAAGGCGAGAGACAGGAACAGAGCGCCCACAGCCGTGGTTATCCGCAACGCTGCGAACAAAGACATTTATAAATCCATGTTTATGATGCAAAGATAGGACGACAGGTCGGTCACTAGTCGGCGCTAGCGTCGAGGGAGGTCACTTTTAAATCAAAGTATTTCTTGCTACACAGACCGGAAATTGTGGATAATTATTACTTAGATATTGTAGTTTAATAATGATATTTTGATCGTGTAGTGACAGCTGTCACTATGATTTTTGTTTCCGAGGTTCTCTTGAAGCACTGCATAATGGAAACAATGAAACAACTGAGGGGGTGTCGTCTCGCAATGACATGGATTTTGATTTAGAAATTAAGATATCTTTTTATTTTCAAACATGTTATAATATTAGAGTAAAAAATGGATATCTAAACAGAAAGTAACTTCTTATGCCTGTCAAAAATGTTTGACGTGCCTCGATGGTATAGCGCCATGCAAGCGGGAGAAAATTTGGCCAATGCCCTATCACGTCTTACTTACTATTGTTTTGTAGTTTATACCATTGATTATGAAACAAAATATACATCTGATGGAATACCATTCAGCTAGTATAAACCCTTGCCTCCATACAGATGATAAAAATAAATATTCTTGACCTTTTTCGCCAAATTAACTCATGAAGTGTTGCAATTTTTACTTTATATGTATCACTTATCGGTAATATTATATTTTCGAATGGCAGTCTTATTCTAAAAAAACGTTACTGATGTGTAATGTTATCAATTAATATCACTATTTTCAATATTTTGTCATTCTTCTTGCGGTTTTAGGATAATTTTTAGTAAACTGTTCATGGGTTATTGCATGCCATTTAAGTTTTCAAATGTAAAAGTAAAAATTCAATCAAGAATTGATTGTCCTACGGCAAGGTACAAATAATTGTTTGCTTATTGTGGTGGGTTAGTTTCATTAATATGATGGTATGTTTTACTGACAATTCTTATTTTTGTTCTGCGATCACATAAAATGATAACTTCCTTGTCACTGTGACAAGTCCCTAGAAGACCGTGAATAACATTGAGATGAGAAGCTTGTCACCGTGACAAGAAAGTTATCATTGTTATGTGATCGCACCCCTGAACCCTCTTAAGGGGGCTCAACAGTTAAGTCATATCTTCCAAATGAGCTGATTTTTGGCAGAGGTATCAATAATCACTGTTTACACGATACCGTGAAATATGAACAACTTCTCGTGTCTAGATTTTGAGATATTGTCGTTTTAAATTCCTATTTTTAACATTTAGGTAGTCTTCCCTAGACCATTAAAATCATGACGATTTCCATGCTATTTTTAGAATTTGAGTTTAACTGAGGTTTAACTTTTTTCCCTGATTTCTAGATAGATAGTTGGACATTCTATTAGGGAAAAAAATTGAAAACAATACCAACGTGTGCTATTTTAAAAGTTATCAACCAAAAACTAAATGATTTCCCTATACCTCCTGTGTTACAGTTTTGTTCATTCTCGGAAGGCAATAAATTGAAACCTCGCTATAAGACAGGAGTTGCAAGTTTAATGACATTTTATGATTCTTTTATACTTAAATATAGTTAAAATGTAGGAAAACGTTTTTTAAACTTAAAATTTCAAGAAAAAATATTTTTGTATACGTATCAAAGGTTCTACCTTAAGACATCACTCTTATTAAAAAAAGAACACTGCCTTATTGAAATGTGAAAATGATCAATTTCTTTCAGCCGATAATGACCTTCAAGTAGCTCTGCAAAGTCATTCAACTAGAAATCGTCATTTTTACAAGTTTTATTTTCAAGAATTAACTCTTCCTTAATAAAGGTAGAATAACAACGCTCATTCGCTCAATTACTTGCAGGAAAATTATAATTCAAGATAATTAATGGAAATGATTCGCATAATCATTGTTATAGCTGATTAGACAAAACAATTAACAATGTCACCATAGAAACTGACCGACTGTATTAGTGATGATGAAGTGATAAACGTCAGTGATCAAAACAGTTTTGCAAGTCACCGGCCCTCTGCATACAAATAGCAATCAATCTAAATAACTAATAACTATACACGTTTGGGAACGCTGGTAGCTTCTGTAAGGAACAAATGTTATCAGGACATTCGGAGGTGACTATAGTGTAGTCTTAACTTTGTAAAAATGAAATTGAAGGTGTCCAGGACCCTGACTTTTAAAGCTAACACCACTCTGGGTCGGACCCTTTAACATTATTTTCCCACTAAAACAGGGCTATACCTATGGATGGGCCAGTTACTACTATTAAAGTAGTACCATCGATATTCCACGTAATTCAAGTCAGTGACTCACAAATTAAGGTGGCTGGATCGATCGATATCATAGTCTCAGATCTTCATAATTTTGTTTGTACTTATTGATAACCATGCCGTACACAATCCCTGAAAAAATTTAACACTTCTCGTGTCTAGTTTCTGAGATAATTTGAGTTTTCTCCCCCATGTTATCTTATGGCAGCCAAGTAAAATCGTGTCATATTTAAGCTAAAATAGAGTTCTAATCTTTTTGTATCGTTAGATTTTAACAAAAAAAATCTGGTAGACATATGGACATACTATCAGGAAAAAATTGAAAACAATACCAACGTGTGCTATTTTAAAAGTTATTAACCAAATTCGAAATGATTTCCCTATACCTCCCATGTTAAGTGGCGCGATCACTCGATATGTCTTTTGAGAATGATCAAAACCTTACCTCCCACCATCATCTCCCATCACCTCCATCACTAAACCATCATCTCCCAATAATCTTCATCATCGATCCTGAATATAGTGAGAGCAAGCTCACCGAAAAGTCGACAACGGCCCTTTTCAGGGCCAACATTAATACAGAGCATCACTGAAGAAAATCTACAAGCATCTTCATCATTTGTCTGAAGGCATTGACAAATTTGAAATTAATAGGATCAACCAAGCAGAAGTTTCTTTTAAATTTGAACCAATCAACGGATTTCCAAAAAAAAAGTTTGGGTATGCATTAACCTCAGTGTTGGTTCTTACTTCTTACATGTGTGTAAATATTTCAGCTCAATCGAAGAAACGGTGTGACCTACGCAGGGCAGAAAAAATTAAAAATATGATATAGGTGTATAGGTGTTCAATACCTAATTAAAAAAACACCCCGCGTAAAAATACCAGTTAAGTCTTGTCAACTATGACAAAAAATATTAAAAATTCGGCACTGGTGTAGTGATATCAAAAAACCTATACGTGCCAGAGAAGCGAAAAGAAGAATCATCAATAGAGACAGTTTAAAAACACATGATTATTTATAAGTCATAAAAACAAATGTGTCAAGTATTAATGCGAATTTAAATTAATGGTCTCTTACTAATTTAAATATCAGAATGAACAAAGGAAATGATCCTTGATTATAATTCGAGCGACCTTCATCTGTGATCGACACATATTTCAAATGCTTAGTCATGTTCCTGTTCAATATTAGGTCATGTGTTTCACGTCTATTTAATTTCATGCCCAAACTTGATGGATATACGAGGGCGGTGGGGAGGGGGGGGGGGGGGGGGGTAATTATTTTCGCGGAATCAAAGGATTACAGGAGGATGTGCCAAATTTACAATCATCTAATCAGTGTTGTGATTAGATTATTTTTATCTAGATAAAGATAAAGATACCCTGCTAAAAATTTATCTAGATAGGATAATTGATAAATGTCAAAGAAATCATCTAGATAATAGATAAAGATAAAAAAATTATCTAGATAATTGTAATAAAAAATATATAATTTTTTTACCAAATTTTTCTGTTCCCTAATTGTTTTCGAATCCTAAATTCGGAATTCGAGTTTTAATAAAATGGGGCCGTCAAAACAAGCCAATAACTAATAGACTAAACAAAGATGTTTTTCGTTTTTCATATCATCTGACATTTGGGGATCGTGCATGTTCATACACACTAATGCATTTTGAATTTTATATTTTTTTATCTAGATAATTGCCAATAGATAACAATATTTTTAATTATCTAGATAAGATAATAGAAAAAAAATAATTATCTAGATAATTATCTAGATAATTTTATCTAGATAAGTCACAACACTGCATCCAATCCTCAATCAGTGTTGCACCGTCATCAAGTTCTTTTAAAATCAATTAAAAATCATCTCAAACAGTATCGGAAAAGATTTGTCCATGGAAAACCATGGAAAACCCCGTAAACAGCTAAAATCTCATCCAAAATGGTGTGAGATTGTTGGAGGTGTTTTTCCTTGATTTTGAATGAATTTGATGACTGCGCGACACTGAATTTGACCATTTAAAATGTTTTTAGAGGTTTACTTACTTATTCGGTGATAACTTATACAATAGTGACACATTTATGCTAAAATTTAGTTTGTAGTGAAAATTATAATTTTTATTGTAAAATTTCTAATAATATATATAATAAATTTATCAGAGTTTATTTAATATAATATATTATAGATATGGTATAAAAACACTATAGTTAATTATAATTATAATGAAAGTATAATATTTTTTTCCTAAGGGAAAGATATGGATATGATATTGTAAATTACAGAGTAAATTTTATTGGTTATAGATATTACTTTTATTTCACACAAAAATAGTACATACAATCAGGGCTCAAAATAAGCACTCGCCCGCTCGCCCCAGGCGAGTTTGCTTTGCAAGTAAAATTTGACGGATACTTGCCCGAGTGGCGAGCTACTATATTGTGCATTTTACATTTTAGTATAAAATAATATTATCAAGATTTCCCGCCAAGAGTCAAGCACATTTGTAATCTTCGATCAAAAGGAATGACAATTGCTATTTATATTTCGTATTTACTAAATAAAATGTGTGAGTGTGAACAGTTCTGCTCGACCTTCATATTACTTTGGTCACTTTGGATTTATTTATGATGTTCCATCCATGATTTAATACAACATTCCGTGTGTTCTAATAGGTACAATTGTACCACGTATTCGCGTAAAACTTGAGCCTAGTGAAAATAATTTCACTGGTCCATAGAATGTCTACGAACTGTGATAATTGCAATTTTACACAAGGTATATGTGTCGTATATTGGATGACATTGCAATATTAGTTTGTCCTACACGAAAAAAGTATGCATTAACGTAGGTATAAATTATTTCATAAAACACGGGGAAATAGTTGAAAAATTTACCTATTACTTTAAAAAAATCGAAGAACCAGATTTTCAATTTTCTGATATAACCAGAGTAGATGTTTATAAGGTATTTCAAGGAATGTTACTGGTTGTTGTACTGCTAATAAGTTCTAATAAAATTTTCAAAATTTAGAAGATAATGTTAAATTGTATACCTACTTTTTATTAGTATTATTGTAGACTAAAGAATCTGGTTTATGTATAATTTATATAAATTATTCTAGAATTAAACTTTAAAAAAACAAAAATTAAGAAAAAGTTCCTAGACAATGAAAATGAGTTTTGCTTTTTTCCAAATAATCGCAGAATAGTTAAATACACTTTATAAACCTACCTACTTTAATAATGGTTATTAAGGTGGATCTTACCATTCAATATGAGTTGAAATTAGTATTGATATCAGTTTATATGCACTTAGACTGAAAAATAAAATTAATGAAAAAAAACTAGTTTGACAATTTTCCGGGAAATCTTTGGAAAATCGATTTTTAAAATACAGATAGTAATACACATGCAACTTTGTAACTATATTAAAGAATTCGCTACGATTTTGTTGTAAGTATCTTTATACTATCTACTTTGTTGAGGGTTGGTTTGTAACACCCTTTTATGTTCCCAAAAAATAAAAAATAAATGTTTTTTGTCCCCCTAAATCACACATACATAAATGTCATTTTCTGTTGCCTACATATTAAAGAAGGGTATTTCAAATATATTGCAAACTAGTTCATTACACGCGTCAAACCATCTTGAATCCAATGTCGAAAGTTTGACATTGATTGGACTTATATTTACGTCACTCTGTGTGTTTATGTGATGCTACTTATTTTGTTGTTTCCCTGGAAAAGTTTTGCGATGTCTTGGGCCGGCTAGTCGCGCCACTAGCGGTGTGTATCTCAAGTGCTGACACCCGCATGCCTGCGCGGGGGAGGGGGGAAGTCTGTTAGGTCTCGGCGAGGGTCTTGGTCGGTCTTGGTCGGCCTTTGTCTGGTCAGGTAGTGAGCATAAACTGTTTATGGCTGGGGGGATGTATTGGTTTACATTTCGCGGTAGCTGAATCTGATGAATGACTGACTTTGCTCACGCGGCAAAGTGTGATTGGACTGTGTTGTACAAAACTAATTTTCTAATTAGTAGACAAGGAATGTCAATAATAATAATAATAATATAAGGAATAAAGTATAAGGACACATGTTTTGTGAGTCTACAAACTTTTGTGGACATACAATTTTTTTTTGATCTGATAAAATCTGAACATCTGATAAAATCTGATCTGAACATCAGATTTTGTTTGATCATTGGGTTTGATCTGATGTTCACGTCCCCTACCCCATGCCCCCCGCGCCCCCTGCCAGGGAATAAAGTGGGATTGATTTGGTATCATCAGTCAAATTGCAATTGATTGAGTTTGATTACATAATTCCAAAAATGTTCAACGCAATGACGATAAAATTGACTTACGGCCTTCTACCTCTGAAGTACAGATTTGTACCCATGTACCAATAATACAATTTCAATCTGTTACCATGGCGAAGACATTGTTGCCACGGCAGTATAGCTAAAGCGCTGAGTTCAAAGGTACACTTAGTAAAGAAATACCTATCAGCCAAAAGTAAAAACGGCATCTGAACGAAGCGGATTGGCTGCTGGTCATTTTCTTTGACAATCAGTCCTTGTTATTACCAATGAAATTAAAGCTAACCTATACTACTAGAGTAAGATTCTTACCTCTATGGTTGACGAGTTAGCACATACTTCATTGGATGATGCCATCAATTGAAAATCAAATTAAAATTTCCTGTTATAACTTTCGATTGCTTTGAAACTCATAGTCAAAAACTACTTGTCAGGGGCATTTGAGAGAACTGGGCATTTGAATGTAAAATTATGCACGTTCTTATATTCCATCGAAATATTATCAACTTGCACTAGGCGGGAACAACGGAGCGTAAAGTCGGATGTTTTTTTGTCTGGGGTTTAACGTCGCACTGTTCTGAAGCGAGGCTAATGGCGACGGATGAATGATTATGATGATGATTGGGAGATGATGTTGAAGAGTAGGTAAGGATGGAAGGTGGGAAGGAGGCGGTCGTGGCCTATTAGTAGGGTACCTTCCCAGCATTTGCCTGTCAACTGAGGGAATACCACGAAAAAAAACAGTCAGCAAGTCGGATGCATTGGGCAATAGATTACTGGGCATTTTACCTATTAGCTGATTTGTTTGTGATATTTTGCTATTTATTACGTTATATTTATGATTCATGTGACAATTTTTCTACTTTCAATTTATGTTGAAGACAAATTACTTTTGAAAAATAAGAAACTTGGAGGTAGGCATCTAAAAGAGTGATCACTGTTTCGCGAGTTCACTTTTTGGGCTAGGGATTCGTTTTACCAAATCAGTATTTTGTCTGACATTTCATATTATTTGGAATCGTGGAAAACAGTATAAAACATTTCGGCATTGGGACAGTTATATTGCAATGATATTATCAATATTATAGGCTTATAATGCGTAGTATATTTTATGTGTAATTATATTGTTATTTGTAATTGTGAACGAGCTGTAGTCGTTTGTAATTTACAATGATTGATTATTGATAAGCCAGTCGTAACAATGTTTGTACCGTTATGTAATTTTCATTGCCCTATAAAGGGGCGATTGCAAATAAAAAGAACGAATTATTGAGTCAGCGCATAGCTGAAAATTTAATATTTTGTCGTGTTGATAATACATTTTCGAATGTAGAATCTCGGTAGAATCAATTAGTTTGGGTAACTGAACTAATTGTGTCAATAATTGATACAAAGGTTTCTATGTAAATTTTGTCCGGAAGATCCGATGATTGTTGTAAGACATGAATTATATGAATTGCAATTAATTAAGCACCTTTGGTGTAATTATTGCAAGATGAAGCATTCAACTGAATGTAGAATTCGGTACATGAGGAGCAGAATGCCGGTAGTCAATTAGGACTAAATAATTTTTCAGCTCAAAAGCACTTCATCCCTCATTCATTGAACAATATTTGTAATGGTGTTAAATACGTATGTACCTCAATAAAACTAAATTTGTTAACATCAATCAAACAAAAGGCAATGGTTAGATCTTGATTACATCATTCCAGAAGTATGCAAGGACGAGACAATTGAGAAAATTGACTTCCGGCCTTCTACCTCTGAGTTACAGAAATATGAACAAATATGTATTCTAATGTGCCTCTGCATCCAGAGTTGAATCATTGTCCGGGCTCTTTCTTCCGAGATTCTGGAAATGTGAGATCACAGCTGCATGTTTGGGTACCAGCCGTAACTCACCAACCGTAACCAAACGTAACGTCACCAGCCGTGACTGTTTATGAGTTTGTGAGACAGAGAGACAGAGATAGATACATCTCTCTCTCTCTCTCGCACTCACACAAAGAATGTTACAACCGGAGAAATAGGTTTGCTTATAAAAGCAATACATCCGTGCTCAACGAGCTCTCTGAGAGCACTGCGCTGATGGCGGTAGAACTTGGCATCATATAGGTCGGTTACAAGAAAAATTGAATTTATTTTCTCTTTTGTTATTACTTATTATATGTATTTATTTTCATGATAGGTATTCCTTTTTTCAAGATTTAAAAAGCCTTGTTTATATTATCATTCTTAAAATTCTACGTAAAAAGTTAACAATTATTTAATATTTTTTTGATATTGAATATCTTTGATATTGAAATAATTGATTGAAACCATCATTCATTGAAGTATTCACTTATCCAGATTTTGGCAAGGTTTAATAATATGAATATATTTGAATACAACAAAGTGAGAGATATTTCAAAAAAATCACCCAAAATAATAATTTGTTTATAAGTGATTATGTTATTATTAACATTCCCGATCATTACTCAAAAACCGGTTCCTCCCATATTTGAATGACTACTATTGAATTTCAAATAACCTGTTCCTTGAGTCAAGGTTATAAACTTCTAATTGCATTTATATGTCACGTGCCATGAAATAAAACAAACAGTCGTTATTGAATTGAGAGTAAAAGAAATCCATGAATTTATCCTTGACAGTTCGTCATCATAATCATCATCATCAATCATTCACATGTTCGGAGTCATGCAGAGCTGCAGAATCATTATTCATTTATTTCATCTTTTCTATTCTTTTATTCTGCATGATTTTGCTTCGTGCATGATTAATAATGATGATGATGATTTAGAATATGTTATAGCATAGAATAATAAATGTTTATTAGAAATAATATAGAAATAATACTTTTATAGATGTGTGGATGAAGGTGGTCGTGGCCTATTTTTAGGAAACCTTCCCAACATTTACCTCTCGACTGAGGGAAATCATGAAAGAATCCCTCAGTCACGAGGGACGACTGAGGGAATCGAACTCGGACCTACATCATAAAATACTAGGAAAACGCTCAGTATAACGCGTTGATAAGCGATCCTTAGTACTGCATGCGATTTAATATGCGTGTCAAATATGTCCAACAGGAATTCCGTATCAACGCACAGAATCATTTACATCCATATTGAAATGAAATATGATCCACTCGATCAACATAAAAGTATCTGTTTTCTATTGAAACTTAAGAATACCAATCTATACACTTTGGTATATAAAGCAAATCAGATTCAATTGTGCAGTGGAAAACATTCATTTCGACACTTCAATTCTGCAATAAGTGCATATTTTCTTGACTGATTGGGCTGAAAATGAGTAAAATATGAGAAAATGTTGGTCTTAACGACCATGCAAAATATGAGTTTGATCAGATTTATCGTAGACCATTTTGATATGTCAAACGGTGGGGCAAACTACAAATCAAGATTCCGATGAAATTAATAGACCGATTTTGCTGCAAATCATTTCTGCACTGGTAAAAGAATCTGTTGTGAAAATTGTCCAGATCTGTTACTTCGTTTAAAAGTTAATGCGAAAAACACAGATAAACAAATAAACAAAATAAGAGATTTTTGCCAAAAGTTTCAAGTGGGGACGCTCGCTCCGCTCGCTTGACAAAATTATTTTTATAAAATATGGGATGCATAATTATTTGTAAAAAATCTGAACATATCAATTTAATTTAAATCTAATTTTTTTATTGTTTTATAAAAAAAAGTAAAAAGCTTTTTTTCCCTGCCTATTCTACTAAACAACTAACATACATTCGAAGGTACACCATATTTAAGAGCCAATATTTTGATAGTCCACAAAAGCAATCGCCTGATATCACCTCTGTATTCAATGTTTCCCCAAATATGATTGCATAGCTTTACGTATCCATGTTCATTTTCATTAAATTTGTATTTATTATAATATTCATTCAATTTACAATTTGTTTGTACTACATCTTGAATAGCAAATAAAAAAGCAATGCACAACATTCATTTATTTATAAATTGAACAAATAATTATACCCACGTAGGCCACGACCTGAGTATGGGTCTACTTCAACATACCTAAATGCATTTCAAGATGCATTTACATAATTCATTTTCAAGGTTTTTATACCTAATGCATACGTGCAAAGGTAATGTTATGGTGGATCACTTGAAGAATGTCCTTCACAGATAATTTAGAACAATTTTATATAATGGTTGAAGAATAGATAAGGATCGACCGAGTAGTTAACAAGGAGGTTCCAGGTTATAACCTATATATAACCTTGTATATATAACCCATATACCGGGTGGCGCAAAAAAAATCCCCCTGATTGAGAGGTCACTATATCAAAACTATTTTAGATAGGATTCTGAAATTTTTACACATATTAGAAAACATAAAAAAATTTAATATTTGCAAGTTTCAAAAACATAACTATTGTCGGAAAAAAGTTACAGCTGGTCAAATTTGATTGTCAAAAAATTGATTAAACGGAGCTCAAATAGCGCGCATCGAGAAAACTTCCAATGGCCGGGACGCTGTTTCTTCAAAACTAGGTACTATATCAAGCTGAAAATTTCAAATTATATTAAAAATATATTAAGATCGATTGTGTAAAAGTTTTAGTCAATTTAAATGAATGGAACGAAAATTATGGAATCTTGAAGTTGAGCGTAAAATCAGAAAAAGAAGATTATTTCTAAACCTTTATTACACACGTTATAAAAGTGATTCTTTTCCCACTATTCTGTTTTCAAGCTCAACTTCAAGATTCCATAATTTTCGTTCCATTCATTTAAATTGATTGAAATTTTTACACAATCGATATTAATCTATTTTGAAAATAATTTGAAATTTTCAGCTTGATATAGTACCTAGTTTTGAAGAAACAGCGTCCCGGCCATTGGAAGTTTTCTCGACGCGCGCTATTTGAGCTCCGTTTAATCAATTTTTTGACAACTAAATTTTAACAGCTGTAACTTTTTTCTACAACAGTAATGTTTTTGAAACTTGCACATTTTAAATTTTGGTATGTTTTCTAATATGTGTACAAATTTCAGAATCCCATCTATAATAGTTTCGATATAGTGACCTCTCAATCAGGGGGATTTTTTTTTTGCGCCACCCGGTATAAGCTGGAACCTTCTTGCTAGTAAACAACTCGAAATTTTAGTAAACATATGTTTTTTTATATATTTTTTATTTTTGTTTGTTTGATTTTGTTTTTCTATTTTTTATTATTTTGACTTTTTGATTTTTTCTATTTTCAAATGATTTTTTGATTTATGTTACCTTTTTTAAATTTTTTCTGCCTTTTTAGATTATTTTTATTTTTGTTAGCTTTTTATATTTTTTTTATTTTATTATTTAAACTTGTATCTTTGATATTTTTTATTTTTTATATAACTTTATTTTATTTTAATGTGATTTTTGTATTTTTTCAGATTTATTTTTTATTTGTTTTTAAAGTGTACCTACCTTCTCTGTTTTTTTAGTTGTTTACCCCTCGAGATGAACGGGGTGAAGGAGGCAGTCGTGGCCCATCAGTAGATCACTATCCCAGCATTTTTGTGTGTGTATTTTTTAATTTTGTACGAACTTTTAGATTTTTTGATTCTTTCGATTTTTTATTTTTTAACTACCTACTTTATTTGTTTTGAGTTTTAATGATTTTGATGTGATATATTTTTTATTTCTTTATTTTTTTTTACCTTTTTTAAATTTTTTCTGCCTTTATAGATTTTTTTTATTTTTTTATTTTTATTAAATCATGTTTTTTCGATATTTTTTATTTTAATGTGATTTTTGTATTTTCTGATTTATTTTTTATTTGTTTTCAAAGTGTACTTTGTTTTTTGAGTTGTTCACCCCTCGAGATGGACGGTGTGAAGGAGGCAGTCGTGGCCTATCAGTAGGTCACCTTTCCAGCATTTGCCTCTCGACTGAGTGAAACCTGAACGCCCCAGACAAAGGAATCTGAATCCCTGAGACAACTGAGTACAGCAAAAACAAAACTGCTTCGTCACTTTGAAAATAAAATTATCAATCTTATGAACACAGTTATGAGTAAAAAATACACGGTCGTATAAAACTCCTCAACTCTGTTTTTAATGTCATCAGCTATAAACAGGGCAAGTTGTTTATAGTTTCCACGATAAACGCGAAATATTTAGAAACATGAATTTTCTGTCATATCTTTACGTTTCATACACTCCTGATTCCAAATATATGTATCTTTACCTCGCGAATTTTCGCGAAATTTGTGTTTTGACGCGAATATTGACGAATTCTCGCGATTTCACGCGATTTTGTCCCAAACCTACGTGTTTTGCAACATTTCCCGATTCCAAATATATATATTTTACGAAAATTTCCTCGATCTGTGTCAAAAGTACCACGAAATTGAAAGAATCACACTGTTTTCTTCGTAAGCCAGCTGTCAGTGTCAGCCAAAGAGTGTATGGGGGTGCCAGCTGATTGGCTGCTGAGCATGGAATGACGCATCTACATGACCTTGAACAGGGGTGCGCATGCGCACGCGCCGAGTCTCGCTAGTGAGAGGGGGGTTGGTAGTATTGCGGCTCGCTCGCGCGTCATATTTCACACTTATTCTTACAAAAATCATTTTTTTCCATTTCACCACCAATCGCGAAAATTAACACCACCAATTCACCACTTTCAGAATGTTGAAAACGAATTTTGGCTTTTTTTATCACCACAAACAACTGGCTCTGGCTATAAAGATTGTTAATTGTCTTGTTCAACATCAATTTAAAATCGAAACGCGTCAAATCTATGTAGCCTTTTCATATAAAAGCACAGCTGAAAGTGAATTTATGTGTATTTTTCATAACTCGCCTGATCCATATGATATTTTTTACGTAATTTCAGTGTAATTTAAACATATTTTGGGACCCCTAGAAAGGAAAACTTTAACTTTAACCTTGATTTTATAATTGAGCGAGCGAAGCGAGCGTCTCCTTTTGGCTCTGTTGGCACGGACCTCGGTTTTTTTTTTTTGTTTTTTTTTTGTTTTTGTTTTTGGCTGCTAATAGCCGATACACAGGTCGCACCGTTTCACCGATCGATCTGAAATTTTGCACACATGTAAAACCAACCTTCTCTGTTTGCAGACTCTAATTTTTTTGAAATCCATTCATTGGTTGAAATTTAAATAAACATCTCCTGATAGGCTGAAAAATGAAAATGGACTTCGACAAATGTGATCGACCTTATATTTTGCATGGTCATTAACACCAACATTGTCTCTTATTTTACAAATTTTCAGCCAAATCCTCCCATTGGTTAAAATTTAAAAAAATATTTCATGTGCTTTTTGAAATTTAAGCCAGAACCGTTTGACCGATCATTTTAAAATTTTGCATGATCATCAGGTCCAACATTATCTGTATTTTTGACAATTTTCAGACTAAACTGTGTTTAAATTCAAAAGTTATCGACAGTTTAAGGATATTTTGCGTGTTGGCTATCATATTTCTCGAATGTCATATTTCACGGAATCTTTGAATCTTCACTTCAAGGTTGTTAGAGCAGAAACTTTCAAACGTATTATGAAACTGATAGGACCGTTTAACATTTTTTTGAACGAGATCCTGTAGGTTCAATCGATCAACTTAAAACTTGGCGTGGTTATTGGGACCAATATTTTAGGAATTGTTGGAGATTTTCATACAAGTCTGTGACGAAATTCAAGAATTATTGGCTTTTAAGGACATTTTCGATAAACATAATTTCGGTTCGAGGTGTTGCGCGTATCCGTGCTCGCTCATCAACGCGTTACTTAGAGCGTTTTCCTAGTAACTCTGCAAAACGAGTACCAGTGTCTCAGCATGCAATATGCCGTATCAATCACGTGACATTGTTTATGAGGGGGGTGGGTGGGGGAGGGGTGTACATGCGATACCGGATACCAGGTACCAGATTTTATTTCATATTTTGTGTCTGAACTGAAGGTATCGACGATAGGTGACATTTTCTTTTTAATCTTTTTGTTTGTTATTCAAGCCACTGAAGTAAAACATTAAAATCACTTCAATCGACAAAAATGTCTGATGACTAAGTTTTTATAAATACAAATAAATAATTAATGATTTCAAATTTATAATTATCTAATGCAGTTTGAAAAATTTTACAATTATCTCCTTACGAATATTTTGTCATTTTTTTTTAATACTCAGTTAATTAATAAGCTAATTTAATTTAAAAACTAAGAATTACATATCTTGATCACGACTATACAATAACAACCAGCCTCGAGGCTATTTAAAATAGCGTCCTAATTCTATACAATTTGACAGACGTTTAATGAAATAATTGCTTCTGTAAATTGTTTTATAGCGGGGCTCTAATTAGTGAAATTATCTTGCAGAAATACGCTGTGTTTAAGTTTATAGACGCAGTTAATTACACTCCAATATAAATTTCACGAACAAAAACAGCCATAACAGCAGTAATTATATATGCATTGTTGCGTTATGAGATACGAACAAATGAGCGATACGTGATGGAGCCACTTTTGGCTGGAAACTTTGAAGACATTCTTTTTATTTAGAAGTTCGTGTTTCCATAGGGCAGTGAAAAAGGAGTACAAACAACTAAAGCAAATTTAATATATTTACATAAATATCCCCATTTTGGATAGTACCAAACAATCCACCAGAGGTCAGTCGTGTTCCTTATTTTCACGAATACGTGCCATACGGAACACTGTAAGCAAAGATATAAACACGTTTTGGTCTAAAATTGTCACTCTATATTGTAATTAGCAGTACTTTAGCATAATTATGTAAAGCGCCAAATAATTAAAATCCTCGCTATTAAATACGGCGCATACCTGTCGGCAAGAAGAGTAGTAATGGGTGGAAATGGGTAGAATGGGTAGAAAACATTTAGTTTTCAAAATAATGGTTTGAGAACATACAAACTAGGTTGAATGTATAGGTACTGAGTTTAATGAGCGAGCGAAGCGAGCGACTCCATTTTACTCTTTTGACACGGACCTCTTTTTTTTTACTTTTGGCTGTGGAGCAATTGAAGTCACACCGTTTCACCAATCGATCTGAAATTTTGCACACATGTGGAGACAACCTTTCCTGTTTGAAGACCCACATTTTTTGAAATCCATTCATTTGTTAAAATATAAATAAATATCTCATGATAGGTTGAAAAATGAAAATGGTCTTCGATAAATCTGATCAAACTCATATTTTGCATGGTCATTAAGACCAACATTGTCTCTTATTTTACAAATTTTCATCCCAATCAGTTAAGACGGCTTGGTAATGAGCGTGGCCTTGACGAGTTTTTTAATCGATTTTTATCAATATCTTTTTCCAGTGTTATTGTGAATAAAATAGGGCTGTGGACGTGAATTCAGAACAGTTCAATGAAAATAATTTCATAGTTTGGAATAAATTATTATATTTTTTTGTCTAACAGGTGTTGGACGTCCTTTATGCACAGCCCCTTTCTGGAAGCAGACTAATGACGTGTATTATTGATTAATTATTATGCGAGTATTCTTCCAACAATGTCAATGGATTCCACTTGCAACAAAGCATTAAACTATAAGGTCAAACATTTCAGTGCAATTTGATATTATCTACTGACCATTCTAATGAAGATAATCATCATAACCGGTTTGGTGTAATATATTCACTTTGTACCTTTTAAATGCTTGGCAAGTTTGACTGCATCCAATGGTCCAGAGTAATGTTTTGAAGGGCGCCATCAGCAATCATGGTCAATTAGTCGATTAATAGGTATAAGTAAAATGTATAGCACATACGGATTTAGAGATACGAAGGTACCAGCATATACATTAGCAATTTAACCTTCGTACCCGGAAGCTCTTTACATTTTCGTAAGCCTCAGAAATATTACTTGAATAAGGTTTTATGTTATTGGTAGGTTACAGTTGTTTTGACTTTTGTGCTATCATTATTTGTAAAATTGTATGTAACTGAGTTACAGAAATATCGTCGCTTTTCGACTCCAGACATAGGTAAATATTTTCTAAATCGAGTTCGAATCGCTAAAATGTTGATATTGAGGAAAAATCAATTCTTTGCAATGCAATGGTAATTATAAATTAACGAAAATTGCAATTTACTCAAATTTACTTTAAAAATAGCTAATATCTCTATAATTAAAAGTTTACAACAATAAGACGACGAACAAAACCTATAGAGACAGATAATGGAATTTAACATTCAAAATCTCTCGATCTAATAATCATTTATAGGTACAGTACTTCAGACAATAGTACGAAACTGTAAAACTCTTCAAACAAATTACCAAAATTGATGTTAAACCATTTTAAACTTATTTACTTTCTTGATGTTAATCGCAATGATACGAAGACAATAAACAAAGTAATTCATTTAACTTGAAAAATATATACCTATAGTGTATAGCAAATTTAGGTAAATGCTCGACAATTTAATTATTCTAATTACGTACTACACACACCTACCAACATAATATTCGTTTAACGTTTTTAAAAATGTCTTCGAATTTCAAACACAAAATATGACAATCACAATGCATAAAATAATTTAGTAAGTTATGTTCACTTTTATAAGTGTCAAAATTCTTTATTAATAATTACATAAAAATACAACTTGTCACTTAATATGTCTCATAGCCAATTGACAAGTCTGGGGCAATACACTTAAAAATAATACATAATTTATATATTGAAATAGAAAAGGTTTGAAAAACACATCCACAAAGTAGACATTACATTTGATTCCTCACAATTGAATTTTGGAAATTAAAATTAAATACCCTACTTCTAATACAATTAATTGAAATTAACTAATATGAAACATTTCGACTAATTTAATTTCCTGATTTGACAATTTTTAAATGCTTGCCAATTTGTACCAATTATTAAATTCACGCTATTTCATGTGCTATTTCGGTGGCAGGCTTGATAGTTGGCAGGCTTGACCCCTCCTATGGTTAAACCATGGATGTTTAAATAGTATTGGCGTAACGTTGGCTCGTTAAAGGCTAGGCCACAATTGTCGTAATGCTTAATGTTTAACGTTTAGTGTTTAGTGCTTAATGTCTAATGTGTAAGGAGGGCCACAATAGGGTCTTATTTCAACTGCAGGAGCACTAGTAGCACTACAAAATGCATGTAATTTCCAGAGCCACCTGCAGTTTTACAGCCTTCATTTGAAACAAAAATCTGCTATAAAAGTTCGGAAGTTACTTATCTAGTGGAGCGGTCGCTCCACGCCAGCCAAGTCGTACGGCGCGCACACTCTCATATAAAGGCTGGAGCAAACCCACTTTTACTGTAAGCATCAAAGTGGCATTTTCGGCCTACTGGATCATAAAATTGGGAAATCTCACATTGTTGCGAAATATCTTAATTTCGAGCTATGGCCCACCCCACCACATATACCAAATTTGGGAACAATAGGTTACGCCCTTTGCGAGCTAGAGGACCGTGAAAATCGTGTTTTAGGGCGGTTTTCAGTAATAATCTCAGTAGTAGGCTGGAGCTAGAATCCGGTAAACAGGCCACAGCCTAAACGGCTGAACCAATTGATCTCAAATTTTTACCACGTGTGCACTTTTGGCGTCTGATTTGCCCTCCCTCCCTTGACTTTTTTTGTGCCGCCATTTTGAAACCGAAAGTGACATCATATCTCGACAACGGCTAAACCGATTGGAACGAAAATAGCACCAAACGATTTGGACGGTCAACTATATGTATTATCAATAGCAACAGACTAAAATTTATGTTAACGAAACCGGAAATGACGTCATGAAATTTGCAATACATCGATTGGCATTTCGGCAACAAATTTGATCCGATTATTTTGATATTTATGTAACGTATGTACTTTTGATATCTGAATTGACTTGTTATAAAACCAACCTGAAGCCGCCATTTTGAACCCGGAAGTGACATCATATCTCAATAACGGCTAAATAGATTTGAACGAAACCAGCGCTAAACAATTTACACGGTCAACTTCATGTATTATCATCAATAATATTTGCAGTTTACCATACCAAAACCGGAAATGACGTCACATATTTAAAAATCTCACAAATTTACATTTTGATGCAAGACATATACTATTTAAGACAGATTATAATAAAATGTAATCATGTTTAAATTATAATTCAAGTGGTCAGTGATTTTAGCAGCCATTTTGAAACAGGAAGAAACGTCATATCTCGAAAACTGGTTGACATATCGGTATGAAACTAGCGCCAAACGATTCGGAAGGCCATCTCTATGGAATAGGAACAGTCAAACAAGAATTTTCCTATTTATGAGACCGGAAATGAAGTCATTCAAATTTATTAATTATTATAATCCCCTCCTATATAATAAATACATATTCAGAAAGTTAAAATTGATACACATCATTTATAGTTATAAATTCTATGTGGCAGTGCAGAAAGTTCAGCAGCCATTTTGATAACCGAAGTATTGCCTTATCTCGGAACTTGGTTGACCGATTGGAATGAAACCTGTGCTTCATGAAAATAGCTAAATTGTAAATGGTGATTTTTTTTTTAAAGATTTAGTATTTGTTCATTCGATTGTCACAAGTTGTAAGAATAAACTAAAAAAAGGAGTGATATCCCCATAAAAAAACACTTCGTGTAAAAATAACAGCCAAGTCTCTTCAACTAAAAAAATAATATGAAATCTAAAAATTCTGCACTGAAAAGTAGTGATATCAAAAAATGAGCCAAGTCAAAACTTTATTTGAAAATCAAAAAATACTTGGAGCATCGTTTTTTTAGGGCATTATAGGTATACTATGTATATGTATATTTGATGTATATTTTATAATTGGCCTATACTACCAAGCTATTTATATATACGATGCGCCAAGTATTTTTTGATTTTCAAATCAAGTTTTGACTTGGCTCATTTTTTGATATCACTACTTTTCAGTGCATAATTTTTAGATTTCATATTATTTTTTTTAGTTGAGACTTGGCTGTTATTTTTACACGAAGTGTTTTTTATGGGGATTTCATATAGTTTAATAATAATCTGCCACTTATCTGCAATTTTAACTGTAGTTACAAGTTCTGAATTTCTCCACGGCGCGCAGCAGTAGTTGAGATTGTCGTAAGGTTTTGTTGTAAGAAATGAATTGTATTCAATTCTTATACCACTGTGACTAAACACTAATCACTATAACATATTGTGGCCCATATCACATAAACCCTATCATCCATTTCTCTTAGACATTAAACATTAAACACCATTAAACATTATGCATTACGACAATTGTGGCCTAGCCTTAAATAAATACAACTGAGAAAATCAGAAAAAAATGGTATTATTATATATATACCGGGTGGCGCAAAAAAAAAATCCCCCTGATTGAGAGGTCAATATATCTTAACAATTATAGATTGAATTCTGAAACTTGTACACATTTTAGAAAACATACCAAAATTTAATATGTGCAAGTTTCAAAAACATTACTATTGTAGGAAAAAAGTTACAGCTGTTCAAATTTGGTTGTCAAAAAATTGATTATACGGAGCTCAAATAGCGCGCGTCGAGAAAACTTCCAATGGCCGGGACGCTGTTTCTTCAAAACTACCCACGATGTCAAGCTGAAAATTTCAAATTATATTGAAAATATATTAAGATCGATTGTGTAAAAATTTCAGTCAATTTGAATGAATAGAACGAAAATTATGGAATCTTGAAGTTGAGCGTAAAATCAGAAAATGAAGATTATTTCTAAACTTTTATTACACACGTTATAAAAGTAATTATTTTCCCATCTATTATGTTTTCACGCTCAACTTCAAGATTCCATAATTTTCGTTTCATTAATTCAAATAGCTTGAAATTTTTACACAATCGATCTTAATCTATTTTAAATATAATTTGAAATTTTCAGTTTGATATCGTACGTAGTTTTGAAGAAACAGCGTCCCGGCCATTGGAAGTTTTCTCGATGCGCGCTATTTGAGCTCCGTTTAATCAATTTTTTGACAACCAAATTTGAACAGCTGTAACTTTTTTCCTACAATAGTAATGTTTTTGAAACTTGCACATATTAAATTTTGATATGTTTTCTAATATGTGTACAAATTTCAGAACCCTATCTATAATAGTTTCGATAAAGTGACCTCTCAATCAGGGGGATTTTTTTTGCGCCACCCGGTATATGTGTGAATTATTTTTTTCGTTGATAACCTCAGATAGGTACAAAAAAACTTTATTCATATAAATCTACATTTCGCCTAGGTCCTGCTAGGCATCTTCAGGAAATTAATATTTATATAATATATAGGAGGAGATATATTTACCGGCCTTGTTGGGTTATTCAGATTCGTTGCTATTATCACTTGAGGAACTACGATCATCTTTTTCATGATGTCCTTTAACCATTTTTAAAGTAAAATTGACAATATAGTAAGTCCAAACCAAATGTAATATGAACAGTATCGTAAGCAAAGAGTTCAGTAAATAGTACATGGGACACATATAAACACTAGATGCATCAAACATTGTACTGGATAGAATCCAATACGGATAAACTATGCATCGAGTAAGAATCCACACAATAAAAAAAAACACGAAAAGAACATAAAAAGATATTTGGAGTTTTAAGTAAATGCATAATTTTCCAGCTTGTAAAAATATATCGGCTATGTCATGGACTAGTAGAACTAATGTAGAGTATCTGTGTAAATTCGTCACCCATGTACCACAAAACAACAGAATAGTCACGACGTGGTGAACAAACATTTGCCAGTAGTCTTTGCGCTGGACATCGAAGAACTGGCTGATGATCGCTGATAAATAGTAAGATAACTGGAGCATAAAGTACCACCAGATATCTGTTGTGACTCCATGATTTGGGTAGTTGATGTAGCAGTGGTCGATGTCCCAAAACCAAGGTTTTCCCCACAGGCAAATAAATCCAAATGTAAATGACGATGTGTAGTAGAAACAAGTCCAGGCAGTTTCGCTGAATCTGACGATCTTCGTAGGTTTGTCAGCTGCTCGTCGAGTTCGCATCCATCTTTCAACTTGTCGCTCTGTCCAATCCAGTCGTTTTGATAATCCAACAATCTCGCTGTGGTCCAACGCTTTTTTCCCCAAGGAGCCGTACGCTTTTTCCAGAGTACTGTTAGTAGTCACTTTTCTTGGTACTTTGAATGGAATTCCCATTTTAATTCCCAAAGGGGTGAAGCAATACTTCTCCAGTACATACCTCAGTCCGAGTAAGATGATTGCAAGAGGTAAGCAGAATATCAGATCTCTGTAGTTCGTGAATGATGAAGGATTACTTGCAGTTGGATCAATGTCTTTCCAGGTAATTCCTGATGGTAGCCAAACTTGTTCGTTCCAGAAAGAATCAAGAAGTAACTGCAGACTTTCCATGATGTCAAGGAGCAAAACTCTTGCGGTGAACAGGTCTTCACGAGTCACAAACGAAACAAAGAATAACAGGTCTAAACTATATGATGCCCCATGGCCGAATGAAAATTTCGCGAACTCGGACACATAATTAATGTTTTATTGCTGATAAGCCGACAATAAACTTTATTTCGGATAATTTGGAAACCAAGATTAAATTAAAACATTTCCGTTTCGATTTTATTGAGCATTTTAATTGAATAATTAATTAGGACATAATATTTTGGAAACAGTCATAAAATGTATAAAAGTTTTGAAAGAATCAGGATTATTTTAATTATTAAAAACATCTTGATTGGGATATTTCATCGTGTAGTAGTTTATTGTACGTAATGTCATTATAATAATATGTTTCCAATCTCATGTAATCTCATGATTTATGTTTTATGCAAATAAGTGGGTTATATTATGTATACTTCATACATTCGTGCATCCTACATATGTATACATATTACTCATTGGTATTTCTAATAATAATGAAAAATTTCCCGTCCCTAATTACAGCTAAAATCTCGTTTTATTGAATTTGATTGGCATCATGATGTATGAGTCTCCATAAAAAACACTATGTATCAAAATACCAGCCAAGTCTCCCACTAAAATATAATACTGGGTATAACTCCGACAGAACTATAAAAGACAAAGAGCTGAACTTTCAAACATTATAGAACACCGTGGTATCAAGAAAATAAATTGTGATGATAGAGAATGTAACAAGTTGGCCTATCTAGGTTAGAAAATTAACTTTAAAAATAATAATGTTTGCTTGAAATAGGTTTAAAGAATGAACAAGCTTGTAGCATGGCATTCTTAGAGTCAAGGTTAACTGAACACAAAGTAGTTAATTAGAATCATTATGTAAACTTACAATCTTTAAAATTCAACAACATTCAAAATATAGACAAAAATATAACGAGCAATCAAAGAAGTTTAACAATGTGCAATTATATCAAGAAAGTGAGTGAATCCATATAAAAAGTATGTGACCTTACCTAAATTGTGATGTCACCACGCAATAACAAGTGAACCAGTCATTGTGATAACGCTACAAAACCAGTCAGCCAGACTAGTTTTCAGTGATTCCAAGAAAAGCATGGGCCTACGTGCAGAAAGAAAGTCGTTTCGCGGGCTTTAGAAATGACAGAATGTCTAAAATTAGCTACCACGTGTACGAAACCAACCAATCAGATTCTTTGGAGGGAAAACGATGTCAGAGGGTATAAAAACGTCAAGCTACCAGCCAAACTTCATCAGTCGGAGTTTTCTCAGAGCAGTGAGACCTGCCTCGCGAACCGTGAAGCCTTGTGCACGCAACATAGTATAATTTCAGCGAGACAGTGCCGATGTGATCGAAGGTAAACATTAAAATAACATTTTTGTATAAACGTCAACCCAGTAAATTCAAACTTCAAGCCTAATGCTGAGGCAAATAATATCGCATTAAGACAATTTCAAGTTACAAGTGATCAACTGAACAGTTTCAACATTAAAGTCAGTAAATGTTAAAGTATAAAAGTTAGTGAATTGCAACTCCGGGAGAAACCGACGAGTCTGCAGCCACGAACGTCATCAGCCTGAGCCAACTTGATCCAACTGCTCGAGGAGGTCACTCCTTGTGCACGGACTGCTGGACGTCCTGGTAACCAAGGGGTTATTAGACAACATCATCGCATCGCAGCTGAAGGAGGTGACATATCCAGTCATTTCATTCTGCTGGTGGACTGGAGTTCACGGGACACACTACGCAAGAGTCAACGCCATCCACTTGTTTACGCGGAAGTAAACAAACCAGACGACATCATCACTACTGCCGACGTATCGAACGTAATATTGTTTTCATAATTTTTGATTGCTCTTTTCACATCAATGAACATTTATTTTCTCTGTAATAAACAAATTATAATATTGCTGATTCTTTGTGTTCTACCCTCTGAGCCAAATCCCGCAGGTTTCAGTGGCGCTCAACGTGTGGGGCTCGAATAACATTCTTGGGAGCAATTGTTTTGACAGAAATAATTGTTTTCTTGATTGTGAAAGAGTTACTCAGTTGTTCTGAAACTTGTGGACACAGGCATTGCGTAAAATTTTCATGTATTTGGAAATTTTACATAGAATCAACCCGTTAACGTAAAGATAAAGCCAACTGTAGATTTGTGCATGTTAGTTCATTACATCTGTTACGATGGCAGATCGAGATGCAAGTTTAGCGTCAACTGTAGATTTAGATGAGACTGTAGAGGGGGCGGGGGACCAGTCAGTGGTTAGTGAACTCGAGGTAACTAGGAGCCAGGTGATAGGGGAGGACGAACACGATGACTCGCTACCTCATGTTGAAATGCCAATCTTTGAAGAGAGACAAAAAGAAGCCAGAGCTGACAGTATATATTCACAATTCGGTGAGAAAGAATTCAATAGTTCAATTATGGAATTCCTAATGAAGGAAAGGGAAGCAAGAGAAAAGGAAAAGCAAGAACAACAAGAGAAAGAAGCTATCAAGGAAATGAATAGGAAACTAGAGAAACTAAAAGAAAAGGAGGAAAGTAAAAACGAGAAAATTAAGGAGAAGGAAGAAAGAGGAAAGGAAATACGGGAGTTGCTATTAGAAACTAAAAATGAATTCAGGGAGATCGCGAGTAAATTTGAAGCTGGATTGAAAAAGGTTTAAACTAGGGTCACAAATGTAGAGGAAAGAGTACAACAAGTAAATGATAAAGTCGACACAGAGTTGGAGGTCATTAAGTCTTACGTAGAATCAATCGGAGCACAGACGAGCAGTGTTGAGGAAAAAGTAAATACCGGATTGGTAAAGATAAACACTGAGATCGATGAGCGTGACAAGAAACTCAGCCTGGAGATATTTTCATTAAGCTCGCGATTTGAAAGAAAGGATAAAGAAAAGAATGAAAGCATTTCAGCTATCAAGGAGAAAATAGAGGACGTAAGTAAAAAGGTAGATGAGAATGCCAAGAAGACTGGAACGACATCGAATATCATGTGTCATGCAAATAACGAGTTGCAATTTGCAAAACATTGTACTGAGTCGCTGATACAAGAGGCAATAAGATTTAATGGGGAAGAGAGTTGCCCAATAAACGCAATGCAATTTTTGAAGCTAATCAAAGAGCGTTTTTCAACATTCAATGTGAATAACAATCAGAAGCTGGGAATCATTGTCAAGTGTTTACATGGAAAAGCAGCAGACTGGTATGTAAATAATCCCGTTGAGAATATTGACAAATTTGAAGAGGCTTTTAAAGATAAATATTGGTCGCAAACTGTACAGCATCAGCTAATCAGATCAATCTATGCTGGAGAATACAAAATTAGTTCGAACCTAAACATGGTGACCTATGTCAATCGGATTATCAACAAGGCAAAATATGTGACAGAATTGGTCAATATGACGGAACAAGTTTTGGTTGGCATATTGATTAATCACTTACCACCAAACATCAGGGTGATAGTGCGTGGCAAAGTCAAAACTAAAGATGAGTTGATAAAAGAGCTGACTGACTTAGAGCATGATGAATTCACTGAAAAACTAATCAGAGATCCCAAGCAATATGAGCCAATTCGTAACGGGAATGGTTACAATGACAATAGGAACGGCTACAATAACAGGAATAGTTATGACAGGAATTGCAATAACAATAACAACGGGAGAAACAGTCATAACAGAAATGGGAATGGTAACGGGAATGGTAACGGGAATAATAATAATCGTCCACCAGAGTCCGGTACGAAGGAAACGAAAAATGAGAATTCGGGAAACGAACAGGGGTCGGCACAGAATGGAAAGTAGAGAAGGGACAAGATTTTGCGTCGACCGAGAAAACACGTTTCAAAGAGAGAAAAGAAGAAATTAGGAGAATGCAGAAGAAAGAGCGTGAGGATCTTAAAGAGTATATACGCAGATCTTCAAGACGGTGGAAGAAAGAGATGGATGAGCGAGAAGCTGCCAGAGAAGCAGAGGTTTCTGCAATAGAAAAGCAACTTCAAATAGATTTTTTGCTTTTCAAGAAAGGGATTGAAGACGCTGCTGCTTGCAAGACGTTGCAATCACAAGAGAGTACAGAGGGGGGCTGTGTGCCAGAAGAAATTGTCCAGAATAAAATTGAAAGTTTGGATGGACCAGACAAAGAAGAAGTTGATGAAAGTAGGCGTGAATTTACTGAGATGAAGAAAGATGAAAATGTATTTCGAAGGAAGAATTTTGAAGACAATTGCGAGGTAGTATTGCCACAAGTGAGCGAGAAGGAAGAATTACAGATTCCGATTGCGAATCAAGATGATTTCGACAGAGTTCGAACAGTTGAAGAAATTGGCGATGTTTTGAAGTCTATAGGCGACTTTAAAAGTAATGGTGAAAAGTTTCACGACGAGAAAAATGACAAGGTGATTATGAATGAAAACGATGATGTTTTGAAGAAAGGGTTGAATAATGATTTGAGAGAAGAAGACGAAAATGTTTGCTTGCAAGATGGACTGCAAATGAACGTACGAGAACTGAAGAAGAAAGCTGACGAAAATGAAAACTACACATCGACCACTGCTCAAGAAAACAGGGAAAATTCTATTCGGGAACAGCTACTTGAAGAAATTTCAAGGGTGAAAACTCAAGACGAAACAGAAGAAGGAACGATTTCATTTCCATTCGATCGTGGACGGAAGAAAGAAATCAATACGTCGAACAAATGATTCCTACTGATGACAACAGCAATGTTATGTTGATGTTATGGTCGAAGTATGATGACCCAGCAGAAGTAGGTCACTAGGCCAATAACGGGATTGTGATAAGAGAGAGGGTTGAGTCGAGCATCGTTTCCGGGAGGTAGGATGAGGTTTGTTTTTGTTTTGGTAGGTGGAGGGGTGAGTTCATTCAATCAGGTTTAGATTATACAGCTGTAAGGGGAAATAAACTTGCATCTGTTGAAGGAAACTTTTTGTTTGTCAAAAGGAAGAGATTATTCCTGCTAGATAGTCCAGTCTCTATGTGAATCCTTGTTTTATCACCATTTTCTTATTCAAAATTTCAATGTGTTTCAAATTTACTTCAGTCAAAAGGTGAACAACAAGAATTCAGGGGGCTCTGTAACAAGTTGGCCTATCTAGGTTAGAAAATTAACTTTAAAAATAATAATGTTTGCTTGAAATAGGTTTAAAGAATGAACAAGCTTGTAGCATGGCATTCTTAGAGTCAAGGTTAACTGAACACAAAGTAGTTAATTAGAATCATTATGTAAACTTACAATCTTTAAAATTCAACAACATTCAAAATATAGACAAAAATATAACGAGCAATCAAAGAAGTTTAACAATGTGCAATTATATCAAGAAAGTGAGTGAATCCATATAAAAAGTATGTGACCTTACCTAAATTGTGATGTCACCACGTAATAACAAGTGAACCAGTCATTGTGATAACGCTACAAAACCAGTCAGCCAGACTAGTTTTCAGTGATTCCAAGAAAAGCATGGGCCTACGTGCAGAAAGAAAGTCGTTTCGCGGGCTTTAGAAATGACAGAATGTCTAAAATTAGCTACCACGTGTACGAAACCAACCAATCAGATTCTTTGGAGGGAAAACGATGTCAGAGGGTATAAAAACGTCAAGCTACCAGCCAAACTTCATCAGTCGGAGTTTTCTCAGAGCAGTGAGACCTGCCTCGCGAACCGTGAAGCCTTGTGCACGCAACATAGTATAATTTCAGCGAGACAGTGCCGATGTGATCGAAGGTAAACATTAAAATAACATTTTTGTATAAACGTCAACCCAGTAAATTCAAACTTCAAGCCTAATGCTGAGGCAAATAATATCGCATTAAGACAATTTCAAGTTACAAGTGATCAACTGAACAGTTTCAACATTAAAGTCAGTAAATGTTAAAGTATAAAAGTTAGTGAATTGCAACTCCGGGAGAAACCGACGAGTCTGCAGCCACGAACGTCATCAGCCTGAGCCAACTTGATCCAACTGCTCGAGGAGGTCACTCCTTGTGCACGGACTGCTGGACGTCCTGGTAACCAAGGGGTTATTAGACAACATCATCGCATCGCAGCTGAAGGAGGTGACATATCCAGTCATTTCATTCTGCTGGTGGACTGGAGTTCACGGGACACACTACGCAAGAGTCAACGCCATCCACTTGTTTACGCGGAAGTAAACAAACCAGACGACATCATCACTACTGCCGACGTATCGAACGTAATATTGTTTTCATAATTTTTGATTGCTCTTTTCACATCAATGAACATTTATTTTCTCTGTAATAAACAAATTATAATATTGCTGATTCTTTGTGTTCTACCCTCTGAGCCAAATCCCGCAGGTTTCAAGAAATTTGGCTGAATGTGACCGAAGATAAAAATTATATTTTGTCACAAAAATGTTTGGGGATAACTCGTTTTTAAAATATTCTTAAAAAGAAAAATGTAATTTAAATGCTTAGCGTGAATGTGCAGTGGCTCCCCGAGGAGTTAACAATTCGACATTTTAGTGTAGCCTACACATATGATTTTTGGATTTTATGATTTTTTTTTAATTTGTATGATTTTTTGTATTTTTAATTTTTGCAAATGATTTTTTAGGTTTTTTATGATTTTTTTTATTTTTGTTGTGATTTTTTTTATTTCTTTTTATGATTTTTTGATATTTGTCAGTAATTTTTATATTCTTTTTTATTTGATTTTTTTTAATTTTTTCTATATTCAAATGATTTTTAATTTTCAAATATTTTACGTGACTTTTTTTTTAATTTTGATTGTTTTTTTTATTTTAATGCTTTTTCTATGATTTTTTTCTTTTTAGATTTTTAGTTTTTTTATGTTTTGATTTCGTTGAATGATTTTTTGATTTTGGTATGATTTTTATTTATTTTTTATTTTTTTTAATCTTACAATTTATTTTTTAATTTTATGATTTTGCTTTGTTTTTTTTGTGATTTTGATTGATTTTGATATGTTTTTATTATTTCTTATTTTTCTTATTATTTTGTTGACTTTTTTTAAAGTGATACACTGATTTCCCTTAGTTGTTCACCCCTCGTGGCCCCCCACTATGTGATTGTGCGCACACCGTGCGTCTTGGCTGGCGTGCAGCAACCGCTCCGCTAGAAGATTGTCTAATAAAGTGTTTAGTTTAATAATGCATCTGATCGAGTTGTTGCGCACAACGGTGTTGCTCATCAGCGCGGTATATTATGGAATGTTTTAGTGATTTACTGTCCAGCCTTCTAGATAGCCACTCAACAGATCCGGGTGTGCACAAACCATGAATCCTGAAGAGTATTTCCTACAAAATATGATAATTGTATATTGGCAAGAATTATCAAATTATATTACCGACCGTATAGATGTATGACGGTTTGGAATAATAATATCTAGTGGGCGGTCGCTCCGCGCCAGACAAGTCGGACGGTGTACACACATTCATACAATACACAGATACCGTTAATATTTTGGAATTGCATCACTTGAAAAACGATTTTAATAACAATTAATTATTTCAGCTCCTGAACTTGGATATTAATTAAACTCTTCGTTACGTTTGGACATTTCACAAGTTCTTTTATTTTTTATTAATACAATATTTCGGTATTGAAGTAATAAACGAAATATTGTATTTATAAAAAAAAAGAGCTTGTGAAATGTCCAAACGTAACGAAGAGTTTAATGATTTTAATAACAATTTTGGGATTAAAAAAAATATTTTTTTCCAGTGAAAAGGCAAACTTAAAATTAAATAGGAACGTCTCACCAGCTTGCCCCGATGGGCCAATTTGGAAATTTTAACTTTTCATAATTTTGGAATTATTATTAAAAAGCACCACCTACTAGATCTTTCCCCCTCCCCTCCCTTCCCTGTTCACTGCCTGGCAACTCACAGGTAACTAATGAAATTTAAATATGGCGCTCTTCTCTCTCTTCTTTACCGACATGTGAGTTCCCGAGCGCTGTCAGTGGCGAGGTGGCAGAGAAAGGAACTAAAGGAACTATTTGAATTGAACAGACAGCTGTGTCATGGACATCAATTTTTACAAATGTCAAATGAGTGAGTGAGACTGAGAGGTTATTCATATTATTCACCACTATAATAATTAACGCTATTGCTATAACTTACGTTCAATGGCCACAAATATTCCATGAACCCAAAGTTTTCTTCGGTCATTATCACTGGGCAATTCTGCCAAGACCTGACAATTTCTTCTTCTGGATGTAAATAATCACATCCTGGCACTATACAATGTCTTACATCTTTCCTTTTGCATTTCAGCATTGTTTTTAATCACAAATATATAATAATAATAGGTAATATGGATTATTATCGTCAGTAACTGAAAATACTTAACTTGTTCTTTATTAGAAATCGAACCATTGACATTTTGAATTTTGAAAATTCACCGCCCTTTATGAAAATAGAGCTAAGAGCAGGCTGTAATGTTTTTTTTTTTTTTTTTTTTTTTTTTTTTTTTTTTTTTTTTTTTTATTTATTTATTTATTATTGTAAACACACAAAAATACATACATTCCGTTTTCCACAAAGCCAAAACGGCTTTTCTGTGGATTAATTTAAAGAAAATTAGTGGATACAAAAATGTTTAAACAATATACAAGAAAAGAGAGAAAAATACATAATAAACTGATTAACAAAGAAGAAAAAAATAATATTTTATACATCATCAGAGTATTCATACAACCAAGATTTCACTTCTTTCTTAATACTACTATAATTATCTAAAGACTTAATTTCTTGAGGCAACTGATTGAAAATAAAAGGGACAGAGTAATTTAAACATCGCTTTCCATACTTATTAGTAAATCGGGGGAGTATTAAAGAAACTGGATTCACCATTGATCTAGTGGCCCTGGAATGATTGTAGATAATTTTAAGTTCGTTCGAATAAAAATATTTGATTATGAATTTATATTTATACAAATCAGATATTGGAAGGAAGTTAAGATGATCGTACATTAAGAGAGTGTTATTGTTACATTTGAGCTTAACGGCATCAGGGGTCAAATTCTTGATCATTCTATCCTGTATAGATCGAATGACTTGAAGGTGAACATTGGATGTGCTGCCCCAAGCAAGTAAACCGTAAGAAATTACAGATTCCACTAAAGCAGAATATATTAATTTTAAAATTCTAACAGGTAAAAAAGATTTTACATGAAACAATTGAAACGAGCAAGAACGTAATTTGGAAGCTAAGCTATTTATATGAGGTCTCCAGGAAAAGTATTTATCAATTGTTATACCTAAATATAAACAAGTATCAACCTCCTCAATCAGATCAGTACAAGTACACAAAGCAAAATCTAATGTATGTAAACAATTAAAACTATGACACAATAATGTTACAGGGTCTAACCTACTTGCAATTGAAGGTGAACAAATGTGAATTAACTTAGTTTTTGTACTATTTACTAACAAATCATTATCATGAGTCCACATCAACAATGTATTGAAATCAGACTGAAGAATTATCTGAGCCTGTTCTAAATTTTTATGAGCAGATACTAGAACAGTGTCATCTGCGTACATATAAATTTTACAATTTTGAATATAACTAGGCATGTTATTCACATATAAGAGATAAAGAATTGGACCCAATATTGACCCTTGAGGTACACCAGAATTACATACCCCAGCTATACTCACAGTTTCACCAACTTTAACTATAATTTGCCTATCCGTTAAATAATTGTGAAACCAACATAAGAGGGGACCCCGAATACCAGCATTTTCAAGAGATGTTAACAATTTTGTATGGTTTAACGTATCAAATGCCTTTGAAAAGTCTATAAAAAGAGCCAGAACGTGCATATTCTCATTTAATTTAGAATTTATGTAATCAGCGAAAAGAGTAAGCAGATCAGTGGTGCTTCTACCTTTTTGAAAACCAAACTGATGTGAATTGATGATTTTAAACTTTGATAAATAATCAGTTAATATTTTTGCAACACACCGCTCCATAATTTTCTCAATAGTAGGGAGCAAAGCAATTGGTCGGTAATTATTGAACTCGAGGTGGTCACCTTTTTTGTAAACAGGTCGAATTATTGACATTTTTAATTTAGATATAACAACACCTTCTGAAATTGAAGTATTAATAATTTTAGCAATAACTGGGCTTACTTTTTCCGCTATATTTTTCAAATCAGTTATTCGTATCCTGTCAAAACCCGGTTGTTTGTTAGAGTTTAATGAATTTATAATATAATTTATGCGGGTGGCACACACTGGAGGCATGTATAAAGACTGAAGCTGAACTACATCATAATTGTAACTTAAAGTATGAATGTTGCAAACATGTTTCAAAGATTCTACCTCACTGATGAAACAGTGCAAAAATCTATCTGCAATCTGCTTATCATTGAATTGTTTCCCTAAATATTTACTTAAAACCTGATCTACAGTATCCTTTTTCTTTTTACCAAGTACATCATTAATAGATTGCCATGTGTCCTTAATACTTCCTCTAGACTTCTCAAAGACACCTGTATAATAAATTTTTTTGGCATTACGAATAGCATTATTTATTTTATTTCTGAATTTTTTGTACTCGACGCCATAGTAAAATTTCAATACACCGTTACAATTCTTCCATTTCTTAAATAGACGGTCTCTTTCTTTACAGGATTTAATAATATCAGCCGTCAACCAAGACTTTTTCTTACGTTTCCCCAGCTGGTAATTTAGGTAATAAGATTCATCATAACAATAATCAAACTTGGCAGTTAGGTTGTCAAAAACGTCAGTGCATGTATCATATGTCATAGGCTCAAGCCAATCACACTCTCTCAACAAACGTGTTAATTTAACTTCATTAATGCATTTTTTTACTGGAATTTGATGTTGAAATTTCTGAGATGAGCCATGAAACATGATTCCGGCAATAATTATATAATGATCAGATATCTTGGTAGTGTACACAGCCGACTTAATATCATGGCAACTAGACTTAATAAAAATGTGATCAATGCAAGTACTCGTAAAAACATCACCTCTACATTCCTCGCGTGTTGCATCATTAATACAATTAATATAACCATTTGCAGCCATTAGCGATAAATATGAACGAACATTGCAATCATCTGAATCGAACAGATTTAAATTCATATCTCCTAATATTACAACATTATTTACTTTGGAATAATTTCCAATGTACATTTCCAATTCCTCCACGAAACCACCTCTATTTAAATTAGGTGGCCTATAAATTGCCAACAAGGTAATAACATTTCCATTTGCCAGAGAAAAGATTCCTCCTACTCCTTCAAAATACTGAAATTCATCATCATTTACAACAAAATGCCATACAGATTTTACAAATAACAATATTCCTCCTCCACCCCTATTTACACGAGTATAATGAAATCTATCATAACCTTCAATGCTAAAGAGAGAAATAGGTGTGGTTGCAGTTATTGCGATTTCGGTTATCGCAATGACATCCACAACCCCTATTTGCTTACATAATATACCATTTAATTGGTCCCAATTTTTATTTATTGATCTGATGTTCACATGTAAACAAGTGAAAAATTCCTCTACTTTAGAAAACCAACTGTCAATATCTGATATTACTTCCCTCTCGACTTCTTCTGTAAACACAAATTCTATGTTTTGCATAAACTGGAAGCAAGTATTAACCCGCTAAATCTGACTCAGCCTGCCTATCAGAAACCAAAAGGTCAATATCCTGGTAAGAAGTAATTCTAAATACTTTACGGGAATTTTCGTCCTTGCGCACCAAGACCTTTCCGTGGCTCCACCAAACGAACTTGTAGCCGGTTTCCTTTGCCCTAGTCTTGACCGACCAGAGGAGTTCGCGGAAGAAAGGAGCCAAATTCTCGTTGATGTATATGCGGGACTGACCCACTTGTACAATATCTTGACTCTTAATTGTAGCTGCTACCTTCTTTTTGTTTATAATTTCGTCTCTCTTCTTTCTGTTTACGAATCGAACAATGATTCTAGGAGGTCTGACTGAATTCCTCGACGGAAGGCGATGCGCTGCCTCAATATCACTTGCAGACAAATCCACGGATAGTTTTGCCGCCACTTTAATAACGATAGCTTCAATATTTTCCCCCACGACTTCAGATACGTTGTCAATCTCAATGTTATTGCGCCTACCGTATTGGTCAAGATCGTTGACCTGCTGCACCAGAAACTCAATCCGCTCGTCTTTCTCGTCGCAACGTTGTTGCAAGTCAGCCACCCCAGCCTCAATGGCAATAACTTTCTTCGCTATGTCGTCTTTGAAACAGCGCAAATCTTCAGACACTACTCTGAAACTCTCCAGAAGTTCACGCTTTAAATCAGCAATTGCCGCAGTAAAGTCAGGAAAAACAAACGGTGTATCGTCCTTGGGCGTTTTAACTTTACCCTTTATGCACTTCGGACAACGCCACAACTTCCTATTTTCCTGCGTTTTCAATTTAGCACAGTCAAAGTGACAATTTAAAGAACAACCTGAGCACTGAATGAAGTCAGCATCAGCTGATAAGTCTAACTTGCACTTGGAGTTTAGGCACGACATAATAATGATAATAACACAGTAAATTGTCAATACACTGAAACGATGCGGAGCTACTGCTAGACACAACCATCCACTACACGGACCAAACAAGGAATGAAAAGTAGTCGGTAAAGTAGTCTATGTGAGTCCCCGTGAGACATCTGTTGGCGGATTTATGAACTAAATGTTGTTTTTCAAATAGCATTGGTTCATCAGCCAGTGCTACGGCAGGGAAGGGAGGGGAGGGGAGGGGGAAAGATCTAGTAGGTGGTGTTAAAAAGTATTTATATATAAATGTTTTTTATAGATTGATCGGATTGTACATTGATTTCAGTTGGCTTAAATTAATGCAGTGTTATCTGTAATTTTGATTCGAGGTGTTGTACATCGGTGCTCGCTTATCAACGCGTTACACACACTGAGCGTTCCCCTAGTAATAGTTGATTAGTTAAGAGGTAAGTATTTTGGTTAGAAAATACATACCTACGTCTAGTAATAGCTTAACAATTACGAATTATAAAGCCAAAGTAAGAACAGTGTTCGAAGGGAACGGATAGGATAATGCAAATTTTATGACATCATCCGTTACTAAAGCGTTAAGTAGGTATCTGATTTCATTGATAATAACAAAGATTGATTGTCAAGGAACCTGACCCTGACCAGCATAAGAGACGCGAACCGGAAACAGAACCGAACCTTAGCGAGAATTAGGTTTTATGTACACTCGGCCAAACAAAACTTGAACGTTAACCAAATTTGAATGACTACTGGTCATGTCCCATAACCAATCAAAGCTTGTTATTATCATTGAAATGTGAGGTCACCTACTAGAGTGAGACAATGAGATCGCTTGGACTGACTTCTGATGGTGCGATCTTACATTTATCAGCCTATTAGATTTATTGAACGTTCAAGTTTTGTTTGGCCAAGTGTACGTTCTTTGAGAACTTTGAATTTAAAAAAATGTTCACTTTTCACCAAATTAGGTATTATTTTTGTGTGGACATTTTGTATTCTAGAATAAAGAAATATTTAATTTTCAACAGCTAAATAATAATAAATTATTGAACTTGACTATTGCAATGAGAAAGGCGATTGAGAGAGAAAAACAAATTTTATTGTTGGCTGTCCACAGTACAGGGTTGATCTTTGACCGGAGGCAGCTTTCTAATCAATATAAAATGGATTCAATTTAATAAATATTAAGTGAATATGGTGGCATGAGATTAATTTTTATTGAATTAGATATATTGATATATACATTTACTTTCTATACTAAACTTAATACAACAATCTCCTCTCTACTCAAAGCTATGAAGGTTAAAGAATCGGAATAATTTGTCTGCTCCAGCATCCTCTGAATTCTGTATAATGGAGCTAATTAGCATAACAATCGTGCATTTAGTGATAAAAGCACCAAAATTGGCACACATGAAGTTTACAAAAATAAATTATTCGATTTGTCACGAAGAGGCCTGAAATTTCACCCTTCGTGCAGGGGTGGTGGGGGTGCAAATACCAGAGATGAATATATATTAAAACATTAACTCCCGGATACTGGTTCAAGATTGTGTCGTAATTTCAGCAGTAAAAATACCAATTAGCACATAGGAATACATTTGAATCCATTGTTTTGACATTTTGATCAAGGGTGACCATAATCGTTAACGTTAGCCTAAATTCATTATCTCCCACAAAATTGGTCAGAAATTAACTTTTGTGGACTTATTTTAAAGATAATTGAATATTTATCAATTGATAATTGATTTGATGAAACATTGTTTGTTTTAAGTTGACCTTGAAAGAGGTTGACCTTGACCTCTCACATAAAAAATGCATATCACACGTTGATGTACCCGAAAAAAGCCGAGAAATCTGATCATGATAATCAAATTGAATAATATAAATAGAATGTTGATGTATATAATGTACTCAAACATCAGTAGATGGGGGTGGCCAAAAATTTGAACATTGACCCATTTTATAATTAAATTTTACAATTGTCAAAAAAATTACATAAAATTTTGGGTTGACCTAGGGAGAACTGATAAAATCAGTGGAAATTACTTTGTATAGCATATTTCACGGGCTAATGCAATAAAAAATATTTTATATTAAAACATCAACATTCTATGCATACAAATATAATCAATAGAATGACAAAGCCGGTGATTTAGTTGAGGTGGTGCAAGCGCTCGGCTGTTTTAGAAAATTGAGAGAGAAATATTGTTCCATAAGTGGGTGTAACTTTGATAGGATGTTCACATGATTAGTTTGAATGTATATTAGTGGCACTTTTGAATTTTTGCTTCGTGCCTTGTTAATTAGGCGCCGGATTTTCAAACAAAACCGCTCAAAACTATGAATTTTCCGATACGATTGGAGACCATACCCGTGAACGAATTGATCTCAAATTTTCATCACGATTAGATAAAATACAAACTTAGGTTATCACTTGGCACATTTTTAAAATTAAATTTCATACGGCACCCATTGAGACAAGAAAATAGATCATTTTTCACCAAAAATCAACTAATTATTACTAATTAACGAAGCAAAAAATTCAAATTGTACCAAGGGATAAGTTTGTATTTGATCTAATCATGGTTAAAATTTCAAATCATTTCGTCAACCCTTTTTGTCTCCAATCGTATCAAAAAAAAAATGCCAGCAAAACGCGGCAAAATCGCTCGCGCTTGCAGCACCTTAAGCAGGAACCGGAACCGACCATTTATAAAATAAAATTTACGAACCGGAACCTGCTCAGCGGCCTTCAAAAATATTTATTAAACTGATAATTTATGCATAAACGAATATAGGAATTTCGATGACAATGTGTAAAAAAATATGTACAAATAATACAAATGTATTAAATTATTGACGCAAGTACTTTTAAATATTAGTTGAGAATACGCGAAAATCAAAAGAATTCACATGTTATTACTGAACAAATTATTTCAAAGTCAACAATGTTTACCTTTTCGATTTCTTTGCCGATCAAGTTTTCTCCTTGCCTTATCATGACAGATCACCTCTTCAACTGTCTTCTTTGTAACTAACTTCACTTCACATTTTAACAACGGACGAATTTGATGCTTCACTTTGTTCGACATCATATATCACAATTCGCTTGCCGATGACAAAGGATGTGTGGATTTATTTCGCCGACTCCTGCCTATAACAAGTCACTTATAGATCGGAAGGTTTCACATGATTGCGATTTCTAAGGCCGTGTCTACAGCGTCTTCCTATTAAACTTGTTTAACAGTGAAAGTGATGTTGGCACCACTGAACTATATATTAATCTTGAGACGCCCCTTCCACTACCTAGGACAACATTATTTACCGCTCCAGTGGCGTGCAGTCGTGTTTAAGTTGATACAAGCGATCGGCTGTTTTAGTTGAGAGAGAAAAATTGTTTCAGAAGTGGGTGTAGCTTTGATAGGATGTTCACATGATAGTCTGATTGTATTAGTAGCACTTTTTCATTTTTGCTTTTTTACATTGTTAATTAGACGCCGGTTATTCAACAAAACCGCGCAAAACTATGAAATTTCCGATACGATTGAAGATCAAACCCGTTAACCGATTATTCTCACATTTTAATCATGATTAGATAAAAGACAAACTTAGGTTTATCAATTGGCAGATTTAAAAAATTAAATTTCATACAGCATCCAGCGAGACAAGAAAATATACAATTTTTCACCAAAATCAACTAATTATTACTAATTACAAAGCAAAAAATTAAAAATGTACCAAATGTGTCCCTAAGTTTGTCTTTTATCTAATCATGATTAAAATTTCAAATAATTTCGTCAACCCATTTTGTCTCTAATGACATCCTAAAAAGTGCGTACAACAAGCGGCAAAATCGCGCTCGCTTGCACCACATTAATTAATAATGAGTATTTGTAGGGGGCGAGGACCCTTGACATTTCACAGAAATAACACCATAAACTAATAGTAATTATAAAATCAAGAAGATCGCAACCAGGAATATCTTAAAATGTACACTAATCTAGGATAAAAAAACTCCGGCAATAATTAAAAGCCATAAAATGGACCGCGATATTTCGCCGACGCGTTGAGTCGGCTTCCTCAGAAGATACTGAAAATATACAACACCAAAACAAAACAAACATAATTACTAGATTATCGATACCATGAAAATTCGAGAAAAATAGAGTTTGTTGAAGCTGCGTTTATTTTTGTTGATTGAAAACATTATCAGCTAACCGAGATACTATTTCTTCGATGAATCATGGCGCAGTATTGTGCGGCCGGTTGTGCGAGATTTGTTACACGCGGGATGAATGGTTGTTGTATGACAGTTCACCGGTTGCTCAGTTGAGGTTATTTTTAGGAAGTTGTTTGGTTTGTTTTGTTTTGTTTTAGTGTTTTCTTGACAGTCTCGCCTGAGGAAATCGACCGAACGTGTCGGCGAAATATCGCGATCCATTTTAGTAGGTTTTTTATAATATCAGTGTTTTTATTCTAGATTTAGAGTATATTTAACATAAACGAACTTAAAAAATATGTTATATACTTATTCTTACTTTATTAGATTCAAATAGCTATTTAATAAACATTACTACCTACGTACATTAATTTAATTATCTAAACTTCAAAGCAAATACCATTGAGTTAAAATACATATACTTATTGTTTTATATTTAGAAAGTCTGACCGAACCGTTTCGTGGTTTCCTCAGTCAAGCAAGAGGCAAATGTTGGAAAGGTTCTCTACTAATAGGACAAGACCACACACTCATACCGGCCATCTCTACTTATTCACCATGATCATCATCATCATCTACAGACTCGATATTTCTGGATTTGAATCATGTAGGTATGTATTTATTATTTATTTATTATCGAAAGTGTATGCAAGTATACATAACGAGAATGTGAAACATATTTCAAAGCGAATGATACTTCTGACATGCATGATGATTGTGAAGTAGTCAAAATGTTTTCATGTCTTTGATGTGTCCGTTCTTTTTGTAAGATGTCATTGTCAACCATAACTTATCATTTAGATAGGAATATATTCACACATCTCCATAATTGTCTATGTTGACAGGTTAGCCCCTTATTCAATGCATATTTTGTGAAGAGTTTCAAATTTTGTAATGCGTTTTCAATGACAGCAAAATTGACAAATTACCATAATTAATAATGTCATACAAACATAATTTTTTGTTGAAGCAAAGGGTTTAATTAATTAAATGAAATTAAACATACGAGCTATATTTTTTTTCTAATGCACCGAATGCATTTGTTGGCAGCAAGAATAGAGTACATCATTACACCATACGCTTTACACCATAATTAACAAATCTAACTAAACCAATTAACAAATTTAATTCAAAATAAACATAAACTCTCATGATAGGTTTTCAGTCTGTACGCCACTGTAATCACATCTTACCTTATGACAAGCAGAGAGGGATATAAACTCTAGCTTACATTTACGATGGAGGGGGGGGGGGGGAGGGGGGGATCTTAACTTCTTTAATATTTAATCCTGATTAGATACACAAGAAGATAGTTAAATAACTCTCAAATAACTAACAAGTGTCATGTAATCTTCAGGTATTTTTAACCTATAAATTTTGATTTTTAATTAAGAGTTATCAAACATTGGAGATAATATTTCCGAGATATCGTCATATTATAGCTTTTGAAAAATTTGATTTATAAAAAAGTTAAAAATAAGAAGCATACCTAACTATTTACCTTTATTGAAATGGTAAAATATTCACATTTCTATACATGTACGATTCGAGTATTTGTAAAATTGTTGTACCTATTTGATTTTGCTTGGATGTTTCGGAAAATGTTTATAAATATCGTTCATTCATATTATCTTATATTATGAATGTGTATTATCTTTTTCTTGATATATCTGTTTAATCTAGTAGGTACCTATTAAAGTGAATATTTTTACTAGTTGTATGTTTTTGGTAAGTATTAGAGTTAATTCGAAGCCCCCTCCAGACAAGCACCTTTTTATGGTTTCGCGTCCTATGGACTAATAGTATTTGGATTTTTCTTAATAAATAAAATTAAAAAAAAATATTAATCAGTGATTTCTTAAGTCGACTCAAGGATTTTAATTTTTGGATTTTAATTTTAAAGATTGTATTTTAAGGATTTTTTTTATTATTTTTGTGTTTATATTTTTCCTATTTTAGCTCATAGTATAAATTCAATAATTTTAACTGCATAGTACGCTGGATCCAAGTGGTCATTTTTTTGTAAAAGAACATGCCATCAATAAAGTAATTTAAATATTTGAAATTTCTCAAAATTGTTATGAGAAAAGTTATGACATCTAGGAATATAATCTTGAGTGTTTCCCTTCAATATCAGCTGATACTGAGTGTATACCACACTGTTTACTCAGCAATGTTAACAACTAGGTATAATAATGAGTAATTACGCTAATAGGAAGTTCTTGTAATACACGTTGAAAAGCCAACTGGAATTGTTTTAGAAATCTTGAACTTGAATTGTAGGTTGATCAAACCTATAATATTTTCGAATTGTGAAAACTAATAATTAATATCGTACTTTTATTAAATTCATATACAATAAAAATATTCAAGTGAAAGTTGCTCATCTACTGACATTTTTAATCTTGTGAAATAACACAAAATAGTACTTTCTGATGAAACACGTGATAAATGAAATACTATGTATAAAAAATGCTTTAAACTGCAATATCTTTAAAGCCTGAAATACACGGTTCATGATTCCTTCAAGGGGTTGAATTCAACCCTTGATTTCAAGGAAACATGAAAGAGAATGCATACGATTTAATGTTTGTTGTTGATTGAAGTTGCGGTGGTTGAAGTATTTCAAGACTTGAAGATAAATAGTACATGTGTTCTATTTGAAAAGGCTGAAGAGATATCTTGAATTCAAAACTTGGACGCGTGTTAAATGCTTCAATGTTTTCATTTAGACGATCCAAGTTTTGAATTCAACCCCCTTGAAAGGGTTGAATTCAAGGAAACTTGAATCGTGTAATTCAGCTTTAAGTCATGAGTAAAGGTAAAGGGATACTCATGGTTCTTTACATTGTTTTTAGAGTTTTGTCTTCACATTTAACAAATTTAAACAAACAGATATCAGAGACCATTTCAAGCTTACCAGACTAAAATAAATAATGTCACACATGGAGTACATTGACCTCTGATAAGTCCTCAAAGTGCTTAATACGAAATATATAGATACTAAAGTAGTAGATATCCCCATAAAAAACACTTCTTGTAAAAATACCAGCCAAGTCTCTTCAACTAAAAGAAAAAATATGAAATCTAAAAATTCTGCACTGAAAAGTAGTGATGATATTGAAAAATAAGCCAAGTCAAAACTTTATTTGAAAATCAAAAAATACTTGGCGCATCGTGTATATAAATAGCTTGGAAGTATAGGTCAATTATAAAATATACATAAAATATCCATATACATAGTACACCTATAATGCCATAAAAAAACGATGCGCCAAGTATTTTTTGATTTTCAAATAAAGTTTTGACTTGGCTTATTTTTTTATATCACTTCTTTTCAGTGCAGAATTTTTAGATTTCATATTTTTTTTTTTAGTTGAAGAGACTTGGCTGGTATTTTTACAAGAAGTGTTTTTTATGGGGATATCACTCCTTTTTTTTAGCTAATTCTTACAACTTGTGACACATATGAAATGTACATTTACTAAATTCTTTTCAACCATTCAACCAAATAGCTTGGTTAATGGGGAGTCAACCAAACTTTGGTTAGCGTTACCAAATAATTTGGTTAGTTTCTTTTGGTTAATTCAATCAAACAGTTTGGTAAACTTAAACCTTGGATTTAGTCAGGTTAACCAAATGATTTGGTTATAATTACCAAATGTTTTGGTAAATGATTCATGTAATCAGATGATTTGGTTGTATTGACCAAATGATTTGATTGGATTTACCAAATGATTTGGTTGGATTTACTAAGTCGTTTGGTTAGATATTAAAAATAAATTTTCAATTTACGATGACTAATTAGGGTCACGTTTAAAATACATTATGACCACATATTTTGATAAGTTATTACAATTGAGATTAGAATTTAAAATTGAAATTGAAATATTGAAATAAAACTGAAATTAAACGCAAGTCGATTAGATGTACTTGACCTGGGATCGAACCCGGGACTCTGTGGCACTCTGTGTTAGCTGTCAGGCGCGTAGTCGATGTGGCTATGCAGGCTGCTAGGTTTTAGGTGTGATGAAACGTCTATCTCAATGAAGCAAACGAATAGCCATAAGTTACACTGACGTAAATTCGACTGTAAGGTGCAGGTACTATAAAAATCAATGACTGACAGTTCATACTTAAATTCTTGCTATTCTGAATAATTCACCATATTTTTTGGAGTATAAATTCCGCATGACGCAAATTATTATTTTACTTGCATTTATCCTGGCTAATCTTTTGAATTTTCTCATTGTTGGATTTTCGTAATCTTGGTTCTTCTTTAAACTTGCATGCCTTTAAAATGTGGTAGCCACGGGAACCCGAAATCATTTTTCTTAATAAGCTGGAAAGCAAAACCGGCCGGAAGGGATAGCTTTCCGTGACGTCACATCCAACTCAAAGTACCACTCCCCCCAATGTTTTTCTCTTATAGGAAAAACCGGTCAACTCACTTAGCACATTGTTGCTAAACGTTTTGGTAAGAACAATCAAATTATTTGGTTAAATCTACCAAATGTGGAGAAATATTCCAATAAAACCAAAGTTTTGATCAAACTAACCAAAATAAATCTAACCAAATAATTTGATAAACCCAACCAAACTGTTTTGATCAACTCAATCAAACTTTTAAGCAATTTAGTAACGGTAACCAAATTTTGGTTGATCCAATCACATTTTTTTACCAAATAAACTAACCAAAAGGATTTGGTTGATTCAATCAAATCGTTTTTCTGTGTGTGTATTTTTATGAGTTCCATAATCTTATTGTGTGTCATTGACTGTCAATCATGTAAATGGTCAACAAGTTGACAGCAGATAAATAAATTAAAACGAGAGTTGCAGGTACTACTTTACCTTATTATGACTATTTTATATTATTTTCATCAATACAACAGGGAGTTTTCGATGTTCCATGTATTATGTTTCAATGTCTAATGTTTGTGTGATTGTGTTTTTATGTCAAAAAATATATCGTTTCGTGCTTATGGAATCCTGAATTCTGTTGTTGATAATAACCAACCGAACAATATTATTTTTGAGCGAGCGAAGCGAGCGTCTCTTTTTGGCTCTTTTGGCACGGACCTCTGTTTTTTTTTGTTTTTTTTTGTGTCTTTTCTGTTACCTGAGGGTATACAGTCCAGAGTTTTTCTTCGATCGAGCTGAAATTTTGCACACATGTGGAGTCAACCTTTTCTGTTTGCAGACCCTAATTTTTTTGAAATCCATTGATTGGTTAAAATTTAAATAAACATCTCCTGATGGTAGGTTGAAAAATGACAATGGTCTTCGATAAATCTGATCAAACTCATATTTTGGCTATACAGGTTAGAGTTTTTCTTCGATCGAGCTTAAATTTTGAACACATGTAGAGACAACCTTTTCTGTTTGCATACCCTAATTTTTTTTTTAAATCCATTTATTGGTTAAAATTTAAATAAATATTTTCTGATAGGCTGAAAAATGAAAAAGGTCTTGGATAATTCTGATCAAACTTATATTTTGCATGATCATTAAGACCAACATTGTGTCTTATATTACAAAATTTCATCCCAATCAGTTAAGAACGTATGAACTTATTGACATTTTTAATATCTGTCAGTAATGAAGTATCGAAATGAATGTTTTCCAGTGCCAATTGAATTGAATCTGATTTGCTGTATATGTACCAGGGTGCTTAGATGCTATTTTCAAGTTTCGATGAATTGAGTTGTTGATTGAGTGATCATATTTCAATTCAATATGGATGTATATGTTTTCTGTGCGTTGTGTACGCATTTCCGGTTCGAGAATTTGCACGTACCAGGGCTCGCTCATCAACGCGTTACACTGAGCGTTATCTTAGTTCAAAGAATATTTGTTTTTCCGTGCAGAAAAAAAAGCTGGGGTGTTCACCTTTTGGAAACCATCCACGTTTCATTGTTATAAACTTGAAAATGCTGAAAACTAGGACTGCTAGTAGTTATATATTTGTTTAAAGAACCTTTCTGTATCAGCACTGCAAAATGATTTGATTTGACGGGGTAAAAGTGAAGCTCCAATCAAGAAATATATTTTTGTCATACTGTAAGAGTGTAATGCTTAAGGCTGAATTACACGATTCAAGTTTCCTTGAATTCAACCCTTTCAAGGGGGCTGAATTCAAGACTTGGATCGTCTAAATGAAAACATTAAAGCAAATAACACGTTTCCAAGTCTTGAATTCAAGACATATCTTCAGCCTTTTCAATTAGAACATGTCATATTTTCCTTCAAGTCTTCAAATACTTCAACCAAATGTTAGTTTCACCGCAATTTCAATCAACAATAAACATTTAATCGTCTAAATTCTCTTTCATGTTTCATTGAAATCAGGGGTTGAATTCAACCCCTTCAAGGAAACTTGAACCGTGTAATTCAGTCTTTAGTATGTGTAATGATTTCGTTATCAATTATATAAATTAAGTACACATAATTCTAAGCACCATGGTCATAGCTCTCTATTGAATTAAACTTTATTATAATCTTGTCAACAATGGGCTTCCAAACTCCAAGCTAGAATAGAGCGCGCCACCGACGATCATACCTGGTTGCTATGGCAACAGCCAAATGTTTGTTGACAGGTTGCTACTTTGTCAGAATTGAAAACAAAAGAAGTTGTTTAACGTAAAGTGATCTTCCAGTATACAAAGTAAGTAATTGAAACTATTACTTCATTTAATAAGTATATATTACATTTTAAAACAATTACGTTCACTCTGAAAACAACAGTTTGGCATTATATTTTAAATACAAGAAGTTATAAGTGAGCTGTCATCTAGCTGTCATTTTGTACAGACGCATGCGTGGAAGGAAGAAAGGAACAATTCTCCCTAGCGCTGCGTAGCGAGAGCAAGTGACAGCGTGGAAGCCCATTCCGCGTCATTTCAACCAGAGCCTCCTTGATGTATTTCATGCACCGTTTCATACTCCAAGTTTCAATCCGTATTTTCCCAACAAGTTTTGCCCCAATAATATAATGTGTGTCACAATATGAGTTTACCTAACAAAATTTACAACAAAAATACTAGATTTAAGATTTTAAACTTTAGCCTGTTTGCGAAGGATGCGGTCGTGGCTTTTCTAACTGCAGGAGACCTCAAAAACACCTGTCATCAAGAAATCGAACCCAGTCCACCAGGATGCAAGTTCAGAGCGATATCCGCTGAGCCAACTTGTCCTATTGGATTGATTGTCAACAATTGTATAAGAATGTCACAAAATGTGTTTAAATTCATAATATGTTGCATGAATATCATCATCGTATCTCCTCATTGTACGTTTAGAAAATATTGATTATGAACAGTATGTTTATTTAGCTATAATAATGCGAATGCCTATACGAAAATATATGTGACATTCACTCAATCATTAGGATAACTGTTCTGGAGAATGATTGATTTATTTACATTTATCATACATTTACATGTTATGACAGTTGACTCTCCTAGAGGGTTCCAGTATTGAGAGTATAATATAAGGAAGGTAACTAATAATGAATGATGTAAAATAAAATAAAATAAATTAACATTTAACACTAACATTATCATATCATAATTAATCCTAATTAATCCCAAAAGGTATCATGACGTCAAATCCATTAATCGAATCCAGTGAACACAAAGGAATATCATTTGTTTTGAAGGATGTCAGATAATATTTAGTGACAATTTTAAATCTAAAAATAACAATAGCGAAATAATTAGTGATCAATAAATTTATTAATTATTTATATATTTAATATACAATATTTACTATAACGATCATAGTTAATAAATAAATATGACTTTTTCAACTCCGTTATTTACAAAATCGAAAATATACACACCATGGTAGCCACGAAGTTACAATGTAGCTCATGTAGTTTAATTACTAATAAATAATTACAGTGAAGAAAAACATGTTCAACTTGTATTCAAACATGAAGAAAGATTTACATAACATGGAAGCTATAATATCAAAATCACAATTTAAAATTATTGAATACACAGATAATATATAATAAAAACAAATTAATTGTGTTCAATTTTTTTAACAGAAAGGAATAACTATTTTTTATTGCATGTGTTAATACGTTCAACAAGATACCATGTGGTATAAATACGATATATAAACAAAAAATTCTTAAAAGAAAAATGTTTATCAGTACATGCTGGAATAATGATGGAATGAAACATAGAATACCAATGAAGATCCGATGATTGCAAGACTCTTCACAAGACTACGTCTTGTCTATGTGAGGCCTGAGCCAGCTTGCATGTAATGATATGGAGGTGTATGAAGCGAGCATATTGGACAAGCACCTTCCAGTCTGAGTCCAGGCCAGTTCATTTCTCACCACGCCCACCAGGTAGTAACTAGCGCCCCTAGCGGTCGGTCTCTCTACTAGGAGACCGGCGCCAGGGACGCTATTGCAAGTGACGTTGCTGGTGGTCCTGTAGCAGATGTTATCAGTTGCAAGATAGCGACGCCGGTTCTCCTTAGCTTCTGATAGACAGTCTGTGTAGGAGACCATGGCTTGAGGCTGGACTTCATACACCAGGCTGGCTGTGTTGGTGCCACGTCTCACTCCAGCTGTCTGGAATACACACATTACACTGTCAATGTTACTTCCATTAAGGTGGCTGTATATCACGTGACTTTTTCAACCAAAATGCTACAAATGTTCACTTGGAAGAGTTAAGTTTAGTCCGTATTGTCCATCATCAGATAAGTTAGGACACATCTGTTGGAACTAATCTACGCAGAAAAGAACTGCGAAAATAACATAATATACTTTGATTTTACTTCCTTGCACCTAAATATTATCAAATCAAGACCTGAAGTTGAAGGAAATTTTACGAGTACGAGTTGAGATTCTACGAGCAAACTTTACTCTAATAAAAGGGCACATATGCAGCACAAACCTGACACAATGCTGTCGTCAAAACATGCGCTCTTTCTTCCTCTTTCCAACGAAATGTTGAGATAATACTTATATCCACTTGTAACAGCTTGATTTTCGCGCCTGTCATTTTTCAAACATTTGTAATTGTTACTCGGCACGCCGAGAGATAGCGCATCGTTAGGTCAAGGTCGCTCACGGCCGCTTAGACTCTTGTGACTACTGTTCAGTACAGGGGGCGGAATCGCCGCAGGCGTGGAATGTTCTATGTGACGTAGTTCAGATTGTCTTGCTGGTAAATCGAGGTCCCTATCTCGACCTCTTTCGGAGTTGACCAGCGGTGAGGACGGACACAGAGGATCTACCACGGCACATTGTATTCAGGGTATTTGTAAAATTTAACGTTCGGCCTTGTGCCCCTCTGGCTACTCTTCTACTGTTGTAGAAGTTTGCATAGTTTTATTTTTACGTGTTTCCTTTCTTAATCCTTGCTGGTGCGGAGCTAGGTGTGTCTCTTATGAGGCAGCCTTTGCATGATGTTAGTGAAATATACGTGAGTACGTGCCCTGGTGGTTCTTTGTGCTAGGCGTCCTGATCCGGCCCTAGTTAGTCCGTCCAAACTGTCTGGACGACTCCGATTGTAGCACATTTTCTCTTTTGGCCTGTCAAAACAAATTCTAGCCTTGTGTATTATTTTCTGTCGCGCTGGGAATGCATTTTATTTGTACTATTTGATGTTGTTGTAAGAGTATGAGGAATATCAGACTAAATGCGTGATGGCCCTGACAAGGTCACCACAAGCCCATTTTGACATTGTGTGTAGTTTCTCGAGAAGAAAGAGATCTGGTAAGTCAGGCGTTTGCCTCACTTTATTATTTCATTATCTTTCCTTGTTTCTTGCTTTGTTCAATTTATTAGTAACTTCACTCACTTCAGAGCTATGTCTCAGTGTTCATTTTTAATGTACTATCAATTTCACCTTTAGTTTATTATCATTCTGTTCGCCATTTCAGTGTACGGTGGAGGTTGGGTTAATAAACCACGACACGTGGGTTTTGTTACCTATTCAGCTGTGCATTTACGTATGTCATTTACCAGTCCTCACTCCATTGTAATAACTTGTACGACTTTCTGCCTCACGTACCTACGACCCGTGTCCCCGACTGAGGAACTAGCCGGACCAGTCCACATTGATGGGACAGATGTGGCACACTATTATGAATGTAATGTTTAAACGAACAGCACTTGGTTTTGACAGTCTTCACACGCGTACGTACATGAGATTTGTGTTGTTTTTATTATTAAATCACTGCAAAATTAAATAATATTGACTGCAATTATTGATAAGCTCCAGTATGCAGTGAATTTCCTTCATAGTTCACCTTGGATTACCATACATGAACGATGTAAGGTATGTACTCAGAGGTAACTATTTTTTTTGATCGGATGTAGAGAAATAAAGTCACGTGATATACATTGGCCTTAAAGGTTACATTGTGATTATTCGCCCTCAAAACCGACTTTCTTCAGATTCTAGCCGTCACGATGAATATAGGCACCGAGTGTTGACTCTCTTGTTTCTGAAAATGAGAGACAGCGCGTTGGGTAGCAAAAAATAGCAACTCTTGACGTGATCCTCATACCCTTAGTTGCAGCAGTTAGTAAACATTACTCAATGTATGCATTCTTAAAATAATACGCAACAGGATATTTCGTTGTGCAAAATGTATTACGTGTCCAAAATTTCACTGACTCTGATTAAATTATTAGTTTGCTTCTCTCTTTTACCAATTCTGAGCTATTTTGAGGTATCTGTTGATTTTTATCGGTTGCTATGGCCACGACCAATGAGAGATTATAAAATTGCTGATTCTTCGCCTCACAGTTTTGCCGATTTCTCTCTCTAGTGGCGCTGAGGGTAGGTTTTGTCACAGGACTCCACACGCCATCTATCCATGTCCAAGCTTGTCACACAATCAAACACTTTTACCATATAATCTTATAAGAGTTGTCGATCGTTTGTCGGGCAAAGTTATACGATCGCAGTGCTGTACCAGAGTGTATAAATATGGAATTTGGAAAGTTGCAAATAAAATCGCTTTGTGTCGTATTGGAGATGTTGCACGTATCTGTGCTCGCTCATCAACGCGTTACACTGAGTGTTTTCCTATGCACACCGCATTATGGCGTTACTTAGTTTTGGTTCAATATTTTCTAATATCAATTCATTATTTTATTACATAACAACATAAACCTTACAATGACGTGTTGTCCAGAAGTTGGCGCATGCGTGTTCCAGTCAACACAGACGATGTTGACGTTCCAAGTCAACACAAACGGTCGGTCAGCCACGAGCAGTGCAATGTTGTTGACAGCATTGGTGTAATTGAACTGGTCGTGACGAATCACCGCCTTGACATCTCTCGTCTGTGTGTTGGGCTCGGTGATGGTGTAGACGCTAAGATGTTTACCAGCCATGAGACGGTACCGAGCTGCAGGGACCGCGCTACCGTCAGCGTATGAAAAGCTAATTGCATCTGAAACAAACACAGATTCAGGATGACTCGAAGTGCAGTGTAGGAGAAACGAAAACAATTGGATAACTTATTCAATAATACTAGGAAAACGCTCTGAGTAACGCGTTGATGAGCGAGCACGGATACGCGCAACACCTCAAACCGAAATTCTGTTCATCGAAAATGTCCTTAGCCAATAATAAGGACAAGCCAATATTTCTTGAATTTCGCCACATACTTGTATGAAAATCTCCAACAATTCTCAAAATATTGGTCCCAATAACCACGCAAAGTTTTAAGTTGATCGATTGAACCTTTATGATTGAATGATTCCTTGTTAATTTCCAAAAATCACAGGATCTCGTTCAAAAAATATTGAAACGGTCATATCAGTTTCGTAATATGAGTTTGAAAGTTTCTGCTCTAACAACCTTGAAGTGAAGATTCGAAGATGCCGTGAAATGTGAAATTCGAGAACTATGACAGCCAACACGCAAAATATCCGTAAACTGTCAATAACTTTAGAATTTAAACACAGTTTATTCTGAAAATTGTCAAAAATACAGATAATGTTGGACCCGATGACCATGCAAATTTTTTAGTTGATCGGACAAACGGTTCTGGTTTAAATTTCAAAAAGCACATGAAATATTTTTTTAAATTTTAACCAATGAGAGGATTTGGCTGAAAATTTGTAAAATAAGAGACAATGTTGGTCTTAATGACCATGCAAAATATGTGTTTGATGAGATTCATCAAAGACCATTTTCATTTTTCAACCTATCAGGAGATATTTATTTAAATTTTAACCAATTGATAGATTTAAAAAAAAATTGGGGTCAGCAAACAGAGAAGGTTGTCTCTACATGTGTGCAAAATTTCAGATCGTTCGGTGAAACGGTGCGACTACCATTGCTCCAGATAACAGACAAAGGTAAAAACAAAAAAAACAAAAAACAGAGGTCCGTGTCAAAAGAGTCAAAAGGAGACGCTCGCTTCGCTCGCTGAACAATCCACCAATCTTCATCAATATTTCGTGTTTGTGGAAAGTTTGATTTATGTCAAAATTAAGTTTTTCATGTGCCGGAAGTCAAATAAGTTTACAAATAATGTGAAAAAAATCATCTAAGAACAACGTCATTAAAAACATCACAAATGTAACGTATTCAAGTATCTACATCAGAGTTTACTCACAAAAAGGGTGAGTTTATTATAGGAACAAGTTGGGCGTTGACGTCACCATAGGATTTACGCGTTAAATCAAACTTGCCGCGTCAACAAACAAAGTCAAACCAGTACCCATAATGCCCAAGCTCAAGAGGTCGGGCTTTCTGATCCAACATGGATGCCTGTATTTTCATTCATTCGACTAGATTCGACTCAAGGTCACGCCCAGGTGATGACGTCACAATGTTAAAAGGATAGGGAAACTGGGCGTTCTGAAACAAATACGGAATGCACCCAAAGTAGATCGGACAAACGGTTCCATTTTTTTTAAACCAATCACTGGATCTCTTTGAAAAACTATATGAGACCACTCTTATGACCTTCATGTGTGTACACATTTCAGGTCGATTGGTTGAACTGTGTGACCTGGGCAGGGGCGGATTAACAGTTTGGCGCAGGGCTGCCGTTTTTACGGATATTATCCGTTTTTACGGATTAATGAGTACAAAAACGGACACGCGGATTTGTTGACACATTAACGGATATTGGTGATTCATGGTTGAACCACTTTTTCTCTGTTGAAGGAGATAATATTTCAAATTTATTACGAAAATGTATAGTTTGACAAGTTATTTTCGTTTCCTGTCCAACAATTTTCAGTGCAGGGATTGTTTCAAAACATCCTTTTGTGTAAGTAGGCTAGCTATACTAGGGTGAATGGTTGCGACTTGCGAGTGATTGGAGAGGGAGGAAGGGGGGTGGGGGAAACTGGTCGACCTTGAGCAATGCCTTGAGAGACTAGGGGCGCATCTGTCTGAGGCATCCACTTGTTAGTTGTTTGCAGCTGGTCGTGGGTTAATGACCTGATTAGTGATTGCATCCCTCAGTTTTGCGTGTGCTTATAGTTTTGCAGTTTCATAATGCTCATTATGAATATTGTGTTGGAAACGGGAGAAAAATATTTATAATTAATTTAATTATGAATTCAAAATTACAATTCCATCCACAGCTGTCAGTCCAGAACCCAACCCCCTCCTCTCATGTCCCATGTTGCGTGAGGAATTCAATAGCTTATCTGTCAAGTGGCCCACTTGATGCTTGAAATATGGGAGTTTTACATCATTTTAAAGGTTTTTAATGGGCATACGGATTTTTACGGATTTTTCATGCTTTTTAAAAGGATATTAATTTGTATATGGCGGCAGCCCTGGTTTGGCGCCTTTAGGCTAATTTAAATAAAGCCCCCCCACCCCCCCTAATGCATAATAAGTAGGGATGGAGAGAACTTGGATTTTAATATCGACTGTCGATATCATTTATATATCGATGTATTGAAATATTGAAATATCGAAATATCGATATAGGTATCGAAATATTGATCCATGGAAATAATATATTTATATGTATAGGAATGGAAATATTGATATATCGCATGAATGTATTGATGATAGGATTTCAAAAGAAAATGTAAAAGAAATAACACAGCCGTTCCAAAATATAGGGTCACTAGCCAGATAAGAAAGAAAATGTGGAATAAACTGAGAAATTGTCCATAAATCTGGTGCTGCACTGCAAATATGAATTATTTTGCCATAGTAGGTATAAAATTCAAATAAGAACATAATTGTATCATGATGTAAGGCTTCAATATATCGATATTTCAATATTTCGATATTTCAATAATTCGATATTTCGATATTTCAATATTTCAATATATCGATATTTCGATATTTCGATATTTCGATTTTTCGATATTTCAATATATCGATTTTTCGATATTTCAATATATCGATTTTTCGATATTTCAATATATCGATATTCAATATATTCAGGTTTCGATATTTCGATATTTTTGATATCGATATATATCGATATCGATATTTTCTCCATCCCTAATAATAAGGAATACATTTTCGTTTAGTTACCAGTAACAATATGCGTAGCAGTGATGAGAGTCCCGGTTGACTTCCATACCCAATCCCTGCTTGTGGAACTCGATCTGAGGTAGATGGAGATGAGCCAGGGCTGATCTGACTTTACAGCTTCTCCATCGACACTCAACTGTCTGACGTCACGGCTTCCACAGTCTGAAACAAGAAGATAGGTAATAGTTGAGGGGAGCCAGATTTCCACAGGGGCAAATGTCCTGCTTTCATATAGACGTTTGGCTGTACCTCAATTCACAAATTTGTTAAGTGTCTTCTTAAATTCAAATAAAACTATAAGACTTTTCAAAACTATTTTTTTTTTTAGTAATCAATATGTCGTCCACCTTTCTGTGGACTTCTTCAGGATGAAACTACAAAGAAAGAGGGAAACAATTTTCAAATTCAGATGTTACAAAGAAATATTGGTTAAGGTAATACTAGCGCTCGGCCGTTTTAGAAAATTGAGAGAGAAAAATTGTTTCATAAATGATTGTAACTTTTACAGGATGTTCACATGATCAGTCTGATTGGATTTTAGTAGCACTTTTTAATTTTTAATTATTGCATCGTTAATTAGGCGCCGGTTATTCAACAAAACCGCTAAAAACTCAGAAATTTGCGATACGATTGGAGACCAAACCCGTTGACCAATTGATCTCAAATTTTAATCATGATTAGATGAAAGACAAACTTAGGGTTATCACTTGGCACATTTTGAAATTTAATTTTATACGGCACCCAGGGAGACAAGAAAATTGCTAATTTTTCACAAAAAATCCACTAATTATTACTAATTAACGAAATCAAAAATTAAAAATGTACCAAGGGATAACCCTAAGTTTGTCTTTTATCTAATCGTGATTTAAATTTCAAATAATTTGGTCTACCCATTTCGTCTCCAATCGTATCGCAAAAAGTGTCTACAAATAGCAGCAAAATCGCTCGCGCTTGCAGCACCTTAATTTTTAGATTATTTCTAATATTCCGCGCAGTTTTCAGCATCAAGTAGATTCTCGCAGCAACCTCGCGATTGCATTTTATCACAACCTCCTGAGCTCATGGCATTTCATATTCTCCTAAACGTTTTTCACACCCTTCTTCACCCATTTTTGAATCCTTCTGCACTGTCAATAGACTTCACTTAGATTGCAGATCTGACAGTTAATTTCAAAAATTTCGCTGCGTGGCAGTGTTGGGGGGGGGGGGGGGCGAGACTCCCTCTTGAGTACAGTATACTTTATTTTATGCATAATCAATTTGCCCCCCCCCCCCCAACCCCCCGGGGCTAAAATATCTGAATTCAACATTGGATGTAACCACGCCTATACTAGGAAAACGCTCTGTAACGCGTTGATGAGCGAGCACAAGTACGTGCAAATTCTCCAACAGGAAATGCGTACACAACGCACATAAAACATACATCCCATATTGAATTGAAATATGAGCCACTCAATCAACATAAAAGTATATGCTTTTCATCGAAAATTAAAAAATAGCTTCCAAGCTTCCTTGTACATAAAGCAAATCAGATTCAATTCAATTGGCACTGGAAAACATTCATTTGATACTTCATTCTGACAGCAATTAAAAATGTCAATAAGTTCATACGTTCTTAACTGATTGGGATGAAAATTGTAAAATAAGAGACAATGTTGGTCTTAATGACCAATGACCATGCAAAATATGAGTTTCCCAAGTAACACAAGATTTTGCTAAATCCATGGGCCATGAGTGGCTAACTGCTGGCCAGCCATGTGTGGCTAGCCGTTCATGGGCCATGCACGGGCCATGAGAGTTTCGCCATCACAATTAAAATCTCATGGCTAGCCACTAGTGGGCCGTGAGCGTCTTGCCTTCAATAAGCCATGCATGGCTAGCCACTAGTGTGCCATGAGTGGGCCATGACTGTGCAGCGTAGTGATGGAAAACTCATGGCTAGCCACTAGTGGGCCATGAGTGTCTTGCCTTCAATAAGCCATGCATGGCTAGCCACTAGTGTGCCATGAGTGGGCCATGACTATGCAGCGTAGTGATGGAAAACTCATGGCTAGCCACTAGTGGGCCATGAGTGTCTTGCCTTCAATAAGCCATGCATGGCTAGCCACTAGTGTGCCGTGAGTGGGCCATGACTGTGCAGCGTAGTGATGGAAAACTCATGGCTAGCCACTAGTGGGCCATGAGTGTCTTGCCTTCAATAAGCCATGCATGGCTAGCCACTAGTGTGCCATGAGTGGGCCATGACTGTGCAGCGTAGTGATGGAAAACTCATGGCTAGCCACTAGTGGGCCATGAGCGTCTTGCCTTCAATAAGCCGTGCATGGCTAGCCACTAGTGTGCCATGAGTGGGCCATGACTGTGCAGCGTAGTGATGGAAAACTCATGGCTAGCCACTAGCGGGCCATGAGTATCTTGCCTTCAATAAGCCATGCATGGCTAGCCACTAGTGTGCCGTGAGTGGGCCATGACTGTGCAGCGTAGTGATGGAAAACTCATGACTAGCCACTAGTGGGCCATGAGTGTCTTGCCTTCAATAAGCCATGCATGGCTAGCCACTAGTGTGCCATGAGTGGGCCATGACTGTGCAGCGTAGTGATGGAAAACTCATGGCTAGCCACTAGTGGGCCATGAGCGTCTTGCCTTCAATAAGCCGTGCATGGCTAGCCACTAGTGTGCCATGAGTGGGCCATGACTGTGCAGCGTAGTGATGGAAAACTCATGGCTAGCCACTAGTGGGCCATGAGCGTCTTGCCTTCAATAAGCCGTGCATGGCTAGCCTCTAGTGTGCCATGAGTGGGCCATGACTGTGCAGCGTAGTGATGGAAAACTCATGGCTAGCCACTAGTGGGCCATGAGCGTCTTGCCTTCAATAAGCCGTGCATGGCTAGCCTCTAGTGTGCCATGAGTGGGCCATGATTGTGCAAAAAACCGTTACACAAGTCGTCCCGAGGATTCGGCGCCAAATTTTAAGTTTGTATTAACCTATATACAATTAAGTTTTACTGATCTGAGATTATTCTTTGAAAAGCTTCGGATCAAAACGAAACTATATTGCAATTTTGTAAAGTGTTTTACTTTTTTTGTTTTACTGTTACTTGTTACTTGTTTGTTACTGGGGTTTGTTACTTGTTACTTGTTTTACTGTTACTGTTTTACTGTTTTTGTATACTGAGTGTATACTGTGATTGTTTAACATTGGTCATATTTATTTTGCTTCAACACCTAAATTTCAACTTGTTGTCTTCAAAATAAGTATATCCAAAATACTACATCTACTCCACTATGTAAAAGACATCGAGCGTTTGGTAAAAGCACAATCCGGATTGTAGTTCAACACCGGTTTCAAATATTATTGCAAAAGGTTGCGGGAGGGAACCCAGGGCAAACTGTAGGTATAGGCGTTTCAGCGCTCTAAATCACATCCGTCGCCGTGGCCGAGTGCGTTAGCCGCCTGATCGTCACCCCAGAGATCGTCACCGAGAATCTTCATGACAGCAAAATAATTTAAATTCGCATGTTAATTGAAATTGTCCATTTCTCAACAGATATGTGGTCTAAAATGCATACGGATGTTAATTAAACTGTAGTAATTAATAATCATTTTGTATTTTCAAATTCCATCACAGTTTGTAACCGTCATTTTACCTGAAAAACAATGCCCACTCGTGGGCCACTCATGGTCCATTGCCGGCCAGCCAGTGGTTTGCCATTCATGGCTCATTGCCGGCCAGCCGGTAGTTTGCCACTCGTGGAAAACTCCCGGCCAGCCACTCATGGCCCACTGCCGGCCAGCCAGATGTTTGCCGTTGGTTCAGAGTCAATTCTCACTCAAGGAAAACTCCCGGCCAGCCACTAGTGGCCCTTGACTAGTTTCCCCCGTCTAGCCACGACTCATGGCAAACTCATGGCAGCACTGTCAAATTCACTAGGTGAACCACTAGTGGCTGCCACTGATGGGCCATGACTTTAGTCATGGCTAGCCGGTAGTGGGCCATCAATGGGCCATGATTTTGTGCTACTTGGGTTGATCAGATTTATCGAAGACCATTTTCATGTTTCAACCTATCAGGAGATGTTTATTTAAATTGTAAACAATGAATGGATTTCAAAAAAATTAGGGTCTGCAACGCCCAGAGAATGTCCGAACACGTGTGCCAAATTTCAGCTCGATCGTAGAAAAACTCTGACCTGTATATCCTCAGTAACAGGAAAAAAAAGAGGTCCGTGCCAAATGAGCCAAAAGTAGACGCTCTCTTCGCTCGCTCAACTATGTATTGATTTTGACATAGATGTGTAAACGTTTGTGAATAAACTGTGTATTTTGAATTAAAAATGCATAACTTTTATAAATAAACATTATGCATTTTTTATTTCCAAAGAGATTAATATATTATATATATTATGAAGAATGCGAATAATTCTAGAGCAGCATATCAGAATGTCCGACGTGTTATGTAATGTATTTATCGATACATTAACTGCAAAATCTCTTATATGCACTTTTTTTTTAAAAATTTACTTTTTAACACTAAAAAATGGAAAATATACCATTCCATATCGTTGCAAAAATTTGGGTTGATTGGGTTTCTCTAAGTCACTTTTTTCATAACCTCGTATATGAAAAATGCAAGGAATAACATGAAAAAACACGTATCTGATGTCATAAAATTGTTGTCTAAGGTCAGACGAGCTTCAGAAATTGAAGAATTCGTTTATTTTCATCTTATTATGATGTAAATATATGTTAAACATAATCTTTTGCTATTTGGAAGATGTCCCAGTAAAATTTATTTTTATTCGATTAAATGGCTCAATAGTGTTTTTCGTGTCTCCTGAACAATTTATAAAAGTGCATATAAGAGGTTTTGCAGTTAAGGTATCGTTATGTCACCTTCAGCCCGACAGGTCTGATGTTGCTTGGTCCACTCTCCGTTCTCCTGACACATCGTGGTCCACGTTGAGTTCCCGGTTGATGTGAAACCGTCATGACATCGCATCTCCACTCTAGTGCCCACGCGCATTGGTCTGGCGCATGACACTGGGACGCCATCTGTGGTACATATCCTGACTTGCACTGACGCGCTGCTCAGTATAGGAGGACATCGCACTTGGGTCGCCACTGAAAGCAGACGTCAAAACAATGTATATACCTGCTCTGAGATTTGAAAATATCATTGCTTTATTGTTTTTACCTATTGTTACGCTTCTCTGGAGTTAATATACCGGGTGGCCAAAAAGAAACGTCCAATGGGCGAGACAAGTGTGCGAAGAAACTACTGCAGATATTAGTCCTTAAATTTCGTATGTTATCATAAACATACCAATGTTTGATGTGTGAAAGTTTTAAAAACATTTCTTTTGTAGGAAAAAAAGTTACAGCTGCTCGAGTTTGGTTGCCGAAAAATCGATTATACGGAGCTCAAACAGCGTGCATTTAGGAAAAATCCAATAGCATGGACACCTTTATTTTCAACACTACTGATGATATCAAACTGAAAAATTAAAATGTTATTCAAAACATATGACTATCTATTGTGCACAAATGTCAATTCATTTGAATCAGTAGAACGAAAGTTATGGTATCTTGAAGTTGAGCTTAAGAGGGCTTGGTAGTGAGCGTGGCCTTGAGGAGTTATTTAATCGATTTTTATCAATATCTTTTTCCAGTGTAATTGTTAACAAAATAGGGCTATGGACGTGAATTCAGAACAGTTCAATGAAAATAATTTCATAGTTTGGAATAAGTCTTTAGTTTTATTTTGTCCAACAGGTGTTTAGAACCCGAAAATTTAGTAATTTTCGGGTTCTAAACACCTGTTGGACACAATAAAACTAATAGCTTATTCCAAACTATGAAATTATTTTTATTGAACTGTTCTGAATTCACGTCCATAGCCCTATTTTGTTAACAATTACACTGGAAAAAGATATTGATAAAAATCGATTAAAAACTCTTCAAGGTCAAACTCACTACCCAGCCGTCTTAAAAACAGTAAATACGGGAGATAATTTCCCTTCTAAAATTATCACGTGAAATAAAACTTGAGAAAATTATCTCTTGTGTATTCTGCCTTTTAATTGCAAATTCTAGATAACATAACTTTCGTTACAATGATTCAAATGAATTAAAATTTTTTCACAATCGATAGTAATATATGTGAATAACATATGTAATTTTCAGCTTGATATCGTCATAGTTTTGAGTAAATAGCGTCCCGGACATTGGACATTTTCTGGATGCGTGATTTTTGAGCTCCGTAATCGATTTTCCGACAACGAAACTCGAACAGCTGTAAATGTGTTCCTATAAAAGTTATGGTGTTTAAACTTTCACATGCTAGACCCTAGTATGTTTTGTATAATTCGTGTAATTTTCAGCACGATATATGCAGTAATTTTGTCAGAATGATGTCACTCCCTTTGGACGACATTTTTGGGCCACCCGGTATATAATTGGATTGATATGAATTATTTATTGGTTTCCTTTTATCCTTCAGGCGTGTAGTCTTACATCATATCGTACTACACGGTAAGCTAATTTGCGAAAACATCACTACCTCTCCTTATTTGTGAATAAACACATTGTACAAACCTGGTAGCACAATACCACTAATCATTCTCAGGTTCTTGGGGTCATTGACACGTGTAAACCCCGAGTAATGTTCAATGTAGCAGTCGTCTCGTCCAGGTGGTCGGAAAGCGATACTGACGATGCCGCGAAGATAAAACTTCTGAGTAGACGATTCAAAGAACATCAGCCCGCCGCCGGAATCTCCGGAACAGACACTGCGGTTCTGGTTGATGTATCCAGCGCAGAACTTGTCGTTGGTTACGAAGACTCGTAGAACGTCGGAGAGAGAATCATAGCAGGTGGTTTGGTCAACGTAGGGCAGCTGTATAGACATCAAATGGAAACTACTCGTGCCACCTTCAGTGATACCAAAACCAGCCACCTACGGAAGAAAGCATCCATATTAATTTAAGCGTCACTTATTTGTCATAATCTGTGTTACGTAATGAGTATGTTTGCCTGTTTTCCCATAGTCAATTAATATTCAAATTTAAATAGCTTTTATCCAATTGAAACGAAATCATTTTGCATTGGTGTTGGTTTATAATAATTACTTGGAACTTCTATTTGAACTTTTTCGGCACATTTATCTACTGCCGAGCAGCAAAATAACAGAAAGCAGAGAGTATTTGAAGGAGGTGAGGTTGACCTAACCTACCACGTCAACAACTGGATTAAATGTAACTGGTAAAGACTATTGGGTAAAGAATGACGAAACTCACCAGTCCAAGTCTGTTGTTAACCTCATGTTTATCCGTGTACTTGTTGTCCCAATCCACGAGTGCCACGTTGACATGTGTATTGAGTGTTGCTTCTGACGACAGCTCGACAACGGCGATGTCATGTTGGAATTTCAGGTCTCTATCTCGGAAGTCTGGATGCAAAGTGACTTTGGCTATGCTAAGACTCTGTGAGCCTTCATTCAGTTTCAAGAAGCTGATAATCTGCCCCAACCCAACCCTGTATTCTCTCTCATTGTCAATCTTCTTGTTCCTCTGATTGTTCCAAAAGCAGTGGGCAGCTGGATAAGAAACGTAGAAGACCGTAAATTAGGATGTGCACAACAAAACCAACAAAACTATCTTCAGGCATTTTATGTGTGCACCATTTGACTTGGCTGGTCTGGAGCGACTGCTTTACTAAATTGTTTCAATTATCTTTAGAAGTACAATAAATTGTAAACATAATGACAAGTTGTCTGCGGTATTTGCTCTGTTTTGTTTATTTTTACTCGCAACGTTTTGTCTGCGATGCGGTCGGCATCTTCAGGCGTATTTTAAATTGTACTTCCATCATGTAATTGATGCAAACATTGCCCTATTTCAATTGATTGTCTACCTGTAGTGACCAACATAGACAATGATGAAGAAGAAAGAATAAACATATGTCGGTGATCCGGTTTTGACCATATTGTGCACGTAGCCCAATTAATCGACTTACCAGTTATCACCATGCGTGCTGTGACGAGAGTTCCTCCGCATATCAGTTGGTAAGAAGTGTTGGTTGGTCGAAATATTGCGGCGTGCCAAGGTACATTTGTATCGCGTTTCCCACCAACAATCAAAGCCTGAATAGAATCTCTGCTTGCATCTACGGACCTTGATCCTGAAAATAGAAAATGCGATTTGGCGAGGGAAAAGAATTGGGGCATTGACGCATTTGCATCACAAAATGTGAAAACTTGATGGAAATTATAAATATTATATATTATTAATTAATCAATTATATATAAATACGATAATTGGATGAGATCTCTCTCCCTATCGCTCCTCCAAAGCTTTTCATGAGCTCTTCCGGTCGAGCATGACTATTTTAGGAGGTTATTTCGAGACCAAGATGAACTCCAAGTTAATCCACTTGACATGTCACTTTAGTTGGAATCAACGGATTCAAGAGAAAAAAATAGTCTGCACACATACACTCGTGGTGGTATTTACATGTACTATGCAAAACTCCAACTCGATCGGAGAAAAGGTGTGATCTGTATGTCGGCAACGATGTGAAAAAAAACAGGGGTCCGTGCCAAAAGAGTCAAAAGGAATCGCTAGATCAATGAAGGTGACAGGAATTTAAATCTGATTGCACATCCTGACAATATAGACATAAGGCAAATGAAGGATTTATTTATCTAGATGATTGTTGTGACTGATTGTTTATCTTCACAGAGTAATGAAAGTCAGCGATTTAATAGCAATTTTGCATTCAATGCCATGAATTGCCAACATTCGAATAATCATAACTCAGCAGAAATTCAAAAAGTGCTGGCTTCCAATAATTGTGCATAAGAGAGCTTTATTTAAGATTTGATTTGAGAGTGATTTTGTCACCTGGAACCGACTGAGCCATCGCAGCAGCCACCAACACGCAGAGAATAAGCTGCGATGTGAACATCTTGACTTCAACTCCACCACTGAAGAAGCTGTGTTGGGACTGACAGTTTATAGTCGAGCCAAAGCAAACCACGATCTCGTCATCGACAAATAGAGAAGTTTGTCGCATCGCTAATTTACACAAAATGTTCTTAACCACATGACAAATACACGAAGAAAATACAAAAGAAACCTTTGCTTGAAGACATACAATAAATAAAAAATGATTTTTATGGCGACAGGGAATTCCTACAGCCACAAAATTAGATACTTTAGACACAAAATGTGTTTTTAACGAAAGTAATTGGATTTATATTATGGAAAAATGCAGAATACCAAAAATATACTGCGAGGACATTGGTGAAGATGCGATTGCCCAAATGTTTTGAATAAGATTAAATCTAGACATAGGAAAATAGGTCTCGTTCTGTGATAAATTACAAATAATAATAATGATAATAAATTAAATAATACAACACAAAGTATACAGAAACTTAATCCCCTCCCAACTAAAATATTAGGTACAAGTTATGTTTAATTACAATAATATTATAATATTTATACTTTTTTAGATGCGTCAACAAATATGTGTGGGGACAGGAATATGTGGGGAACGCTCAGTGTAACGCGTTGATGAGCGAGCACAGACACATGCAACATCCCCAGCTAAACACGATACACGACACGACACAATAAGATTTTCTTTACAACTTTCCAATCTCCATATAAACATTCTGGATGAATAACAGATCAAAGTGTCGTGTGACGTACTTTTTCCAAAAATCTCTTATGACGACACTAAGTCCTCCTTGACCTATGGTTCAAAATTTGCAACATATGAGATAATGTTGATGTTACTGTTGATCAACATGCCAAATTTGAACTCAATCAGATCATTTTGATTTTGACCAAATGGAAGATTATTTAAAAAAAATTATTTAACCAATTGGAGGATTTGACTGAAACTTTGTATGATTAGAAACATTGTTCGTTGCAATTAGATGGCAAAATTTCAAAATTATCGGACCTTCAATAGTTTTTTTTAAATATGAATCAAACATTAAATTTCCAATAAAATTAGGATATAAAAATTAGGCTATAAAATTAGGGCGATACAAATTTGCGATCAGAGATGGTCTGTACATGTGTGCAAAATTTCAGCTCGATCGTACAAAAAATGTGACCTGTTAGTAAGAGAAAAAATAGATCCGTGCTAAATCTAAAAAGAGGAGTCGCTTCATTGCATCGCTCGCGCAAACAAAAAAGCAAATGTTCGAATCCGCCGGAACATTCAAGCGCAGCGAATTTTGGATAGCTATTTAGCTTTCTTGATGAATGAAAATGATTTCAGGGTATGAAGGAAAACATAAATATTAAATCATTTAGGTGGAAAGGTTTCCAGTCGAAAATGTTGCACGGCGAATTTGTGGAAATTTTGATCTCTTTAGAATGGTTGAATATGATTTTAAACGATATAAATTGACGGAAAACAGAAATAGTCAATGCTGCAATACGTGAAAAACATTCATTTGAAATGCCGCGCAGCGAATTTTTGAACATAGACATTTGTAACTTATAAAATATGTCTATGGTTTGAATATGAAATTATAACATGGCTGTTTTTTTTCTTTTTGTGAAAATCTGATGTGTCAATTGCCGAGCAAACTTCTAAAAATTTTGCTCTCGCTGTAAATGATTTTGGGGCATACAAATTGATGGACAGGAATGAGGAAATAGGCAAGATGGCAAGTGGCAAGTGACAAGATGGCCGTGCATTGTTAGTCTGTGTTTCAGTAATGCTTCGATTTTCTGGTGTATTTTGCACTGTTAGTTGTTATATACTAGGAAAACGCTCAGTGTAACGCGTTGATGAGCGAGCACAGAACATGCAACATCCCCATAGTAACGATACACGACACTGCACAAGACGATTTTCTCTGCAAATTTTCAATCTCCATAATACTCTGGATGAATAACAGATCCATTGTGTCGTGAAGTCTTACCTACATACTTTCTCCAGAAATCTCTTGTGACATCCCATACTAAATTCGTAAAATTACAATTAATACTTGACTGATTGGGCTTACAATATGTAAAATTTAATATTAGTTGGTCTTGATCACCATGCATAATTTGAACTTTATGTGAACATTTTGATTGTCGACCAATCAGAAGATATTATTTAAACTTAAACCAATTAGAGGATTTGTCCTTCGTACTGCATCCGATTTTATGCGCTAGCTCAAAAATGCTTTCATTTTACTTTACATTGTGGATAGCTTGGCTGCTCTACAGGCCTTGCCTTGGAGCAGAAGCTTAAAGAAGGCAGGGATGACCATTTAGTATACATTTTTCAAGATTACGGAATAAAATGACCTTAAAATGACAAAACTTTTGAAAATAACGACAGATTAGACTGAAAATTGGCAAAAATACCTAAAATGTTGGTACCAATGACCACGCGAAGTTTTAAGTTGATCGGTCAATCTGTTCTAGTTTAAATGTCAAAAATCACATGAAAAATGGTTTTAAATTTTAACCAATAGGAGGATTTGGCTGAAACTTTTTATGATTGGGTACAATGTTGGTTGCAATGTTTTTGCTAAATTTCAAATTGATCGAAGCAACCAATCAAAAGATAATTTTTTTTAAATTTGAACCAATCACGGGAGCCCGTTCAAAAACGATCCCAGGGACCGCATAGATTACGTTAGTATGTGTACAAAATTTCAGATCGATTGCTTGAGCGGTTTGACCTGGGCTGTGACCACAAAAAAAAAAAAAACAAACAAACAAAAAAAAACACACACAGAGAAAGTGCCATAAGAGTACCGTGGTGACGCTCGCTACTCTCGCTCAATAAATTAATATATACCATTCGATATTGATTAGTACATTTTTCTTTATAAAATACGGATACATATCTTCAGTGATGCAGAATCTACAAGAAAAAAGTGGAGAAGTGGAAGTGGGGTTAGGGATGGACGCGTCCTTGGCTGAAGACCTATTGGGGTTTGAAGATGAAGAACTGCATCAACAAACTGAAGCAATAGGCATTCTACGGACTCTTATTAATGAGAATGCAAAAGAGGATGAGGGAGAATGTCTGAAGAGATTACGGAAAGAAGTAGATGCACTGAAAGAGAGTGAAGATGAATGGCGGGACCTATGGGCCAATAGATTGCTATGGGAATGGGACTTGGTAAATAATTAATGTTGCGTCATTACAGAAGACTGTGGAAGGTCTTAAAAGTGAAAACGTTTTTCTTTATTCGGAACTAAGTAATTTAAAAAACATGAAACCTAGTGCTCAGTGTGAACAAGATTTGCTGCAGAATAACGAAGACGTCGAACATGTGGAAGCAGAACAACAACAAGGAGAAAAGTCTAAAGAAGAGAATGATGTGAGAGGTATGAAAAATGGGAGTGTGTGTGAGTTTGCGATTGCAGAGTCAGATCTCAATAATTGTTCTTTGTCATATGAGGAACAATTGATTAGCTACAGAACAAAGCACAAAGTAAATAAAGCCTCGATAGAAACTCCTGCCGCAACAATAGTCAAACCTACAAAACAACAAGGAAACAAAACTAAGAAAACTAAACCCACAGTAAAACAATCAGCTCCAATAACAAAACCAGTAACACAACCAAGTGCATCTGTAACCGGCAGTAACATTTGCAGAGTAACGGAGAAAGAAGGGGACTTGTTTAGTGCCCCGCGAGGGCACTCTTTAGCCCACTGTGTGTCGGCAAACATGACGATGAGCAAAGGAATTGCAGCTACCTTCAGATCAGAGTTTGGAGAAGTAAACGAACTACTGAAACAGAAGAAACCCGTCGGGAATGTTGCTGTTCTTGAAGAAAATAGCCGCTTTATATATTACCTGGTTACGAAGAAGCTGGCGTCTGAAAAGCCTACGATGAAGGACATGGCTAAGGCAATAAGGGCCATGAAAGATCACTGTGTTAAACATGGGGTTACGGATGTCGCCATGCCGAGGATTGGAAATGGATTAGACGACCTGGATTGGCTTGCGGTAAAGGGAGTACTGGAAAAGACCTTCCGAGATACCCATGTTAATATTACAGTATACTATCTCCCACAATCATCTATTCGAAAGCCAAGCCTGGTAATTGGGGACTCCATGCTGCGGCACGTTGGAAAGTACTGTCCGAGGGTTGAAGTTCAGTGCTTTCCAGGTATCCGCGTTATGCAAATAGCCAAGAAGCTGGAGCTACTCAAAAGGCAACGTGAGAACTTCAAATCAATCACAATCCACGCCGGGACGAACAACATTCGCAGCTCATCATCACCAGCCGACATTGCTGCTGACTTGAAGAAAGTGCTAATAAAGGGGAAAAAACTATTTGCTTGTGCGAAATGGACCGTTAATGGCGTACTGTATAGACGAGACATTGATGACAGATATGTTGACGCAGTAAACCAATGTACGCGAAGTGTCTGCGAAGAACTCAATTGCAAGTTCATAAACCCAAATATTAGTGTATGCGACAGAGACCTGGCCAGAGACGGACTACATCTTAATCGAACGGGTGCAGCCAAACTTGGAAAGTTAATTGCTAACATTTCAAAGGCATCGGTTTCTGCTTTCAACCAGGGAAACTGGTGAGGTGTCAGGGAAGTGGGGGGATAAAGTTTAAATTAAGAGAGACAGTAGGTCTCACTTTTCTCCTGGCAAACTGTCAAAGCATTGTAAATAAGTTTATACAATTTAATCATCTTGTCGAAACCCATAGCCCAGATGTCGTGATTGCAACCGAAACATGGTTACATGAAGGTATACATGATGGTGAAATAATGGGAAATGATTACAATATTCACAGAAGGGACAGGGGCTCTAGAGGAGGGGGCGTATTCATAGCGGTTAAATCATACATCCCAAGCTCACTTATGTAGAAGGACAGCTCGCATGAAATTATTGGTGTTAAAATACAAATGGGAAATAGTGTGGTTAAAATAATTGGGGTGTATCGATCTCCTAATGAAGGGTTAGATGTATTTGAAAAATTAAATGAATATCTAAATGAGTACGAGGACTGCAGATCACTGGCAGTCGCAGGAGACCTTAATTTGCCAATTGTTTCCTGGGAAGTTAGGGCAGCAGGAGGGAGCAGTGCAGCACAAGTTGCTGTCTCGAAACTGCTAGGAATACATGATCTCAAGCAAGTTGTAAAGGAAGGTACGAGACACTGTGTTTTATCCAACAAGGTTAGTCTGCTAGACGTTGTATTAGTCAAAAGTGAGCAACTAGAAAATAGCTGTGAGGTAGTGGAGGGAATAGGAGATCACAGTGCTGTAATGTTTAAATTGAAAAGTAATGTAGTTAACCATAGGGAAAACTGCGCTCCAACAATAATTAAGTCTTACAAAAAAGCTGACCGAAAGAGCATAGCCACTTATCTAAAGGAAGAATTTAACAAGTGGGCAACAAGTGATTCCGATAGTATAGTAGTTGGGACTCGTTTAAAAACATAGTAACCTTCTGCTATGATAAATTCATACCAACGAAAACAATCACAAAGAACTCGGATCCTGTATATTATACTCGGGAAATAAGGTCACTTAAAAGAAAATTTCAAAAGCTTTACAGTTCGAGGAGATATAATAATATAAAATTTAAGAAAATAACTGGAGAACTTCTACTTGCAAAGCACAAAGCATATAATAATTACTTGAAGTGTATACTCGACAATGAAGAGGAGAACATAGGAAAATGGGATAGGTTCTATAGACACATTAAGCAAAAACGTGGAGCTACCACCAAAATATCAACTCTCAGAAAGGAAGGTGTGTGTGTCACTGAGGAAAAAGATATTGCTAACATGTTAATAGTCAGTATGCAAATGTGTTTGGTGATAAGACTTCTGTACAAAATATTTTGATACCCGAGAGCTGTGAGGGTGATAGGTTCCTATTTAGCAATGAAAGTATTGCCAGAGCTATCGACAAGTTAAAAAATAAAAAGTCTCCAGGGCTAGATAATATATCAAATGACTTCTTAAAGCTATCAAAAAATGAAATAGTCCCATACCTAAGATCTATATTCCAAATGTCAATCAATAACTGTCAAATACCATTTGATTGGAAAAAAGCAGTGATAGCCCCCATACCAAAAGGAGGAAGCAAAGATATGCCAGAGAATTATAGGCCCATTAGTTTAACCAGTAGTATCTGTAAAGTATTTGAAACCCTTGTTTCAGACTACATCAGATACGTCCTAAAATCATCTAACTTTCTAACATCAGACCAACATGGATTCAGGGGGGGATACTCATGTGATTCGCAACTGAGTAGCTTAACACAGGAGCTGTCAGACGCTGTCGATAACCACAGTGAGGTAGATGCCATAATGCTCGACTTTGCAAAGGCATTTGATACTGTACCACATGACCTCCTAATATACAAAGTGGAACATCTAGGGATCAATGAAAGGGTGACAAATTGGATCAACAACTGGCTCACAAACCGGACGCAAACAGTAAGGGTAGGCAGTGTGTTTTCAGAGGATCTGGCAGTTACATCAGGAGTACCACAGGGTAGCGTATTGGGCCCCCTCCTTTTTCTTATCTTCATAAACGATATTGACAAGGACATAACATGCCCCCTGAGACTATTTGCAGATGATTGTCTAGTGTATTACCAGATTAAAAATGAAGAAGACTGTCAACTGCTTCAGGAAAATATAAATAAAATATGTGATTGGGCAAAACTTAACAAAATGAAACTTAATGAAAGCAAAAGTCAGCTAATAAAATTCACACGTAAAAGGCCCCAAAATCAACTCAAATTTAAATATACAGTTAATTCTGCGCCATTAGAATATATTGAAAACTGTAAATATTTGGGAGTAATCTTAAATTGCAAATTAAATTGGAAAAATCAAACTGACTTAGTAGTAAAAAAAAGTATGCAAAGCCTCAATTTTGTAATGAGAAACCTCAAAGGCTGTAGCACAGAGGTAAAGGAGACCCCATAAAAAAACACTCCGTGTAAAAATACCAGCCAAGTCTCTTCAACTATAAAAAAAATATAAGAAATCTAAAAATTCAGCACTGAAAAGTAGTGATATCAAAAAATGAGCCAAGTCAAAACTTAATTTTAAAAACCAAAATATACTTGGCGCATCGTGTATATAAATAGTATAGAAGCATATGCCAAAAATCAAATGTACCTAAATATATATAATATACCTATAATGCCCTTAAAAACGATGCGCCAAGTATATTTTGGTTTTTAAAATTAAGTTTTGACTTGGCTCATTTTTTGATATCACTACTTTTCAGTGCTGAATTTTTAGATTTCTTCTATTTTTTTTATAGTTGAAGAGACTTGGCTGGTATTTTTACACGGAGTGTTTTTTTATGGGGATATCACTTATTTTTTTAGTTTATTTACACAACTTGTAACACACATCGGAGCAACAATGACTAAATACTTTTAAAAAATACGCCATTTCCGAATTGGTTAATACGAAAAATTGTGTTTGGTGCTCAATATACCTAAGCTTAAAGTGATATTCCATGAAGAATTGCGAAAGCTTCGTTCCAATCAGTCCAGCCGTTTTCGAGATATGGTATCACTTCCGGTTTTCAAAATGGCGACTGAAATAACTGCCACCTAGAATTTATTTCTATAAATGTGTTGTATCATTATAAGCCTTCTGAATATGTGGTTATTGTAGTAAGAGGTCATTAAAATCTAGTTCTTCATTTTCATGACGTCATTTCCGGTTTTGGTAATAGAACATCTATACTTTAACTATTGATATTCCATATAGACGACCGTCTGAATCATTTGGCGCTAGTTTCATTCCGATCGGTTGAGCCGTTTTCGAGATATGACGTCACTTCCGGTTTCAAAATGGCGACTATCGGATGGTTTTATAAAAAGGCACCTCAGACGCCAAAAGTGCACATGTGGTAAAAATTTCAGATCGATCGGCTAAGCCGTTTAGGCTGTGGCGGTGATAGCGGTGTTTCCTGATATCATCATCATCAGATAGGTTTTAAAAGGGGTGTAATTTCACTGTTTTCACGGCCCTCTAGCACGCAAATGGCATAACCTATTGTTCCCAAATTTAGTATATGGAGTGGGGTGGGCCATAGCTCGAAATTAAGATATTTCACAACAATGTGAGATTTTCCAATTTTATGATCCAGTAGGCCGAAAATGCCATGTTGTTGCTTACAGTAAAAGTGGTTGGTCTGCTCCTCAGTTTATTAGGCATTTACGGTATGTTGAGTGAGTGTGAGTGTACGGTACGACTTGGCTGGGTGGAGCGACCGCTCCACTAGATGGCATATAAAAGCATTGTAAGACCAGTACTAGAATATGCTAGCAGTGCTTGGGATCCTTACCAACAAGGACTTAAAGATTCAATTGAAAGTGTGCAACGGAGAGCAGCAAGGAAAGTATTAAATAAATTTGGTAGAAGGCACAGTCCCACCGAAATGATAGAAGAACTGGGTTGGAAGTCACTTCAAAGGAGGAGAAGAAATGGAAAGTTGATTGCCATGTTTAAAATAACCCGTGAACATGCGGCCTGGAATGAGCTATTCAAGTCAATAGGAAAAGCCACATTTATAGGAAGAGGGAATCATGTAGAATCTAGGCTATCCAGGAAATTTTACAAAACAGATGTCGGTAAATTTTCATTCTTGGGGTCCTCCATTCCTGAATGGAACAAACTAATTGCAGCTCTAGACACATTTCCAGATTCTATTGGTGACCTTAAAGAGATATTACGGTCTGAGTAAATTAAAAATTATAAGTAGTTTTATTTGTAAATGTATGTATTTCATACCTCTTGCTTATTAGTATTGTATTAAGTATTAATATAAGATAAAATTATTATGACCTAGATATCTATTGATATTGATATAAATTAAATTATAAGTATTATTATTACTAACTTTATAACTGTCATAATATTATTATTAGTATTGTCACAGTATTATTATTATTATTATTATTGTCAATATTATGATGAAATGGATGTTAAGTACATATATTGTAACCCAGCGAAAGAGCTGAAAACAATAAAATGAATAAATACAAAATACAGAAGTTTCATCTTTCATACGGTTTAATAAAATCAGACCAGAAAATTTTTGGCAGCGAATTTTGATGAATTTTCATGATTGTTTTTTGGGGGTATTTGCTTTGAGAAGCCTCAAGGCAGGCGCGGTTCTAGGATAAAAAATTTGGGTGGGCGGACGAGATTCGTCAAAAAACTCGACCCGCGGGGGGGTGTGGGGGGCAAGGCCCCCCACTTGCCCCGCAGGGATTTTTTTGAAATTGGATGAGCTTAGAAGTGTTTTTGAGTGTTTCCGGAATATATTTGACTCCAAAATCATTTAACAAATTGCCACATAATAATACAAACATAATTTTGTTTCCTGTTTATATTCTAAGCCAATTGTACTCAACCTTTTTGATTTGCGGGCCAATACTGCTCACGGGATCATCTAGGTTCATTCCAGACGCGTAGGAACTACTTTTTTAGGGGGGGGCGGGAGCCTTGCGGGCTTAGCCCCGCAGGGCTTTTTTTTAGAATTTAACAAATTAAAAGTGATCCTTCCTCCGTGGATGGTTCATTCAGTGTCTTTTGTTTATTATGAAACGAATCGAACAATATTTCACACGCCAAACCAAACACTTTACACAATTTTCGGAATTGGAAAATGGCTTCATTTTCGTTGCAACTAGTATGAAGTTTCATTTCATACTACTTCGTTTCATCGTAGACCAAGCGTTAGTCATTCACTGACAAAACAGCCGGTTAAATTGCGGACTATATCAACACAATAGAACATTGCCCAAGCAAGCCAGTAAAATAAAACTAAAACATTAGGTGACCAAGCGAATAAATTGATGATATCACTGCAGTGAAAAGTCTACAACAACGTCTGCTCTCGACAAGAAACAGGATACGAATGAGCTGCTTGAAGATGCACTTCCGGCGATAGCAGGTCCTGCAGGCTACATGCTAATAATACAGGGGTGAGGGGAAGGGGTTGTTGTCGTCACTTAGAAGGCGTTGGGGCAGTGGAACATTTCATGACTCATCTGTGGTCATTGCAAGAAGCTCATTCTGCACCTGCATTCTGAGAAAAACAGAGAAAAACTGAGAAAAAACTCTTTATCACTGAGGAAATTCTCGACTTCTGCAAAATATCTTAGATTTTTACTCAAAATCTTATTTAGTAGTATATTGAGAATGATAATACACATGACGAGACAAAAATTTGGGTGGGCGACCGCCCACCCTGCCGCCCCCTAGAACCGCGCCTGCCTCAAGGCCTAGGCTGATGCATTCGGCATGGCCATGACCAAGTCGGCCATGACCATGTAAATGCATACGATCTTTGTATTTACATTCCAATTTCGTAATATTCAATTTCAAACGAAGCATATTGAAATATTGATTATCGTCCAAGTGAGAAGTCAAAGTGTGACTTCAACACGGAAAGTAACCTATAGACACATGTATTAGCGGCAATTAGGGCCTTCAGGAATATAATAATATATTAATATGTATATAATAATTTTAGTGTAACTGACGTAAGCTGTCCTTTGGGACCTTCTTGCAGTTTCATCACTTGTCGATATTTTCCTTGTCGACTTTATCCCACCAGAATAATTTAATTTTATCATTAAAATCATAAAAGTGTATAATTTCTTTACACGCTAAGATTATTCCTACCTTGCTGATAATGCTGATGATACGTTAATTAAGTGTAGCAGCTCACCGCAAATTGGCTGCAGCAAATAATTATGCAGAATGATTTTAAGCGTGTTTTGCACATTATTTTATAACTAAAATAATGCATATTTGTTCCCTTTTTAATACGTACTAGTTGATGCCCGGTTTAGTTTGTTTTTCCATTCATCAACATACTTACTTTCTACAACGAAAATGCAATAATAAGTTGTCAATCTCCGAAGAAATGGAAAGTTTTGAATCTCATAGTACATAATATCTTGGTATATTGCTGGGTAGATATTTTAAGTGGAAACCTCATACTGTTATTCTTTGTAACCTCTCTGTACTGAGTATTCATAACATCTTTGCTCTCTGTTCTTAATCTTCATTTATCTCAGCTGAATTCTTTTCTTCCTTTCTTCTCAAGAACTACTGTGTATAGTGCTTTTGGAGAATCGCTGCTTTTGAATGGTTTGCTTGCTTGGGGCAATGATTTCCCCTAATTTACCATGTAGATTTTTTTACATAGAAATATATATGTTCTAGGTATATGTGTATATTTTATTTTAAAGTGCTGAATTTGTATATATATATTTTTAGTGACGTGCCTTGGCTGGCACTTTTACACGGAGTGCTTTTTATGGACATTTATTTTAGACAAAACTGTAGACAAACTTTAACAGCAATAATCTCAATATTGTTTTTGAACTATTTATAAATAAAATCTAGTGGAGCGGTCGCTCCACCCAGCCAAGTCGTACTATACACTCACACTCACTCAACATACCGTAAATGCCTAATAAACTGAGGAGCAGACCAAACACTTTTACTGTAAGCAACAACATGGCATTTTCGGCCTACTGGATCTCAAAATTGGGAAATCTCACATTGTTGCGAAATAACTTAATTTCGAGCTATGGCCCACCTGACAACATATACTAAATTTGGGAACAATAGGTAATGCCATTTGTGGGCTAGAGGGCCGTGAAAACAGTGAAATTACACCCCTTTTAAAACCTATCTTCATCTGATGATATCACGAAACACCGCAATCACCGCCACAGCCTAAACGGCTTAACCGATCGACTTGAAATTTTTACCACATGTGCACTTTTGGCGTCCGAGGTGCCTTTTTATAAAACCAACCGGAAGGCGCCATTTTGAAACCGGAAGTGACGTCATATCTCGAAAACGACTACACCGATCGGAATAAAACTATCGCCAAATGATTCAGACGGTCATCTTTATGGAATATCAATAGTCAAAATATACATTTACTATTACCGAAACCGGAAATGACGTCATAAAAATGAAGAATCAGACTTGAATCACCTCTTACTACAATAACTACAAATTCAGAAGGCTTATAATGATACATAACATTTATAGAAATAAATTCTAGGTGGCTGTCATTTCAGCCGCCATTATGAAAACCGGAAGTGATGCCATATCTCGAAAACGGCTGGACCTATTGGAACAATGCTTTCGCAATTCTTCATGGAATATCAAAACAAGCATATATTAAGCCCCAAACACATTTTTTCGTAGTAACCAATTCGGAAATGGCCTATTTTTTTAAAGGAATTAGTCATTGTTGCTCCGATATGTGTTAAAAGTTGTGTAAATAAACTAAAAAAACTAGTGATATCCCCATAAAAAACACTCCGTGTAAAAATACCAGCCAAGTCTCTTCAACTTAAAAAAAAATGAAATCTAAAAATTCTGCACTGAAAAGTAGTGATATCAAAAAATTAGCCAAGTCAAAACTTTATTTGAAAATCAAAAAATACTTGGCGCATCGTTTTTTTAGAGCATTATAGGTATACTTTGTATATGTATATTTCATGTAAAATTTATAATTGGCTTATACTTCCAAGCTATTTATGTACACGATGCGCCAAGTATTTTTTGATTTTCAAATAAAGTTTTGACTTGGCTAATTTTTTGATATCACTACTTTTCAGTGCAGAATTTTTAGATTTCATTTTTTTTTTAAGTTGAAGAGACTTGGCTGGTATTTTTACACGGAGTGTTTTTTATGGGTTACTATTTACAATAACTATGTATTTATAAATAGTAAAAAAAGCGAGATCAATAAAGGTAAGTGCCAGTGATAGACGAATTAAACCTCTAGCCAAGAGCCCTAGGCTAGATACGACCGTCATGGCGGCTAAGAAGGAAAATTACGTCACGAGCAAGCATCAAATTGATACTTTAAATAATATCTAAGAACTTTGACTCACTATTAAGGGGAATGTCTTGTGAAATCAGTATCTCAGGTGTTTATCAATGAATCTCCTTAAAAATTTGGATTAATATTTCAATGTATTCAAAACTTTTTTTTTTAATTTTTGTAAATTTTATTTAATGTTTTAATGTTTAAAAAATTGCCTTAGTAAAAAGCCGTAAGGCTGTTATATTTGTCGCTTTTTCTATTTTGTTTTTTAATCTTTTATTAACTGTTGATGTGTTACATACACAATTTAATAGGGAATGTTCTACAAGAAATATGGTTCGCAAGTTACATTTTTGTTCGGTTAACAATGTATTTTATTACCGCTAAATTTGACAAACTTAATGCATACCTAGAGCCCTCCAAATGTTTTTAAAAAAATCCTAATTAGATGTTTAAGACAGATTTGTTTTCAATACACCAGAAAAATGACAGATCAATAGCTGCAAGTATTAAAAAGTAGTAGGGATTTTAATAAAAAAGCGCTTAAAAAAATAACTCGGTAAAGTGAGTTTGAAGTTGTTGAACACGAAGTTGAATCACACGCAATCATCATTTGTATTATTTTTTTGACAAATTAATTTTTATCACATCTTCATGATTTTTTAACCGTGAAAGGAAAACATAATATCAATTTACAAATATTCCAAAATAAAAAATACAAACTAAAAAAGTGACATTTCATCATATTTTTACAAGACCTTCCCCTTAAATTTGATCGTCTAGATGAAGGTTGGTGAGGAGTTAAAGGAGGATTTGAAAGCACTTTAAATAATTTTAAACAAGATTTACAGTAATCATTCTAAGTCAGGACAGATTGTAAGAGTTTTTTTTCCAGAAATTATCGCTTTATTATTCTCAGATATAATCTAAAAACAAAATCAATATATTACATTTCAATTCAAAACGATTAAACAGTAATATTTTTTAAGAAACATGCAACATTTTACTCTAGATTTTGATCAAATATTAATTGTATTACAAGGTATGAAAGATTATTGAATAGTTTATTTTGTTTATTTTGTTTACTTTGATATTTTGACCCCCAGTTGTTGCCCCACAACATTTATAAATTCAACAATTTAAAAGTGATTCACAGGGGCTCTAAAATTAGCAAACTGATCATAAAACATTCCATTGCCTAGCAGGGCGCTTTTAAATGATCTTGGTTTCAAGGTCATCATCCTTCAACTTCATGTTTATGACAAACTTAAACGCCTACGGCTCCCGCTTGTTTCTAACACACGCTTTTCTTGAGTTGACAGCAACGAGAAAGATCATGGCGACTCCCAGCATAGCCAATACAAAGATGGCGGCGTGTTGAACAACTGGAGCGATGAAGTGGAGGTTGGTGACGACAGCCAAGATGTCAGGCGGCAGATTGTTAACTACCTGAAACTCAGTCTTTTGTTGAGCGAGCGACAATTCATTTTGCTCTTTTGGTACGAACCTCTGTATTTTTCTTTCTTTTGCAGGTCAGAGTTTTTCATCGATCGAGCTGAAATTTTGCACACATACGGACCAATTCTGGGCGTTGTAGACCTTAATTTTTATAAAAACCGCTGATCGGTTCAAATTAAAAAATATATCTTTCGATTGGTAGGTTTGATCAATTTGAAATTTTGCAAAGTCATTGCAACCAAAATTGTTCCCAATCTTTCAAAGTTTCAGCCAAATCCTCATATTGGTTAAAATTTAAAGCCATCTATCCTGTGTGTATTTTTTGAAATATTAACTAAAACCGATTGACCGATAAACTTAAAACTTCGCATGGTCATTGGGACCAACATTTTAGGTATTTTTGCTAGTTTGAAGACTAATATGTCGTTATTTTAAAAAGTTAATGACATTTTAAGGACATTTTATATCTTGAAATATTAAAAAAAAAAAACATAAAAAACTAAATTTTTATCCCTGCCTTCATGAAGATTTAGTTCCAAGGCATGTAGAGCAGCTGATACTTGCAAACGCATATCAAATCGGATGCAGTACGAAGGCTCGCTCATAAACGCGTTACACAGAGCGTTTTCCTAGAAATTTGTAATAGATACGCTGGTTCTAAATGGTATATATTTTCATACCGTAAACTAAAATTTCCTACAAAGAGACTAATGGCAACTGAGAAATAATTTATAAGATTGGAAAATGCAATTTTTTGAATAGTGTTTAGATAGAGCTAAAGAAACATTTCCAGCATTGCCTCCTGTCAGGAACGTAGAGCCTCTTGGAATCTAAATGTACCACAAAGTAGTGTAAAATACTTACTATCTCGAGCCAGAAGATCGGCAGAGTCATGTTGTTGAAAGTATGAGTTGAATCTACTGGAGGATACTTACTATCTCGAGCCAGAAGATCGGCAGAGTCATGTTGTTGAAAGTATGAGTCGAATCTACTGGAGGATACTTACTATCTCGAGCCAGAAGATCGGCAGAGTCATGTTGTTGAAAGTATGAGTCGTATCTACTGGAGGATACTTACTATCTCGAGCCAGAAGATCGGCAGAGTCATGTTGTTGAAAGTATGAGTCGAATCTACTGGAGGATACTTACTATCTCGAGCCAGAAGATCGGCAGAGTCATGTTGTTGAAAGTATGAGTCGAATCTACTGGAAGATACTTACTATCTCGAGCCAGAAGATCGGCAGAGTCATGTTGTTGAAAGTATGAGTTGAATCTACTGGAGGATACTTACTATCTCGAGCCAGAAGATCGGCAGAGTCATGTTGTTGAAAGTATGAGTCGAATCTACTGGAGGATACTTACTATCTCGAGCCAGAAGATCGGCAGAGTCATGTTGTTGAAAGTATGAGTCGTATCTACTGGAGGATACTTACTATCTCGAGCCAGAAGATCGGCAGAGTCATGTTGTTGAAAGTATGAGTCGAATCTACTGGAGGATACTTACTATCTCGAGCCAGAAGATCGGCAGAGTCATGTTGTTGAAAGTATGAGTCGAATCTACTGGAGGATACTTACTATCTCGAGCCAGAAGATCGGCAGAGTCATGTTGTTGAAAGGAGCAACTCTCTTGTTGTACTTGGTGTTCCTGACCACGAGGTTGATCTGCATGCGCATGCGCACACGGAGACACACGCCGTAGTCCTGCAAAATCAAAGGAGTCGACATCTGGAGGCTGCTTCGCCAACTAGCAGAGTTTTTCATTTGTTTTCATCTGTCAATGGATGTTCAACTGGTGAATTTACCAATTAAAAGCAAACCAAAAACAGCAAATCAATGATGTAGTTTTCCTCAATGTTCAAACAAAGAATCAACAGCTGCAGATAAACTCTCCTTTCATTTATTCCCGAAGGACGATTTGCGGGAGAAACAATCATCTGCAATCTGCTTTGTAGATTGGGAAGAGGGATTTCCAAATGCATGTTAGTGTGTGGGGAACATTTCAAAGCAGAGAACTTCTTTTACTTTGGTAAGACTTGTATTATATTGTTTTGATATATCTGAAATAAGTTAATAAATCGTCAATGCAGGCTGCTCTAACCTGCAAACACTACACACTACTTCTATACACCTTGATCTATACTACACAGGACAGTGCTGCTACCTAACCAGGTTTTAAACGCGAATAGAAGCACCCACAGTGTTTCATGTTGCATTGTCTCAAGGCAGAGGTCTTGATGGTTTGTTCTAGAGAGCCTAGATAGGTAAGAGAGTGGCCAATGGAATTTTCGCCGCCATTTTTTTTCCAAGACAGTGATAGTTGAATGCAAACCCTGTATGTTACTGCCATAAATATCTCATTATTTTGTGAATGAATAATATTTATTTTGTACAATTTGATAGTATACATTAATGTGAAGTTGTTGACAACATTAAAAGAAGAATTAATTGAGTCTATAGGATTGCTAATTAGCTCAAATAGCTAATCAATGTGGGTATTAAGAAGAATGGAATTTCATGAATTTATTACAATAAAACAGGAATACAACTGAATTACAAAATTATTATTGATTTTCAACCATCAGCTAATCACCCCCGCATCACCCAAATCATCATATTATAAGCTAATCACCCTCGCATCACCCAAATAATCACACTATCAGCTAATCACCCCCACATCACCCAAATCATCACATTATCAGCTAATCACCCCCGCATCACCCAAATCATCATATCATCAGCTAATCACCCCCGCATCACCCAAATCATCATATCATTAGCTAATCACCCCCGCATCACCCAAATAATCATATCATCAGCTAATCACCCCCGCATCACCCAAATCATCATATCATCAGCTAATCACCCCCGCATCACCCAAATCATCATATCATCAGCTAATCACCCCCGCATCACCCAAATCATCATATTATCAGCTAATCACCCCCGCATCACCCAAATCATCATATTATCAGCTAATCACCCTCGCATCACCCAAATAATCACACAATCAGCTAATCACCCCCACATCACCCAAATCATCACATTATCAGCTAATCACCCCCACATCACCCAAATCATCATATTATCAGCTAATCACCCCGCATCACCCAAATCATCATATAATCAGCTTATCACCCTCGCATCACCCAAATAATCACACTATCAGCTAATCACGCCCACATCACCCAAATCATCACATTATCAGCTAATCACCCCCGCATCACCCAAATCATCATATCATCAGCATATCACCCCCGCATCACCCAAATCATCATATTATCAGCTAATCACCCCCGCATCACCCAAATCATCACATTATCAGCTAATCACCCCCGCATCACCCAAATCATCATATCATTAGCTAATCACCCCCGCATCACCGAAATAATCATATCATCAGCTAATCACCCCCGCATCACCCAAATCATCATATCATTAGCTAATCACCCCCGCATCACCGAAATAATCATATCATCAGCTAATCACCTCCGCATCACCCAAATCATCATATCATCAGCTAATCACCCCCGCATCACCCAAATCATCATATTATCAGCTAATCACCCCCGCATCACCCAAATCATCACATTATCAGCTAATCACCCCCCGCATCACCCAAATCATCATATCATTAGCTAATCACTCCCGCATCACCCAAATCATTATATCATCAGCTAATCACCCCCGCATCACCCAAATCATCATATTATCAGCTAATCACCCCCGCATCACCCAAATCATCATATCATCAGCTAATCACCCCCGCATCACCCAAATCATCACATTATCAGCTAATCACCCCCGCATCACCCAAATCATCATATCATTAGCTAATCACCCCCGCATCACCCAAATAATCATATCATCAGCTAATCACCCCCGCATCACCCAAATCATCACATTATCAGCTTATCACCCCCGCATCACCCAAATCATCACATTGTCAGCTAATCACCCCCACATCACCCAAATCATCATATTATCAGCTAATCACCCCCGCATCACCCAAATCATCCATTCTTTTGCTAATCATCCTTGCATCACCTAAATCATCATATCATTGGCTGATCTCCTTCGCATCGTTTTGCACAAATCATATTTTGCGTCTATTGTATGTACTTGGGTCTAGAATGTAAGGTTATGTTTGACATAATCACAGTTTTATCAAGTTTTTAAATCCAAACAAGACCAAACAAATACAATTAATACGTTCATTGATGTTAATAGTATAAGCATGCATTAATATACCGAAAACAATGCACAGAGACACAAGAATGATACATAAACAGTGAAAACACAAGCAATTCCCTATACCTGCCATGCATAACTGGATCAGCTGTTGAAAACTAATGGCCGCCGCGGCTGAAAACATTATCACCCCATTGGCCACTCTCTTACCCATCTAGGCTCTCTAGTTTGTTCCTTTTGAAAACCGTCATGACCTCTACCTTGCAAGTAGATGTTCCGAAAACATCCATGATCTCATGACGTTCCAGGGCCATTCTAATGAATTTCCTACAGCTGTTCGGATTGCTGATAATAATTCAAATAGTTGCCAATGCCAAGATCCAACATCTGATGCGTTTATGAAGATCTGTTCACCCTACCTAAGTAATTTCTATGGTACACCGATTGTGCTGAGTTCAATTTCGGTGAAACTATGGACATTTAGATGTAGCACTCTTCTAATAGCACAGTGCTATCAAAATGTGAGATAGGTATTTACTTTGTCCTACAGACGTTTAGTGCCTGCAAATTAGTAAAATTATGACACTAAACATCTGTTGGACAAAATAAAACTGATACTTATTCTAAACCATGAAATTAATTTCATTGAACTGTTCTGAATACTCGTACAAAGCCCTATTTTGTTAACAATTACATTGGTACAAGATATTGATTAAAATCGATTAAAAAACTCTTCAAGGCCACGCTCACCACTCAGCCCTCTTAATTAATATTGTTTTTCCTTCGATGATTCGATGATGTCAGCTAATCGCATCAACAAACGAGCTCAAACTTGGCTCCAACTGGCTCTATAAAATATCGCTAGGGTTGTAATCCATACATTTGCATTCAAACCCACATGAAACAATAACACAGGAAGGTATACGGAAATCGGGGCGCTAATGCAGATTATGCAGTAGCAGATGTGACGAATTGAGAAAGAAAATGTATTCTTTTTTTTCGTTGAACTTTGCTCAGGAAATATTACGAGATATGACGTCACTTACAGGTTGTATCACGAGCACTGCGTCATGTTTGTCTCTGTCTGGTGTTAGACCCTCCACAGCTTGCACGAGACTCGGATCAGCGTTGTAGAAGTGAGGCTGGGAGAGCGCTGTCGGGATGTCTGTACGAATAATATACGATATAATGACAACTATTTCGCAAAAAAACAATTTCTACCTTTTCGGACTAACTCTGGGAGGTTAGTGGAAATTAGTGAAACCACAATTGACGATTCCATAAGGTATCTGAGTGGCTCTCGTTACTGAAATGCATATACAGTTTGATTTTCAGATATGTATTATTGATAATTGACGTGTTAACAATGGGTATGTGGAATTCAAACAGCAATTTAATTTCTTAGAAACCAGAGCCTCTCAGATACTATTTGGAAGTGTATTCGAGAAAACAAGGAACACGACTGCACTCTGGTGGCTATTGTGGTACTAGGTAAATGACGGGTATCAAGGGCGCATTTGCATAAATAAATATTTGCTATAGTTGTTTGTTATGGCTAAAAAAGTAAATTTATAACACAACTCAATTTCAATTGTTTATCCTTTTCACTGCACTATGGAAACACGAACTATAAAAACTAATAAATTAATATGTAGACTGATAGTAGATTATTTGCGGGAATACACACCATGAAGACAAGGTGTCATATCTGAGAGACCACGTGGTAGACATGGTTGTTTGTCATGTTGGCAATAGCAGCTGTTCTCAGGATTGCTGTTGTCAAACACGTCATCAGGCATTTTAAACCAGTAGGCTGGTAAACCTGTCTCAGTGACCCCGGAGTGGTTGTACACGAAGGGTATTATGCGACAGAAGTTTTTCCTGTATCCGTAGAATTTGTCGGATGGGGAAATGTTCCTAGAAAAGTTATGGGAAACACAATAATTATTTTTAGAATGCTCAACTAGCGAAAAAAACTGGCACTGATAATGTTTAAGTTAATTGCGAGTTAAAGAAAATGAAAAGAAGAAGACACCATGCCAGTATATTGGTCAGCTCTCTCAAATAATGAAAATAAATTAACTGAAACTCGACACTGAAAAGTAGTGATTTAAAGAAGAGGCAAAATATTAATAAGAAAAAAACGTTGCTTATCTTAAAAATATTAATATTGTATTAATTATAAAAAAAATACCAATAAATATAAAAACATAACATGTAAATATTAAAAATGTTTAAAGTAAAAAAAAATTATAGCATTTAAATAGACGGAATTTAAAATTCTCCACGCATAAAGCACAAAAAATAATGGACTAAGTATTCATATTTTTTATGGTACTGTGCAGCTTCGTATGTCGTTGCACTGACCGCTTGAAAATCAAGAAATCCGAAGCCACGCCCCTGAGCGTGTTGCAAGTCTTATGCGTCGTGCTGTCCTCCAGTTGATATCCCCAATGCTTGAGCCCGGGATAGCCGTTGTAGTTGTCGATGCTGAGCGGCTCGATGACGTCATCGGTGCCTGCGCGCGTCGTTGCCTCGTCGTCGATGTTCATCGTTTCAGTGTTGTCTTCTTCGGCAAGCATCTGAACAGAACGGGATGAAGTAGCTCTTTAATGCAACGATGCTTTCACATTGACTTAAAGGCACAATCAAACCCAACTAATATAATTGTGAAAATATTTTATGAATTACATTAATGTGTCACAATATTTTACGTGTCGCTGAAAATTTTTTCAAATTAGATAAAGAAATTCTATGTTTAAGAAAATAATCAAACAGTTTTTAAGCGACTTTTTTTTAAAACAATATGATTATTAGGTAAATAAAAGTTTGAAGATAGATGTGGGATTATTGTAAAACAAATTTTAGCTTTAAGATTTAAAAACATATTATATAACATTTTAGACTTGGGATTTTGCAGAATAATTGTTCAAAATTGTCGTAGAGCTTCAACGTCATTTTTGAGAATCATAAAAATTCCGGGACGTTTTCAAATGTGTAAAGATATTTTTTATGGCGCTCAACAGCGAGGCTTTCAGCGCAAATGAACATTAGGTTACTTGCAACAAATAATAGAAAAACCCGTTTACCCAAATGACACGACACTTGATGAGAATCTTGATGTAAATTTAGTGAAGTCTTTAGTGAAGTCTTTAGTGAAGCCTTAATGAAACGTAAATTTAGTTTTTGAAATATACGTCATGTCGAAAGAAAAGATAAAATAAGGGTTCAATGGCGACGGATGAATGGTAATTATGACGATGATTGGTGATGACGATGAAGAATAGGTAATTGGATAAAAGGTGGGAAGGAGGTGGTCGAGACCTAAGGAACCCTCCCAGTATTTGCCTTTTGACTGACTCAAACCATGAAACCTTAGTCGCGTTGTTGACTGAGCTATAATTGCACTTTAATTATTTTTAACTGAACTAAAAGTGTTGAACTATAAGTCTCGTGACTCACTTACTCTCTCCACAATACCGAACTTGCTGAAGTTGATCCAGCTCGGTAAGAATCTATTGGCCTGAGTCAACAGCGGGTCTTCAAAGCCCCAGAGGAACTCTTCTACAGTCAGACTGAGGAAGGGCTGACTGTCGTAAATGTTGGTGACTGTCATGAAGCCCAGGTTCAGAAACATCGAGGAGTCGGCCAACATTGAAGCCATTCCCTGTAATAAACATAACAATATGGACAAAATGTATTCACATTCTCATGATTTGTTACACTCAAAAAATCAATAATCAGAAAACGGTCTTTAAACGAAACATTGGATACTGGTTTTTGGATCAATTTCTTTCAAATACCGTTTTATGATTTGTCGAGTGTACCAACATTCAGTTATTTGAGAGAAAACAACATCATTTCAGTACTACTATCTCCAAGCAAATCGTTTATTTGTCAGGTGTACTTATATTGATTGTATTTCACCATCTTTTTCCAGTACAATAAAGCAAGCAAGACAATGTTTTTACCTTTTTAAATCGTGTGAATGGCACCTAACCTCTTCAAGTTTGCCAATTCCTATTAATATGTCTATATTCTCAAAAGATCCACGCTCCACTAGCAAGAATGTAACATAGATGGAATGAGAGGAAACCCGGTAGCCTACTCCTATGAAAGATAGTAAAGGGGCCAACTGCTGAACGTCCTATCCGAAGGACGGTGTAACATTGACAGTACGGGCCTCCACAACCCGCGCCGTTGAGAGACTGATAACAGGTGGAGGGAGGTCGTCACATTAACCCTCAAACACTCCAGTCTCTCTGGCCCAACGGTAGCAACTAGCAAGCCAGAGTTGAATGGTCACCCATCCAACCGCTGACCGCACTCAATTTTAATCTGACGAAAACCGTGGTATTCAATACACCAGCCGTTAGGTTCTCAATCTACATCACAAACGATCTTGATATTACCACGGGTACGAATTGCTATACACCATTAATGCACATATATTTTGCTCTGTGGAATGGAAGAGCTGCACTCACGATCATGAGCATGTTTGGTACGATGATAGTTGCGTTGAGTCCAACTGAAGTGGTCAGCGTCGGCTCCGAGATGTAAGTCCTCTTCGTTCTGTACGTGACTGTGCTGTTCGGGTTGAAGACGGGGTCAATGTTCTCCATGTGCTCTCTGGAACCAGAACATACTTTCCAAGTTAACATATGGTTAACCCTGTATTGTGGGCAACCGTCGATAACATTTGATTTTCTCCGAAACATTTGTACTTTCTAGCCGTACACTTCCTAATTTCTGCGTTTGATAATCTCATCCCGCCATGCCTTGGGCAGCGGTGATGGTAAAATTCACAAACTTTATGTTATACAGTTTGTTCAAATCTTCTTTACAATGACTATGGTGGCGAAGATGGCAACAAAAATGATGTACTACGCTAGCACCAACACAAAAAATGAAAATCAGCTAGAACTTAGGTGGCTCATTCAAGTTAGCAGATTCACTTTGGAAAGTTTAGGTTGGCAAAGAGTGAATTCAGGTGGAAGGTCTGGATGGTGCTGCTTAGTTACACCCTAGCGGCGTTGTAAGAGTAAATTGAACAGCCTGTATTATTCAAAGTTAGGTTACTCATTTCAGTCTACTAACTCATAATTTTAGTCATTTCTGAGTAATTGACATCAATCAATACGATACCTACACGGGAAGTAAATGAACATATAAAGGACAGCTTTCCCCGACCATATTTCTATTTGACGTCCCAGAACTATCACCATTGGACTCTTACAATTAATTGAACAAGTGATTCTACGTCCTACACTTATAGATATTTACTCACCGGTAGACGAAAGGTCCCAGCTCTTCCATCCTCAGCTTCTCCTCCCCTGCCAGGAACGCCTTGTGATTGGTCACATTGAACACGTAGATGTTGACCAGCGGTATTGGAGGAGGTTTGTGCCAGAAGTCAAACATCGGAGTACCACGCCGTAGAGAGAAATTCTAGAAAGTGACGTCAAAGGTCTGAATATCATGCACCAAGGCGTATTTTTAATTATATTTTCCCAGAAGAAACCATCCCTGGCTTTAAACGGAATCCTATAAGTAAGTCCTTTTAAAAACTTGATATCCAGACGATAGCACCGAGGCAAAACGCAGATTTTGTGCTTTTGGGATTTAAGGGTTTGATTATAAGAATTAATCAACCATAGTATTTTTTTCGCCATTCAACAAAATATTTACGGTAATTCGAGCTCCAACTTAGCAGTTTACCGTCAATTATTCTGACCGTAGGTGTATGTAAACTCGGCACAACAAAAATTTATCGGTGAACTAATTTGAATGACTGCTGGTCATGTCCCATACCAATCAAAGCTTGTTATTATCATTGAAATGAGGTCACCTACTAGAGTGAGAAGGAGATCGCTTAGATCGCTTCTGACGGTGCGACCTAACATTTATCCGTCAATCAGATTCATTGAACGATCAACTTTTGTTGTGCCAAGTGTACATGTCTTCTAATATCAGAGAGTAGGTAATATGTTTGATTCTGTCTAATATGAACGCTCTGGCATCACAGTTGATTCTCACCTTCTTGATGATGAGTGCCAGTGGATTGATAATGTAGATGGCTAAGGCGAGAGAAAGGAACAGAGCGCCCGCAGCGGCTGTTATCAGTATCACTGCAAACACAGACAAGTAGCAATAGAATAGAGAAGTCTCAAAATAATATAAATATTTTACTAAAAATAATGATGAATATAGTACCCTTTCACCCGAAAAAATTAAAATTTTCCTTCATAAAAAATCAAATTGAAGTTTCATGTGAAGTATGTGAGTCCGGTGATGTCATTTCTAAGTCCACAACAATGTGTTACCATGGTGAATACTTTGTTGTCATAGCAATGCTGAGCCCCATGACGTCAATGCCGATATTTTTTTAAATCAAAGTTAAATCATTTTAAAATTCGGAGAATTCTAAAACTTACTAACGTTTACTTGAAAACTATTCATCCCACAATAACAAGGTTTTGTTCGTCTACATCCTATTCGCACAACCAAGATCAGTTCTGCACTCTAGTGGTAGAGATGTGGTACTAGAGGAAAGGGTTCAACATTCAATTATCCATAAGGAACCTGTAGAGTTTGGATACCTCTACATCATACACTATTAAACATAGAACCATAAAAATTGTAAGTAGTATAGAAAAGATTATGCTTATTCGATCTGTCACCTCAGAAATGCATTTATTGTGTCTAAATAATTATAAAATAACTTTCCGTATGAAGGTAATACGGCTTATACTGTAGCCTGATTGGTCTGTTGAACCATTTCCTGTACTCTGATTGGCTGCTGCATTTCATGTTTGCATGATTATTACGCTGCAATTTAACCTCGGAGAAAAATTCTGAGGTGACAGATCGATAAAGCATAATCTTTTCTATACTCGTTACTTTTTTCAGGGTTCTATGTTTAATAGTGTATGAAGTAGAGGTATCCAAACTCTACAGGTTCCTTATGGAGAATTGAATGTTGAACCCTTTCCTCTAGTACCACATCTCCACCACTAGAGTGCAGAGCTGATCTTGATTGTGCGAATAACATGTACACTTTCAATATTTCACGTGTTTAATCCATTGTTCAACTAGAAAGAGGTCCCTATTCGAAAATGTCTCTATAATCCAGAATCTAGTAAAGATTGCGGTCTTCAACAGACGAAAGCATTCAAAGCTGCCAATTATGGCAGTTACGAATCCCAACATAGATATTTGATGCGTGAATGTCCCTCATTACAATTTCCCGAGCTTCTGTTCTCAGGGCCGGCTTTAGGCATAGGCGACGTACGCGACCGCGTACGGCGGCACATTCGGATAGGCGGCACTTTCAGCATTTTTCGAAAATGTACTATTCTGTGTCATCATGTTGACCAATATTCAAGCTCGGAAGAAATAAAATTATTTTTGGGGAAACGACGACTGATGTTTTGTAATGTATCCAAACAAATCTCGTTCATGTTATGTTAATACCTTCACCTAGATATGTTCCTGAACTTTTTGTTTGCGCATGAAAAATTACCAAGAAAAATTGAGTTCAATGTTGCAGTAATTTTACCAGAAACGCGTAGGTTTACTTCAAAATGACCATGAAATGTAAAAAATCCGGGAGCGTCCCCCCCAAAATCAGAACATCATCTAAGAAAGCAGCACATTTAAAATAATATGTGAACAAAAAAGTAAAAGAAAGAGGCAGATCATGTCGGAAACTTACCAAAATGACTGGAATTATTTTTGGACATTGGTAATTTATATTTCCCAAAAATAACTAATCTGCGATTCAGAATTGCACCAAATCGAATGACCTTGAACTAAAATTTTCTCGGGGGCTGGGCCCCCGAACCCCCCTATATCGTCTGTAAGTTTTCAAATTATTAAGAACGTGCCCCCCCCCCCCCCCCCCCCCTCCTCACAATAGAAATGTCATCCTGCGTACGCCCTTGATAGGCGGCATTATCATTTTTCGCGTACATCAAGAATGTACCTTAAGCTGGCCCTGTCTGTTCTCAAATATTCACTATGAAATTCAGCTTATTTCGCTTGTTAATTCTTACCGTTCTTATTTCTTTGCCATGTTTTCGCATGAATATTTGGTGTTTTCAGATTGATGCCATCTTTTTTTCTAGATTTCTCTTGCAATTTCCTATCTTCAGTGACCAGAGGATGTTCTTCTTTATTCAACGGCGTATTCAACTTGTTAACAGCCTCAGCCTTTTTCTTCATATTAAAGTTTATTATAAATTGTGTGATTGCAAAGAATATTGTGGCTTGGAGGAGCAATGACTAAGAACAAAAATGTGTAACTGAGAAAATGGGATTTGAAATGGGAAGTACCATAATAGATAAATAGAAAAATATTGTACACACGTTTTGAATAAAGTTTGAGCTTTTAGTATTGTATGGAAAGTAATCGTAAATATATCAATATTTTAATTTTTAGACCAATTAACTTCATTCATAAATATTTCATTAGTTATTAAATTTAATGTATTTTATATTGATTAGTAAGCTGGATCTTAATGGTTAACCCTGTATTGTGGACAGCAGTCAATAACATTTCAATTTCTCTAGCTATTCGAGTTTAATTGATCATCCGATATTCTCCTTTACTAAATTTAATAGCCAAAATGTGGACATAACCTCCTCAGGTCCATGAACATTCGGATATCTCATTCAACGGTCTTATCTGTAAAATTTGAATATAATATAGATGTAAAACAGCCAACACATGAGCTCAAACTGCGCCTTAAATATTACTAACACAAATATCACGTAAGTTGGAACGTAAAATCACAAATTGGTCTTGACTGAACTAAGTTATGGCTGAAACTGACCTTATTCCACTGAAACAAATAAAGTATTTGTAGAATCTGTTATCGTTTTGAAGTGCTTCTTACTTATTAATTCTAAGAAGTTGTAATAACATTGGTGTAAATAAACCTAAATAACTTTAATTAATAGTTACTGCTTCTCAGGATATGACGTTCGTTGTCTTCTATAAGTGCCCTACTCTAAATTGTTTCATGGTTCTCAGTCGGTGGGAAATTCCCTCAAGGGGGGAATTTAAGTGTTCCAGATGGGAATCTATCCCCAAAAATTAAAACCCTTCTCCCTATTTGTGAAGAAATATACTTAGGTGGCAAAATATCAAAACGCTAAAAATACCGTCCAAAACGCTTCGAATTTCAAAAAATTCTCTGGCCCATGCGGCCCAGGATGAATTTTGGCTTGATCAGAGGGTTGGTAACTTGGTATGACCTGGTGTGAAGCTCAGGTAAGAAAAAGAATAATGTTACTTAATATTAACACCATACCAGTGCACTTAAAAGGGAACCATTTGAAAAAGTTTATGAAAATGGAATGAAATTTGTCAAGTATAGGTTAAAAAAGCAATCTCACTCTTAATGTGGTCCTATACTCTCGAGGACCACGAGATGATCGTGAAAATATATCTCTCTTGGAATATTTTAAAGTTTAACTTTTAGTTTTACTATCAACTTGCATTTGAACAATAATCTCAACAGCGACTGTAGAGGATTCGAAAGATCTGGAAAACTCGCCCAATGGAACAGAACATCCCTTCTCTGGAGGTACCATAACCTGCTTGGGAGGTACATAAAGTAATACTTCAAATAAAGATAGCCTATAAGCAAATTATTTATTTAACTGGTATTTATTTTAATCCAAAGTTACAATTCTTAGATCCATTGAGTCGTTATAATAAATAAACAATTCACAATATCCTCTACAATATTTTAACTTGTAAGCAGACTTTTACAAAGTCTTTAAAAAAAAGTCTTTTACAAAGTACTATTGCACATTTTTGTGTTTTTATACTTAAGCCACAATATTTTATTAGGCCACGATGTTTCTAAATTGCTCATTCACATTTTTTATGAAATATAGCTAATTAGTTTGTGTCCATAGAAACATTCAATATTTGCTTTTCATTACAGAAAATAGGAGAAATAAGAGTAAAAACAATGCAATTACCATCAATTGTCTATAAAATTCAGATTTTAATAAATGGACGTATCATTCCTTAACGTTCAAGTCCACACAACAAAGAGCACGAGAGCTAATTGGTAAGATTACCAATATAATGCTAATTGCTGTTGAATAATACTAATTGTATTGAGTGTTTTGCCAGCCTTGTCATCTTATTTGACCGTCTGTCAAGAAGGAAAGGATCAGGTACAGTCTCAACCTCTTCACGGTTTCCTATTATAAATAACATGTAATTCAGTGAGATCCACACTAATATCAGAGACTGTACCTGACTCTTTCCTTCTTGACAGACGGTCAAGCAAGATGACATATCTAACACAAACACCACAGGTTCATATCTTACGTCAGAGATAGAAGGGCGGAAGTCATTGTCTCAATTTTGAATTGACTACTGTTGGAATGATGTAACATGACTGATCTCATGTCGCCATTACATTGATTGGAGGAAAGCAGAAATACTGGTTTATGAGCTCGCCTCTGAGGTACAAATATTATCCATGTACAATCAAAAGTTTTTAAATATATCTGTTTTATTCTGTAAACCGAATGTTTGACAGATTTAGTTGTAACACACACAAACAGTGGATTACCCGAGTAATGTTCTTTCACATCTACTTCTTGGCCACTTGTTCTATAAGCCGCGTCATCATCTTCTCCATCTCTCTCGAATGCGTCTCCAGGAAGATGAGTCTGTCCTCGTTGCTCTTCACCGTCTTCCTCAGTGTCTCCATGTCCGTGGGTCGACTCTTCCTGGCAATCACCTGTTGACAATCCAAACAATGTGTCTTTAAACCTTATGACATGTGTCCAATGTGTCCATTGGATACTCGGTTCTCGTCAGATCATCGAGGTTGAGCAACATCGAGCAGTAGTTGGATGCGTTGGATGGGTGACTAATCAACTTTGGCTTGCTCAAGTTCATTCACAATTAGAATAGCAAGTCGATCACGTCGTTCATTGGTCGGTCACATGAACACTGCCCTGTCAATGGCAAGACTATCTTCTTTGTATTATTGAAATTGTATAATGTATGTGAAATACACACTTTTTAATAGTAGAAAATATTAGAAAACTTTAATAAAATTGATTTATCTTTATCTACAGTCGTCTTGTACATATTCTTTGATAATTGATATTTACATGTGTAGGTTTACAAATGCTCGCTTGACTACAGTAGTACACGGGCTTGCTATTCTAATCGTGAACGAACTTTAGTTGCTGCGTTGGACCAGAGGTGTTGGGGGTATGTGTGACCATAGAGATGTACTATTACCTTCAGAGAGACGCACCTAAGACGGGAGGCCGTGGTATGATGCGCGGCACCCATTGAAGGTAGATCTGAGCATGCTCAGCCACCATCTTGGAGATGATGATTATTTCAAGCAATTACTTTAAATATGGCACCCCCCTCGATTGAGACGAGAATGACATTAGTTGGCAATAGACTTGAATGTTACTTTGTACTAACTTCAGTACATACTTCACAGTAACAAACGACACAGAACAAATAAATGTACAGTAATAACAAGATATAATATTGTAATAGTATTCTATGTTCAAGTTAAAAACGTTTATCAAGTAATATTCAGAAGTTTAGAATTTGACAGCTCAAAGTAATTTTTTTACTGCCTTCCGAAATTTTCCGTTTCAGTGGCAGTGAATTATTAAATATTTCTAATATGGAGAAAAAGGATCCTTCAAAATGAGTCAAGCAATACCTAGAAGTTTGATGTCGTGGACGTTTTCGGAACCATCAGGTGAAAGCAAGGCAGTATGGTGACGGTTTGTTCCGATGAAACAAATCGGAACAAACCGTCACTACTGCCTTGCTAACTAGAAGTTTCATCTCTCTGTAATACATCTCTATGGTGTGACGAAATCCCTCCACCTGTTATCAGTCTCTCGACGGCGCGGGTTGTGGAGGCCCGTGCTGTGAATGTTACACCGTCCTTCGGATGGGACGTTAAGCCGTTGGCCCCCTTGGTTTCTTTCATATAGGAGTAGGCTACATGCCGGCACCGGGTTACATCTCCTCATCTTAGCTCTCTAAAGGTTGTAAAAGCAGAGCAGAGCTGATACAGAGAGCTTCCCTCCCTTCTCTATATTACATTCTCACTATGGTCCGTTTCATACCTAGAGACACTCATTGTTCTCACTTACATTGGACCTGACCCTATCGTAAAAACCTAAAAGTGTCAAAACATACCTCAACTGTGGAAAGCTCTCTGTATCAGCTCTGCCTCAGAGCCAATAGACCCCCAAATGTGTCTACATTTTCACCCACTCAAGGTCCATTTTTTGGAACGAATTTGTACAACCTTTAGAGAGCTAAGAGCTACAAGGTTGTAAACGACATCGAACAAGGGATGGACAATAAATGGTTGAGGATACAATGAGAGCAAATGATTTTACGATACATTATAAAACGAGAACAATTAGTGTCTCTGCCCTAGGAATAAAGTATAGTGGAGCCTCGGCTCCGTCTATGACTATGGAATTAAAAACCACAAATGTCTCACATCTTCTGCTGCCCTGATGATGTCCCGCGCCAGACGACACTGCACCATCGGATCGTCCCCGTCCTTCTGCTGCGCCAGTCGCAGCGACAATACCGGCCTCGGGTGAGGTCGGGCGATTCCGACGTAGCTCATGCTCTGCTGGAACAGCGTGACGCGCCGTACCAGCCAATGGGAGCGCAGCCAGTGAGTGCAGGGACGATTTGATTGGCCGAGAACCATGCGCTCGATGGAATGCACGAGCTTCACGCGGGACACGTAACTGAAAAGACAAGAGATTACATGATTAGGTATGTCATCGATTACTAAGATAACCACAATCTGTACCACGGGATCATGGACTCATGTCTTTAACAGGCAAATATCGAGAGAGCTAAATAATAACAGCAAATTATAAATAATAATCTGTTAAAAATAATGCAACTTCAAATGTCTCCAAGCCATGAATGATATTATTGCAATCGAAAGTGAAACGGTAGTCCCTGATTTGACTGGTAGTTGGAAAGACAGGCAAATTTCTATGATTCCTTGGTACAGACTAGGAAGCGGAATTTGAGTCCACATTATAGACTCATAAGCGAAAAATGCGTAACATTTATTTATTCCAAAACATCTAAGTCAAAACATCTTCTGTATGGTGCAGAAACGTGGGAGATGACGCAGAGGGATAGAGGGTTGCTTGCAGTGGAGATGGATTTCTTAAAAAGGAGTTGTGGAGTCTCACGATTAGAGCACGTGAGGAATGAGGAGATAAGAAGACGGATGGGAGTGGAAAAGACAGTGGTATGTATAGAAACAAATACACTTGTTTGGTATGGGCATGTTCAGCGCATGGAACCTCAGAGGTAGCCAAAAAGATTAGTCGTTTGGATACCACCTGGTAGCAGAAGACGAGGGCTACCAGAAGAGGACTGGAAGAAACATGTGCTGCTGGACATGTCAAGAAGAGGAATTGGTGATGATGACTGGACGTGCCCGAAAATTAGTAAAATTATGGTACTAAACATCTGTTGGACAAAATAAAACTAATAACTTATTCTTAACTATGAAATTATTTTCATTGAACAGTTCTGAATACTCGTGCAAAGCCCTATTTTGTTAACAATTACATTGCTAAAAGATATTGATAAAAATCGATTAAAAAAAACACTTCAAGACCACGCTCACTACTCAGCCCTCTTAACAGGCATATATGGAAAGAGCTAAATAATAACTGCAAATTATAAATAATAATCTGTTTTAAGTAATGCAACTTCAAATGTTTCCAATCCATGAATGATATTATTGTAATCGAAAGTGAAAAGGTAGTTCCTGATTTAACTGTAGTTGGAAAGACAGGCAAAGTTCTATGATTCCTTGGTACAGACTAGTAAGGGGAATTTGGGTCCACATTATAGACTCATAAGTGAATAATGCGTAACATTTATTTATTCCAAAACATCTAAGTCAAAACATCTTCTGTATGGTGCAGAAGCGTGGGAGATGACGCAGAGGGATAGAGAAAGGTTGCTTGGAGATGGATTTCTTAAAAAGGAGTTGTGGAGTCTCAAGATTAGAGCACGTGAGGAATGAGGAGATAAGAAGACGGATGGGAGTGGAAAAGACAGTGGTATGTATAGAAACAAATACACTTGTTTGGTATGGGCATGTTCAGCGCATGGAACCTCAGAGGTGGCCAAAAAGATTAGAAGATTGGATAATGGATACCTCCTGGTAGAAGAAGACGAGGGCGACCAGAAGAGGATTGGAAGAAACAGGTGCTGCTGGACATGTCAAGAAGAGGAATTGGTGATGATGACTGGACGGACAGAGAGGGGTGGCGTCTGGAGTGCGGGAAACGGCCGGTTTAGAGCTGTAGACAACAGCTTATGTCGGTAAAAGTATATCCATGGCAATTTTACTCTGGATCAAGATAAAACTTCTGTTTACTATCAGACATCTCAACATGACTATTTGACTCACCCCACGAGCTCAACATGCAACTCACCCCCCGAGCTCAACATGTTACTCACCCCACGAGCTCAACATGCTACTCACCCCACGAGCTCAACATGCTACTCACCCCACGAGCTCAACATGCTACCCACCCCACGAGCTCAACATGCTACTCACCCCACGAGCTCAACATGCTACTCACCCCACGAGCTCAACATGCTACTCACCCCACGAGCTCAACATGCAACTCACCCCCGAGCTCAACATGTTACTCACCCCACGAGCTCAACATGCTACTCACCCCACGAGCTCAACATGCTACTCACCCCACGAGCTCAACATGCTACTCACCCCACGAGCTCAACATGCAACTCACCCCCCGAGCTCAACATGTTACTCACCCCACGAGCTCAACATGCTACTCACCCCACGAGCTCAACATGCTACTCACCCCACGAGCTCAACATGCTACTCACCCCACGAGCTCAACATGCTACTCACCCTACGAGCTAAACATGCTACTCACCCCACGAGCTCAACATGCAACTCACCCCCCGAGCTCAACATGCTACTCACCCCACGAGCTCAACATGCAACTCACCCCCCGAGCTCAACATGCTACTCACCCCACGAGCCCAACATGCTACTCACCCCACGAGCTCAACATGCTACTCACCCCACGAGCTCAACATGCTACTCACCCCACGAGCTCAACATGCTACTCACCCCACGAGCTCAACATGCAACTCACCCCACGAGCTCAACATGTTACTCACCCCACGAGCTCAACATGTTACTCACCCCACGAGCTCAACATGCTACTCACCCCACGAGCTCAACATGCTACTCACCCCACTAGCTCGGCGTCGTCCTTGATGGCCTGGGTGTCGCTCACCGCCAGCCCATTCAACAGGTTGAGCAGCACGATCGCGATGAGGAACACGAACACGACGAACACGCCGTGGCTGAACCAGGGGAACTCGACGAACGGGATGTCGGACAGATCGAACTCGCCGGTCATCATCACCACGGTCTTGAACACAGAGCTGACGGGATGCGCGAACAAGTTGTCTTTCTCGTCGCTGTCTCGGAAGAGTGCGTAGAAGCTGAAGGTAGAGCCAGATCGATAAATACAAAATTATGGTTTCTTGAAATTACAAGTTCAAAAAATGTTTTCCTACATTACTTTTTCCTACCATAAATTACATTTCCTACTATATTTAAGAATAACATACCTAGTATTTTATGACCTGGGGCTGGATTCACGAAAGGTATTATCTTCTAATACGTACTATCTTTTGATTTAATACCAAAAACACCATGTTAAATGAAAGATAATACCAAAGATAGTACGTATTAGGAGATAATACTTTCTGTGAATCTGGCCCCTGGTGCTGCACTGTTAAAATAGATCACTTAAATCATACATTCCACGGAATAATAAAATAAAACTCCGTATGTTTAAATACTATATATGCCTACATGTAGTATTAAATGAGTATTATACCAACAATTTAATCTTAAAATTAATACACAGTATATAAACATATGTATACATGCACAATTAAAAATATACCTACATTGTAGTTTAAAATAAATCCACATGTAGGGTTGAATTAAGTCAAGTAATTTCATTTAAGAGTGACAATGCAAGGTTAATTTTATAACCCAGGTTTAAAATTAAAGGTAAAATTGATCTTAAATAATACCGAAATTGTAGGTTAAAATAAATCCACATGTAGGATTTAATGTAGTTGAGTAATTTTATTTAAGAGTGACAAAGCGAGATTCATTTTATAACCCAAGCTTAAAATTTAAGTAAAAAATTGATCTAAAATAATACCGAAATTGTAGGTTAAAATAAATCCACATGTCGGATTGAATTTAGTGGAGTTATCTTATTTAAGAGTGATAAAGGTAGGTTAATTTTATAACCTAGTCTTAAAATTATAGGTAAATTGATCTAAAATCAGCAACATCAGATTATGTACCTGCAAATAGCAGGAAAATGTGTCAAAACCAGGATGTCTAACACGAGACTTCCTGCATGGCGCTCGACTCCCTCTCATAACACAATGAAGAAGAGACTCTCTTGTTAATTACTTCAGTTTGTTGCTCTTACTCACATCGTTAGCATGTTTTAGAATGATATTGGATACTTTTTTGGCTTCACAATTTAGGAAATCATCGTATATTTTCAATTTTTATTTCAAAATTTTTACAAGTTAAAATTATAAAATGGTGAAATACTGTCCAATTTTTGAAAATCAAAAACATTTTGATTCATTTTTCATTGTCTATAATTCTGGCTCATCAACAAATTCATTAGTAATAGGGATATCACATTTTGCTTTTTTCAGGTAAATAACTTCATTATTACCTAGTCTTCTATTTATTGACACTGCATTACAATGATGGAAAGGTTTGTATGCAGGAAATGAGACTACCCCCCCCCCCCCCCCCCCCCCATGATAGTCGGATGTCTCACAGGCTATGGGAAAAAAAATTAGTTATTTGCTAAATATTATTTTCTATTCATCAAACGGATATAATAAAAACAAGTAAGTATTGCCTTTTAATTTTAAGAAATCGGAAGAAAATAAGATGAATTAAATCATATTTTATCGAATGGTGCATTTCTTCAAAATTACAGATTAGAGACAAAACATGAACTTGGAGCTGGTCAGGAATTTGAGACAGGATGAGTTTGAAATTTAAATCCGCCTGACAAGAATATTATTATTCTTGCTAAGCAGTAAGTGCTAAGCATCAAAAAGAGTTATCAAGAATACTGATACTTGAACTCTGAAGTCAACTATAGAACTGAATTTCAACAGTTTTCTATTGAAATTGTTGGTACAGATTAAAAATAAATAACAATAGCAAAATAGGTCGGTATCTATGTACGATTTTTGCTAGATAATACTATAAGGTATACACAATTAAATTGTTTGAAAACATTTTGTTAGTATAGATGAGATAGCGTTGGTTTATCCTACTTTACCCTACTTATATAAATTGCCTATGCCGTAAAAATCTTTAAAAATATATGCATCATATTTCAGATTCTGACAAATTTCAGATTCCTATCTTTAATAGTTTAGATATTTTGTGACCTCTCAAACGGGAGATTCTTTTGCGCCACCTGGTTTTTCACAAAATTTAGTCTGCCCACCCACACTTTTGGTCCTAGAACCGCGCCACCCGGTATATAATTTGATATTAGAAAAAGGTTTCTAATAATATTATCGTTTACAATACGTATTCCATCAAATTTTATGCCAGAGAAACAAAAGCGTCATCGTCTTTCATTTATAAGTAGTTTTTATTGCGATCGTATTATCGCACTATTTTGTATTTCCCGCAGAAAGGTGGAGTGGGAAAGGTCGGTCACAGGAAGTGCAGGTTCCTCTCAGCCGGATACAATGGAAGGGGTTGGGGGGTTTTGACGGATTTCGCCAAACTTGGCCTAATACGCTTGCAGTGAAAATAGAACTTTGACGCGCTAAACCTCAGTCGGCAGCATAGCCCAGCTGTTAGCGCGTCTGCCTGCTGAATGTCGTCCCATCGGTGCTCTGTGTTCGATTCCCGCTGCAGTCATAACTAATCGAGTTGCGTTTAATTTCAGATTCTAATCACACATGTTATAATCTCTGTAAATATGTCGTCAAAATGTAATTACCATGAAAACCTATGTAGTTATCGTCAATTAAAGATTCCCTTTTTAGTAATTGAATTAAATGTAAATTTATGTAACTACCTACTAATTAAAATCAAACCTGTAGTTGACTTAGAATTAAACCTACATCGAAGATTTATTTTAGTTCGGAGGGTCGGTTGTGAATGAAATGCACAAGTGCTTCCAAATTAACTCTGTAGTTGGCATAAAATTAAACCTACATCGAAGATTTATTTTAGTTCGGGGTTCTTAATTATAGTATGAATGTTATTTGAAATCAATGCATTGAAGGTGGTTTAATTATAAAGAATCGAATTTTAATTTAATGATTCAAGTAAAATTAACTTATGCGTGTAATGTAACATTTTTTTTAAATATACTGTAAGCGAAAGTGTGGCGGCTACCTACAGTAGTATTAAAATGAATACAGAATTTGTTACAGTGTGGATTCACAAAGAAGTTTTATCTCCTAATACGTACTATCTTTGGTAATATCTTTCATTCAACATGGTGTTCTTGGTATTAAATCAAAAGATAATACGTATTATCTTTGGTAATATCTTTCATTTAACATGGTGTTCTTGGTATTAAATCAAAAGAGATAATACTTTTCGTGAATCCAGACCCAGTACTCAACAACTCCAGTCCAACAAAGAGTTTTCAATTTTATGGCATCTGAGAATGAACAAAACTTTACCATGGGAGTATAGGAAAATCATTTCGAATTTGGTTTATAATAGTGAGGGCTGTTAGCACATAAAATTGGCAGAATAGTGCAAAATGTGATAAGAATTTTTCCTTTTGCGGTTTTATATGAAATTTTCCGCTCTTTCATAATTTCGAGATCCTCAAAAAATCGGACGGCCATTTTGGGCTCCAGGGCTGTCCAAAGTGCTAAGACATTTGTATTTCAGTGAAATTATAAAACTTTTGTCAATTTATTGTTCAAGTATAATAAACAATGTGTCATGAAGGTACGACAAAAAAATAAAAATTCCAAGACAAACCAAAGTTGTATTTAATGATGAAATTAAAGATGTCGGCGAGTATGCTCTAAAATGACTGCCATTTTCAGAGAATTCGTGTTTCAAGGTTTCAGTTGATTATGTAGGTTCATATTATGGACATTTAACTTAAAAATCGATGGATCACGAAATTAACCCTTTGGGGGGTGGGAGGTGGAGACCTAAAGGTTTCGATGTGTGTAAAATAATCCATCGTAGAGAGACTAATAATTTCTTGCACACACTAATAAAACTGTGCTCTGTTCGAAAAAAATCACGAGATCCCAAAATTATGTCGCCATCTTGGATGAGACGCGTTTATATTTCGTTATTTTGCGCACAGCAGTTGAAAAATGATGATAAATTGGCTACTTTGTTCATCCCTTGTCCACTGCAAAGGTATTGAGTCACCGCCTCCTGAACTAAAACTAGGAAAACGCTCAGTGTAACGCGTTGATGAGCGAGCACGGGTACGTGCAAATTCTCGAACCGGAAATGCGTACACAACGCACAGAAAACATATACATCCATATGGAATTGATTATGATATCAACTTAAAAGTGTATGCTTTTCATCGAAACTTTAAAATAGCATCTAAGCACCTGGTTCATAAAGCAAATCAGAATCAATTTTCAATTGGCACTGGAAAACATTCATTTCGATACTTCATTACTGACAGATATTAAAAATGTAAATAACTTCATACGTTCTTAACTGATTGGGATGAAATTTTGTAAAATAAGAGACAATATTGGTCTTAATGATCATGCAAAATATGAGTTTGATCAGAATTATCGAAGACCGTTTTCATTTTTCAGCCTATCAGGAGATATTTATTTAAATTTTAACCAATGAATCTGAGTAACGCGTTGATGAGCGAGCACGGATACGCGCAACACCTCGAACCGAAATTCTGTCTATCGAAAATGTCATTAAAAGCCAATAATTCTAAAATTTCGCCACAGATTTGTATAGAAATCTCAAAACATTCCTAAAATATTGGTCCAAATAACCATGCAAAGCTTTAAGTTGATCAATTGAACCTTTATGATTGAACTGTTCCGTGTTAATTTTCAAAAATCACAGGATCTCCTTCAAAAAATATACCTGAGACCACTCATATGATATAAGTGTGTCTACACAATATCAGATCGACTGTTGAACGGTCATTATCAGTTTCATTTGCGTTTGAAAGTTTCTGCTCTAACTACCTTGCCTTGAACTGAAGAGTCGAAGTCGCCGTGAATTTGACAGCCAACACGCTAATAGTCCGTAAAATGTCAATAACGTTTGGATTTAAACACAGATTAGTATGAAAATTGTCAAAAATGCAGATAATGTTGGACCCAACCATCATGCGAAGTTATAAGTTGATCGTTCAATCGGTTATAGTTTAAATTTCTAAAAACACAGGAAAGATGGTTTTAAATTTTAACCAATGGGAGGATTTGGCTAAAACTTTGTTTGATTGGGTACAATGTTGGGGGTAATGACTTGTCAAAATTTCAATTTGATCAAAACAACCAATCGAAAGTTAATTTTTTTTAAATTTGAACCAATCAATGGATTTCAAAAAAATTAGGGTCTGCAACAATCAGAAATGTTACGTACATGTGTGCAAAATTTCAGCTCGATCGAAGAAAAACTCTGACCTGTATATCGTCAGTAACAGAAAAAAAAAAAAAAAAAAAAAAAAAAAAAAACAGAGGTCCGTGCCAAAAGAGCCAAATGGAGACGCTCGCTTCGCTCGCTCAATTACATGTTAAAATCCCTATCTTGGGACGTTTTATCAACACACAAATGAAGTTTTAGGGAGAACAGTTGGAGATACAGAGAATATGTAAATTACAAATTTAATTATTGGATATAGGGCTATATTTTTTGTCAAATAAACTTTTTCGTAGTGGTTATAAAATTACCTAAATTTTACGAAAAATGAAAAATAAACTCTTTTTATACAAGATGGCGGCATAATATGGAGTTCTCGTATTTTTTTTATAAGAGATCATATTTTATTTAATATGTGCAAGGAACCAATTTTCTCTAGCTAGTATGGGCTATTGTGCAGATATCGAAACCTTAAGGTCGCCACCTCCCACCCCCCAAAGGGTTAATTTCGTGATCCATCTATTTTTAAGTTCAATGTCCATAATATGAGCCTACATAATCAACTACAACCTTAAAACACGAAAACCCTGAAAATGGCAGTCATTTTAGAGCTTACCCACCGACATCTTTAATTTCTTGACTAAATACAGCTTTGGTTAGACTTAGAATTTTTATTTTTCTATCGTGCCTTCCTGACACATCGTTTATTATACAAAAACAACAAATTGACAAAAGTTTTATAATTTCACTGAAATACACATTTGTTGGCACTTTGGACAGCCCTGGAGCCCAAAATGGCCGTCCGATTTTTTGAGGATCTCGAAATTATGAGAGAGTGGAAAATTTCCTATAAAATTGCCAAAGGAAAAATTCTTATCACATTTTGCACTATTTTTGTGCTTATAGCCCTCACTATAACTTATAAAATAGCACACGATGGTATTGTTTTAAATTTTTATCCTGATAGTATGTTCATATCGCACCCTTAGTGTAAAACAGTGACAACTGCAAAAAATAAAAATTTCATGTTATTCTGCAGTTGTCTGGTGAAATGTACATTCTACAAAGTGTAAAACAGTGACAACTGTAGTTTCACGAATTTCACGAGAGATGGCACATAAATGCATATGACAATTACTGCTTTTGACATGAAGCATAGTGTAAAACCAAGGTATCTGCAGATGTCTCTGTTTCACACTGATTCCGATGATTCCGAGTAGGATTTCTGATGATGTAAGCATTTCCTACAGTAAACTCATCAAATCTTATACTAAAAATATATAACTTAACACTCATCATTTTAATTACAGGCTTGAATACCAGGATGAAGTTGAAGACAATTGTATAAAAAAAAATTTATCAAAGTGTAAAAGAGGGACATCTGCTAAAAGGCAACTTAATAGTACATATAAAATAGCATAAATCAAAATTGTGTTGCAGAAGAACATAATCAATTATTAAATACTGAATATAATAACCAGGTTATCATTACCATCTGTTTTTAACATCATATTCCCAAATCCCGATTTATCCTACTGACCTAAAACTTTGAAACTTTGAAACCGTGATTACTCAGTATTTGTGAATTTGCAGTTGTCACTGTTTTACAATAAGGGTGCGATATGTTTACCATAAAAAGATTTTTATTCAAATCTATCGACAAAAAAATCTTCATTATAGCTTAAAAATTTCTCGATTTTCTTTTTCGGCCATAAGAAAACATGGTGGAGATAACTCAATTTATCTAAAAAACTAGACACGAGAAGTGTTTAATTTTTTCAGTGATTGTGTATGGCGTGATTGTCAATAAGTCACCAAAATTTCAAGTAAATCGGAAACATTGAGGTGGTTCTACCTTAAAGCGAACGCGATGATGAGGATCGAGTACCAGGCGAGGAACTTGAAGAAGTTCCACGTGACTCGCTTCAACATCTCGAAGTAGGTGGCGAAGAAGGGATGCCTGCCGATGAGCACGATCAGCTCGCCCCACGACAGCAGGATGGTGTCGGCGGCGAAGAAGCGCATGAGCGACGAGTCGTCGCCGTGGAGGATCAGCGTGTAGCCGCTGCTGCAGATCAGCGCGATCTCGAGCAGGTTCTCGCGGTTGGCGGTGAAGTAGGTGTGAGGAGAGACCAGGAGTTGGAAGAGCTCGCGGAGCACGAGGAGCAGCCAGAAGATGGCGGCTAGCAGGGTGATGGGCAGCCGGGAGTGCGAGGAGGGGGAGGAGGGGACGCCGGTTGAGTTGCCGTTCAAGCCTGGAGAACAACAGTACAGATGGAACTTAACATTGCCTGCAAGTGGAAGGTGAACCCTCAATACAAACACACCACATTCAACAACTTTCCTAGTAATGTAAATGAATGGAAAGGGAAAAATGGTTCACCTAATACATTGAGGCGGTCGGGCGGGTATAGACTTGAAAACTGTTGAACATTCCACATAATTTATGAAACATCAATATTTAATTTCGGCTTTTAGATATACCAACTAAAATGTAATCTGAGGGTCTAAAAAGGGTAATCAGTCCCCAAATCCTGATCTCCATTTGGTCTATGAGGATCATCCCTCTAAGGCTGCATTTCACCAATATTCCAAACCCGGGTTAGAGGCGGTAAACCTGGTTTAGAGGCTCCTAAACCAGGTTTACCGCCTCTAACCCGGGTTTGGAATCTTGGTGAAACGCAGCCTTAAAATCCCAATTCGACTGCTGCCAATAATCCCTAAGGTTATGGTAAAGAAGTAAAGTACGTTGATATCATTTTAAAGCGTCGATTGTTATGCCAATAAGGCCAATACATATCACGTGACTTTATTTCTCTACATCCGATCAAAAGAAATAGTTACCTATGAGTACATACCTTACATCGTTCATGTTGAGTAATCCAAGGTGATTTATGAAGGAAATTCACTGCATTTCTGGAGCTTATCAATATTTTTAGTCAATATTTTTGCAGTGGTATCAGAATAAAATAAATGAAAATCGTGTGTATCCGTACGCGTTTGAAAGCTGTCAAAACCCAGTGCTGTTATTTTAAATATTACATTCATAATAGTGGATATAATTAATATCTCAACATTTCGTTGGAAAGATGAAGAAAGAGCGCATGTTTTGTTGGCAAAATTGTGTCAGGTTTGTGATGCATATGTGCCCTTTTATTAGATTAAAGTTTGCTGTTCTTGGCAACTCATAGGATTTCCTTAAACTTCAGGTCTTGATTTGAGAATATTTAGGTGCAAGGAAGTAAAATCATCTAATAAGTTATTTTCGCAGTTCTTTTCTGCGTAGATAAGTTCCAACAGATGTGTCCTAACTTATCTGATGAGTGAAAAGTATTTGCTAAACTGAACCCTTCCAAATGAAAATGTGTAGCTTTTTGGTTGAAAAGTCACGTGATATGCAGCTACCTTAACTCATCGAAATACTGTGTAAATTATGCATTTGAAAGTATCAACCTGTATGATGTCTCTCGTTGACCCAGAGAATGTGAAGTGTGAAGAACAGCACGAAGAAGATGAAACAGGCCAAGTTCAACCTGAAACATTCCAGATCAGGATTAGTAACATCATCATACTTCGACACAAAACATTTCGTATTGTACAAAACAAAGAGTCATCAAACACTTCATAAAACGTCTCGAAGCACAGTTTAAAATCATTAATTGAAAGCTCATGAGACCTTGGCCATTGATTAGTCTCAGGATGTTTATGATGATGAGTGTTTATTCTTGGGCTTTCCCAGATAGAAGCCAAAGAGAAGTGCATGAGTGATACTGGTGGGAACCTTTACAAGGAAGGAAAGTATAGCAATGACATCAGTCGTACCTTAGACGTACCAACCTAGTCAAGGTCTCTAGAAATGAAACCCCTAACTAGAATACATGCAACAGACTTGGAATTGATTTTTTATTCTGTTCTTCTCCGACCTATGGGAAACGGTCTGAATACATAACTCGTGTTTTGATCCTAAGTTACCGGGGAATTACAACGAGTCACAAGTAGCTCTAGTTACCCGAATATCCACGAAAGACGCTGCCACTTGAGCTCCAGGAAGCTGGTGACGAGCGGGTGTTTGAGCAGGGGTCTCAGATCGGCATTGGCGCTCATGTACAGCAGTGGTGCCGTCTCACTCGGTGCCTCCTTCACCTCGGTCCGCTTTGATCCCATCTCCAAGTAGGTCTTGGAAGAAGATTCAGGCTGGGCCTGGAGAGCAGATAGGACAATTAAACTCTGTTACCTCTGGCTCTGGATTTCAACTTCAGTGAAACTTGTTCTATCTTTATCAAGCCTTTAGAACAACATAATTTGGATATAATACAATTAGAATAGTAAATCACTTTTTTTCTTTATCAATGAAACATCAAGAAAACAAATCCTAAAGATAAATCAACATTTGCCCGCCCAGATGCCAATAAATTTACGTCACGCCAGCCGAAACTTGAATTCTCAAGGGTTTTGTAGATTTGGAATGGGGAATTCATGGATTTATCATTAGAGTTTGTTTTCTTGATGTTTCATTGATGTAAATTTAAAAATACATCCAGGAATCACCCATTCAATGGTGCAAATTCGACTTGGGTAGAGTTTTTAAATACTACAGGTACAGACATTTAGCTTATTTGGAATCTGAGGGATTCCAATATTTCCAATTATTTGGAATCTGAGGGGCCCGGAAGTGTCGTATCTGGATCATTATGAGATGAAGAGATTATGGTGCTGACATGGTAGGGATCTAAGAAGGAAGAAGGAGGTCGTTATCTACAAATGAGTTAGAATGCATCTAAGTATAGTCTACAGTATTGGGGGGTGATTCCTGTACGCATTTTCAGAGCCGTTGTTATGGGCGTTAACATTAGAGTAAACAAAACCCCATAAAAAACACTCCGTGTAAAAATACCGGCCAAGTCTCTTCAACTAAAAAAAATATAAGAAATCTAAAAATTCAGCACTGAAAAGTAGTGATATCAAAAAATTGGCCAAGTCAAAACTTTTCAAAAAATACTTGTTTGGTCTGCTCCTCAGTTTATTAGGCAGTAATTGTATGTTGAGTGAGTGTGAGTGTACACTGTACAGTACGACTTGGCTGGGTGGAGCGACCGCTCCACTAGATTTGCGATAAGATAGCTAACTTAGGAGACTAAAAACGTACAGGAATGACCCCCTTGGGCAGTCAATCCAAAGGGCACTGTGGTAATCTGACCCACTAACCGGCTTGCCAGGAGGCACTAGACAGCTGTAGTCGAACGTGATCTCATAGTCATCGTCGAGCGGCTGTCCGCGACTCACAACACAGTCGCTCAGGTGTTCCTCGAGGAGTTCGCGCGATATCGTCGCCAGCGGGAGGCGACTCTTGGAGTTCTCGCCGCCTATGTAGGCGCCATGTTGCAGCAGCTGCAGCACAAGATGGCGGTCCGTGGCGTGGTGCAGCGCCGTGTTGGAGTAGATGTTGGCGTGGTTGATGTCCAGGCTGCGGCTGCGCACGAGGGTGAGCAGTTGCTGCAGGCAGTCCTCGTGATCCTCGGAGCTGCTCCAGGATCTGTAGGCAGCGTCACGGTACTCTTATGGCACTTTCTCTGTGATTCTTGTGTGCTATGCCTGCACTGCCCAAATCAAACAGTTCAAACAATCGATTTGTTATTTTTGTTTGATTTAAAAAAATTAAAAATTGACCCATCAACTTCAAAATTTTATGGTAATCGGGACAAAAGTTTTAGAGTTTTTGACAATTTTTGAACTATAATCTTTAGGGTTGGTCCTCTAGCACTACAGTTTGTTCAAATCTTCCTTACTTCTTTCACTTCCGGTTTTAATGGCACTCGACATCTATGGTCATACTGGCCAGATTTAATTTATATTCGATGTAGTTTTATAATGTATTAATTTATTATTATGCTATATAGGTATTTTCACTCGTTGTACTTTGGCACATAGGCCAGTTGGTAGTTGTTTAAAATTCAGAATTATTCTGTTATTTAATGGCGCCTGACATGGTCAGATAGGCCAGCAGTATTTGTGACTCTCCCCAACGAAGGTTGAGGAAGAAGTCAAATCTTCCTTACAATGACTATGGTAGCGAAGATTACAACGAAAATGATGTACTACGCTAGCACCAACACAACAAAATGAAAATCAGCTTTGTAGAACTTAGGTGGCACATTCAAGTTAGCGGATTCACTTTGGAAAGTTTAGGTTGGCAAAGAGTGAATTCAGGTGGAAGGTCTGGATAGTGCTGCTTAGTTACACCCTAGCGGCGTTGTAGGCGTAAATTGAACAGCCTGTAGCTATCTAGACAAACCGATATGTCCTTTAGCACTGTCTACAGACACACCGGCGTGTCCTCTTACACTGTAACAGACACTCCAGCATGTCCTCTAACACTATCTATATACACACCAGCGTGTCCTCTAACACTGTCTATATACACACCAGCGTGTCCTCTAGCAATATCAATCGACACACCGGCGTGTCCACTAGCACTGTCTATAGACACACCGGCGTGTCCTCTAGCACTTCTATCGACACACCGGCGTGTCCTCTAGCACTGTCTACAGACACACCGGCGTGTCCTCTAGCACTGTCTACAGACACACCGGCGTGTCCTCCAGCACTGCCTATCGACACACCTGCGTGTCCACTAGCACTGCCTATCGACACACCGGCGTGTCCTCTAGTACTGTCTACAGACACACCTGCGTGTCTTCCAGCACTGCCTATCGACACACCTGCGTGTCCACTAGCACTGCCTGCAGACACACCTGCGTGTCCACTAGCACTGCCTATCGACACACCTGCGTATCCACTAGCACTGCCTATCGACACACCAGCGTGTCCACTAGCACTGCCTATCGACACACCAGCGTGTCCTCTAGCACTGTCTATCGACACACCGGCGTGTCCACTAGCACTACCTATCGACACACCTGCGTGTCCACTAGCACTGCCTATCGACACACCTGCGTGTCCACTAGCACTGCCTATCGACACACCGGCGTGTCCACTAGCACTGCCTATCGACACACCGGCGTGTCCACTAGCACTGCCTATGGACACACCAGCGTGTCCACTAGCACTGCCTATCGACACACCGGCGTGTCACTCACCGTGTCAACTGCATGAGCGCCGTGTCCCCCTCCTCGGTGCCGGCCTCTATGACGTCACTCTTGTCCAGCAGTGCGCGCAGGATGTCGGCGTGTGCGCGCGCACTGGCGAGACACACAGGCGTGCAGGAGTTGTTGCGGGACGTGGCTGTGACGTCAGCACCGAGCTTGAGAAGGGCCAGCACGGCGTTGAGGTGGCCGCGCGAGCAGGCGAGTTGAAGCATTGTGTGAGAGCCGTTGTCGTAGTCCAGGTTGTAGCCGCCCTCGCTCACCTGGGAAGTGACGTCAAGTGTCAAGTCAAATATAACAATGAACATAAAAAATATAAAAAAATAAAAAATATGTGCTGCAAGCGCGAGCGATTTTGCAGCATGTTGCAGGCACTTTTTTGGATACGATTGGAGACACAATGGGTTGACGAAATGATTTGTAATTTTAATCATGATTAGATCAAAGACAAACTTCGAGTTATCACTTGGTAAATTTTTAAAATTTTGCTTCGTTAATTAGTTAGAATTAATTGATTTATTGTGATATTTTTTATTGAGCGAGCATAGCGAGCGTCACCACGGTACTCTTATGGCACTTTCTCTTTTTTTTTTTTTTTTGTCTGCACTGCCGAGGTCAAACCGCACAACCAATCGATCTGAAATTTTGCACACGTACTAACGTGATCTATGCGGTCTCTGGGATCGTTTTTGAAAGGGATCCTGTGATTGGTTCAAATTTAAAAAAAATTATCTTTCGATTGGTTGGCCCGTTCAATTTGAAATTTTGATAAGTCATTACGACCAACATTTTGCCAATCAAACAAAATTTCATCCAAATCCCCCCATTGATTAAAATTAATTAAATTATTTAATTTGTTTTTTGAAATTTAAACTAGAACCGTATCACCGATCAACTTAAAACGTTGCATGGTCATTGGGACCAACATAATCAGTATTTTTTACTACTTTCAGACTATTCTGTGTTTAAATCCAAAAGTAATTGACATTTTACGGACATTTTGCGTGTTGGCTGTCAAATTTCTCGAAAATGTTGATCACGGCTACTTTGACTCTTCAGTTCTAATCCAAGGTAGTTGAGCAAAAACTTTTAAACGCATATGAAACTAATAATGACCGTTCAACAGATCGATCTGATATTGTGTACACACACTAATATCATATGAGTGGTCCCAGGTATATTTTTTGAAAGAGATTCTGTGATTTTTGAATATTTACTGGGAACGTAGTTCAATTATAAAGGTTCAATTGATCAACTTAAAACTTTGCATGGTTATTGGGACTAATATTTGAGTGATATTTGGAGATTTTTAAACAAGTCTGTGAAAAATTCAAGAAATTGGCTTTTAATGATATTTTTGATAGACGCAGAATTTCGGTTCGAGGTGTTGCGCGTATCCGTGCTCGCTCATCAACGCGTTTCACAAAGCGTTTTCCTAGTATTTTCCTATCTCAATGGGTGCCGCAGGAAACTTAATAAAAAAAATGGGCGAAGTGATAGCCCTATGATCTAATCGTGATTAAAATTTGAGATCAGTTGGTTGATTGGTATTGCCAAAATCGTACAAAATCTGAAAAAAAGACACATTTCAGATTTTCCATAAAAGTTTGGGCACAAATATTGTATTTTATAAGATCTTCTTTATATTGCGCAGGTCGACTAAATAATAAGCTACACGAATTAGTTTTCAAATTTTTCATAATTTGAATTGTTCAAAATCTACAGCGATATTAGGAAATATTATCTCCAATGTTTACCTTGTAGTACAGCCCACTCAAAGTGAACATACATTTCAAAATATTAATTTAAAATATTAAAAATATTAAAATATTAATTACGATTTTAAAATTCGACAGTATTTAAAAAATTATAATAATAAAACGATAATCCACCGGTGGTCAAATCTTCTAAATTTGCAGTTCATATACATATCATCATCCCATCTGATCGATTGTCAGAAAATTTCGTCATTCAATATCAATTATATTTTGCATTTTATGATATTGGTATAATAGGTAGGTATATAAGTCACACGAATATAAAACCATATTCAAATTAAATGCAATATACTTTAAGAATGCATTAAAATACGACTAGAATGCATTCAAGCCGCATACAATAATGTGTCCCCCTATACACAAAGAATAATATATTATGAAGGACGCTAAGGAAAAATTCTGTCTAATTTTATTTAGAAGATAGAAACCAATCAATGTCCATCCATCTAAAATCCACATTAATATAATAGACTATCCTTTACTATTAATCCTTTACTATTAATGCACAGTTTCAACAATGGAGCTCTTAAATTGCGTTACGATAGACCTCTATAGAAATCGTCATTTTAGCCCAATTTTAATCAAACCCGAACTTTTCCTGTAGATAATTTCGAGCCAAATAAAGTGCACACAATTTCAATCGAATCTGTTGAGTATTTCGAGAGATATTAAAAGAAACCCAAATTTGCATCGAAAAGCTTAATTTTTTCGAAACTTTGAAACTTCAGGAAGCTGTGAATCCATTGGCAGTGATTGAAGTTCAATTTAACTCTGTGAACCTTGATTAAATAGGGGGTTGAGAATGTTGTGTGGGGTGGGGGGAGGGGGGCGCAAGATAACTTTTCTGATATTGGAATTTTTTCTTGAGTGTACCTCCTTACGTCACATTGTATTTTGAAAATGATTGAGTATATTGAAAACTGACAGTACCATTTAGGAATCAAAATTGTATTGTTGTGATTTCTGCCGAGATGCGTACATTTATATAATCAGGTTGAATCTTATTATGTGGAGACCTGAATAAAATCGCATTAAATTCTACTACTCAGTCTTGACCATGGGCTTCAAGTATACTTTGTGCTTTTTCGATCGTGACCAAATAGCAGTGAGGAAAGTAAGGTCACGTGAGAGCAGTCAGACAACGATAGAAATGCTCTTCACTCTGCTTTCATATAAACTTGATAGTGTGTCCCGTGTTTTCTTAGCATATATTTTTTAATGTTGGAAATCTTTGATTGTGCTGTAATTTTTTATGTTGCGTATTTGTTTCGTATAATTAACTCATTTTGGTATGATTTTGGATTCAGAATTTGGATTCGTTTAGATTAGTTCATAACTTTTTCAGTTGCTGTTTTCAATATTCTAAGTAGGTATATTAATTTTGAAACTGCCGCTTTAGGTTAATTCTTCACTGAACAGATCAATTCATATTATATTATTGTTTGTTTGTTTTGAAAAAAAATACCAAGATTTAGAATTGAGTTGCCATTGAGATCGGTAGTTCCGTGAGGGTCAATTCAATTGTCACGATCAGTCATTGGTCAGCAAGAGTTGTTCAAGGGTTGCTCTCTATTATACCTTGATCAGAAAATATTGTGATTAGGTCATGTGTTACATGGCGGGGCTCTCTAGTGCTCGGTTTAATTGACAACTAAATCACCCTCTTGTCTTCTGTGTACAACCCCCCCATCCCCCCCCCCCCATACACCCCATTAGGGGCATTCGCAACGATTTCCCCCCGTTTACCACAAAACTATTAACCTTTCCCGCTGGCTGTCTCTGTTTGTGTATGTTTAACTTGAATGTCGCTATTTACCTAGCGTATCGACAGACAGAGCACTTACATTCCATTAACCCCCCCCCCCCCCAACAGTGTTATCTAACACACAACGATCGAACTAGCAACTAACTGCTACACACGAACGTGGGGTAGCAACTTGTTATTTCAGTGAACACCTCATTTTAGTTTTATGATGTTTTGTGCTGCATTTTAGAATCAGTTGAAGTTTTCGTTGATTTATTTCTATTTTCCCTCGGGTTTTTCGTATCTTTGAAGATACCAAAAACAAGTGAAATTTTTATTTACTGAAGCATTTTTTTAATAAACTGTTGAATAAAAATAATTTTTCAATAGTGATTGAAAAATCTCAATTATCCATCTGAGATTGTCAGAAAAATTCTACATTTCAGAGATAATTTAATATTATTTAAATTGGTTTTCCATTTTATACTGTTTCCTTGATTTGTTTGTATTGTTTGTACTTTTGGAGATAGTAATGTATTCTTGTTTATTTTTGTAATCATTTAACGGGGATGCACCCACAATAGTTTAATCAAAATACAAAATTTACATCATGTCCATTTAAATAGCCATTTATAGTGAATTAAATATGAATTAATAACCATGGCAGCTCATCCTCGATCATAAAACTATGGCTCTTTCCGGAGCTGTCTTTACATGCTGATGAGAACAATGTCGTGTTCCTCAAGCATAAGTGTGCTGTTGCTACTGTAAATCACTGTTTATAACTTCCTCTGCCTCTCTATATTCATGCCACACTGCTCAGTCTTACGTTCATATTCATTTCATTTCTACTTCTATCTTTTGAAACTCACCAACGATTTTTATGTCTAGTTTTATCTGATTAAACCATTGAGTATGAGGCCTACCAACTTTCTTCTTCGTATTTCCATTTTTTAGAACTTATTCTTAGACAATCTTGTCTAGCTATTGTATTATATTTTTTCTTTCAATAAAATATGTTTGTAAAACAGCATGTGGCATGAAGAACCATTTATAAAAATGAACCGTAGAGTGGGTACAGTATTTGGATTTTTTATCTGACTCAAAGATGCTTGCCAGCCAGTAAAAATCTGTATTTAATTTCACAATTTTTATTGCACACTCAAAATCTAGTTTAAAAATATGCAACAAACGTACACATTAAAGTCAGATAAGCGTGAATGGTCACCTTTTGTTCTTTTACGTGGTCAAGAAAAGTCGATGTTCAAATAATTATAACTTTTTGTGTGCGGTTTGAACTTCTAAATCTCCTCGGTTGAAAAACTAATAGTCAAGTCAGGAGAAACCAAATAAAACATATTTGTTGCAGGCAGGTGCGACGTTAAATGTTCAAATAAAATCAGTGCCTCGGAGGTAGAAGGTCCTAAGTCCACTTCAAAGACGTTTGAGGTGAGCTCAAAAACCAGTGACTTCATTCAATACTAAAGTTAAAGTGCAATTCAACATCTAGGAAACGGACTCCCGTCCTCCTGCCTCTAGTTGTTCCTACCTTGTCGCAGAACTCCTGCACTTGATCCTCCCCGTAGCTGAGCATCCTGATCAGCACGTCCTCGTCGACCCTCCTGTCCTGGACTGGGGGCGGGAGAGTGATCGCCTCCCCCTGGACTCTGGCCAGGATGTCGCGCGCCGTCCCGCTGGAGGGTCCCGAGCCCATGTACTTGGCAGAGTCCAGGTCGATGGCGGGGTGCTCCAGGAAGACTCGCAGCACTGCCAGGAAGCTCTGGTCCAGGGAGTAGCTGCGGGAACAGATGAGGACGGCGCTGTGGCCGGCCTTGTTCAGACGGTTCAGGAAGTCGACCTGAAAGATACGATTCAGATAAATGGAAAGCCCGATTGTATAACTCTCTGCTGCTTTTGCGTGTTCGTGCTGCTATTTAAGACGGCGGAGTAGTGAGTTTGACTTTGAAGAGTTTTTTAATCGATTTTTATCAATATCATTTACCAATGTAATTGTTAACAAAATGAGGCTTTGTACGAGTCTTCAGAAGTGTTTAATGAAAATAATTCCATAGCTTGGAATGGTTTATTAGGTTTTTGTCCTACAGACGCAAGAAGACTAGTAAAAATATGGCACAAAACGTCTGTGGAACAAAATAAAACTTATAAACCATTCCAAGCTATGAAATTATTTTCATTGAACTCTTCTGAATACTCGTACAAAGCCTTATTTTGTTAACAATTACAATGATAAAAAGATATTGATAAAAATCGTTTGAAAAACTCTTCAAGGCCACGCTCACTATAAACCCAGCCGTCTTAATAGTAATAGTTACAAATAAAATAGTTGTCAGGGCCGGTTTTTTTAATGCTCTGCTAAAAGCAGTAGTTGTTGCTATGCTATGGTATTGCTTGTTGCTATGGTATTTAAGTTATAATCGAGTATTGAAAAACTGGTCCCAAACGTAATAAAACTTTGGATATTTCGTCGGCTTGGTACTTGTTTGTCCTATATCCGCTTTTTGCTAGTCGGAGATAATGAGGTTTAAAGATTGAATTCATTCTCACGGCAAAACTACTTAATCTATGTAACAGAAAAAAATATCACTCATTCTTATGGATGTCTTGAATAATATCTAGTATGATTGTTCTACCCTGTACTCTTAATTACCCCAATAAAGGGCACCCCCGTTTGGATATAGGACAAAGAAAGTCATGGGAACGAAATATTTGTTACGCATTTTGTCCTATATCCAATTTTTACGTAGTTTTTGTACAGAAGGAGGTTCATATCAACTATTTAAGCACTTTTTCATATTTGTAACACCCCTTTATTATGTTTTAAGAAAAAAAAATATACATTTTTTAATTTCAAAAATAAATTTTTTGAAAATTTTTTGTTTCTAAAAATAGAAAATTTAAAAAAACGCCGTGTAAAGAAGCAAAAGACAATGTCTATTTTCTTTCACATTTGAACTAAGTTTGAGGGCGAATTAAATCTATATCAAAAGGTACCTTATTTGAGAAAATTTTTGGCATTTTTAGAAAAATTTTAAAATTTCACCTAGAAACAAATAGCTCAAAAATTTAGGTTTTCTGGAAAATTTGTATTTGTATGTTATGTATGTATTAAAGGTGTATCAATGAGCAAAATCCAATACCTAACTCAAAATTTTCAAAAAGTGGATATAGGACAAATAAGTACTAAGCCGACGATTTCGTAACTTTTAAACTTTTATAAGAATAAAGATGATGGAAAATTAAAAAGTAACTAAGAGATAGGCGTATAAAATAGTTGTAGTTGATTTACTCTTTTTTAAAGGCCACAACAGTCTCCTTCTCACCGTCCATTCGTAGGTCATTCATCCATCGCCATTAACCTAGTAGTAGAACAGTGAGTCGTTTGCTCAGTTAATGACATTGAATTTATTTGCTAGTTTGAGTACTCAGGAAGTCATATTTTCTTAAAATGCAATCAAAATTAAATACCATGAAAGCCGCTATAAAGTTCAGTTGCATAATCGTTTACTCTAAAGTGCTATCAGGCCTATTGTAGAACATTTGAATGCCCAATTCTGATGGAATTCGATTTCTTGCAACGTTAATTCTTATGGCCGTGACCGGATTCCATCAGAATGGAATTGGGAAAACGTTATAGAATATACCTCCAGGGAAGAAATGACAGAAATGAAAGTTCAATTTCAGATAAAGAAAGCTTCTGCACTTCTATCACAAATTGATGAGTGTATTTGTACGTATACTGTTTTTCACTCACAATTGCCAAATGTATTGCTGGAGATGAAAGAAATGGTGGGGATGGAGGGTGGGAAGGAGGCCGTGGCATATTAATTGAAACTATCCCAGCATCGGATCTCGAGGGAAACCTATAGATAAACATCTGATTGGAAAGCTGATCAAGATATGGCTGCGTATTTTTTATGAATATTCCAAGTAATTCAGGTTGGTATTAATAAAAATAAAAATAAATATATGTTTGTTGATACAAAACAAAAGAAAACAATTCTTTGATAGACTTTAAGTTATGATATTGTATAGTTTTAAGGCTTTCACTTCAAAATGATATACTAAAAATGCAATTATTTTAATTTATATAAAAATACTTTCGGAGAATTTGAATCCATGTTATGATATTGATTATTTTTAAAGCTATCCAACAAGAAAATGTTAAACACCTAATGTTTAGAGCAAGTTAACTTAATTAAGTAAATTGCCTCCAAACTATAATGTTTAATTAACTAATTGCTTTAACGCCCTCTCACCTTTAAGGCAACCCGCCTTAATGTCAAATAAAATCCGAGGCTAGTAAAATGACTTGACATTTTTCACTAATATTCATTCTTCGCACCCTTCTATGAGGGGGGTCAAGGGGGTGGGTCAGAGGGTGTGTGTGGCAAGGGGGGGGGGGGGGGTTTGCCTCGCCCTGGAAATCAATTGTTTGATGAGATTTTCTCTCTTTAATCTAAATATTTTCTTGAAACCATACAGCACACAATACAAACGGTAACATTAGTATTTTATAGATGTTAAGCCAGCAAATCGTCAAAGTTTTCAACTCTCAACCCTACCATATAAACACGTTTTTACTTAAAAACTTTTGTAATTTGGTCAAAAGTTTGTCGAAAGTCTACGTGTATAGAACAATAGAAATGACTTTTTATTACATAATGGTTATAGAATCGTATAATTTTCCCGTTAAACTTATAATGTTTGGTTCAATCTATTACACTAATCACGGTGAAGAAGTAACAATAAATAATGATGAGAAAAAACAACGTCGCACTATTTTACAACTTAACTAATGGTGCTACTTGAATGATTAATATGATGATTGGTAGATGATGTTTAAGTATATGTAGTACCTAATGATGAACGGTGGGAAGAAGGCGGTCGTGGCCTATTGGTATAGTAACCCTCCCATCATTTGCCGATGCTTGATTACATCATTCCAAAAGTGTGCAATGCAAAATCGAGAAAATGGACTTCCGACTTTCTACTTCTAATGCATTCGCAAAAGGTTTAAGCCTTATTCCGTCATAACTTTATGTCGGTATAGCATTATAACTCCTAATTACACTATTATCATAATATTACAATGTTAAAACTTAGTATTTTATCATTATAAATTGCGATTTGTAATTAAATACATAAAGATATGTTGGTAAAACATGGTAATTCATAGTTTGCACGTGATGATGTCATCTCAATGTTGCCTGCTACCATCTTGATGGCACGCAGAATAGCTGTGATTCTCTACTCTTTTGACGAAATTTTGGGAAATGTACCGGAGATATCTTTAGTACGAAGAGGAATCACTCACATTACAAAAATACATCGATTTTCCTCAATAATATTATAATTTGACCCATCAATGTGCCAACAAAACGTCCGTCCTCAGGTGCAAAATTCAATCATTTTGCATTGCTGATATAAAACAAAAGAAGTTCGTGCAAGCTATGAATATCTAATTCTGATATTGGATTTTTTTGATACCTTTAAGGAGTATGCACGAGAAAGCTCACGGCCTTCTTAACCGCCTAAATTTCGCCATGACAGTCCCCAAAAAACAAAAGTCAAACGTGACAGCAGGTTTTTAAATTGTATGTTTTAGTATTTTTCTATACTCTTTTACGTCTGCTTTCTTGTTCTAATGTTATCCCTATTCATATTTAATGGTTAGACTATTCAATCAATGATAATGGATTTTGATTGATTCCAACATCTAGTGGAGCGGTCGCTCCACGCCAGCCAAGTCGTACGGCGCGCGCACACACTCATTTAAAAAGGCTGGAGCAAACCCACTTTTACTGTAAGCATCAAAGTGGCATTTTCGGCCTACTGGATCTTAAAATTGGAAAATCTCACATTGTTGCGATATATCTTAATTTCGAGCTATGGCCCACCCTACAACATATACCAAATTTGGGAACAATAGGTTACGCCCTTTGCGCGCTAGAGGACCGTGAAAACAGTGTTTTAGGGCGGTTTTCATAATAATAATAATAATAATAATCTCAGTAGTAGTAGTAGTAGTAGTAGTCTCCTGGAATTTAAATCCGGTAAACAGGCCACAGCCTAAACGGCTGAACCGATTGATCCCACATTTTTACCACGTGTGCACTTTTGGCGTCTGATTTAACCTTCACCCCATGAATTTTTTGTGCCGCCATTTTGAAACCGGAAGTGACGTCATATCTCGTCAACAGCTGGACTGATTGGAACGAAAATTGCGCCAAACGATCCAGACGGTCATCTATATGCATGATCAGTAGCAAAAGACTAAACATTATGTTAAAGAAACCGGAAATGACGTAATGAAATTTGAAATACATCGATTGGCTTTTTGGCAACAAAGGTTGATCCGGTTATTTTGATATTTATGTAACGTATGTACTTTTGACGTCTAATGTGACTTGTTATAAAACCAACCGGAAGCCGCCATTTTGAAACCGGAAGTGACATCATATCTCAATAACGGCTAAATAGATTTCAACGAAACCAGCGCAAAACAATTTAGACTGTCAACTTTATGTATTATCATCAATAATATTTGCAGTTTCCCATACCTAAACCGGAAATGACGTCACACATTTTAATAATCTTACAAATTTTTATTTTGATGCAATAAATATACTATTTGAGACAGCTTATAAAATTGTAATCATGTTTCAAATATACTTCAAGGGGTCAGAGATTTCAGCAGCCATTTTTAAACCGGAAGTAACGTCATATCTCAAAAACTGGTAGACAAATCGGTATGAAACTAGCGCCAAACGATTCGGAAGGCCATCTCTATGGAATATGAACAGTACAAATAGAATTTTCCTATTTATGAGACCGGAAATGACGTCATTCAAATGTATAAATTATTATAATTCCCTCCTATACAATAAATACATATTCAGAAAGCTTAAAATGATACACATCATTTATAGAAATAAATTCTATGTGGCATTGCAGAAAGGTCAGCAGCCATTTTGAAAACCGAAGTGTTTCCATATCTCGGAACTGGGTTGACTGATTGGAATGAAACCTTTGCTATTCTTCGTGAAAGATCATTTAAAGCAATTATTTAGGACCATACGCTGCTATTCATTAGTGGTAACGAAATTGTAAAGGGTGATGATTTTTTAAAAGAATTTAGTAATTGTTCATTTCATATGTGTCACAAGTTGTTAGAATAAACTAAAAAAAGGAGTGATATCCCCATAAAAAACACTTCGTGTAAAAATACCAGCCAAGTCTCTTCTACTAAAAAAAATATATGAAATCTAAAAATTCTGCACTGAAAAGTAATGATATCAAAAAATTTGCCAAGTCAAAACTTTATTTGAAAATCAAAAAATACTTGGCGCATCGATTTTTTAGGGCATTTTAGGTATACTATATGTTTTTATATTTTATGTATATTTTAAATCTGGCCTATACTTCTAAGCTATTAATATACACGATGCGCCAAGTATTTTTTGATTTTCAAATAAAGTTTTGACTTGGCAAATTTTTTGATATCATTACTTTTCAGTGCAGAATTTTTAGATTTCATATATTTTTTTTTAGTAGAAGAGACTTGGCTGGTATTTTTACACGAAGTGTTTTTTATGGGTTACATTTTCCATGGTACGTGTCAAATTTCGCTGGCCATGCTGACCACTGTCTATTTTAAGAGGATTGTCAATTAAATAAATGCCTGACTAACATGAATAATGTCAAATATCACTGTCAGTTGCCCTAAAGATATCGCTTTTAATCTATTTCGACAAAATAAAGCTCTCGTCAAGCTTGAGCCTAGGCTTGATATACCCGTCATGGCGGCCAAAAATCAAAATCACAAATCACGTGCATTCTCCTTATAGAGTTATTTCTTTGTGTTATTTCTTTGTTTTCACTCTTACCTTCTTGTTCTGGAGGATCATCTTGACGCACTGCGCCTGAATCTCGGGTTTCTCCTTCTTCTTGACCGCAAGATGCAAGATCGTGTCCCCCGTCGGCGGCAGGACACTGAAGTCCGGAGGATGCCGTTCAGCCTCCATCAACATCCTCAACACCTCGACATTGTTCGCCTCCGCCGCCAGCATCAGCGCCGACCTGTACGTCTTCCTGTCGACCTCGTTGGGATCGACGTCGGCGTCCAGCAGCGCCGCGACGTAGGCCTCGACGTCGTGGTCGCCGGCGGCGAGGCGGAGGCAGGCGGAGGCGGCGGCGGCGTCGCCGAGGAGGGCGATGAAGCCTGGGAGGTCGCGCTTGCGGTAGGCGCTGAGGAGGCGGTCCGGGGTGCACGGCGTGCATGACAGCAGGCGCTCGCCCTCCATTGCCAGGCGGATCTGAAGATATAACAACATGATTTGATATTCGCACAATTAAGATCAGCTCTGCACTCTAGTGGTGGAGATGTGGTACTAGAGGAAAGGGTTCAACATTCAATTCTCCGTAAGGAACGTGTAGAGTTTGGATACCTCTACATCATACACTATTAAACATAGAACCATAAAAATTGTAAGTAGTATAGAAAAGATTATGCTTATTCGATCTGTCACCTCAGAAATGCATTTATTGTGTCTAAATAATTATAAAATAACTTTCCGTATGAAGCTAATACGGCTTATACTGTAGCCTGATTGGTCTGTTGAACCATTTCCTGTACTCTGATTGGCTGCTGCATTTCATGTTTGCATGATTATTACGCTGCAATTTAACCTCGGAGAAAAATTCTGAGGTGACAGATCGATAAAGCATAATCTTTTCTATACTCGTTACTTTTTTCAGGGTTCTATGTTTAATAGTGTATGAAGTAGAGGTATCCAAACTCTACACGTTCCTTATGGAGAATTGAATGTTGAACCCTTTCCTCTAGTACCACATCTCTACCACTAGAGTGCAGAGCTGATCTTGATTGTGCGAATAACAACATGCTTTGATATAGAAATGGAATAGAAAAGCGAAGTGATAAATCCATCCGGCCAAACGAGTATAGAGTGCAATATGGTTTTTGTTGATAAACCTCATATATGTAGATGTGAATAAATGCCAACTGCAATATTAAAATATTTCCTTGATTGGGATTCGAACCCACGACCTTCAGATATCTAGTCTGATGCTCTACCAACTGAGCTACCAGGGCAAATTAGAGGTCGCGTTGGTTGTAGGCACACTGAACTTTACATAATATAACAGTTTTTGGTGCAACGATGGTGCTGAGTTCAAGGCCGGTGCAACTGCCCTATAAGTATAGCACCGTTAAATATTTGATAATGATGGAAAATTTAGTGAATCTCTCACTTAGGGATGGTGTTTTGGAGGTAACCTGCGAAATAAAAACGCGCACCCCGACTGGGAATCGAACCCAGATCTTTCGGGTTTCCGGCCCTATGCTTTAACCATTAAGCTATCGGGACGCATTCTTAATCAGCAGGTTGGGTTGCCATACAACTCTTGCGAGTCCGAGTATCTGACCTATACACGAAGACTGAAGCGCTTCGACTTCATTTGACAACGTGAATACATCTCTCTCGAATGGCTATGCTCAAACTATCATCGTTAATAATTTATTATACAATCGACACTTCTATCAGAATTATGTTAAATGACCTGTTTGGGAGCTTAAAGTACGTGTCTGGCTTTGATGTAACTATAACAATACTGGGTAAATTACTGATAGTTGACATTGTATAGTCCAAAATAATCTCAATTATTTCTCGAACGCAGGGAAGCGTCCCGCCAGTCTATTTAGTATTCCCAATTGCGTCATTGTACGCAGAGCCATATGCTGCTGAATAAGAGGAGGATGCACTGGAATCAAATCAGAATTATGTTACGATATAATTAACTTGATCTTAATTAAATATTTACTCAAGCAAAATGATCTAACAAGGTTATTAACTTTAATTAAATTAACATCAAGAGAGAGTCTTGAAAACTCACAGAATTCTGAAAATATATCATGATTAAAGGGGATAGATCAAGATTACAGAACTTCAGATAAAATTTAAATTTATTTGTATAAATTAAGGGAATCATTAATGGCTTGTTGGTGCACGGGTTTAAACTTAATTTGCATTCCATTTATTCCAGTTATCAAACTTTTTGCCGATATTATGATATTATGTTTTTTTCCTATGGTATTTTTTTTTACCAATTCAGATCATTTTTAAAGTTTGTATATACGGACGATGTAGGTAATGTTTATTTTTTCTTCGCTATTTACATAGGGAACTGATTTATTTTTCCGTGATATTTGTAACTAATTGTGTTCCCTATCCCCGTATTTTTGTTTAAATTAAATTTAACATTTTCGGTAACAACCCAACCCAAAGCAAGTCCTTCTGCCACACGTTAGAAAAAGTTTAAATTAAATCGGGCTCCAAAACTATCTAAATATAGCATATTATTATTAATCAGCTTTTGCAAAAGCAGCTAACCCTGTTCACAATGAGGATTCGATCATGATCCAAAATCTCGATTGAGTTGTAAGAACGCAATTGAAATCTGAATCATGATCGAACTCAAGGTTTGTTTTGTTTTTTTGTTTGTTTTAACATTTTATTTATTATAAACAGGTTAATACATATAGTCAGACTAGGCCACATAGCCATGACTGGCTAGCCTGTGGCAATACATAATTCAATAAACCATAATAAATCATAAAGAAATACAATATCAATATTGCAGACATAATTAATTAATTCAATAAACAATACAAATTCATAAGAAATACAGGATTATATTACAAAGTATTTACCAAACGTAATTGAGTTGTATAGGAAAAATAACATTAATAATAATACTCATCTGAATCATAATAATAATAATAATAATAATAATAATAATAACATATTCAATTAATGATCTCTATTTATCAACCAATCTTTGATTTCCTTTTTAATAATAACATATTTATCTAACTGTTTCAAAACAGGGGGAATGATATTAAAAATAGTAGGGATTGTATATTGAAGCCGCCTTTTGCCATGAAACAAAAGAAATCATGAATTTTAAAAACGAAAACTTACAAATGCGCTCTAATTGCATGTAACAAGCATTATAAAGTTTAACTTGAATCTTGCCTCCATTTTGATTTCAATTGTAATTAAACTGGATCATGGAACAGGGTTAAAAAGTCAAGATTCAAAGTCGGTAATCAACGGCTCTGATTAAGTGAGCATTCTATCAGTTACACCCACAAACAGAATATTATATCACTCACTCTGTTCCAACCCCCAAGTTGTGATGCATTAGGGGTTGAAATTAGCTCTCGCCGTCGTACCAGGCCAGTAGAATGATTGCGGGGAAGATAAGTTATTTGTCAGATACTTGCCAGGCTGGCGAGCACTTTATTGCACGGTTACAATACATAATAGCCCGTCAGCCAGTATCCATTTAGATATATCATTTATTTTGTTATTTCATAGCAGACGTAATATCCTTTATAACCATATCAAATATCAAATGTCATGATAACTAATGATTGTGACACTAATGGGCGATTTTCTCTCTGATTGACAGCAGCAGAATTCTTAAAAACTCGGTGTTTGCTGCAAATGAATCATGATAATAGACTACATTTCATTCGAATAGGAAATAATCAATTTGAAAAATAATTCTCATTTTACTCGAATGTTCTATAAGATAGTAAAATGCACTAAAAAGTTGTTTACCATTAAGAAAATTCCACATATTAAGATAATTTTTCAGATGACTTCCTGAAATTGTTGATGAATTTATTTTTTATTAGCCGAAGCAAGATAGCTCAGTCAGCTCTTAAATATAGCTCTTACGTTTTTTGAAATTGTGTCTTCCCACTCAATAATTTTTAAAAAATCAGATAGTAACGACCCATTACAGCCTAATAGACTAAATAATGCCGCACACTGGAGTTCATTATGACCTCTACGACCTCAAAGTGTTAAATACGATTATTTTCGATTATTTTATTAAAAATATCGTATTTAACACTTTGAGGTCGCACCTGAGGTCATAATGAACTCCAGTTTGCGGCATTATTTAGTCTATTAGGCTCTAATGGGTCGTTACTATCTTATTTTTTAAAATTATTAAGTGGGAAGACAAAATTTCAAAAAAACACTATGACGAACCGTGCGATTTCCGTTCGCTTCCGTTTGACTCTTAATACCGGCGGGTTCGATTAATGTGGGCGTCCGACGTCCGTTCTGACTACTAATTATAAGTGACTTGCACAGTCGAGAGGCAATTGTCTGGAAGGTTCTCTACTAATATGCCACGACGTCTCCATCCCAACGTCATTCTTACCTATTTTTCATCATAATCACTCTTCTGTATCGTAATTAGCCTAAAGCTGCAGAACAGTGACGTTCTATACTCAAGGGTGACATGGTCTATGATTATTATTTTAGCCAGAGATATTGAGACGTTTTTGATTAAGTTAATCCATTCGTAGGTACACTCAACAAAACATAAAATGGTGCTTGAACAAGACTTATTGGCTGCTATGGGAAAACGGTACTCTTTTGTCACGTTATCTGTTTTTTGTTTACCTTGCTTATGGGCAGGTTCCTTGACAATAAATCCTTGTTATTATCAATAAAATCAGAGCTCCATCCTACTAGAGTAAGATAACGAGTTAACATATACTTCATCGGATGATATCACCAAATCTATTTCAACCAAACCATTTATTTTGATACTGTTTTATATTTTGTTGGGTATACGTAGGGAACTATTATATCTAATGTTTGAATCTTCTTATTTTATAAGAACGCAATTAGACTAATAAACTCTATAATTAAATTACGTACCTAATTACCTCACAATAGTCTCCTTTGGACTTTGCTTCGACAATGAATATTTTTTAACAGTTCTTATTCTTCCTCTAACTACGAACAGACTGATTGACTAATCTCCCAATGACCAATCTGTCCCCCACTGTCATGCTCAAGTCCTTCTTCAGCCACATTACGTCAATCCCACAGGATATGACGGACCACATATGAACGAAATTACAATACAATAATATCGTATCTATTGACATTGTCACTATCCAAAATAGAACTGGACATAAACCGATGATTAATCAGGAACTTGCGGGAATGTAAAAAGTTTAATGTCGAGATTTGTTAATATGTCTGGTTTTTGTAACTCAATGTTTGGAACTGTTTCCAGTCTGATGCATTATTTTACCGTTCAAACGGACTGCGGGTTATAGTCTTTCATACACTTTCTTCGAAGTATGTGAACAAAGTAATCGCCAGATTATTTTGATAACAGCCGTGTAAACACATTATGTAAACGCGTATGGTAAACACAAGAAAACACTCTGATTAATTATTACACCTATATAAACACATAGCAAAACAGCTGATTCTTTTCTTCCTGTTTTAAATTTAAAGGTTTGGAATTTTTCAATTCTAGATCATTGTATTCCATAATTTCACACAGGTATTTTGATATGTTATGCTTCAAGTACCGGTGAGAAGGATGCGGTAGTGGCCTACTAGTAGGGAACCTTCACATCATTTGCCTCTCGACTCTGTGAACCACGAAAGAATGTAGAAATCGTCTTGAATCTGTTTTCTTTCATATCATTGCAAAATTCTTTCTGTACCCAATTCATCTAGTTTTACAAATCACAAAATAAAATGTATTATTGTACTAAAATTCACAGCGATCAATATTTTGAAACAAGACTAGTATAAGCCATGGACAAAACTTTTCGCTGTTAAAAAGTACAAAGCAAGTTTTAAAAGAAATTCTTTCTTCAATTCATGTTAAATGCATTATCATAGTTTTCAAGAAGTTATGTTCTATTTTCCTTCGTCGAGTCTTTTCTTAATAGTCGTGACAAAATATTACATTCATACGTACTTCATGGAATTCTATTTTATCTTTCCTAAAACTCTTCCACTCGAGCAGGAACTTTAGCGTCATTTCGTATATTTTCAAATCGTTTTGACGTTCGTGTAATAGATTTGATATATTTTAATTTAAAAAATCACGAGCACGTTTGAATAAAATATCGCATGATTAATGTTGGCCACCAGATATGGATTACTTTTCTCTAAAAATAACGTGTGGCACAGATGAAGATTCGCTGTATGATTTAGTTGATGCACGGGCGGAAATGTGGGACTACATGTTTAAAGGTCTATTTTTATAGAGCAATGTTATGAATCACGATTCAGGATCATGACTGTAATTTAATAAATTGAATCGGAGTAACAGAACAAAGGGAATGGTAACAATACCTGAAGTAGAGAGAAGAATGTCAGAACTGAATGCTGTATGCTTGAAATGATTCAGTTGTGAATTAGTAAAAAATTTGATTCGAATATTTATAATTAATCAGTAAGTAATTCAGTGGAATCCGGGATTTAGAAACAATGCGTAATAATTATTGTTCACCTTAAATATGTTTCTTCTAAACCTAACAAAATGAATAATAATTTTAATTCGATGGCATTTTGTCATGCTGCGTTATTAAAATTTAAAAATTGTGAGTTCATTAACTAAATGTTTATTTTAAAAAAATCCCATTGAATTTGGTATTGCTCCACTGCATTTTATGATATTTATATTTGGTTAAAGATGACATGAAGAGGTAAATGGATCAAAAGAGGCCCACGCACTTTTGAAATTGCATTAAATGTAAAAGATGTCAAATTGGAACAACCACTAAACTATTTTCTTTAGGGTTGATATTGAAATAAAAATATGATTTCCTAACTGACAAGTAGAACTATCTGGGTCAAGAAGGGAACATAGCCTACATAAAAATGATAAATTTAATAGGAAACGTTTTAGTAAGCCTTTAATTTGTCAAATTTCCAATTTGCGGTCCGTTAAAACTTCATTTGAGAAAGTTTTGTTTATACTTTTGACAACATTGAAGCTTGTACAACACGCAAAACTGAATCCTTTTGTTGTAATTTCTTGTATTCCCTTTGTTGAATTTGCCAAACATCAATTTTTACCTAGGCAATTAAATATAAAAATACGCTGATTTTATTTTAATTCTAAGAAGAGCTTTTGTCAACAGTAAAAAGCATAATTACCCTAAGAAGTGTGGTATTTTTTTACCTGGATTCTATTCGATTATGCTGAGATTGACCTAGTGACTCACTCGAGGTTCTGTGTCCTCTGGGGCGTTTTTATGTAGATTCTTTACCCCCTTCTCCTCAATAGTGAAATATCAGTTCGACAGCACTTTTACATAATTGATTAGATTTTCTTCCTTTACGTGGAATTTTGTAAATTGTAAACATTGTAAATAAAACAAAACAAGGATTGATTCTATGACTCTTCTTTTGAAATATGATTTTTTCTTCTATTAAACTTTTGGCAACAGTAAAAAGTGTAATTACCTCAAGAAATGACGTATGTTTACCTAGATTCTGTTCCATTATGCTGAGATTTTGAGACTGTGTCCTGGCTATACGACCTTTTTATGTAGATTCTTTACCCCTTCTCCTCATTTGTGAAATATCCATTCTTCAGCACTTGTACAAAATTGATTAGATTTTCTTAATTTACGTGGAATTTTATAACACAAACCTTGTAAATAAAACCAAAAAAAAATGTTGATTCTATTTTTTCACTTCAAGTGAACTTTTGACAAGTCGTAAGAAGTGTAATTACCCCAAGAAATGTGGTATGTTATTCCACCTGCTGAGATTGAACTGGAGTGACTCACCCGCTATGTCCTGCTCGCTCGGCTTGTGCTTGACTACTGAAGAAAACCACCGAGCGAGGAGCAATTATCGATTACACTCGGCTGAGCACGTAAGATGTCTAATTATTTACGTCTTACGCACTAAGACACTGCGAATCGATGGGGCCTCGGATAAGGGGAGATGAGAGACAATGATACCGTGAGACAAAATGGCGGCGGTGGGTTGCAAAGATGGCCGCCGGGGTTTTAAAAACAGATATGAAATTGAGAATGATTACGTAAAAGACACCTTATTAATCCTAATCTTTTCCTGATATTTCTACCTATCTATCTATTGTCAACAGATGTAAATATAAATAAAAATACACTTGTTTTATAATGAAAATAGAGAGGATTTGATGTTTTACGTGAAATTATCGATTTTTATTCATGCATGACAGCTAAATTTCTGTAATTATTAAAATATGACGCACTCACAGATCACAAAATGTTTAACAGATTGGTGATCTTCAAATATTACACACTGTCTCTATTATTATTAAATTTGTTACTTTTATAGAAAGATTTAAAATGTTTTGATTTTGGACGCTATAGTACCAACAATCAACACCACAGCAGTACAGACGACTAAGGAATTTTGTCAATAAAAATTTACTGACAGTGTCAAAAACTGTCTTTTTTATTTCATAAGTGAGTATAGAACTAATTGCATCGCTTTGATAAAATTAAACCAAGCTAGATTTATTTTATCAACCATTAATACACAACGAGAATAATCAAATGTTGTAAAATAAACAAGTTTTTTTCTAGTTTGTTTATAAATAATGTGTATCATTCGTTGCTTTAATTTACGTGGATCGTATGTTCGACAGGACTTATAAATATATCACACTAAAAAGTTTTTAAATAATGTAAAAAGAGTAAAATTCTTTCAAGAAATGTATTCAGCTCCATCATTCAAGAATTTCCAGCACTCATTTTAGAAAGTAAAAAAAATCTTCTTTGATAAATTAAGGTAGTACCTTCATTATACATATACAAAAAAATAAATTTTTTGAAATTACAAGTTCAGAAAACGTTTTCCTACATTTCAACTATATTTAAGTATAAATGAATCATAAAATGTTATTTAACTTGCAACCCCTGTCGTATAGCGAGGTTTCAATTTATTGCCTTCCGAGAATGAACAAAACTGTAACACAGGAGGTATAGGGAAATCATTTAGTTTTTGGTTGATAACTTTTAAAATAGCACACGTTGGTATTGTTTTCAATTTTTTTCCTAATAGAATGTCCAACTATCTATCTAGAAATCAGTTTTTTGAAAAAACGTTGAACCTCAGTAAAATTAAAAACTCAAAAATAGCATGAAAATCGTCATGATTTTAATGGCCCGCATAAGACTACATGTTAAAAATAGGAATTTATAACTACAATATCTCAAAATCTAGACACGAGAAGTTGTTCATATTTCACAATATCGTGTAAATAGTGATTATTGATACCTCTGCCAAAAATAGGCTTATTTGGAAGATATGAGATATCAGTTGTGCTACCTTAATAGGTGCATTGAAATCTTTAATGATTAAAATAGATCACTATAGACCATTATTTAATTATTCACTAATCTTTCTGCTCCCCCCTAAATGGGAATAATCTATACAAAAATACTCCAATAATGAGAAACGATTCGTTTTTTAGCTTTATATTTAAAATTATACTTTAAATACAAGAAACCCAATTAATTGAGCTTTTGTGTTAGCTTTGAATGCTTAAATAAAAGAGATCAGTAATGTATTTAAAAATAATACAAACTTTGATCAAAACTGGTATTAAAACAATTGATAAACCGCACAACATGATTCGTATTGTGTGACCATTCAATATGTTTTAATATCGGTGTTGATCCAAGGTTAAAAAAAATTTAAAAGCTTTAAAATTATAATGGAATTATGCGAGAAATTATGTCAGTGCGTGAATCCTGTTCCATTTCTCCCTGGAAGAGAAAATTGCATTTTCTGAAGCCCCTTGACTCCAGATTGCTGTACTGAATATGAATGAATGAATATCTGAAGCAACCCGATGAGGGGGGGGGGGGCAGGAACTGTGCCAGTGGGTGGGGTGTTAGGGGGGGGGGGGGAACTCAAAATATGTGAATTTATATTCAATGCTGAAACAGAAATACGATGCGGGGTGCTGCCAAGAAAACAAAATATGTTTGAAGATTTTATGTCCTCCGCATGCCAAACAGGGCGTTTTATAAATTTTTAATGTAATAAAAAGGAAATTGTTACACTGAAATATCTACGTTTTGTAACAGCATTTGAGATCTAAATTGGTGAATAACTCAATAACAGGGTTTGTTTGTACATTTACTCTGTACCTCAGCTCAGAGGTAGTAGGGCGGAAGTCAATTTCGATGATTCTTGCGATGACGGGTGATCTCACAAATCAGTAATTATGTGTTTAATCCAATCATCTTTGTAATGGTGGTTTGTAACTTCAATATAACTGTATTTGGTGACCGTAGTTAAATGGATATTGATAGCTTGACTACATCATTTCAAAAGTGTTCAAATAGAAATCAATAAAATGTACTTCCGGCCTTCTACCTCTGAGGTGCAGATACATTTTTTATACAATCTTCAGTGGTACCTGGAGATTCTCAAAACTACTGTTCCTTCAGTGAAAACAAGTTTAAATATCCACAAATTCCTGACAAATTAAGATAATTTATTTTTACGTCACGTTTGACAAATAATTATGTGTTCATATCTATCTTATATTTTCTATACTAAAATATCTAAGAAAATAAAACAAAAAATACTTAAATTTTTAAATGTTTTGGTAATATTTTAGGAAATATTGACAATATAACTGTAACCTTTTGTTACTTTTTAATATTTATATACATTGTAGTTAAAAAGGCGCTCATATGCTATTTTCATTTATCACAACAAGTATGCTGCCCAGCAAAAGGACAAGTCCCCCCCCCCCCTTGGCCACCCCATGCCGGCGCCAGTACAAGCGCCATTAATTGCAACATAAGTTTTCTTAACTGGTATTGATTCCCTCCCCCCCTTATCACCCCCTCATCTGAGCACGCCGCTCACCCTTAAGGAGGAGATTAAGAAATGTGGCGGCAAGTCGGACCACGTGATCACAAGTCAGATTAAAGGGGGAGAAAACTTAGAATGTAAGTTATTTATTATTGAAATTCATAACCGTCCATAACCAATACTGTTTTTAAAGATGCATGACTATTAATAAAGGAATTCAAAGTTTTAGGATATTTCGTCATGATTTTTGTGAAATTATTTATTTTTGTCAATAGTTTCAATACTGTATTTCAGATTTTTTACTAATTATTTTACTAGTACTCGTCTTTCATTGTTGGTCTTATTTAGTTAGTTTCCACGACGTGGTTGCAAATGTACTGCAATGTTAATCTTATGGGACTACAATTCACGACTCGCCACTTGGCTGAAACATAGAATATGTTGAGATGTTTTCACGCTCACATGTGATGGGCTGGATCTTACAACTCTGCGTGAATGTGCTTATGTTGAATGGAAACCACAGTGAGGCAGGGGGGGGGGGGGGGGGCGAATAATTAAAATAAATCAGTGAAGGTTTACACTTTGAAATAAATAATAAAAAATACACAAAATCAAATTATTAAAAAGTAAGTACAAATTATAAGGACAATTGAAATATTACAAAAACAGTTAAAATATCAGAAAACAAAAACCAAATATATGTGAACATCACGGAAATAAGAATCAATGTAAAAAAAAACCCTGTAGAAAAAACTGGTAAAAAAACCGAACAAAACATCTCAAAAGGGGGGAAATAAATAGTGTTCACTAAAATGGAGTCAAGTAAAATACCTCGAGATACACTTGATCAAAAAAATAAAAATGTAAAAATATTCAACATAAGCAAATAATAAACACACAAAGTAAATAGGTAATAAATATACCTACTTATGAAAAAAACCACGCATTAAACGCAAACAAAAATATTACCATAAAACCTTGATGTCAAACTAAATTTTAAAAAATAAATAAACGTGCATTTAGATACTTACACTGACATTCGTAACGTGTTAAACGTCTCCAGATCAATGTTGGCTGTTTCCCACCCTCCAATACGTCTGGCGGCACGTGAGTGCTCGTGCTTGCCATTGAGTTTGATCGCCCGATGACGTGTTGGTTATCAGATCGTCCTAGCTGTAGGTAACGAGCAGAGCTAGTTGAAACACTCATAACACTCCGCTCAATCATGCAATCATCACTCAAAGCTCGACTACATTCAACAGTGTCTTTAGAGGGGGGGGGGGGGGGGGGGGGCAGTGACAACCAGTGGTGTAGTCCTAATATTGCAAGGAAACAATTTTCCTCGGAATAAGGGGGGGGGGGGCGCCCCCCATGCAGCCCCGCAGGTCGTTTTTGGTTTTTGGAAACTGTTACATCATTAAGACGTTGTTAGGCGTATTTTATTAAAATATTATATATATTTTATAATTTGACACTTTGGGGTGGTGAAAGGCACAACCTTGCCCCGTAGGGCGTTTTTTTTTTGGTTTTTGACACTGTTAAATCAATTTTGAGAATTTATGAGGCGTATTTTGTTAAAATCTTCAAAATAGTTTTATAATTTGACACTTTTGGGTGGTAGGGCACGGCACAACCTTGCCCCGCAGGGCTTTTTTGGTTTTTTGACACTTTGAAATTATCTTTTTTGAGTTTTTTGCTTACGAAATGAAACTAGACGTAAAACACCACAAAATGTTTAAGTATAACTGACATATTCACACTTCAGAAAAACTATCATTTTAGATAAACGGCGTATACCTACCCGCGTATACCCCTTTTAAGTTTTTGGGTATACTTTCCAGTGAAAATACTTTTTAGGAAGGTATACTGCTTATACCCTCGACTACACCATTGGTGACAACACTCTGGACGGTTTCTTCGTGGTTTTCCACAGTGGAGAGAGAGGGAAATTATGGGAATAGGTCACGACCGCCTTCTTCACACCGTACGTCATCTTCGTAAGTCTTCTCAATATTAGAAATGTTGTTTTAGAGCCAAGTGAGTGAAGTGTACAGGGAGAGAACGCTTCACATTCGGATGAAACTGAGGTGAACGAAGTTTTATGTTGAATCTTCCATACAGATCGATATTTCAATTGTTTTTTTTAGGGACTGGAACCCAAATGAATAACGGTTCCGGCTCCGGTACCGGTTCCAAGTTTCCTAAAAATAACGGTTCCGATTCCAGTTCCGGTTCCTGGAAAAAGTAAAATAACGGTTCCTATTCCGGTTCCGGTTCCATTTCCATTAGGGTTCTAATCGGTTCCATCAAATTCCTTTTTTTTTTTTTTACTTTTGGGAATTTACATGCGCAGGAATGTCTAACATTAATTTGACTCTGTGATCATTTATTTGAAAAACTGTAAAGCCGGGTCCACATAGACCGTTTTTGCGTTTTGAGTTTTACGTTTTTTTTCTTTTGACCAATCACGAGTCTGCCGTGAGCGGTTTCTGGACTTGTGATTGGCTATAAGCAAAAAAACGGAAAACGCAAAACGCAAAAACGGTCTATGTGATGTGGACCCAGCTTTAATGGCAGTAAATAATTTCAGATTTGAAACGAAATGAAGTAAAAATTCGATGAAATTAATTATTTAAAGAACCCTTATGGAACCGTTATGGAACCCAAATAATATTTAAATTTATAATGGTTCCGATTCCACCTAACAAATTAATATGGGTTCCGATTCCGGTTCCGGTTCCTATAAAAATAACGGTTCTTTTCGGTTCCGGTACCGGTTCCGGTTCCGGTCCCTGTTTTTTTTTAAGACTTTGTCGAAGTATTTTCTAAAGTCCGAGGGTATATTCTGGAAAGCTTATAACAATTTTTTTTAATAACGTGGCTCAACCAATCGAACATTCCAAAGTATTTATTTTTGAAATAAAAGAATCATAAAATGTCACTTAACTTGCTACCCCTGTCTTACAGCGAGGTTTCAATTTATTGCCTTCCGAGATTGAACAAATCTTTAACACAGGAGGTATAGGCAAATCAATTCGTTTTTGGTGTGTAACTTTTAAAATAGCACACGTTGTTATTGTTTTTATTTTTTTCCTAATAGAATGTCTAACTATCTATCATAAATAAGTTTTTTTGTTCAAAATTGGGACAACATAAAAATTAGATCAACATTATTAGCCTAAATGTGACATGATTTTACTTGTCTGCCATAAGATAACATGGGGAAGAAAACTCAATTTATCTCAGAAACTAGACACGAGAAGTGTTGAATTTTTTCAAGGATTGTGTATGGCATGATTATCAATAAGTAGACAAAAAATTATGAACATCTGAGACCATACCCGATTGGATGAGCCACCTGAACTGAACTGATTGATTAAATGATTACTAAAATGTGCAACGCAAAACCGAGAAGGTGTAGAATATTGTGATATTATTCTAAAAGTCAGGAAGTACAGATGTATAGAATGATGTTATAATTAATCTAATTATCTAGTAAGGACGTTTCCCAGCGCTAAAGTTACATTGAATTATCACTAGGAAAACGCTCTGTGTAACGCGTTGATGAGCGAGCACGGATACACGCAACACCTCGAACCGAAATTATGTCTATCGAATGTCATTAAAAGCTAATAATTCTTTAGTTTCGTCACATACTTGTATAAAAATCTCCAAAATCTCCAAAAATATTGGTGCCAATCCTTGCTAAGTTTTAAGTTGATCGATTAAACCTTAATGATTGAACGGTTCCTTGTTAATTTTCAAAAATCACAGGATCTCGTTCAAAAAATATACCTAGAACCACCCATATGATATGATATGTAGTGTGTGTACACAATATCAGATCAATCTGTTGAACGGTCATTATTAGTTTCATATCGTTTAAAACTTTCTGCTCTAACTACCTTGCCTTGAACTGTAGATTCGAAGTCGCCTTGAATTTGACAGCCAACACGCAAAATGTCCCTAAAATGACAAAAACTTTTGAAAATAACGACAGATTAGAGTGAAAATTGGCAAAAATACTTTAAATGTTGGTACCAATGACCATGCGAAGTTTTTAGTTTGTCGGTCAATCGGTTCCAGTTTAAATATAAAAAATCACATGAAAAATGGTTTCAAATTTGAACCAATTGGAGGATTTGGCTGAATTTTTTTTTGATTGGGTACAATGTTGGTTGCAATGACTTTCCTAAATTTCAAATTGATCGAACCAGCCAATCGAAAGATAATTTTTATAAAATTTGAACCAATCACAGGATCCCGTTCAGAAAAGATCCCAGGGATCGCATAGATTACGTTAGTATGTGTACAAAATTTCAGATCGATTGGTTGTGCGGTTTGACCTGGGCAGTGCAGGCAAAAAAAAAAAAAAAAAAAAACACACACAGAGAAAGTGCCATAAGAGTACCGTGGTGACGCTCGCTACGCTCGCTCAATCAACACTCTTCTGCCAATTATTTTCAGAATTAAATAATGAACTCATATTTCGAATCAGTCAACCAAATATCAATGAAATTCTATGAATATTCAATGTCATACAGTTTAATGCCACTCAAAATTTGTAAACAAATATGTCTGACCCTCAAAATCATACCTCGTGGTCCATTATAGAAATATTTCTGATTTTTCGTCATTTGAAGCTAATTCTCATTGCCTCTTATAATATTTAGTCGGCGCAGATCAAATTGCGTATTGGGATACGTATATATTGCATTGACTGACATAATGGGTTGACATAGTTGATTCTATACTCGATTCGCATAAACATGGTGAAATTATATTATTTTATTATTTTGATAGGAGTTTTCTTGTTGGCTGTAAGTATAACATTGTGTTTTTTCAGTTTGTACCAACTTTAAAGAAAAAGGTTCGAAGATTTATTCTTATTTTTACTTATGTAGTCAAGTTCTATCTATGGCATTATGACTCAAGTCTACAAATACAGGTTATTACTTATTATTTGGTTAATCAATGAATAACCCAAATATTCAGTGATTGTACAAAAAAGTTGGGACAGAGTTCTGTCTCTGTTTTGAGCTCACCTCAAGAATCTTTGAAATATACATCCTGCCTTCTACCGCTGAGTTGTACATTACTGGCTTATATTCTAATAATCATAATTAATATCTGTACCACTAGTAGTGGAAATAAATATCCTATACCTCTAGCCCTGATATTTAAAGTGGACCTGAAAATGAGACCAACGCTTTCAAAAATCTCACTAAGGGACAAATTATTTCCAACATAAATAATAAGTAATCATTATATTTCTTGATATTATTTGCTTATTTTATTTTAGATACTTATGTATTTTCTTTAATGGTAAATAAATACATATTTATTGATTATTTATTTTTATTTTAAATACATAAACAAGTTTATAAAACTAATAAAAAAGCATTCCAATATCTCGTAAACTTTTTTCCTGGAACAAAGCCTTCGAAGTTCCAACTTACTGCATTCTGGATTGATACTTTTAGGAAGAAGTTGGGCCCACAAATTCTTCAATCGATTACCATGAACCTAATGACCACATTATCAATAATGTTATCCTCTGTTCTAGGCAATGTTGTCAGCAGCGCCCTCACATTCCGAGCACAGTATGTCGAGGGAAAATGGCGGCGTGTACCGATACCGTGAATACTGTCGTCGCATGAGGTACCGAGTAGCGTCGACAACCTTCTACCCTTCGGCAACCCCGCCACCAACCCCGACGCCAATAACTACATCATTCTTCACGGCAGCCACGACGGGGACAGGAGGGAGGCGTCGGGGCGACCGCGACAGACGTCGTGGCGACGACGATGATGATTAAGAATGACCAAGTAGATTTTACGAAAATATTTTTGTTGAAATTCACAATTTTTATTAATATTTTCAACATTTTAACTTTATTTTAATGTAAAAGATGTATCAAATGTCTTGTAACTTTCAACTTTCGACTGATATTGAGTTTTCAATTTTATGTTTTCAGAAAATTTTAACACAGAAGGGATTGGAAAATTATTTGGATTTTGGCGTCTAACTTGAAAATCGTACGGGTAGGTGTTGATATAAAAATCTTAATAAATACTGTCTAATACACATTTAAAGCTAGATTTTGTAAAAAATCTATCGGTAGAAAATAGTGTTTATCTAAATGATATTCACTAGGAAAATAACTGTGTTTTTTCAACTAGCCATGTTTAACTCAAACTTACAAAGTTTATATCTTGGAAATTAGTTTGGCTACCCCACTTTTTCTTGCGTTTATATGGTGGACAAGGAAATAATCTGTTAAAGAAGCATATTTGTTCATATATCTATCAAAGACCTCTATACTTGGGAGCAGAAGACCTACGACCTACGACAAGGAACAATTACAAGAAGTCTGACATGGGACTAAAGTTGCATCACCGGGCTGGTTGCTTTGGTAACAGATCTAGATCTTGTTTATTTTACTGGGGGACAGGTAATTTTATAATAAAAAATTAAGAGAGAAATGGTAACAAAAATCATTGATAACTTATAACTTGTGCTTAATCTATTTTTAATTAAATTTTGGTCACCTGTGATTGCAGGTGAGATTGCCATATGTTATATTTAAATTTATATTTTATATTTATTTTGTTATATTTAAACCATCTACAACGCAACAAATCGATCTGAAATTTTCACACATACTAAAGTATTCTAAGCTGTCTCTGGGATCGTTTTTGAATGGGATCCTGTGATTGGTTTAAAAATTAAAAATAATCTCTGGATTGGTTGGTCCGATCAATTTTAAATTTTGCAAATTCATTGCAAACAACATTGTCCACCATCTTCGGTCCACAAGTCCACAATTCGGTTCCAGTTCCGGTTCCGGTTCCGGTTCCGGTTCCGGTCCCTTATAACACAAAATTTAAAGTTTCACGATTACAGTAATCAAACAACATGAAAATAGATTCTAGTTTTTAAATTATATCATGTAGAATCTGCAGTGATAATTTTTATGGTATTTCTTGAATATTTTGTGAATTAAGACGGCTGGGTAGTGAATGTGGCCTTGAAGAGAATTTTAATCGATTTTTATCAATATATCTTACCAATGTAATTGTTAATAAAATAAGGCTTTGTACAAGTTTTAAGAATAGATTAATAAAATTAATTTGATAGTTTGGAATGGGTAATTAGTTTTATTTTGTCCTACAGATGTTTAGTGCCATATTTTTACTAATTTTCAGGCACTAAACATCTGTAGGACAAAATAAAAATTATAAAAATATCCAAGCTATGGAATTATTTTCATTGAACTGTTCTGACGACTCGTACAAAGTCTTATTTTATCTAGTGGAGCGGTCGCTCCACCCAGCCAAGTCGTACTATACACTCACACTCACTCAACATACCGTAAATGCCTAATAAACTGAGGAGCAGACCAAACACTTTTACTGTAAGCAACAACATGGCATTTTCGGCCTACTGGATCTTAAAATTGGAAAATCTCACATTGTTGCGAAATAACTTAATTTCGAGCTATGGCCCACCTGACAACATATACTAAATTTGGGAACAATAGGTAATGCCATTTGTGGGCTAGAGGGCCGTGAAAACAGTGAAATTACACCCCTTTTAAAACCTATCTTCATCTGATGATATCACGAAACACCGCAATCACCGCCACAGCCTAAACGGCTTAACCGATCGACTTGAAATTTTTACCACATGTGCACTTTTGGCGTCCGAGGTGCCTTTTTATAAAACCAACCGGAAGGCGCCATTTTGAAACCGGAAGTGACGTCATATCTCGAAAACGACTACACCGATCGGAATAAAACTATCGCCAAATGATTCAGACGGTCATCTTTATGGAATATCAATAGTCAAAATATACATTTACTATTACCGAAACCGGAAATGACGTCATAAAAATGAAGAATCAGACTTGAATCACCTCTTACTACAATAACTACAAATTCAGAAGGCTTATAATGATACATAACATTTATAGAAATAAATTCTAGGTGGCTGTAATTTCAGCCGCCATTATGAAAACCGGAAGTGATGCCATATCTCGAAAACGGCTGGACCTATTGGAACAATGCTTTCGCAATTCTTCATGGAATATCAAAACAAGCTCTTATTTAGCCCCAAACACATTTTTTCGTAGTAACCAATTCGGAAATGGCCTATTTTTTTAAAGGAATTAGTCATTGTTGCTCCGATATGTGTTAAAAGTTGTGTAAATAAACTAAAAAAACTAGTGATATCCCCATAAAAAACACTCCGTGTAAAAATACCAGCCAAGTCTCTTCAACTTAAAAAAAAATGAAATCTAAAAATTCTGCACTGAAAAGTAGTGATATCAAAAAATTAGCCAAGTCAAAACTTTATTTGAAAATCAAAAAATACTTGGCGCATTGTTTTTTTTAGGGCATTATAGGTATACTATGTATATGTATATTTCATGTAAAATTTATAATTGGCTTATACTTCCAAGCTATTTATGTACACGATGCGCCAAGTATTTTTTGATTTTCAAATAAAGTTTTGACTTGGCTAATTTTTTGATATCACTACTTTTCAGTGCAGAATTTTTAGATTTCATTTTTTTTTAAGTTGAAGAGACTTGGCTGGTATTTTTACACGGAGTGTTTTTTATGGGTTAATAATTACATGGTAAAAGATTGATAAAAATCGATCAAAAAACTCTTCGAGGTCAAACTCACTACCCAGCCGTCTTAAGCTGTAGATTAGTTTTTACTTTGTTTTGTTTTGTTATGGCATCATTAAATCAATTTCTTATGTCTTTATGTCTGTTATGTATTATGGTAATGAATTACACAATACTTATGAGTTATCTCGTAGTTTATTTTACACTTCGATTCATTAATTCATCCCAAAGTCATTGCTTCGAATCCCGTAATTTTTAGAAACTAGAGTTATTTTCCCGACTTACTGAAATTATTTAAGATATTCCAAGATATGACACTATAATTTCCTATCAATAGAATAATGAATAAGATATATGTGTGCTTCCGCAACATTCTTTACATACCTATTTCTATGAAAAATTAAGTTAATAATTAATATAAAAACATATTGTGATTCCAATTAATAGGTAATGTAAATAAAACTAAAAAATATAAAAAAATAATTAAATATTAAATATTTTTTTTATAAAAAGTTCGATCAGCTCAGGATTCACTCCTTTCTTCTCCAGGCATTGCCATACCGTCAGCCGAGGTAACGAATCGTATGCCTTTTGCAGGTCCGAAAAATCAATTACCTAAAACTTTTTTAGAACACTAATTCGAATAAGACGCAATTTTGTTCTTATGAAAAAAATCTTATGGATGAAATCGAATTGAAATTGAATATTATTATTATTGCGCATATCTCATATTTTTAACATGGTACGGAGTTGGTTTCTTGTTGTACATGCAGAACTGAGGGGTGGGTAAGCCATGCATTATTTTTTATAATTAATACAAAACTCAATTTTGAAGTACTAATTCGGTACGTTTGTATGTGGATTCAGAAACAATTATCAATTTAAATGTACCTATATTCATGGTCTAAAGATATTTTCATTCCTGGATTTCCATTAAAACCATGATCTTAAATACGAAACATCGACCATAGGCTAAATACAATACGTACCAAGTACCCTCATTACTTTGTGTTAGTACCTAAGAATTTAATAATTTGTTTATGATTTCCAGAAAAGGGTCTACTTTGCCTTATCTCAGATTAACTATTTTTGTTAAATAAGTGTACTTTTTTACACAAATAGGTATGTTTTCGTTCGCTTCTCAAAAACGCAAATGTCGGAAAATTATATGCACTTTTATATTAATGCTGAAGCGTCCGTCCGCCATTTGCAGCTTCCATGACAGTTAGCGACACGTTACCCTTGGAAGTTGAAACATAAACAAATGAGCTGTCACTCAAACGTGAATCAAAAGTCAATGTCAAGCCTCACGGTCAAATTATTCAACTCATTCCGAATGATTTTTATAATATTGTACCTAATTAACATGAACGAAGCATTGCACATATGGTCATTAAAATGTATTGTGTCACTGGAAATATATTGAAATACATCGAGCAGAATACAGTCATTGTGAATGTAGAAACTACAGGAACATGGTGAAAATATCTTATAATATCATTCTGGTTGTCTTCATATGGTTTGCTGTAAGTATAACGCACTTTTTTGGATACGATTGGAGACAAATTGGGTTGACGAAATGATTTGAAATTTTAATCATGATTAGATAAAAAAAAATCTTAGGTTTATCACTTGGTAGGTACATTTTTAATTTTTTGCTTCGTTTTTAAGCCTGAATTACACGGTTCAAGTTTCCTTGAAGGGGTTGAATTCAACCCTTGATTACAAGGAAGCTTGAAGGAGAATTTAGACGATTTAATGTTTATTGTTGATTGAAGTTGCGGTGAAATTAACAATTTGTTGAGGTATTTCAAGACTTGAAGGAAAATAGGACACGTTCTAATTGAAAAGGTTGAAGAGATGTCTTGAATTCAACACTTGGAATGCTTCAATGTTTTCATTTAGACGATCCAAGTCATCGTGTAATTCAGCCTTTAGTTATGATTTTTTAAATAAAAAATTATTATTGATTTTTGGTGAAAAACGGTATATTTTATTGTCTCCTATGGGGCAAGTGTGAAGTTTAATTTAAAAAATGTGTCAAGTGATATCCCTAAGTTTGTTTTTTTATCTAATCATGATTAAAATTTGAGATCAATTAGTTCACGGGTTTCGTCTCCAATCGTATCGGAAATTTAATAGTTTTGAGCGGATTTGTTGAATAACCGGCGCCTTATTAACAGGCGCGTAGGAACTTTATTTTGAGTGGGGGGGGTCAAAATTATCGGAAATCGATAAATGTGAGGAAAAAGTTGTTCGCCGTCACAAGGGGTCTAGCGGGCTTGCCCCCCAGTTTGCCCCGCAGGGCCTTTTTTAATTTTTGATACAAAAGAATCGAATTTGAAGCAATTTTGGCATTCTTAAAGAAATTTACAATGTGTGACATGCAATAATCTGTAACTACTTGCTTAATCCCCAATGGCCCCGCAGGGAATTTTTTGAGTTTTTGATACAAAAGAATCGAATTTGAAGCTATTTTATCACCATTTTCAAAGAAATTTAAAATGTGTGATATGCAATATTCTTCGGAAAACTTTAGACAAAATGCATTATAAATAATCTGTACATTTTTTAATCGATGAAATCCCCAATGGCCCAATGGCCCCAATGTGTGATATGCAATATTCTTGGAATAAAACTTTAGACACAATCATTATAATCTGTTCATCTTTTTATTTGATAAAATCCCCAATGGCTCTTGCAGGGAATTTTTTGAATTTGTAGTAAAAGAGAGTCGATTATGAATCAGTATTGGAATTCCAAAAAAGGTTGCAATAAGCAACAGCAATAAGCAATAAGACAAATCTGTATGTGTTTTGGTATTATATTTTAACGTGTCATATTACATTTTATTCATGAGGATGATTACGTTGGACAAATGAGTCATTGTCTCATTGGTTGGAAATACCTCTGTTCAATTAGTTTTGCAAAACTTGGGAAAATTTTGATAATTCAACCTCATAATGGAGCAAATCTGTGCATTTTTGGATCTCTCTATCAAATTTTTTGTATATCTGGGGGTGATATCTGGGGGTGTCAAGATAAAAAGTGGGGGGGGGGGTGTCATTGACTCCCACTCCCCCCCCCCCTTCCTACGCGCCTGCTTATTAACAATGCAAGAAACATAAATTAAAAAGTGCTACTAATAAACAACCCGTACAGAAATTTTAAGTATCCCAGTCGTATCCCACACGTATCATCATTGTGATCCCATATGATCATACATATCCCCTAACTGGTATCAAGGTGGTATTATTTGTGTCAAAATGATACGAGATTGATGATAGGTAAGTGATACGTATCATCACGTATCACATTGGCATCACCTACCTATCATCATAAGCATCACACTCCTACCGTCAAGTATCACTTACCTATCTTAAATCGCATCATATACCTATCATCACGTATCACTATAATATCATCATGGTATCATACACCTATCATCACGTATCACTAAGCTATCATCAAGACACTCAGCAGAATCACACACATATCATCACGTATCAACCACCTATCATCATTGGCATCACATACCTATCATCACGTATCAACCACCTAATTGGCATCACTCTAGTTCCAAAATTAGCTACGGGGAGCGCTACTAGTTCATGTTGCCGTATTAAAAATAAATATTATAGTGGTCAAAATTTAAAAATATATCCAGTTTTGTACAAGCAGATAATGTGTACTGTGTGATAGAAGACATTGCAATTAGTACATGAAATACAATTTATATGAAGTACGCTGGAATCGAACTCGGGTCGTCGAATTAGCACGCTGCCGCTGTAACCACTGCTCCACGCTGCAAATGCAGGTAGGAGGGTGAAATAAGCCATTTGACCAGCGAGCGCGCTCGAACATGCATCACTTTAGTCTTTAGGTATCAGGGGTTCATACTCAAGGAGGTATCATCAATGACGCTGAGTCTGATATGTAGATGATAGGTGATGATAGGTATATGATACATGATGATACATGCATCACTTTCCTATCATCAACGACGCTGAGTCTGATATGTAGATGATAGGTGATGATAGGTATATGATACCTGATGATACATGCATCACTTTGGTACCATCAACCACGATCAGTCTGATATGTAGATGATAGGTGATGATAGGTATGTGATACATGATGATGCATGCATCACTTTGGTACCATCAACGACGATCAGTCTGATATGTAGATGATAGGTGATGATAGGTATGTGATACATGATGATACATGCATCACTTTCCTATCATCAACAACGCTCAGTCTGATATGTAGATGATAGGTGATGATAGGTACGTGATACATGATGATACATGCATCACTTTGGTATCATTTGGGCAGTGTTGAGTAGTAACATGATACAAAGTAACATGTTACTGGTAACATGTTAACTTTTTCGAGTAAAAGTAACTGTAACATGTTACTTTGAAAATAAAGTATTTGTATTCCTAACATGTTACTTATTTTGAGTAACTTAACTGATTGTAACATGTTACAAATTTATTTTGTTTCCATAGAATATTCAAATAGGTAAACACCTAAAAGTCAATTTCAGAAGGTTAAAAAACACTAAATATTTTAAAAATGCCTCTTGGAAGGCAATTTTGTTGTCATTTTAACTTTTTTTCGGTTAATTTCATATTTAATTGTGTATTATTTATGACGTACAGGTTCAAAGATTTTTGAAAAGTAACTGTGAAAGTAACTGCTGACTTTATGCAAGTAACTGTAACTGTATCGGTGTTACTTTTAAAATTAAGTAACTTTAACTGTAACACTGTTAGAATTTTGGACAAGTAACTGTAACTGTAACACTGATACATTTTAAAAGTAACTTTGCCAACACTGCATTTGGGACTATGAATGTGATATGTATATGATAGGTGATGATATCTATGTGATGCCATGATGATACAATAATGTGGATACGAAATTTTAAGTGATACGTGTGGATGTGGATGTAATACCACTGTGATACGAAAAATTGGCCTATAATACTAATGTGATACCTACGTGATAAGTGTGTGATACCAGTATTTTCTGTACGGGAATCAGACTGATCATGTGAACATCCTATCAAAGTTACACCCACTAATGAAACAATTTTTCTCTCTTAATTTTCTGAAACGGCCGAGCGCTAGTATCACCTGAAGTGCACCGAGGGTAGACTCTCTTTTGTTTCTTAAAATGAGCGACATCGCGATGTGTGGCAAAAATGAGCAACTCTTGGCATGATCCTCATTCCCTTAGTTGCAGCAGTTAGTAAACATTACTCATTGTATGCATTCTTACAATAATATGCCACAATATGCCAACATCAATCATACCTTTTCTTCATCACCATCTCCTCTTATCATCAAAAACCTTCTTCATCCGTCGCCATTGTATGCATTTGGCAATGTTCCTAGTGACAGCAGAGGCGCCGGAAGTCTATTTTCTCAGGGGGGGCACATTTTGCTTAGGATCTAGGTAGGATAGGGACTAAATTTGTAAGGGAGAAAATAATAGAGTAAATGACAATGTGCATGGGAAACACGATTGCCCAGAGAAACAATGGGGGGCTGGGGGGAGGGCCCCCCAGCATCATGCGGGTCCGGGGCGCAAAGCCCCGGGAAAATTTTGAATTTCAGGAATGAATTGGGTGCGTTTCTACGTGATTTCACACTGTGTAATCCTATCTTTATCTGAACAAATAAATGGACGACATCATTGGTAATGGTAGGTAAGGTAAATTGAATCCAAGGACTGCCAAAAAATGTATTAATTAAAGTAACTGAAATGTGTGTGGAAAAGTGTCATAAACATTAAAATGCCGCGCAGCGGATTGTTTTTAAATTTCTGCCCACAGGCAGGTTTCAAATGATTTTGGTGCATTTTAATTGTAAGAAAACATAAGTTAATCAATCACTCATACCAGAAAAGTTCATATAAACATGTCCCGCAGCGATTTAGTAAACTTTTAATACTCTTAAAGGCAAGTTTAAAATGATTTTGTTGTAAAATAACAATATCAATTGAATTACGTCATAAGACTCGCACATAACAATGCCGCGCAGCGATTTTTTTGAATTTCAGCCCTTATCGAGTAATTTTTTAAAGATATTATGCGTTTCCAGGGGGTGCAGATTGATACTCTTGCCCCCCCCCCCCCCTTCAGACGTCTAGGGGGGAGCACGTGCCCCCTTTGCCCCCCCCCCGGTTCCGGCGCCTCTGAGTGACAGAACAGTGCGACGTTAAAATATACATAATAATAAAGCTTAAACGCCTATAAAGAAGTTATAAAAGCGTTTTACTAGTTTAAATTTTACCAGACAAAATCTTCATTTCCTAAATTATCGAAATTAAATAGGTACCTAATATTTAACGTTTATTTTTGAGGAAATTAAAGATGATCGGCTTCGCTATTTACTCGTGTATATTTGACTTCTACGTATGCGTATTACTTTAGAAATGTATTTTTCAAATAAAGAATGCTCTCGTGCGCAGGAGATATCATTGGGGGGGGGGGGGGGGGGGGCAAAGGGCAGCTGGGGGCAAGGGAACTCAGAAGACGCGACTCCGGTACGCGTAGCCCCGGAGACAAATTGTCATCCTCGAGTGGATTTTATGCATTTTTATGAGTTTTGAACATGTGACGTGTTAGGATAGCCACCAATTTCTAAATAATGTTTTGTAGATATTTAAAAAAGTGTTTGCTATATATACAGGGTTAATCATTCCAAGCAGCCACTAGTGCTCCTTGAAAAAAATTCCGCGAGGTAATGGGGTCATACATCTTAGAGCAATTTTGAGGCATAATACAAAGACATTTTTTTTGGAAAAATCACAACGTTTCATGAAAAAAATCTAGTTTTTGGAAGGTGTATATTTTTCCCAAAATAACGTGGTTTTGATCAACGAAGTACTTTATTCCAGTGATTTGAGCAACCCGAATTTGCCATGCAAAAGCGATTTTTTTGTTTGAACCCATTAAAAAACATTTTTTTTACACTAGGGACCACATTTTATAATGTTTTAGTTGAGGCGACACATAGAGGGGCCAGGACCCCCCCCCCCCCGTGCGCACGTCTATCAATGCTCTGATAACAAAATATCTTTCTTCTATAGGGGATGTTATCTGCTGTCCCTTCTCCGGACATTGCCGAACCTCTGAGCCTGTACAGATACCGGGACACTTGCCGTCGGATGCGGTACAGATCGACCACGACCACCCCAGTCCCAACAACAACCCCACCGACCACGACGACAACCACGACAACGACAACTACGACAACCACGGCGGCTCCCGCGATAACTAGAAGGCGGAGGCGAGGAGATCGGGATGATGATGATGATGATGATGATGATACTGATGAGCAGTTGAGGAGGATATTGTTTATATTGAGGCGTCAAGGGAGGGTTAGGATTGTCCCGGTGAATTGTACGGAAGGGTTTGTTGAGACTAAACTCAGAGTCAGGCAATAGTTTCTAGCATATGAAATACAGTCCAATATGGTTTATATTTTAGTACCTACCTACAATACATTAATTTTTAATGTTTAAATTATCTTTCACAATCTTTCACAGAAACTAAGTCAGAAAAATTGTTATTGTTGTCCCAACAATTGAATAATTGTATTGATAACCCAGAAATAAAATTTCACCTTTTCATAGTCTTAGGTAAAATCATTTTTTATTCAAAAAAGTATCGGGAATAATTTGTTATCGTCAATTACTTTGACTATAACATAGCTCTTTAACCAGGGATTAGACAATGCCCATCAAGAGGTTCTATTTCTTAGATAATTATGCTTTTAACATCTCCTGTGATACCTATACATATACAGTAGTGCTTTTTATGGGGTATAATTTAATATAGATAATTTGGGAAAATACATTCTGACTTTGTTTAAATTACAAAAATATTTTGTTAAATAAAATCATATAAAAATCACAAAGAGATGGGCATTAGAAATCATATTGTATGTTTTAGTATTGCCCATTAAAATACAACTTAAAATACAATAAAATACAATTTAAAAATGAATTTGATTTCCACAAACAGATTTCCACAAACTGATTTCCACAAACTGATTTCCATCCATACTTGTTACGATTTTATTATATTGTTAAAATATAATTACAGTAGCTGTCTATAACTTTTTCATAGCTTAACCCTTTAGCATAGATCCATTTTTACATTTTAACAAGTCTGTGGCTAAATCCTGTTCGAAATCCCGTCTTTTTCTGGAATCAATCCTTAATTTCACAACTATACCTGTGGTAAGGAATTATTTCTAGATGAGAAACTTGGTTGCTATTGCTTGTTAGACCGACCATCAAAATTATATTGTTTGATCTTATTCATATTATAATGTAAGTTTTATTACTTCATAATTCATTTGAGATTTTTTACGCATATTTTAAATTTTGCTCGATAAGATCACGAAATAAAATTTATGAAACAAGCATTACCTAGAGAAAGTGCATAGTGTTCAAAATTTGTTTCTGATATTTCGTTTTTGGTTTGAATTACTATTTTTTTGAATCTCGCCAATCTCAGTTGGAATCGCAATCTGATCATGGAGTTATGGTGAAATGCCGCTTTCGAGAGAGTGTTAAACATCCTCAATACTACATGAATATTCTCTCTTTTGGACGATACTCAAATTTAAAATCTCAATATTTCATCTAGTGGAACGGTCGCTTCACGCCAGCCAAGTCGTACGGCGCGCGCACACACTCATTTAAAAAGGCTGGAGCAACCCACTTTTACTGTAAGCATCAAAGTGGCATTTTCGGCCTACTGGATCTCAAAATTGGGAAATCTCACATTGTTGCGAAATAACTTAATTTCGAGCTATGGCCCACCCCACTCCATATACTAAATTTGGGAGCAATAGGTCCCGCCCTTCGCGAGCTAGAGGGCAGTGAATATCGTGAAATTGGACGGCTTCCATCTGATTCTGATAATGATTAATCATCTTCCAATAAATTCCGCGGTCTCCGCCACAGCCTAAACGGCTTAGCCGATTGATCTGAAATTTTCACCACGTATCCAGGTTGTCAGCCTGTAGATACCTTGCCCTTATGCATTTTTTGTGCCGCCATTTTGAAACCGGAAGTGACGTCATACCTCAAAAACGGCTGGACAGATCGGAACGAAATTTGCGCCAATCGATTCAGACGGTCATCTATATGAAATATCAATAGTCAAAAAAGAAATATATTATTACCAAAACCGGGAATGACGTCATAAAAATGAAGAATCAGACTTAAGGTGGCTGGATCGATCGATATCATAGTCTCAGATCTTCATAATTTTGTGTGTACTTATATTGATAACCACGCCATACACAATCCCTGAAAAAATTAAACACTTCTCGTGTCTAGTTTCTGAGATAATTTGAGTTTTCTCCCCCATGTTATCTTATGGCAGCCAAGTAAAATCGTGTCATTTTAAAGCTAAAATGGAGTTCTAATCTTTTTGTATCGTAAGATTTTAACAAAAAACTTTTTTTCTGGTAGACATATGCGACATACTATTAGGAAAAAAATTGAAAACAACACCAACGTGTGCTACTTTAAAAGTTATTAACTAAATTCGAAATGATTTCCTATACCTCTCATACTAAGGTTTTGATCATTCTCAAAAGACATATCGAGTGATCGCGCCACTTAACATGGGAGGTATAGGGAAATCATTTCGAATTTAGTTAATAACTTTTAAAATAGCACACGTTGGTATTGTTTTAAATTTTTTTCCTGATAGAATGTCCATATATCTACCAGAAAAAAAGTTTTTTTGTTAAAATCTAACGATACAAAAAGATTAGAACTCCATTTTAGCTTAAAAATGACACGATTTTACTTGGCTGCCATAAGATAACATGGGGGAGAAAACTCAAATTATTTCAGAAACTAGACACGAGAAGTGTTTAATTTTTTCAGGGATTGTGTATGGCGTGATTATCAATAAGTACACACAAAATTATGAAGATCTGAGACTATGATATCGATCGATCCAGCCACCTTAAATCACCTCTTACAGCAATAACTATATGCAGAAGGCTTATACTGATACAAAACATTTATATAAATAAATTCTTGGTTGCAGTGATTTCAGCCGCCATTTTCTAAACCGGAAGTGATGCCATATCTTGAAAACGGCTGGACCGATTAGAACGAAGCTTGTGCTATTCTTCATGGAATATTATTTTAGGCATTATTTAGTACCAAACGGAACTTTTCTTTGTATCCAAATCGGAAATGGCTTATTTGTTTAGAGGAATTGGCCATTGTTGCTCCGATTTGTGTTCCAAGTGTGGGAATAATCTAAAAAAAGAAGGGATATCCCCATAAAAAACACTCCGTGTAAAAATACCAGCCAAGTCTCTTCAACTATAAAAAAATAAAAGAAATCTAAAAAATTCTGCACTGAAAAGTAGTGATATCAAGAAATGGGCTAAGTCAAAACATGATTTTAAAAACCGAAATATACTTGGCGCATCGTTTTTTTAGGGCATTTAGGTATATTATTTATATTTAGGTACATTGGACTTTTGGCAATTATTTATACACGATGCGCCAAGTATATTTCGGTTTTTAAAATCATGTTTTGACTTGGCCCATTTTTTGATATCACTACTTTTCAGAGCAGAATTTTTTAGATTTCTTTTATTTTTTTATAGTTGAAGAGACTTGGCTGGTATTTTTACACGGAAAAGAAATCTAAAAAATTCTGCACTGAAAAGTAGTGATATCAAAAAATGGGCTAAGTCAAAACATGATTTTAAAAACCGAAATATACTTGGCGCATCGTTTTTTTAGGGCATTTAGGTATATTATTTATATTTAGGTACATTGGACTTTTGGCAATTATTTATACACGATGCGCCAAGTATATTTCGGTTTTTAAAATCATGTTTTGACTTGGCCCATTTTTTGATATCACTACTTTTCAGAGCAGAATTTTTTAGATTTCTTTTATTTTTTTATAGTTGAAGAGACTTGGCTGGTTTTTATGGGGTCTACTTTACAGTAAGTACCTAGGCTTTATCAGGAGCTTTTGTCATAAATAAATATAATTTGTGTCGGTATCGGCCAAAAGAGAGATTAATATTCTACATCCAAACTATAAATTATCGAGTAACGAAAAATAAAAAGCAAATCCTCAATACTTTTTAGTTTCCAATTAAGTTATTTTTTTAAATGTAATCCTAATAATCCTATTTGCATTTTTTTTTATATTTCTCACTAATTTTTCATGTATTCTTACCATAAATCTCAAACCTAAACACATAAATATTGTAACTTCATGACCATTTTACCAGAAAGTTAGAGGATAGACAGCTAAGAATTTCTCTGTATTATACTAATAAACCAAATTGATAAAAACAACATAAATCTCATGAATAAAAACACCATTAAAAAATCATCCAGAATTAATTATATAATATAAGTTATAACTTAAAAATGAAGAGCGTATAAAATCTAAAAAATAGATATAGGTAGGTACACTCAAACCAATTAAAAAACGGTACTTTGCACAAAAAAAGATTGGCTGCTGGTCAGGTTCATTGGCAATCAATCCTTGTTATTATCAATGAAATCAGAGCTCACCTACCTACTAGAGTTAGATAATACATTAGCACAGACTTCATGGAATGATGCCATCAAACCATTATCAGAATACTTTTCTTTCGAGGTACCGTTTTTTATTTGTTCGAGTGTAAGCTACTTGAAAAAATTATGAAATTTATTTCTGGACCTTTCTCACTAATTTATTACCTGCAACAGGTAGATTGGGAATTCAATCGACACAAAAATGCTCCATCACTATAGTTACCATTCTACTCTTGTAAACTGAATTTTTGGCTTTATTTGCGGACTTAAAAAAATCGATATGATTTTCTAATGATTTTCTAGTACAATATTACCGCTTAGTTCATTTTCTGAATAGTTGAGAACTCATTATAAGACGGGTGTAGACATAAACATTGAGTATTTTATATTTAATTATAGTTGAAAAGTTGTAATTAGGTTTAATAAAACTTGATATTTTATTTATTTTTATTTATTTTTATTTTTTGGAGGGGAGGGTCTTAGATTAGTCTCTATAAAAGGCACCGGTCCTCAGAATTTTAAAAATTATTTCCTGACTTAACTACTCATATAAAAATAATAATATATATTTACAATTAATCAAGTGAAATTACCCAAATCACAAATTTATATTTGCTGACATAACCTCTCTACTTTTCATTGAAATTGAGCTGTCACTCAAACTCTGATAATAAAACTCAGTGACCCTCAATGTTGAGCCTCACGGTCAAATTACTTAACTAATTCTGAATGATTTTGGTAATTACTTGATTACCACTTACAAAGTGTTGAACATTTCGCTGTCAAAAACCTATTGTGTCTTTGGGATTATATAAAAATAATATATATTGTATGAAATCATTGTTGATTTAGCGTACGAAACGTCAACATGGTGAAACTATCTTGCAATATAATTCTAATGGTGTTTATGTGGTTTGCTGTAAGTATAACAATTCTGTTTATTTTTGGAAAAATAGAAGTGCAAAACGCACAAATAAGTGTGCCAGTTTTAGGGCGAGTTTTCTACCTAAACATATTGTAAAACTATGTATTTGTTATATTTTACAATTTAAAATATTCTTTGCAATTTCAAGTCATAAGTTGCATAACAAGTATTCAATTTCAATGGGCCGTATGCAGTGCCTTTTTCTCAAGGTACACAACTTTTGTATTGTGTGTCATTTTTATTTCAATGAAATACTTTAGGCGCTCTTTTCTCACATTTAAAAAATATAAACTTAAAGGTACACTCGACAATTCATAAAACGGTATTTGAAATAAATGGATTGCCTGAAAAAAATGTGATGGCATCATCTGATCAAGTCTATACTTACTCGTCATCTACCTCTAGTAGGTGAGCTCTGATTTCATTGATAATAACAAGGATTGATTGTCAATGAACCTTACCAGCAGCCAATCTGTTTCGTTCAAATACCGTTTTATGAATTGTCGGGTGTACACTCCTGGACATGAAAAATGGTCCGCACTCAATATTCCCTCGACTCCTAGGCTAGTATTTATTATTTATTTAAAGTAATTTTTCGGCCCTTAACTCACACTAGCCATCCGGTCTTTGTGCCAAAAAAATTACATTAAAATAAATGTTAAATACTAGCCGAAGTGTCACTTGAACATTGACCACGGACCAATTTCAGTGTCCAGGAGTGTAAATTTTTCTCAGGAAGTACAAGTGCCAGGCATTTTATGTTTTTTGTCAAGCTAGCTAATTGTGTTATCCTCAAGAAAGACCTCAATGGTGCTTGTGGTGTCAATATTTGGTTCACAAATAATTCGTAAGAGACAAAAAAATTATTCACAAAAATTTGTGTCGAGTATATATATTTTTTTTATTTAAAACTGTAAAAGTGAAAATTTTCACTGAGGTGTATTTTATTAATAATATAATAACCCTTAGTTGTAAAAAATGTCAGTAAAAAATCTTGGATAGTTTAGAAGAAAAATGTATACCCAAAGTCTATATAATTTTGCATGTTAATCCTTCGCAACCCTGTCCACTTAAGGTGGCTGTATCACGTGACTTTATTTCTCCACATCCGATCAAAAGAAATAGTTACCTATGAGTACATACCTTACATCGTTCATGTTGAGTAATCCAAGGTGATTTATGAAGGAAATTCACTGCATACTGGAGCTTATCAATATTTGCAGTCAATATTATTTAATTTTGCAGTGATTTTTATAATAAAAACAATACAAGTTTCGTTTATACGTACGCGTGTGAAGACTGTCAAGACCAAGTGCTGTTCGTTTAATCATTATATTCATAATAGTGGATATAATTAATATCTCAACATTTCACTGGAAAGACGAAGAATGAGCGCATGTTATACATTCTGATATTGCGTCAGGTTAGTGATGCATATATGTCTTCTTATTAGAGTAATGTTTGCTGTTCTTGGCAACTCGTAGAATTTCCTTCAACTTCAGGTCTTGATTTGAGAATATTTAGGTGCAAGGAAGTAAAATCATCTAATAAGGTCCTAGGGGGGAATAAGGCCCAGTGGGGAACAAGGCCCACTCTAAATATCTCAGGAGTCTGAAATCTGGGGCACAATTTATGAATCCTCGTTTGTAAAGTACCACTAGTTTGGTGTGTTAGCGAAGTTTTGTGTCGATAGTCCAAACCGTTTTGAAACCAGACTAAGAAAAATGAGAAAAATGATGAAAATGGTGATTTCTTTGTCTAAATTCTGTCACCGAGTCGTGGCTGTGCGATATGCGGAAATGAACTGTTATGAAAGCATATGAATGTGCATAGATTGTCATATTTGCTATCATTATGAATGTGTGGGCTTGAAGACAGATGATGGGGATGATTGTATATGGGCTCAACATTCTGATTAGTGGTTTACTATAGGAGGGCCTTGTTCCCCACACATGAGGGGAACAAGGCCCACAGGTAAACTTTTTTTCAAGGTCAATTTTTATACTATTAGAATAATTATGTTTGGTCAAATTCAATATCAACTTGACCACAATAGATCAATGGTCAATATTAACTTGTGTTTGCACATTATTTGTGCGTCCATTCCAAAATATCTATCAAAACAATTAAGGTGGGCCTTATTCCCCCCTAGGACCTTATGTTATTTTCGCAGTTCTTTTCTGCGTAGATTAGGTCCAACTGATGTGTCCTAACTTATCTGATGAGTGAGAAGTATTTGCTGAACTGAACCCTTCCAAATGAAAATGTATAGCTTTTTGGTTGAAAAGTCACGTGATATGCAGCCACCTTAAATTGACAAAATAGTTACAAATACAAAGAGTGACTACCGGTTGAGTAATTCTCTCTGCATTTCAGTCTATCGTGTCGAGCATCCTCGGTATGAGCTCCGCCGTTGGTCTCCAGTCTCAACCGAGCAGCGGGATTTACCGCTACCGTATCTACTGCCGTCGCGGGCGGAGGTACAGATCCTCCACGACCACCGCTGCTACCACCGCAACGTTCCCCACGCCTCCGCCCTTCAACACGACGTTCCCCACGGCTCCACCCTTCACCACGACCACCGTGGCAACCACAACCACCGCGGCAACCACGAATACGAGGAGAAGCAGGCGTAGGGGAAATGGTGGGAGAAATGGTGGGGATAGCGACAACGATTAGGTCATGTTATAATATGAATTAGGGATTGGACGATTCCGATTTTAAGAGAATCAAAGAATCGGGATTCAATGGCCATGGCTCCATGATTCCGATTATTTTCAATTTGTAAGCAATTTTATTAAGTAAAATAGGTTGATGATGAGTTAAATAAGTGTTGTTTGTTTTATTCTGGAAAAATAGAATCTATTCTCATCAAAATAAAGTGTGAAATAACAAAGCATTGAAATTATTACAATAAGAGATTTTGAGTGAGGAAAAAAGAACGTTTTTTTCGGATAAAACAAACATAATATTTTATTATTTATTTTAAGGTATTGTCATTACTGTAATTACTGTAATTTTCTTTCTTGAACTATATAGGTAGGTAAAACAAATCTACCATTCATACAAAGGCTGCAAGTCTATGTTCGAACTCTTTAAATTTTTTAAGAATTTTGACATATCCCCCTTAGGACAGTTGGGATCACCATTATAAATTTTGTTGACTTATTATTGATTATGTACCAATAAATAAATAAATAATTATTGAATAAATAAATACAGCTTTATATGTACTTAAAATATCACATTTATTGAGTAATATTTCAATGAAAATGGTTTTCTTCTGTTAGGCTACAGAAAAATGTTTCTTCCTGCTCTAAATTTTAAAACTAAAACTTACACAATTAATTACATCTGCACCTAGGTAACTGCTAAGATAACTTTTTAAATTATCTTTGGACTTGGTACCTGCGGAATTTGGCCCAGCTGCTTGAAAACATAGCCGTAGGCACAAAGGCTAGTAATATAGACATTCATTAACAATACAGGTTGATCACATACCTAATCACACTAATTTTGATCCAATTAATTAAAATATGTAGAGTTAGTGTATATATTCAGATTTAATTTTAAATAATAGTACATGTAATTTGATGTATCCCAACAACTTTCAAACAATTAACCAACCTATACAAATCCACAATAATTGAATACAAATCTTGCAGGTGACGCGAAAGACGGTTTAAATGACAAAAATTTAAAAAACGTTGCGTAGAATGCGTTGATTATGGTTCACTGTTCATGTTGTATGCAAATTATTGTGCTTGCTTCTCTACAGACCTTGGAATCAGCTGTTACAACAAAAAAATTATGGTCAAGTATTCAGTATTTAGTAGGTAGGTACTACAGTTAGTTTTTCCTATGTTGGAACTCTCACCAGAAGGAACCACGGTCAGTTGTTCTGTTAGGCTGAGAAAGACTTCATTGCGCGAACAGGTCGGGTGAGTGGTTTACGCTCTGAACTTGTATTCCGGAGGCCCGGGTTCGTTTCCCGCGGCCGTTCTTCCTGACTGGGTTTTTTTCGTGGTTTTCCCTCAGTCGACAGACAAATGCTGGGAAGGTACCCTACTAATAGGCCACGACCGCCTCCTTCCCACCTTCCATCCTTACCTACTCTTCACCATCATCTCCCAATCATCATCATAATCATTCATCCGTCGCTATTAGCCTCGCTGCAGAACAGTGCGACTTTAAACGTTAAACCCAGAAAAAAAAGTAAAACCGACGACAGAGCATTCTGTTGAGAGTTCAAACATACAGTATGTTTCACAAGGAATTTGCAACAGCGAAAAAACTATTTTCTGCATGGAATTCCTATTTTCTACGCTAATTTTGTCTATTTTTCTGTACTACCTCCACCTCACCTCATAACAATAGAGGCGCAAAGAAAATCCACAATTCTGAGGTGAATACTTTTTATTGGCTACTGTATTTTCACATTTGCACTCGGGCGCTGAAAGGTCCTTGTGAAACGTACTGTAGGAAAAACGAACTGTACCATTTCTTAAAAACAAAATTTACAAAACGAAAAAAAGTTTCAAGATGGCCGCGGTAAAGACGTGCCTTACGGATCGCGCAGAGTATTTATCTAGAAAAAGTGATCTCCTGCAGTGTATAAAATATAAGGAGGTGCTTGACAGAAAAAACAGTTATCAGGTCAATCATGAATACATAATTCATGACGATAGAAGACAGAAATCGAACGCAATTAGCCAAACCATAGTGTCACCACGCCGCCTCTACAAGAACATGCGGGCCACGGCAGAAAAACTGCATCAGAACACAGCAGAAGCACTGCATCGGCTACAGACACAGAAATACCAGGCAGGTATCAGCATACAAGGTGAGCTGGATAATACGACAAGAATTCCAAAGGAAACTAATGCCAGGATTAGGGAGTTAAAGAGTAAAAACGGTGAAAGAGTTGCGAAAACTGCTTTATCGGCGCGAATGTCTCAATGGCGGAAACCGTTACCGACCGAACCCACACCGCAAACTGCTTTACCGGCGCGGTATTCATCGACCGAGCCACAGCCACGGCAGCAACAATTACCGGCCGATCTACCACTACAAGTTCTCGTACAACAACAGAGGAAGAACACAGTGTCACCAACGGTAACAAAACAAATCCAGAACGTCAAAATACTTGCCGACAGTCATGGGCGTGGCATGTGTCGAGAAGTATATAGGCTCACGAGCAGAAATGAAGCAAGAATCCAGACAAAAATAAAGTGCACAAGCTTCTTCAAACCGAGTGCACCGTTTGAAGAAGTAGCCATGGAACTCCACAGTGGAAACTCCACAGAGGAAGGTGAAAAAAACATTATAATACTCATAGGAGGAACAAACAATTTCTCAACAAATTCAGAGAATAACATTAAAACATCTCTTGATAAGATAGCAAATTCTAACCCCAAACACTGCATCATGATCACGAACATTCTACAAAGATATGATATCGAAGGAACAGAACAGAGAAATAATAACATTAACATCACAAATGAAAATATCAAGCTACAAATAGAGAACTACAATAATCCATTCATAAAGTTCATTACGACAGATAACATCACTCGGAGAGACTACACAGGACAAGGCCTGCATTTGAACAAACGAGGAAAAACAAAACTAGCAAAAAGTATAATTAAACATGTTCAAGAATACAAAAAAAAACTCAAACTCTCCTGCTCCTCCCCCTCCTCCTCCCCCTCCTCCTCCTCCTCCTCCTCCTCCTCCTCCACCTCAAACAACTCACAGTAGCCAGACCTCCAGCCCTGCACAATCACAAATCACCTGCTGGTTGACGAGGCCTGGTAAAATGATTGAATTGATATGTGCACTTGAAAAAATGAAGCTTCCCCCACCACTTCCACCCTACAACAAGGAGGCACCGACAACACTGTCGTCAAATACCTCCCCAGACACATCTCTGTTATACGTTGAGCTAACGAGCGAGCCTGCAGCGAGTAGGATCTGCAGCGTCGAAGTCGCTACCCAGACGATATCACTGTCTCCGACAGTCGTCCAATGTCACTGTCTCTGGACGACTCCGTACACCAGCGGCCTTAATGACTCTGCTGCGGCGAGTGAGTGGACGACTGCGGACATCAGAGGCCTCAGTGACCCCGTCGAGACAGTTCAGACTCCAGACACCGCAGAGGAGCCCGTCCTAGAAACCGTCCAGACTCCGGGCTCAACCACAACCGAAGAGGAGCCCGCTGTAGCAGACAAGCAGCCGACTAACCAAGGACGAAGACGCCAACCTTTGCGGTCGTCTAAATCAAAACACAGTGTAAATGACGGTCATCTCGCTGCTTCGCCAGTTGCCCCGCGTAGGTCAACCAGGACTTCAAAGCATACCCAACGGCTTAATTTATGACGTCAAGGCAGTACCTCGATAAATGGCAGCACAACCAAGAAGCATATTAATTTATCACTGCAGGTACAGGGAAACTATGGGAAATTGCTTCATATTGGATGCCTTAATGTTCGTTCACTGCTTTCGGGCTTCGACGAGCTGATTGACCTCTTTTCATCATGTGACTTCGACATAATCGGACTTACTGAAACTTGGCTATCGCCATGCACTCCTTCAGCTGACATCTCTTTCCCCGGTTATAGTTTTATTCGCCTAGACCGCGCTGAGGAAGACGACGGTGTACAAGCTCGAACCCGACGTGGAGGAGGTGTTGGATTTTTCATCAGAGATTCACTTAAGCACAAGATTATTCCTCAAAAAAGCAAATCTAAAAAGGTCAATCAACTCGAGCAACTTTGGATATCAGTTAAAATAAAAAAGAAGCGATAGCCCTTGGAGTATGCTACAAACCCCCAACTGCTAACCAAATGTGTATACACTCCCTAGACGGAGTATTGTCAAACATGAGCATAGAGTCTGATAATATTATTCTTATGGGTGATTTCAATGTTAATCTTATCTCGAAAAACCCAGACTCAACCATTCTTCTCGACTACATGGACAGCTTTGCACTACAACAAGTCATCGAGGAACCAACCAGAATCGCTACAACATCGGCATCTACAACTTCCTCACTGATCGACCACATGTACATCAGAGATACCTCAACCGTTGTTGATACTGCAGTTATCGACACGTCTGATATACTCGACACTCGAGGACGCCGAATAACAGACCACAATCTCATTTCATGTACACTACGTTGCGCAAGACCAAAGAAGCTGGCTAAGACCTGGTCCTATAGAGATTTCTCTAAACTTGACCCGGACACCTTCTATGACCACGCATCCAACATCGCGTGGTCAGATATCCATCTTATTACATCATTAGATGAGAAGGTGGAACTTCTTAACCAAAATATTCTTACTTTGGTAAATACACATGTTCCCATGAAAATAGTCAAAGCAACCAAACCAAAAACTCCCTGGTTGACAGATTCTCTTCGACTAATGATGAAGAAGAGAGACAGTATCCTAGTCAAGTGGAGACGCAGCAAAGAGGTGGCCCATTGGAATACCTATAAGCAACTAAGGAACTTTATCACAGGCGCAGTACAACGCGAGAAAAAGGCCTATATTGCGGAGGAATTAAAAAAGTGCAAAGGCGACTCCAGGCTATTCTGGTCAAAGATTAAATCATGGGGAATGCACTCATCGAAGAACAGCAACGACAGCGCATTACCTGATCATTTATCCGACCCAGATAAGATCAACGACTATTACATCGAAGCAGTTGGTCACGAGTTAGTAAGCAGCGACGCACTGAACTACTATATCACAGGCACTAACACACCAGGAGTCACCGATTCAAAAGCGCTGATGTTCCGTCTCTCTACTGTGAGCGCTGAAGATGTTCAGAAGGCGCTTCAGGATATTAAATCCAAATCAGCTGGTATGGATGAGATTTCAGTAAAAATGTTGCAATTATGTCTACCACATTGCATTGACAGTATCACACACATTTGTAACGAATCCATGCTTAATAGCTCATTTCCCTCTCTGTGGAAGGAAGGCATCGTATTCCCACTGCCCAAAGTCACACAGCCTGAAACATTCAAGGACTTAAGGCCAATAACATTGTTGCCCATATTGTCGAAAGTCCTAGAGAAGTTGGTAGCCATTCAGCTCAAGGGCTACCTAGAACGTAACCAACTCCTGCCTGATTCACAGTCCGGCTTCAGGAAGAATCGGAGCACAGTGACAACTCTCCTAGATATCACAGACGATGCGCTTTCCGCAAGAGACTCTTCAAACGTTACGTCGCTTGTTTTGCTAGATTTCTCAAAGGCATTCGATACGCTAGATCACAAGTTACTACTGCACATCCTAGCGTACATGGGCTTCGATTCGAATACAGTGGACTGGTTTCGCAGTTACCTTTTGGATCGAGTTCAACGGGTGCGTGTCATCAAAAACGACACACACTTATTGTCCAACCCCCTGAAGCCAAAATCAGGCGTGCCACAAGGATCAGTGCTGGGGCCATTGTTGTTCACCATCTATACGGCTAAGTTGTGCGAAGTCGTCCAACACTGTAAAGTTCATACATATGCAGACGACACACAGGTGTATGCTTCATTCCCACCTGCAGATACTTTGAGCTTTGTGCAGAAGATTAATGAAGACCTTGAGAAGATCCGACTCTTTGCAACTGACCATGGCCTGGTGTTGAACCCAAGCAAATCCTCGTCGATGTTGCTGGGCTCTTCATTGCAGCGGAGTAGAGCGATACAACAGGGGTTCGAACTGTCTTTGAACAACTGTACATTACCTATTGTGGACGTCGCAAGAAACTTAGGTTTATGGCTCGATAGTGACATGAGATTCGAGGCTCATGTCAAGAAAATCTGCCAGAATGCTGTTGGGAAGCTTAAAGCCTTGTACAGATTCAAAGACCTCATATCAACACCAGCCAAGCTCCAGCTATCGGAAGCATTAATACTTTCGAAACTGAACTATTGTGATGTTATCTACGGTCCGAATATAACGAAATACACCTCAGCTAAACTCCAGAGGATACAAAACTGCTGTGTGCGCTTCGTTCTAAGTCTCCGTAGAAATGATTGGCAACATATTACACCGTTCATCAACAGCATGAGATGGCTGAAACTTGAGAACCGCAGAAAGCTTCATACCATCTGTTTAGTTCATAAGCTTAACAAATCCAAACAGCCAGCATACCTCAGCAGCAAACTAAACTACCGTAGAAATCTTCACGGCCGAAACCTGAGGCACAAAAGCACACTTAACATCAATCACCACAAAACAGCCAAGTATAAAGGATCATTCTCATATGTTGCAGCTACTTTATACAATTCATTACCGGACAGAATCAAGACAATCAACAACGACGTTAGTTTCAAGAAAGTAGCCAAAATGTTTCTCCTTGACCAACAAGGAGCCATCGTTCGCAGGGGATAATGCGGCAGAGAAGTGAAGACTGCAACGATTATGTCTATTTTCCATTTACGTATATTATATTATATTACATTATTCAATTCTTATTTTATTTGTTAATTTATTCACAAATTCACAAATCAAATTAATTTATCTTCATGCCCCTATATGATGTTACTTCATCTCAATGTATCACATAGTTTATTATTCCTCTTACATTATATTGTAATTTTAGCATGGTTATGTGGCAGAGCAGCCTCTGCAGTATACGAAAGCATTCTGCATGCTGAACATCGCCATTTTCGTATTTGTTACAACCTGTACACTTACTGAAATAAAGTCTTTTTATTATTATTATTATTATAATAATCATCTTTAAATGCCTTGATAGGTAGGTAGGTACCTCTGAAATTCTTGACCGATCTGGCTGAAATTTTGCAAAATCTTGTGAAAAGTTGATCTTAATAGGCAGCATTAAAAATTATTTAGTTAGCTCTGCTTTTTACAACATTTCAAATACTGTTCGACGATACTGATATCTACAGTCCGTGTCACACGGAATTGTCCGCCAAGATATTTTGAATACCCCTTGTCCGAGAGAGAGGGATGGTATCGGAAGACCGGGCGATTGCACACAGCGACTGAGGGATGGACAAAAAACCGGTTATTTGCAACATTAGGGGCCACTTCTGGCGGACAACTCCCTGTGACACGGACTGTATTTATGTTATAAAACAATAGGTAATAACATAGTTAAATAGATTTGGAAACTCAAACGGCATTTCTAATTTTAAAAAATGCACAACTAAGATTTAGCAAGACAAGTAATTGATCAGAAAAATACATTCTTTTTCAAGTAAAAAATTAAACTAATCCAGGATTTTGTACAAAAACTGCACACTATTATATACGTGAAAAATATAGATCGATTGGTTAAACGGTGTAACCTGGGCAGTGTGGCAAAAACGAAAAAAAAATAACACAATTTATCAGCAACTCATGTGCAGCATGTTACATATTCACAAACTGGCTCGTTTATAATCGCATGACACTGTAGTGTTTTCAAGTTTTATAGGAACTATTGGGGATTAAGAACATAACACTGTGAAGAATTTGCTAATTAGCTCTTACGTAACAGTCTCAGAACGGGTTCTTGCTCTTCTGGCCGAGCGCACTGAGTCAACGTCGTCCTCTAGAACACTGACGTTTGCCGGACAAAGCTGTCCGATGTCGGTCGATGACTGTCGGCTGAACTCCGATGCCAGAACCTCGCCTTCGCTGCATGACACCTGAAGAAGAATACAGAATGAGGAAGGTGGATTAGAAATATTGAAACTTTGCATCAGAGTGAAAATATTATAGTATTTTCAAGTTTTACTATTAGAGGGTTAAAGTATAAACATTTAATTTCATTTAAAGTATACTTCTTCTCTGTTGAGGATCTTTATGTTGGAAAGATGTTGCAATATTTTATAAAATGTATACCTACCTAATGTATATTAAATCCCAGAAAAAACACTCCGTGTAAAAATACCAGCCAAGTCTCTTTAACTATAAAAAAAAAATAGAAGAAATCTAAAAATTCAGCACTGAAAAGGAGTGATATCAAAAAAGGAGCCAAGTCAACGAATTTTCCAAATTTTAATCGTACCATTGAAATAAAAATATCAACCCCCGAGAAATACTTAAAAAAAGGACTTGGCGCATCGTTTTTTTAAAGACACTTTTCTATCCTAAAAGTATAGGAAGAACTCTACAAGTATATTTTCCTGAGTATATCACATTCATTATCGACGAATCATACTACGTTTTAATATAACTAGTACTCTTACCTACTGGCAGTTTTGGTATTTTGTCAATATTCAGAGGAAATAAACGGATAAACGAATAACGAATAAACGGAAGCGGCCTAGTCTATTCGTTATTGCCACTATTTCTAGGGTCATATTAATCAATCATACTTCTCAATATCGTGACTGAGGGAAATAGCGAAAGCGCTCATTACAAGAAGGCCGTCAATGAGATTTGTATAAGTGACTAGTGCACTGAGCCATGCTGCTCAAATAATTACTGACTAGATTTTTATCTAAAGTAATACGTTATGTAATTTATGAATTTTTTTGGTATAAAATGTTAATTAATAGCAATTAATTACACGGCGAGAAGGTTCAAAGTATAATGCTGTAGTAGGTATGTTGATGTACCCACAAAACTATAGGTACCTACCAATCACAAACACAACTGTTCTGTATTTATTGCTTGTAAGACAATGCTATGTTTCTTTGCGTACTTATATTTAAATTTAAAATATTTTACAGAATGTTCAATATTTAATTTGAAAGTTTTGTCCCAATTTTTCTAGGCATTTCTGAACTACGTAGTATGTGAGTGGCATAAGCTTAAGAATAGAAAAATGTCTTTAAAAAAACGATGCGCCAAGTCCTTTTTTTAAGTATTTCTCGGGGGTTGATATTTTTATTTCAATGGTACGATTAAAATTTGGAAAATTCGTTGACTTGGCTCCTTTTTTGATATCACTCCTTTTCAGTGCTGAATTTTTAGATTTCTTCTATTTTTTTTTTATAGTTAAAGAGACTTGGCTGGTATTTTTACACGGAGTGTTTTTTCTGGGATATCACTTCTTTTGTTAGTTTATTCATACAGCTTGTAGCACATGTCCGAGCAGGGACTAATTTCTTTAAAAAAATACGCCTCAACCGATTTGGTTACTATGAAAAGTTGCGTTTGGTATAAGATGAAAATGATTATCCAAGAAGAATAGCTTAAGTTTCGTTATAATCGATCCAGCCGTTTTCGATACATGACGTCACTTCCGGTTTTGAAATAGCGGCCGAATTCCGGTATAGGTAATAAGAAAACAATCTAGTTTTATCTAGTTGATACCTTCATGAACGACCATCTGAATTCCTAATCCCTATATTTCCGTAAAATCGGTCATGCCGTTTGTAATATATGACGTCACTTCCGGTTTCATTTAGTGGTTCCTGCCGCCATTTCCGGTACCATTAATTTATTTATTCATTTTTCACAATTGATTTTTCAAATAAATAGCAGAATGAATACGCAGGAGCTAGTTCAGTTGCAATCGTTACAGGCGTTTTAGATATATGACGTCACTTCCGGTTTCAGGAATGGCGGCCGAGAACACTGCTACCTTGAATATATAAATTGTATTGTCTATGTTACAATGTAAGTTAATTATGTACGTATTTTAAGTATAATTTGTTGAAATAAGTTAAATATTGCGTATTTATGACGTCACTTCCGGTTTAGAAAATAAGAAAATAATATTTTTTTTATTGATACTTCATATAGATGACCATCTAAATCGAATGGCGCTAATTTCGTTCTAATCGGTCCAGACGTTTTTGAGTTATGACGTCACTTCCGGTTTAAAAATGGCGGCACAAAAAATCACAAGAGGCAAGGTATCATCAGACGCCAAAAGTGCATATGTGGTAAAAGTTTCAGGTCGATCGGTTTAGCCGTTTAGGCTGTGGCGCTGTCAACAGGGTTTCCTGATATCATCAGAATCATCATCTTCAGAATCAGAAAGTGGTGTAATTTCACTGTTTTCTCGGTCCTCTAGCGCGCAAATGGCATAACCTATTGTTCCCAAATTTGGTATATGTAGTGGGGTGGGCCATAGCTCGAAATTAAGACATTTCACAACAATGTGAGATTTTCCAATTTTAAGATCCAGTAGGCCGAAAATGCCATGTTGTTGCTTACAGTAAAAGTGTTTGGTCTGCTCCTCAGTTTATTAGGCATTTACGGTATGTTGAGTGACTGTGAGTGTATAGTACGACTTGGCTGGGTGGAGCGACCGCTCCACTAGATATTACTTATCACCTAGAACTATTAATATTATTTTAATATTTTATTTTCATAATTTTATTGTATACATAGACCTGGAAAAATATACAAGATCTTGCTTAAATGAAATCTTAAGGCAATTTTGACAAAATCATGTGTAAATGTAAACCCATTCTGAAAAATATTATCTTACAAGATCTTCAAGATTTTTCAGCAGGGTTCTCTACACCAATTCAATGTCCAATTTTGTCTAAAAATGACAGATTAGAAAAGCAAAAAAAATTGTTCTTGCCTTTGTTTTTAGCTTTTAGGTAAATGATCTGAGATGGCAATGTTGTTTTGGATTCGTAGGTAATACTATAGGAGTACCTACCAACCTAGATACATTCACCAAAGTTCATCAACGCTGATTCGAGAGCCTCTGGCGATGTCATTTGTTGAAGTTTGGCTTCCATTACTTTCAAAGCGGTTAACATTTGTCCGCCTGATGTAGCCGCCAGAGTTCGCAGACTTTCGGCTATGCGTTCGATTACTTCTTGACACTCTTCTTCATTTGACTTGTTGACTTCCTCTTCCTTCACCACCATAACATCATCCACTAAATCGTCCACTACATTGTCCTCCACACAATCCATTACATTGTCCACTGAACATTCTTCCTCTTTCTTTACCACCATAACATCATCCACTAAATCGTTCACTACATTATTGTCCTCGACACAATCCACTACATTGTCCACTGAACATTCTTCCTCTTCCTTCACCACCATAACATCATCCACTAAATCGTCCACTACATTATTGTCCTCCACACAATCCATTACATTGTCCACTGAACATTCTTCCTCGGCCTGGAGTTTGCGTAGATTTCTGACTTTCTTACGATTGCGAGATTTCACTGGGCCATACTTATCAATTTCTTTTGAGTAAAGATAGTAACAAAAGCTATAATCAGGATATCGATGGCGATCTGCTATGATCTCTTCGTAGCTTTCAGGATTTTCAGTCCGAATATCAAGTTTAATGGCGTCACGTGCCGTCGACGGTGTGTGACCTTGGCTGAAAAGATTTCGGAGCTTGGCTTTAACGTTTTCGGACACCGGGCGGAAGCGTAGCAAATCGCGGGCGTTGATCGAATGATTATGATTGAGTCGTAGGTATATGGAACACGGTTTATCAACGTCGACAGTTCCTTTCTTTTGGCGATAATGACTTTTGGACGAATGGGAGGAAATTGTGAACTGAATTTGCGCGGGGCAGTTAGTGTTGCGAGTGCCCGGGTTATCGTCGCTGTGTACTTTACTCGTTCTTCCGCGATGAATGCAGCCGAGGACTAGTTTATAGACGACACGCTTTCCGGAGACCGCTGGAGCGGCTCGGGTGGCCCAAGAAGTCTTGGATTTCTCACTTAATGCCTTTAACCAACACTTGACCTCGTTTTTGTTCAAGATCGCAGCTGATAGTTTCACTTCCATGTAGTCCTTCGAATGGAGGAGAGCGCTTGTTATGTGATATTCAAATCTTGACGGCAGGATGTTCTGTAATAAAGTGTAAAACATTTTTTATGAATCACTCGTGCGTAGTACATTTTTGCAAATTGTGTTCTACTACTGTCAGTGCAGATGTAGTAGTTCAACTTTTACTACTAATTGTTTAATGGGTAGGTACACTCAACAAAACATAAAACGGTATTTTAATGAAACAGATTGGCTGCTGCTTGTCAGGTTCCTTAGCAATCAATCCTTGATAGACCTTATCAATGAAATCAGAGCTAACTACTAATGTTAGATGACGAGTTAGCATAGACTTCATCGGATGAAATCTTTTTCAGCCAATCCGTTTCTTACGAATACTGTTTTCTCTTTGCTAGAGTGTTGTGAAGGTATCTACCTAAGTTTCGTGAAAGTTGAGTACTGAGTGCCTCAAATCACAGTTGGTATAGCCCAGCAAACACAGGAGCTCCCTGGGAGGTCCTAATATAAGGATGATGCTCCTTAAATAGGGATATCCTTACAAGGATGTACTGGGGACCTCCCTGGTACATCCTAGTAAGGAGGACTCTTCCAAATTCAAGATGGCTTATTCTAAAAATGGCAACTGCCTAATTTAGGGAGGAATATCCTAAAAAAAGGCAGAATTCTTCCTAAAAAAGGCAGAATACCTCCTAAAAAAGGCAGACCTTCCTTTTTTTAGGATATATTACACTAAAAATGGCCGCTATTGAAATATTTATATAGGTTTCGTTAGCTGTCAACAGAGTACTCTGCCCTTCAACTTCAATATAGATTTATGATTTACTCAGATATCTTTATTGTTTGTTTTAATTTAGGTAAGTTTTATTATTACCAAAATCTGGCAAAAATTATAATAATTTGTAACAAAATGAGACACGTTGCTTTACATGATAGGACAAATGTGTATTTCCTCTTTAGTAGTTGTCCCCTGCAAGTTGTCCCCTGCACTCCGATCCATATTATTTGTAGGTATGATGAATTCAAACTATAAATGAATAAATTCCTTCAAAGAAATGAATGATAGCAGCTGATCTGACGCTGTCATGTTGGTGTTTGTTGTCGGTGTCCCGCAAGTGATGCAAAAATGCTTCACTTTTTTGGTGGAGTAAGCCTACCCCTGTCCTGTCAGTGTTAGTGTATATCTATCGATCTATATATTATATCGCTCTGTCGTGTATTACATATATTAAATAAGGCATTTTGAAAAGGCACTCATCGTAATTTCGTGGAAAATGATCTACCTAATCTAGGAAATTATGTCCTAATTTAGGAGATGGATATCCTAAAAAAAGGCAGAATTCTTCCTAAAAAAGGCAGAATACCTCCTAAAAAAAGGCAGACCTTCCTTTTTTTAGGATGGTCCTCCCTCCCCAGGATGTACCTGGGAGCCATTTAGGATCCCCATTAGAAAGCTGTGGGGAGGCTTTTAGGATCATTTTAGGAAGGACTGGGGATATCCTACATCCTTAATTAGGAGGGACTGGGGAGGTCCCAGGTACAACCTTGTGTTTGCTGGGAGGTCATTTGAGTAATTACTAAAATTAATTGTGATTAAGATTTCAAGGAATTGTTTTACCAAGTATTTTTTAGGAATCTTCTAATTGAAATAGTAAAATCATCAACGAAGTTATAATTTGCTATTGCCGGGCTTCACTAATTGTATTGTTGGGTCCTGCTTAGAAATTAGGCACTAGTAGGTATGTACACCCAACAAATCATAAAACAGTACTATTGGAACGAAATAGATTGGCTGCTGGTCAGGTTCATTGACAATCAATCCTTGTTATTATCAATGAAATCAGAGCTCACCTACTAGAGGTAGATGACGAATAAGCATAGACTTCATCAGATGATGTCATCTCATTTCCTTCAGACAATCCATTTCTTTCAAATACCGTTTTATGAATTGTCGAGTGTACCTGGGTAGGTAGCCTAGGTACATAGTCCTAATTCCAAATAGGACCGTTTTGGCCACCAAAAATATGATTTTGATGAATGCAAATTTTGTTTCTCTTTTGATAAAAGTGGTTGTCCTACAGTGATTAATCACTCTTCTTTCAGGGTTGATGCTGTCCATTCACTTATTTTTCATGGACGCAAAAATTGCCTTCAAATTGTGTAGGTACAAATCAAGGAAGAAAGGCACAAAATTGTTTCTGAATTCAAAATTTTCCCCGGGCTATGCGCCCCGTACTCGCATTACATTGGGGGTCCTCCCCCCCCCCCCCCCCCATTGTTTCGTAGGCAAATATGATTCACCTGAAAATCGTAGAGAGTCTGCCTAGTTTATTATTTTACAAATTTACCACTGTTGCCTTTATTATACCTACCTATTCTATTAGTGTTACAAATTTAGGTAGGTAGAGGTAATAAGTTACAACAAACTTTCTAAAATATTTCATGACTTTCATAGATTTCTTGGGCAACTGTCTGTATTATTTGTAAATTTATACTAACCATCAGGAGAGTTAATTCCATCTTGGTTAACTCCATTTTTAAGGCTTACTATCGCAAGGTCTCGTGCAATCTGGAAAGATTTAAACACAATGAAAACAATGTGTAGGTAGGTAAAATGCTTCTGTTCTCGATAATCTATTAACTTTCTTGAGTGATAAATTCTGCAAGTAACATCTGATTTCAGCAAGTCAATTATCGAAAGTGCCAGAACAGTCCAATGAACAGCTTCCGTCAAAACCTATCATAAAAAAACACAATATGTAGGTGACCTATTCATGAAATAAATGATCTTATGTCTATATTATGTGCATGTCCCACATTGTAGTCATAATCTGGTTTTCCTAGCTACCTTAAGAGGCAAACGGAAGCGAGCGGGAATCGCAAAGTTTGTCAGAGCGTTTTTTGAAATTGTGTCTTCCCACTTAATAATTTTAAAAAATCAGATAGTAACGACCCATTACAGCCTAAAAGACTAAATAATGCCGCACATTGGAGTTCATTATGACCTCTGGTGCGACCTCAAAGTGTTAAATACGATATTTGTAATAAAATAATCGAAAATAATCGTATTTAACACTTTGAGGTCAGACCAGAGGTCATAATGAACTCCAGTGTGCGGCATTATTTAGCATATTAGGCTGTAATGGGTCGTTACTATCTGATTTTTTAAAATATTTAAGTGGGAAGACACAATTTCAAAAAACCGCTCTGACGAACCGTGCGATTCCCGCTCGCTTCCGTTTGCCTCTTAAGGCGCATTCACAATGCACCGCTAACTACTTGAACCGATAACAAAAATGTTACCTAACTTAAACTTTAACTTGATATTATTCAGAATGACAACGGCAATGTAAACTAAATTAGCCAATCACAACGCTTTAAATAGAATACCTCGGGATTCTTCGCCTTCACCTCGGGTATCTTTGTATTATTGCCCGATTTCTCTTGGTTGACTCAAGGTCAACCGCTAACTTAAACGTGAATGTTTGGAGTTTGGTAACTTTCAAGTAAACGTTAACGTCGTTAAGTTAGCGTTCTGCCGTTGTGAATGCTACACAGTGATCCCGGAAAACAAACAATCTTAAGTTAACGTTAACGTTTCAAGTTAAAGGTGGGCTATCACGGTTGAGCTCCATTTTTTATTATTCAAAAAAACATGATGACATTAGGCATGCAATCACAGCGGCGAAAACTAGAGCTCTGTAGGATATTCCAAAACGAAGTTACAGCACAATGAAAATGGATAGGGGGTGGGAAACGCGTCATTCACACCCAACTCAGCCGTAAAAGCCTGTAAAGGTTGGGTGGGACCTACGTCACAACAACCAGGTTTTTCAAACTTCGCGGGGCTCTAGCGCCTGAACCAAACATCGCATCGCGTTCAGGTTTTTGACATTCTACTTCTGGTTACAATATATACAATATTTTCGACTTGTTTTCGAATTGTTGACCATGACAGCCCACCTTTAAAGTTAGTAGGTAGTGCATTGTGAATGCGCCTTTAATAAGTTATTGTTCCAACATGAATTGTCATTGAAAATTAACAATATTGAAATAAATAATGTAGGACGATTATTTTTCTTAGGTTTCATATTAAAATAACTAACATAAATATACCATGAAGTACCTAGGTAGGTACTTAATTAATCACCCACCACCAAGTCAATGTAGGTAATAGTCCGTTGGCAGCATAAAGCCTTGGCATATTACCATACTTGTTTGGTTCTCACTGCCATTCTGTTTATTGGCAGAAACCGCAATGATGAGTAATTAATTTACTAAAAGGTCTTGAAGGTCCAAACACGACTGCCGCAGACGGATGATGCGAATGCAAAGAGCTGGATTTTGCTTAATGTTTCCGTTTGCGTCGTCCGTCAGCATAAATCGTGCATGGACCTTTACCTTGAAAATAGATCATTAGCTTCATATTCGCTGACCAATAGTTCAGAGAATAAATAATTAAGATCGAACAGGGTTTCAAACCGTGAGCATCGATTTCGGCGCTTTTGAATCTAACCTCCACACGAAACAGCAACGATGCAAAATGCTGTCATGCTACTTGTACCTAACTCTTTCTGCACATCCACTAAAGTACGTCTTCCATGACGGCGGCATGTCGGGGGCATCTGCGAAATCTGCCATGTTTTTTCGTTTAAGCCAATCACAGCTCAGATTCAGGTGCCGCCGATGCCGCTGCGAAATCGCAACAGAAGTTGAGTCAACTCCAATAATTTCGCAATGCGATGCGACACCGGCGTTGCGAAATCCTTCTGCGCATGCGCTGAGATCGAGTTGGCGGGTTTATTTAAAAGAGTGTGTGTTTCAACGTGGTTCTATCTTTATCTTATTGTTTACGCTCCACTTCTATTATTTTGTTTAGAAATTTTAATAATTACCTAAAGAATGTATTAAAAATTATTATTAATATTTATTAAGAAAAAATACATGTACCTAATTATTAGAGGTTGAGAGTCGTTTGATGAAAAACAATTTTTAATTAATAATAATAGAATTTTTATCTTTACAATTATATTGTTTATTATTAATAAAGACACATTACTGAAAGATATCAGCTATGTAGTTGCCTCAAGTCCCGCTAGGGTCGTGTCAAAATATCGTGACGCACTGCCGCAGTAACGCACTCATGGAAGACGGTGAGTGAAACTGATTGCGAAATCGCAGCGATGCCGCCGACATGTCGCAGTCATGGAAAACGTACTTAATACTCACTGCCGATTGTTTGGCTTGAGATCTCAATCGCCCAAAAAAAACACATTTCCTGTTCATCAAGGAAGCCAGCGGAATATTAACCTTTCTGTTGCCACCAGTGGCATTGAGTTAATGGATTGTGTTGATAGCTCATAATGATAGATTAATGATTAAATCATCATGTCAAAGTTCAAGGTAGGTCAGAAAGCTACACTACACTAACCTAGTGCAGAAAAGCGAGTCATTGACAAGCTTACCTGTGCCAAAAAAAACGAATCTTCTTTTCTTGTTGTTCCCGATTGAATAACTGGTGATTATCATAATATACAGATCAATTGTAATCTAAAAGATAATAAAATATGATGGAACTGAAAACACATACCTACTTAGGTAGGTACTACTAAATTAAATAATAAATGACAGGTGAAACAGAATGCATCAAGGTAAGCAGTCAGCACTAGCAGTCACCACACCATGGAGTTTACGTGAAGGTAGCAACACTTCTAGGTACATGAAAGAATGTTGACTGTTTTCACATTGGCATCGCACAATGTAAATCAAGTCTACTTGTGTGGTGACAATGATTAGTCTAGTACTTTTGAAGTTCTAGTCAAATTTTGTTTAGAACGGTTTTAATTAAACGTGAAACATCTCCGATTGATTTGGCCTTGTTGCTTATAAACTAGTCGCTCCTGATTTTGGAAGAACTTGGGGAAAAAAGGGGGGAAAATGCCACATAGGACCATTTGCTGCCAAAGCCCATATTCCAATCATTTTTAATTATCGCAACTTCAAATATTAAAAAAAAATAAAAAATTGTAACGCCTTAAAAAAACTAACCACACTTTGCGAATTTTCACAAAAGCCAACAACAATTTCAACTATAATCAAATATAAAATATGCACCAAGGGACAATGTCAAGTTCTGATATTTAATGAAAATTAATCTGTGAAAACAGTGAAATTGATCACATTTTGCTTAAGATTATGAACATTTTCATTAAGTTGTGTTTAACTTCTCATAGACTGGAACTTATTAATCTGCGAGGAATTAATTATTATTATACGGAGATGATGATAAAGATCGATAAGAATGGCAGGAGGCAGTCGTGGGCATCCCTGCATTTACTCGTGGCTAAGGCAAGCAAGCAAGGACGTCCGTCAGAAATGACGGCAATGCTAATCGAACCTGGATCCTCGGGAGTGCAATATTCATTACTCTCATGATCTCATCAGAAGGCCAATTCTTGAGTTTTCATGTTTTGAAACCATGTGTGTTTTCATTGTATAAAACTTGAAACATTTGACAACTATTGCTTAGCCTTTAACTTTTTTACGTTTTAAGGTTTCAAAATGTGAATCTCAAGAATTGACCCCCAGGTTCTTGATCTATTATGAAATAAGTCAATACGTTTGTTCCTTATAACAGCGATTTAATATAACAAAATATAACAAAAATCAAAACACTCGATTCAAATTAATTATGTTGGTATTAATTCTGTGCTCAGACTTGCACAGATAACTGAAAACTTACCAACATCTCAATCAAATCTTCGGTAGATGTGGTGATCAAAGGCTACAAAAAATTGTTTTACACAAATTATACGTTATTTTTAGTTATATTTTATAATTTTGATGATAGAAATAAAAAAAACTGGGCTGACTCCACTGAACATACATACACTTTGTTAGTGGTTGATTCTTCCCAAATAGCAAATAATAAATTCTCTACAACTTTGTCGCTTAAAAATGAATGTCGAAATTTTGAAATACGATTTAGTAACTGTAACTGTTACTGTACTAACTGTAACTGTAACTGTAGTAACTGGCACAAATTGAAAAAATCAATTTACCCTTTTAAATGTGATTACAGAAAATAAAGATTAATGAGACTACTCATTTAAAAAGAAAGAATAAACAAAAACACTTGATTCGCAAAATTTCTGATCAAATGCATTTTCCTTTTTCCAAATTACCAAATGATCTTGAATCAAGCAAACTGATCACAACCAACTACAAACTTAAAAATCACTCCTGTCTGCTTCCAAAAATAAAGTAGGTAGGAAAGTCCATGAGAGGGAAGTTGGGCAAGTGAAATACTTACTTACCCCCCTTCCCCCCCCCCCCCCCCCTATCCGCCACTCGACCGACATAAGATAATCAAAATTATTTCAGATTACATATTTCAAACAAATATTTCAGATCTTTGATGACGTCTCACCAGTTTTGCTATATTATGACACAGCACTACCTACATGTGTTTTGCTACTTTTAAAGAAGATTTGTTAATTGACATTTTCCAATTGAAAAAATATACCTTTGATCTTTCTTGTGACCTCTAATGTAACATTCTAAACTCTTAAACTTCATGAGGGCAGAGTGTATAGTGCTATTGCTCACAGGTTGGCTGTAGTAACTTATGTTTTTGAAGGAGAACGTCAATGGGAAAATGTTTAGAATATTTCTCACACTGAACAGCAACTTCGTGTAACGTGTTCCATTAGAAAATGCTTTTAACCCCTTTTCATCCCTTCATTTCTGAAAACAAATATTAGGTTATTAACCAGAAAGTTTTAAAGTAATTTATTTTTGATTTGATGTACCTAGTATGAATGAGTGTTATGTGCTTTGCTAATTCAAACGACCAAGTTTCAACTGGACATACATTTCTAGAATCTAGAATGTGAACCGTATGTAACATTCAAAACTCTCAACTTCTTGAGGGCAAAGCGTTCAGAGATAAGGCAAGCATGATGGCTGGAGAAACTTATGTTGTTCGAATAGAATGTCATTGGGGAAATACGTGGAACATTTCTTACAATAAACCACATCTTTGTGCTCCATGAGATGGTGCATTCGTAGCATCATTTCAGAGTAAAACTTCTGAGAACAGATGTGACATTGAAGAATCACAGCCTCATGTTTCATTGACATTTCTTGGGTTTTGAAATCACATTTTATTTTCGTTTTTGATGTATCATGAGCGAGTGTTATATGTTTCGCTAATTCAAGCGATGATTTGTTAAATATGTGACAGTTCTTAATAGGACAGACATACTTCTGATCTTCATTGTGCTCTTGAATGTGATTTGTATAACATTCTAAACTGACAACTTTGTGAGGGCAAAGCGTGCAGAGATATTGTGAGCACTTCGGTTGAAGTATGTTATGTTCGTGAACGAGAATGTCATTGGAAAAATACTTGAAACATTTCTTACACTGAACGGCATCTTGGTGGGCAACCTTACGGTGACATTTTAATCCGCGCTTATTACAAAACGACTGGTAACAAATACTATATTTCAATTTCGCAGACTTCAGAATTTCCTCATGTTTGTGTAAATTTTCTTGTGTTTTGAAATTTCTGTTACAAATTTTACATCTCCAAGAATTTGAATGAATCTTGAAGTGGTGTCTTAGCGACCTTTGAAAAGAAAATCCTTTACCGCAGATAATACAAATATGTGGCTTAGGGCCACATTCTTTTATATGATTGATGAAGTTTTTTTTTAACTGGGAATGATTTTAAGCAAAAATAACACTTGCTTAGCTTCTCATTTAACAGTCCGGTAGAATTCTCTTCCATCTCAATGACATTTGAAGCATTTGTTTCTTGTACAACCGCAGCAGATCCAGAAGTAACATCTTGATCATGTTTTAAGCCACTGCAAGTTGCTTCTATTAGTAAATGAGAAGCGTTGTATCCATGCACCATTTGACAGTGAATTTTTAGTATGGGTTTACTGCAAAACACCTTATTACAAATATTACATCGATTATTCGCAGGCTTCCTAATTTCTGCATGTTTCTTTAACTTTTCTTGTGTTTTGAAATGTGCATCACAATAATTACAGTAAAATACTTCCAAATTAGACGATTTAGAATTAAAATGACTCCTGAAGTGGTGCTTGAGTGAACCCTGAAGAAAGAATCATTTTCTGCAGATATTACAAATATGTGGCTTCGTACCCAAGGAGGTTCTAAATATAGATTATTATAACCTCCTTGTTCGTACCACATTCAATTACATGTTCGAAGAAGTCTATAAAGTTCATTCACGATTAGAATTGCAAGCCGTAATGGCGGCGTGTACTACCGTAGTCAAGTGAACGTATACCTAAACATGTAAATATCAATAAAAAAATCAAAAAATGTGTATAATACGGCTGTAGATAAAAATAAATCAATTGTATTGAATTTTTATAATATTTACTACTATTAAAAATTGTGTATTTGACATAATTTATACAATTTCAATAATACAAAGAAGAAAGTCTTGCCATTGACAGGGCAGTGTTCAAGTGACTGACCAATGAACGACGTGATCGACTAAAACGTCAGTGATATTCTTATCGTGAACGAACTTTATCAACTTTCAAAGTTTGTAGGCAAAATTCACATTGCAAGCATGGCTTTTTCTCATGTAACAATCCGGTAGAATAAGACTTTCTCTTCTTGTTTACGTTAACAACATTTATTTCTTGTATAAGGGTGATTCTACAGTAACATGCAATTTTATGTCCCTAGGCTCTATTTTCCAAAAAAAAAAAAAAAAAATGTTGGGGTTGAATTTTTGTATTAAGAGACACTAGAGCAACATATATTATAAAGTTCATTTCGATTTAGTACATGTTGTGTTGCTTGAAATAAATTTTGAAGGGCCTAAATGTAATTATCCTGGCGTGTCCCGTTAGCGTCTTTATTGCTAATACTACTTATAAGTATTGAATGTAACTATTAAATTAAATTAAAAAAACACCATTCTCTGACATGGATACAAAGTGTATAATGTAATATATTTTACCCCCTCCAAAAAAAACTAGTGTGACTCATAAATCGATTTAAATTTTGTCCATGACTTTTTTTGTAATTCTCCTGGCACTGTACATAGCAGTCTCCTAAAATCCCTATAGCGTACGTTTCGAATAGCCTGGTCGTGACGTCACAGCTCTGGGTGCGCGCGCATCCAGTCAAAAGTACGGACATTCTTGTCACATGCCCATTTGGTTAACTGTATAAAACGAAGTTAATTCTGACATTGTGGTCATTAAACTTGGCCCTAAAGAAGTGCTATTTTGCATTAACTCATTATACTTGACCTTAGAGCAGTACTAGAGACAATTCCTGGCATGATTTGATATTGTAGTATGGCAGATAAAATACAAGTGACAGCTGGGAATCGGCATAGGTAAAATGGAATAAATCGTGATTAATGGATGTTTATCAATGTAATTGTGTAATAAATAATGTTTAATATCATCATTTAGTATATCTTTGAGTTTTATTGTATGTTATTATTACAAAAAAGTACGCAATTCAAAATACGCCCACTGACGTTTACGTGACAAATCGGCCTGTCATTTTTAACATGATTTCGGTAAATCCTCGGTTCACACACGACCTAACTCACTTTCCTCACTTTAAAATATGTTTCTTTGGGTTAAATACAACACTTGCATACATGATTTCTAAAATAATAACGAGAAATTCACTGTTGCAAGTGCCGGTAGCACAGCACTTGTTGCACAAATAGGCGCAGTTTTCTTTAACTGATTCAGTTAAATCCATGGCTCCTAAACGGCCTAACACAACGTTTCTCACTTCACAATATGTGTATATGGGCTCGGGAATCTCGAACTTATCAAACCCAACGCACATTTGTCTAAATAATGACGAAAATCACTGCGGCAATGGCCATAAGAACACAACGTGGCGGCCATTATTTTCAGAACTCTTGTCCACAATTTCGCGGTTCACCCAGTGGCCGCTAGGAGAGTGGCGAGCGCCATTTCTAAATTTAGATTCGAAACGTACGCTATATATGGGGTAGTGATTCAATTTCATGAAATATGGTATAGAAGCAAGCTACTTTATCGACTCAATGGCTGCTGCATCATTCACTTGCTGGTGAATCAAGTTTTTCGAGTTTCTTTCCTCTGATATTGGTGAGTATGCTTATTGCTTGTAATTACACTGGGTGTATTAATTCCCTTAATTATATATTTATTCATTCAGAAATTAATCTTATGCCTATCAGTACCGTTTTTACTCATATTAAGAACTCAAACTATGTGAACAAGTTTGGGGGGAAGCTCACAAATCACATAACCTAACATTTTGTAATTCTCCTGGCTGTAATTCTCCTGGCACATCATAAAGATGGTTCGCCAGGAGAATTACAGTGCACCAGGAGAATTACATGTATGTAGAAACAATAATGTTTCCAATAGTATTTTTGTATTTTTAGTATTAGGTACTTTCATAATGCTTATTCAGTTTATTAATTACACAAATTGTTTTAAGGTTTAATTGGGAAAGCTTCCTTATGGCACCTGCGAGGAAACAGACGTCGCAGGAGCGTTTGCTTAAAAAGCGGGAAGCAGAAAAGAAACGTCAAGAAAAAATTCGTTCAGATGTAGTTCTACGAGAAAGAAAGAAGGAAAAGAATCGTCAAAAATATTTGAACAGAATAAAGAAAGGGCAAGTTCTGCCAATATGCCAGCAGTCTGCACGACAAAAAAGGGTGACACGAAAAAGAAACCGGACTAATGTCCGTACCTTTAGGGAGAAAGCAAAAACTGCTGCTTGTATATCAAAAGACACTGTCTCTCCCCCTCCCTCCACTCCTGGCTTACTAGCACCAATGTCATCTCGGAAAGTTTCGGGTAGAAAGAAGGTTCGTAAAGATAGAGCATCAGCTTACCGCAATCTTAAACGAAAAGAAACGGAGCTAAAGAAAATGACTCGTTTGTGTGAAAAATACAAAAAAAAATATTATCGACTCCAGGGCAAAACCAGCCAGCTAAATACACCACGCTCCGCAACAAGAAAAATGTTGCGAGGTATGACTGTATCCTCTGCTGTTAGAAAGCAGCTTTTTATTGGCAATGTGCTTAGTGCACAGCTGTTGCACACATATAATCAGCTGAAAAACAATCAAAAACAACAGCAGATTTATCATAAAATTGTCTCGGGCAAAGTGTTGAAGAAGTACCGGTGCCTAAGTAAGTTTAAGAACATTTTCAAAGGCCGCTGCTTACAAAATACAAACCAGGATTTGCTTTCCTATCAACGAAAGAAACGGTCAACTCCACAGGGTCCGCGAGTCCGGACACAAGTAGAGGGCTTCCTTTCGCTTGATCTGAATAGTCGGCTGTGTCCTGGTAAACGGGACACCGTTACAAGGAATGGGATTAAGGTCCAGAAGAGATACCTTAACGAAACAATGAAAAATCTCCATCAAGCCTTTCTCAAGAGTCATTGGTATTGCATCAGTTACTCGCTATTTTGCAAGTTTCGTCCTTTTTGGGTTGTCAGCTGACAATAGAGATACTTGTCTGTGCGTCACTCATGCAAACATGAAGCTGCTCGTTGAAAGGATGAGCATGATGAAGCTGATGGATAGCATCTCCCCGCAAGAAATTTTGAAAGAACTGTGCTGCCCTGGCTCGCCAACAAACGAAAAATGCTTATTAAGACAGTGTGAAGACTGCAATAGTAATATCATTACATACAATGAATTTGTTGACGAGCCAGCAACATACAAACAGTGGATTACGAAAAAGGAAGAAAGGCTTTTGAAGAATGGAAAAATTGCAATGGTGCAATTAACTGTAAAGGAGGACGTTTCCACGACTACATTTCAGCTCATAGAACAGCTGGAAAAGACAATTGTCAAGTACATGACACATGTAGCGTACATTCGTCATCAATACCTTGCCCTGGACCAGCTGAAAGATGAACTGAAAGACAATGCAGCATTAGTACACATAGATTTCAGTGAAAACTATTCCTGCAAATATGCCTCCGAAGTGCAGTCTGTGCACTTTGGTGCGTCACGAGACCAAGTAACTTTGCACACGGGGGTGTGTTATTCCGTCTCCAATGGAGTCAAGGAAACAATGTCCTTTTGCTCCCTCTCAGCTGATCTACGCCACGATCCATCATCCATATGGGCGCATCTCCTACCATTACTTACAGATTTGACAGAGAAATTACCAGCACTGAACACATTACACTTCCTCAGCGACAGCCCCTGCACTCAATACAGGAATAAAAAAATGTTTTATACTGTGGCTCAACATCTCAACAAGTTTATTCCACAAATAAGTGAAGTGTCTTGGAACTATTCTGAAGCCGGCCACGGTAAGGGGGCCCCTGACGGTATTGGAGCAGTTTTAAAACGAACAGCAGACCGTGTTGTTGCTCAGGGTCAAGACATCAATACCTTCAGCAGGCTCTACGAAGTTCTGGAGAGAAATTGCACGGGGATTCAGTTATACAAGGTCAACACAGAGATGATAGAAAATATAGACAAAATATTTGCGGGCATCACTCTGCAGTCTTTCGTCGGCACGATGAAAGTTCATCAAGTATCGTGGTGTGATGGTCACCCTGAAGTTTTAAGCATGAGGTACCTATCATGCTTCACTTGTTTGCCTGGAACGAATTGCCATCACTACAGCATTGGTGATCTGTGGAAGCCGTGCAAAGTTCGAGTCGCGCCTGCCGTAAACGAGGAGGAGGAAGATGATGAAGAGGAGGAAGAAGATGAGGAGGAGGATGTTGCTGATTCGGCACCAGAAGAGGAACATCAGTCCTTAGGTATGTGACCAATCTTTGTTCTTGTTCTTGTTGATTATGTCTCGTAACGTTTTGTACAGAATGGCATGGTAATTTTAAATTTGTTACAGATGCCAACTTGATGCAAAAGGGGGAGTGGGTGGTTATACAATATGATGGGCAGCTCTACCCTGGAGAGATTCTGGAGATAACAAATAACCAACTATCAGTTAGCACAATGGTGCCTTCAATTGGTAAAAACACTTTCAAGTGGCCAAATAAAAAGGATGTGTTGCTCTACGGTATGGAGGATGTTATGAGAAAGATTTCTCCACCTATTCCCTGTGGCAGCCGAGCAGCCCAGTTCAAATTTGAACATTTCCCTTAAAATCATATTCATCGTTGTAGTTTCTGAACTGTTGTATTGTAGGCTTTTCAGTTGATGATACATGCTTATGTTGTGATAGTTAGAGATGTTGCCGTTGGTCTCAACGATTCATTCACGTTAGTCTCGCACCATCTTCAGGCGGTGACGTGAACCTGAAGTTGGCAAGACTAACATTGTTGAAATGTGGTAACCAACTACCCGTTCCGGGCCAACTCCACAGTACAACACTTCAATGGCTTATTTTATCCTATTAGAATTTAAGTCTACGTTTACCACGTTGTTATTAGATGTCGATCATATTATTAGTTACCTACTTATTATAATTAATACCAATTAATAGCATAATTCATTCATTTATTATTATTATTATTATTATTAAGTCTGTTCTCAGCCACTAGAAACACTTAATTGGTATTTATGTATTGTATTCATATGCTTGAATAAACAAATTAGGACAAATTCAATGGTTATTGTAATTCTCCTGGCACATCCGTAATTCTCCTGGCACTCCATTTTTATTTAGGGGGGAAAAGGGGGTGTCCGTGGTAAAACGATCATTGCTTGTAATAAAATATTCAATGTTTATCAATACAAAAAAATATTAAAATTTTAAATTTTGAAAATATTGTAATAAATAATTTATAAGCGTGATCTTCAAAATTGCATGTTACTGTAGAATCACCCATAACCACACAATCTGAGTCAGAAGTTACATATTCGTCCTGTCGAAAACCGGCATAAGTTTCTTCTAAATATGAAGCGTCATTGATTTCTTGTTCCGTCTTTATTTCAAGATCTCAGAAGTTGAAACGCTTTCAATAACATCGTGTTCTTGTTTAATATGAATTGAAGGATAACCAGAACAAGATGGGGTGACCAGGGCAGGTTCTTTTTTTATATGAACGAAGTCCTGTTGGAAAGGCGAGTCGATATCTTTTTTACACTTGATGCTAATTGGAGGTACTAGTTCAATTTCTTTCTTCACCGATGAAGTGACATGAGAATTATGTTCGTCCATTGTGAACAATCTGAAATAAACAAATACATTGAGCTGCCATTAAGCCCCATGGTCCCATTCTTGAATCAAAACCCAACACGGAAATGGTTGATTTGGTGACGTGAAATCAAGTAACTTTCTTGTTTCAGGTATGTTATAAGGTACATTTTGCTAAATTCATTGTGCAGTATGCATGATGAATATTTACAACCTGTCAAATTTTAGAAATACTTGATGACTGGCTGGAGCAAGGATTCCAAGAAGAAGTAGATGAATTAGGTTTAAATATTATAGACTTACTATCATAAATGATACTGCCTCAATTAATTCATCAATGTTTAACGACTTTTAAATATTCTGACATTCATTCTCTTCTCTTGCTAAAGCGCGGACACAGGCAGGAGGCCTAGGAATGGGCAAAATATATCGATATATCGATATTCTCAAAACATTTGCCCATTCCTAAGGAGGCCGGTCACTGTTCAGACTTCAGAATGAAGGTGGCAACCTTTAAAAGAAGGCTATTTTCACATTAGCATCACACAATGTTATTTAAACCATGTGTGGTGCCACAGTGAGTATTAAATAATTTAAAATAATTATCGGTCACTTGAATTAAATTTATTAATTCATTATTCATGCCACAAAAAATAATATTGCTACAAAGGTTTGAAATAGCATGTCAAATATCTCATATTTATTTAGCTACGTAAAAGTAATTAGTTTTGTATCATTACAGCAGAAAACTAAGTGATTTCTGATCATTTTCAGTCCAAACTCATGAACAAATTTATTTAAAATCACACAATATGTTGTTGAATAATAAACATTGGGCTATGGAATTAATATGAACAGATATAATTTTCCACAGTTTTCCCGTGGCTCACCAATTTTGTTATATATTATATTTTCAAAATTGAGGCGCCATTTATTTCAAGTCACCAACCAAAATTGTGATACCTAACACAAAGTAAAAGGCAAAGATACTAGCATTTGCGTTCTCAGAGAGACAAAGATTGTTACGACCTGTAAAAACTCTCGGTTTTGTTGGAGAAGTATCTAGTCAAGATTGACAAACAAATTAGTAAATTGTAAATATTTTTTGCAAAAAATTACACCTCAATTATTACATGAAACCTTGTTAACTAAATAGTTTGACGAAGAGCTAACACTAAAATTAAATGTGAAATATTAGGTTTTATTGTCCTAGCGAATAATCACAAAAAGAACCCTTTGACAGACAATTCTTTATTTTAACGTATTATTCTTCACAATCGTATTACAACTTGAGATTGGATGTTGCTCTGCTAACTCATTATGCGTAGAAAAATCATATTAAATCTGATACACAAACAATTAATTAAACATATCTTAAGGGGTTGCGACATTGCTCGACAAATTGCCTAAAGATGAGCACTCCTTTACAAAAAAAAGCAATTTTATAAAAATAAAGTCTTGAAGGAATATAAGATTTGAATTTTTTCATCAGAATGGATCCATTACATGATTTTGACATCTTCATTAAAACATAATATTTCGACCACAAGATTAAAATCTGATTCAAAGAAAAAAATACGAACATTCGACTGTGTTCCCCTTATTCAAAGAAAATATTACAATCACACGTCGATTTAGACACCTCACTGTTCAATTAGGTTTCCATAACTCGGGAACAGTCTTCGCAGATTGATCAATGTTCATGAACTATCTTCATGTGTTCAGCTAATTCAAAAGAAGATTTTTCAAACACATCACAGTTATCCATTGTACAGGCGTACTTCTGTTCTCTCCCATGATCTTTAACGTGGCGATTATAAAAACCAAGACATGAGAATGTCTGAGGGCAGAGCGTGCAGCGAAATTTTGACCTGGTTGGTTTGGGTATTTTCGGATTTTGAAAGAAAATCCCATTGGAAAAATTATTGGTACATTTTTCTCGAGAGTGCATTTTTGAGCCGTTTTTACTGCAAAACTTCTTATCACACCTACTACATCCAATTATTGTCCCTGACTTCACCATTTCCTTATGATTGTTTAACTTTTCTTGCGATTTGAAACGATTGCCACAACAGAGACATTCCCATATTATTTTAACTGAATGGCTCCGAACGTGATCTTCAAGTGAGTTCTGAAGAGCGAAAGCTTTTCCGCAGATGCTACAAATACATGTCTTCGGGCCACACTCTTTCATATGTGGGATCAGATACTTCTTGGGAAACGATGTTAGGCAAAAGTCACAATGGCGTAGCTTTTTCTTATCTAAAATCTCGGTAGGATATAAATTCATTTTCTTGTTAACGTTTACAATAACATTTGAGGCATTTGTTTCTTGTTTCATCGCATCAGATCCAGAAGTGACATATTGTCCCTGTCCAAAACTGCTGTAAGTTGCTATTATTTGTGGAGCCTCGTGGATTTCTTGTTTGACATTCGTTACAGCATCTTTAGCAGTTGAAACGCCTTCAGAATCACCTCGATCTTGTTTAATATGAAGTAAAGGACGGTCAAAATTTGCAGTGGTGTTTACAACACGTTCCTCCGGAAACGTAAAACGTGGCTTCTTCTCATTTAACAAGTCGGTAAAATCAGAATTCCTCTTTTTGTTTATGTTTACAACAATGTTTCCATAATTTGATTCTTGAATCACCATAGAATCAGATTTAGAAGTGATTTTTTGATCCTCTCTAAAGCCGATGTAAGTTTCTACTATACCTGAAGCGTTGTTGATTTCTGGTAGAACTTTCGCTGCATTATCTTCAGAAGTAGATATGCTGGTCATTAAATCATCCCGTTCTGGTTTAATATCAAGTAGTAGAGGATATTCAGAAGATGTAGGGGTGTCGAAGGCAGGTTCTTCAGGCAGATCAACTTCTTTCTCAGACTTGATGCCGATTGGATGTTGTTCAATTTCTTTCTTCACCGATGTAACGACGTAAGAATTACCTTCATTCATTGTGAACTACCCTACAAACACTGGGAGGTCCCTGGACGCGTCCTAGGCCGTCCCAGATGGGCGTACGGGCCTGCCCAGGGCCCTCCCGTCTTATGGGTGATTAGCATGGAGTGAGACTCCCGGGGCCTGCCACTGGGAATAAGCCCGGGCGGCGCCATGGGCCGTCCCATGACGCCCGCGCGGGAGGTATGGGCCGTCCCTGGACCCTCCCGGGCGGCCCGCGCGGGAGGCATAGGCCGGCCCTGGCCCCCGCCCGGGCGGCCCGCGCGGGAGCAGCTGCTCGCTCTGTAGCCCCCTCCCCCTACGCACATTCCATAACGGTCACGTGCTAGCTTGCTAGGTACACTCTCATTCAAAATGCAGTACCTACAAAACGTGCCTCTGATCCAGACACGTGCATATAGGCACTAATTTTGAATGCGAATGTACCTGGAAAAAATACGTTTCATTAAGACATAATTAATTGCAAACGTGAGTGACACGAGAAACGGGATTTTTTCACAATTTCGGAGAGTGGGCGTTGCCATACGAAAAAAATAATCCAGGTATTTCCTTCCAGGGTCAATGTATTAGTTCACAGTTCACGGAATATTTCACAACAGTTGAAATTTGTTATGTCAACTAGAAGAACAGTAGGTACACTAGGTACCTACTCAAACACATTAGAAATGCATTTAAATGGTCAAATATTAATAAAAAAAAATAGCCGGTATATTATAAAGTTAGTCAGTGGTTATTGGAAGTTATTTTATCTCGCCATGTTTCCCTATTGTTTGAAAGCTGTTCCACTGACCTGACACATTACCTAAGGTACCTGGACTACTGTTTTTATTTTTAACGCATTTTTATTTTGAGGAAATATTTTGGGATCATTTGAAATCCTCAACTTGACTGTCACATAATGGGGAAGTCTCGTGAAATTCAGATTTCAGAATAATAGACCATTATTTTATGAAAGTTGATTATGTTGCTGAACACAGATGTGATTTTATTTTTGCTGTGGGATGAATAGTTTTCAAGGAATGAATTTACAAAGTTTGATTACTTTTAACAGGAAAATTTACAGAAAATTGACAGATGATCCACAATGGTAACACATTAGTGTAAGTGGATTCTTGTAATACGTCGTTTTTCCTGCCAAAAGTCCCATTATAATTGAATTTCATTTGCATGAATTAATTTTTTACATTTCGCGGGTGACAAATGTCAGTAATTATTTGCGTTGATATTTAAAAACTTACTGGAACAAAATTTCTAGAGACTTAAGTATTACAGGTACCTTATTCATAAAAAAATGAAGAAGGATAAAAAGATCCATAATTTTTGTTTATATATGAATCGGTTGTTGGATTTCTAAATTAGCAATTATTTTTTGATAATCCCTTACAGGACGATTGAATCGTTTCAATAATAATTTTTTCACGTATTCCCTACTTAATTACTATATTGTTTTGATAAATTACAAAAAATAATAATATTAATAATAATAATAATAATAATAATAATAATAATAATAATAATAATAATATATAATAATAATAATAATAATAATAATATAATATTAATATTCTCCTATGATCCCATAGGAGATTCACTGCAATTGAATTTTAGGAATAATAAAGAGCAGGAAAACACACGAAAATTTAAAAAAAAACAGTTTCATATAATATAAACGTATATTATTGTAAAAGATTATACATACTACCACATCACTTAAAATTGCAAATTAAGTAGGTAAGTTATCGGTAGTAGGTAGGTATAGCTTCATTTGCATGACAATTAAGTAACAAACATAACTTTAAATATGTATGCAGCAAAATATGTCGACAATAAACAAACTAAAAATATTTGTACCTAACATCTGCAGTTATCATCATGCGCAAATAATTTTCTATGCATTATTAACAGTGCATCTATGATAAAGACCATACTGATTACTTTCATATTGTTATATTCTCAGTGCAAATTGCAAACACAAAAATCTAAAAAAAAGCATAATTTTAATGTCCTTCAACATTCACACGTCACATAGTATCAAAACATTCTGAGATAGGTACTACCTGGCAGTGAGTCTGGCACGCTGTCTCTTTATCGACAAGACACAATTCGGATTTTACTTCACTCACGGATATGTTGGCACAATTTTTCATCTTCAGTTTTTCAAGAAAATTAATGCTATTGAATACGTATTTCTTTCATCTGAAAAAATAAAATTGCAAAGTATTTAGGTAATGTACCTTGTACAGTACTAATAATGTTCGCAGGATATTTGCAATTATTTATTATTGTAGGTACAGATTCTAACCTAAACAAGATTTATACAAGATCTTGAAAAGTTTAGCAAGATCATGCAGCGTATTGTTAGAAGTGTTTTTTATTTTTTGTGTAAATTTTTATTCGGTCAGACCAATGAAAGTCCAACATTTACAAGATCTTGTTATCAGTAAGATCTTGCTAATTTTGTCAATATTTAACACTATTATTATGCTATGCTCAAAAGAATTTTCCGATTTAATGGCCAGATACTGGATTCCATCCATAAATTATTAGCACACGGTCTTGTGGTGTCGAGGACTGACATCCGCAATCTACGTGGATGCAACTTCTTTTGAGCATGAGGCTGCCTAGCAAATAGTTTCTACCTACTACACAAGAACTATTTATGTAAATAACTGCAATAGCAGATAGCTGCAAATAACAGTCTTTACAAAAATTTTAAAAATTGAATTTTTGGCACAGAGTGATCCCTAAAAAAAAAGAAAGATAGATTCAATGAAGAATTTGTAAATTGATAGGATAAACTTCTTGGCAATGAATAATACAAAAATCACTTTTGTGTTGTGTGACCTGCCACAATAATCACTTGAGGTAAAATTATTACCATTAGGTACACTATTTATTTAAAACCCCAATAAAAATTTGAAACATTCTATATTGCATAAATGTGATTTATAGGTAAGGTTAGGGGAAATACTACACATATAAAATACTAAAATGTGGCTTACCATCAGAGAGTTCTGAGTCATTACATCTGTAGGGTAGGTAACATTTAATCCATTAACTTGATGAAGTCCCAAGTCCTGTACATCTTCAGAATTCTCGCTAATTTGCCAAGAAGTAAATTTACTTTTTAATTGAAGTAGGTAGGCAATTAAATCGACTCTAGAATAAGAGCAGGGCAAGTTCACGGTGAATCTGTAGAACCTACAAAAAGTAAGGTGAAAGTTAGCAACTCAAATTAATTTCCTCTCAGCCATTCCGTGTTACGGGTGTACGGGTGTAAGATGCTATGTTCAGCATCTTATTCATCAAAATAAAAATAGTTCTGGATCATTGTGCAGCCTTCTAAATTTTTTATGTAATTTACATGGTTCGACACAAAATTTAAATTTAAATGCGGTCCCACAATTTTACTGATAACAAAATAACTAGGTATTCATACTTAGCACAAAACTGATTACATATTTGGAATCAGCAAGAAAATACCATGAATTTAATATAAAAACATGCTGATTTATTTAGGTACATTTAATAATTCAGCAGTCATTATGTGGCATATGTCTGCATTCGCATGGAATGGCTGCTCTCTTACCACCGGCGCGTTAGAGGAAATTCAAAAGATGCGGTTTATTTTTTTGGATGACAACATTCAATCTCAAAAATTTTACTACGTATTTGAATGAAGCGGGACCACCATTCAATGTATGTATCTACTACCTCCGACAAGAATGTAATTTCCATGCAACATAATTTTTACTTTCGGATCACAACAAAAATGTTTGTTATTGGCCTTGTAAGGTACTACCTACATAAACAAAAATAATTGCTGTATCTAAAATCCTTGATAAAGTTAAATAATTAAATATAATGAAAATATTTACCACTCTGCTCGGTTCGGTTCTTAATGTTTCGGCTCGGTTTGACGATACAGCTTGGTTCGCTCGCAGGACGAATACGCGCTTTGTTTCTGGAGTTCAATATCTTAATAGCCTATTTTCTTCCAGAGTAGATTCACCTTTAACAAGTAACATTATTAAAACTGCAGTAGGTACCATGGTAGGTATGTGGGATGGTTATTGGTTAATGTAGAGGTGAAAATATTCCCAAAATAGGCGGAGGTACGTACTAGGTACCTACAGGTAGTGTTCCTACTGACTACTACCACTGATATGTATAGACTACCACGCCAAGCAAACTGTTTACCTACTTTATTTATTTTATAAATACCTAAACTACCTAGGTAGTTACCTAGGTCCTACCTAGTTGGAAATTTTACTTTGCATAAATTGCTACATTTCAAAAATTTACATGTGAGGTTAATGTTTACTGAACATTGGTCACACTACCTATTGGTTTATTAGTATCCCCAGCATACAAAACTAAAGTAACAACGATTAATGCCTGGATACTTATGTAGTTGTGATGAAGACTCACCTTCAATGGGTTGTATCGGTTGTATGGCTCTGTGATGAAAATCCAAGCAAAAGAGGCACAACAAAACTGTAATTATTTCACGATTTGTGTCACATTAAATGGTATGAACTGAGACAAACTATTCAGCAGTGAACACTGCATTCACGGACACAGATAATAATTGAAATCACATTCAAAATCACTCAAAAGGACGTAAACTACACACTCATGACACTCAGTAAAATATCAACAAACGTCAAACGCCGCGTTTGAAATGAAGAAGGGAGAACGGAAACAAGTTGATTCACGAAGATGGCCGACTGTCGAGTTCATAAAAGAAACTTTACTAATAACGTTTAAAATGGTATGAATACTTTGCTTTGGAATTGTAAACATATTTATTCTTAAATCAATATATCCATGTGAAATGTAGATGTAATTATTATAGAAATGAAGTTATAAATATGAAAAAAAAAAAAGTCATTAGAGCAGCTCAAATTCAAACAGTAGTAGCGCCCGAGCGGGCCGTCCCTAGCCATTCCCGGGCGGGACCAAGACGGGACATTCCTAGAAATTTTACAGCCAGATAAAACGGATCGGTTGGGCTCCGTTGGGCAGGCCCAGGGCATGCCCTAGTAGTTCCCGCCCGGGACGTCCCACTTGGGCGCTAGATGGGCAGAAGCCCGGGCCGCCCAGTGTTTGTAGGGTAGTTCTGAAATCTGAAATACATTGAGTTCAGTTCTTATGTAACAAAAATAAAATGAAGGTACTATCAACTCTTTATTGCAAAATCAGTCCCTCAGATTTGTGAGACTACCTATTAAATACCTAGTGGTAGATACCTAGGTAGTGTGCCAGAGAGTGTGACTGAGATAATTAATGGACTCGGATGGAAATCGTTGCAGGAAAGGAGAAGAGAGATGAGACTCTGCAATATGTTCAGAGCTTACTCTGGGAGTAGTGCGTGGGATGAGATCAGGCAAAGACTCAGGAAAGCAGATTACCGTGGGAGAAGGGATCATGAAGAGAAGGTGAAGATAATAGAATCAAGAACTAACATAGGAAAGTATTCATTTGTGAGGAGAACAGTAGAAGAATGGAATAAACTTAAGGAAGGTGTAATAAAACCAATGCCAGGGAGTGTAGGGGAGTTTAAAGAGAGATTGATAAACCAACTGAGGCCAGAATGATAGATTATAGAAGAGGCATGGATGAATTTTCCTGAAATACGTTAGTCATAGTAAGAAGATTTTTAGTTTGTATTAATGACCTACTAGTTACAAATATATTTTAGGTACATAAATTATTAATTATGACCATATCATAATTACTATTAGATTAATTACATTATCAAGATATTTTTTGCTTAATAATATCAACACTATTATTATAATAATTATTATAGGTATTATTATTATTAAATTAAAATTAAGTGTTACCACCTGTATTAATACAATTTGTAACTTAATAAATCAATCAATCAATCAATCAATCAGGTAGGTAGGTAAAGGTACATACCCAAATAATTTGAAGAGATTGTTTGACTTTATTATTGAATCAACTCTTTAATAATTCTGACAATTCATACTAAAGCGAAAACAAACACCAAATTTTTAGTGTTGCCTTTGTTGACAACAAATTTACAATTTGTGGAGGTAAGCAGTAAGAACTGAAATGAAGGCAGCATCAATTTTTAAACTTCAAAAGTTTTCAAGGCCAGATAAAATTAATCGCCGGATAAAATCGCCAGCAACAGGCGATTCTCACTTCTTACAAAAGATGTCTTTAGTTTTTAGTGTACTAAAGCTGATTTAACTGGGTAAAATATTTGAAAACTGTATTTTTAACAAGTTTAGAATATATTTTGCCGCTCGAATATGTAGTTAAATTTTTTTCCACATACAGCTGTTGAGCGCGGCGATGCAAAATTCATTTAGCCAAACCCCTGTTGTTGTAAAACTAACCTCTAACTAGTGTGTTTTTCCATAAAATTAACTAATTTAAATGAAGATACTTGTATTGTACTGTAGTTCTCAGTACTGTTTTTCCTCATTTGCATCTCTATAAAACATTTTGTCCATTTGGGTAGGCCTCTACGTTTCAGGTATGTAGAAAATTGACAACATAACAACAGCCTGTTTGACACCTATGTGGCATTGATCTACTGATTGAATGATTAGGTAGTTTTTAATTCAAAACACAAATAAATGGTACAGTTTTAATGTTAATGCTCATAATTGTTATTGCTGGCACAGTGAATAATGATGGTGAAGAAGAATTGAATGAAATCCAATTTATGGCGAATCCTTGTGACGAACCAACAAAATCATTCGATTGAACCATACGCGGAATTTAACTCGCTGACATTTGCAGTACTGAGCGCTGTCTATATTGAAATCAGCAGTTATGCCTATTGCTAGACGCAGAAAGTTAGTTAAGTTAATATTAGCTTGCCACGCGACGAATGGTTGAACATATGGGCGATAATTCCAATTGTGCAGCAATCCGTAAACCTAGAATAGAGCGAATCCTTTTAGACTATTTTGCTCGTTGGTAGGTAAGCTACCTAGTGCGAGGTAGTTAATTTTTATGAAAATTTTGAAATAATTCTTACACAATTTTCATAATGTTCAAATCATTGAACATTTTCAAGTCTTTTTTTAGTAAGGAGAGGGTCAACGCCAAGTTGTAAACGTTAGGTAACAGTTGTTGTGGTAATCCCTTAGCACTTCATGCAGTTTATGGGTAGCATCAGTCATGGTAGCATGACTGATTCAAATAGCAGAGAGGGTGATCAGTGTTGCCGATACCTCAACCTCCTTCGTCGCTAGTAGTAGGTACATTTCTGCAAAGATGACCACACACATATAGCGTTTTAGAGATCCCTACTAAAAGTTCTCAGAAAGAGTAATATTTATTTTATGCTATATAGGTAATCACTTTTTTATTTGGAATTAGTGGGAAAATATTATCAAGAATAACGATATATTTCCAAGGTCAGACTCAAATGTCTATTCTTCATTTCAGACCAAGCGTTTTTAGACAGTTTTTGAAACAAAATCGCTTCTTACTCCATGGTTTAAAACAAATTTTCTCATTTTGTGGAAATTTTAATTTTTTCCAAACCGCTAAGTTCCACAGTCTTGATTCTATGGACCCTTATTTGCCCACTTTTTTACTTTTCAAAACGCTCGATCAAGAGGTGCAAAACTGCTAAATTGGTGCACTGAGTTTAAGATCACGTGAATGTGAGAGCGGTAGCCCATTCTCTTCACTCAGCGCTCAGCTTTTACGTGTCAGTGTCTGATTATTCTCTGTAAAGCTAACGCATAGTTTCAAAGTGCCCTTGCCCCGTCCGCGCATAGTCCAATTATTAAATTAATAAAAATTACTTCTCATTAGACTCAATATGTTACAGTTACACCATTTAAAAATATTTAAAAAATACGAAAAAAAAAAAAAAAATTTAAATATACCTAGGTAGGCACACTTGAACAAATAATAAATACACTTGGCCAAACAAAAATTGAACGTTCAATAAATCTGATCGGCTAATAAATGTAAGATCGCACCATCAGAAGTCAGTCTAAGCGATCTCATTGTCTCACTCTAGTAGGTGACCCCACATTTCAATGATAATAACAAGCTTTGATTGGTTATGGAGCAGTCATTCAAATTTGGTCAACATTCAATTTTTGTTTGGCCGAGTGTACCTACCTCGAAAGAAAAGGATTGTTTGATAAAAGAGTCTGCATAAAGTTCACTAACTCTAGTAGGTGAGCTCTGATTTCATTGATAATAACAAGGGTTGGTTGTCAAGGAACATGACCAGCAGCCAATCTGTTTTGTGCAAAGTACCGTTTATAATTGGTTTGAGTGTCTGTTTACCTACTAATCAATAGAAAAATTATAATGAAAATTTTTCTCTCTTTCGACAGTAGGTAAATATGTGAATGTGAAAATAAAAAAAATTATAAATTTTAAAATTTAAAAAATAACAAATTTGAAAATTAAAAAAAATGGATTAGGTATTGAAAATTATTTTAAAATAAGTTGTACCTAAGGTAGGTAGGTACTCTTCTGAAAATCTCAGAAGGGGATATGTTATGTATACATAATGAACTGCAAATTTAAAAGATTTGACCTACGGTGGGATTCAAACCCATAAATATGATTTATTTACAACCTATGGTCCGTTTCGGACCTAGAGACACTCATTGTTCTCACTTACATTGGACCTGACCCTATCGTATAAACCTAAAAGTCTCAAAACATATCTTAGCTGAGGAAAGCTGTCTGTATCAGCTCTGCCGCAGAGCCAATTGACCCTCAAATAGGTCTACTTCTTCACCCACTCAAGTTCCATTTTTTTGGAACGAATTTTTACAACCCTTAGAGAGCTAAGAGCTACAAGGTTGTAAACGATCTCGAACAAGTGATGGCAATAATATGGTCGAGGATACAATGAGAGCAAATGATTTTACGATACATTATAAAACGAGAACAATGAGTGTCTCTGCCTTAAAAAAAAAAATTATAGACCAGTAATTTTGTGATTATACCCACCACTAATTGCAACAGAAGGTTTCAATACATGAATCGATTCAGAAAAATGCCCTCTACAACATATCCAAAATCCTCCCGAATCCGAGTGCCGGAAGTACTTTTTAATCACTTTTTAAGTTAATTTCCCATGTTAATTCCTTCTTCCAAAAAATTGTTTTTTTAATGTTACTCCGATTTTGACGAAACTTGGCAGAATTGTTCACCATCCTAAATGAACACAAATAGCTCTCTTAGCATTTTCCTCTAAACCTCATCGTTTGGGAAATATGGCCCATTGAAAAGTAATATTTTAGTCAGTTTTCGACGATTTCTAGGTCACTTCGAGTGTAATTTGACGTTTTCCGAGCTCCATATTTCCCAAACGATGAGATTTAGAGGAAAATGCTAAGACAGCTATTTGTGTTCATTTAGAATGGTGAACAATTCTGCCAAGTTTCGTCAAAATAGGAGTAACATTAAAAAAATTTTTTTTGGAAGATGGAATTAACATGGGAAATTAACTTAAAAAGTGATTAAAAAGTACTTCCGGCACTCGGATTCGGGAGGATTTTGGATATGTTTTAGAGGGCATTTTTCTGAATTGATTCATATATTGAAACCTTCTGTTGCAATTAGTGGTGGGTTCAGCTCCTTTTTTGCTTTAAATTACTGGGCTAATAGATATTTTGTTTGCAGAAGGTTTCTCTGATCATGCTGAGATTTTGTACACCATCTGTCTAATTTCCATACATTCTTAACAACGTTCTCAGATTCAGATTCGTTTTTAATTCGAAAATATACTGATTGAAAATTAAGATGTTTTGATGAAGTTGAAATTTAAAAAAAAAAAAAATAAAGAACCATAAAAGGTCATAAAGAACCACATTATTCAATGTAAATTCAAGGTACCTACCTAAACCTTAGGTACTTACCTAAATTTTCAAATAATTTTCAATATACCTAGGTACACTCGGCCAAACATAAATTGATCGTTGATCAAATTTGATTGACTGATAAATGTTAGATTGCACCATCCGAAGTGAGTTCAAGCGATCTCCTTGTCTCACTCTAGTAGGTGACCTCACATTTCAACGATAATAACAAGCTTTGATTGGTATGGGACATGACCAGCAGTCATTCCAATTTGATCAACGATCAATTTATGTTTGGCCGAGTGTACCTACCTAATCATTTTTTTTTAATTTTCAAATTTGTTATTTTTTAAATTTTAAAATATATAATTTTTTTTGAAAATGAATAACTAGTCTAGTAGGTACCTTACTTAATTTATGTAATTAATTAAGGTAGTAAATTAGATTTAATTTAAATTATGGGTTTTATTTAATTTATTCTGGGATATCAAGGAATCTTTATTTAAAGTCTGAATAAAACGAGTACGTAACGAACCTAAAACATTTTCGAATCACGAAAAAGGCCCAAAGGACCTCTTACGTCAAAAGGCTGTTTTAAACAAACACAATTATGTTAAATCGCGACGGCTCTTGTCGCAAATAACATTTCTGTCGACGTCATCCGGTTTCGATCTACTCGCTTTCTTTTTTAATCTCCAAAAATGCTATAGTTAATAATGAAAATAAAATGCTAAGTGTACAAAAGTAGGTGAATGTGATTCCTTGTGTTTAAAAATTATGAAGATAATGTACTGGGTAATGATAATTAAAAACTCGAAACAACTCTTGGAACTACACCAGTACTGCGTTAAAATAATTAAAATAAACTGCACAATATTTCGCGAAATATTGTGCAGTTTATTTTAATTATTTTAACGCAGTACTGGTGTAGTTCCAAGAGTTGTTTCGAGTTTTTAATTATCATTACCCAGTACATTATCTTCGTAATTTTTAAACACAAGGAATCTCTCGCCTGATGACGTATCTACTCGCCGTCCTAATTTTCATTAGGTACCTATTTTATATTAAATAATTAGAACTAGGTAAAATTTTGTGCAGTGCTAATTTCCTGCTCCATAACCAACTATTTTTTTGTACTGAAAACATCAAACCAAACGCACATCCAAAGTGACACATTTAATAATGTAGGCAGATGCAAAACTGTTTACACATTTATTTTCAAAATATGTAGTAATATTCATTATTCAAAATTATTTTCAAAGTATTACTTCAAACTAAAATGTAAAATGCACAAATAGCACAAACAGTGCTCTCCCCACCACTCGGGCAAGTAACTGTCAAATTTTACTCAGCAAGCAGTCATTCTACTCGCCTGGGGCGAGTGCTAATTTCGAACCCTGGTGGCATGAGTTGAAAATTTTTACAATAGGAAATATGCAAAAGTTTTTTAATTTGGTTACCTAGATATTACCTATAATTTTTCACATTAACAACATAAATCTTGGCTAAACTTTCAAACTGAACAGTGTAAATTTTCATTCATAAATATGAACTTGAAATTCAGTGGACATTTTGGCGGGAAAATAGTGTTCCTAGCATTACCTAACGAGTGATGTCATATTTTATTGTAACCATGGCAACATCATTATTGGTTGATAAAAATGACGTCACTCGTTAGGAAATGTCAAGAAATACAAGAAATTCGCTGCGCGGCAATTTCTGTGAAAAAATGGTTATGAAATAAATTAGGTATTGCCGTTCTCTTTTCTTGAGCTCACATTCAGAATTTCTGTGGGCAAGGTTTCGTAAGTTTAAATTTTATCTCAAAATTGAGTGTGTCGACAAAGTCCATTTCGCAAAAACACAACCGAACATATTTTTCAGTGAGAATTGAAGTGAATTTGAATTATGGACGTACCATGATATGTACCACGTCCACAATGTGTCCACTAACCAGGGACTGGAACCGGAATCGGAACCCATATAATTTTTTTTTTTTTAGGTGGAACTGGAACCCTTATTAATATTAAACACTATTTGGGTTCAATAACGGTTCCAGAAGGGTTCTTCAAATAATCAATTTCAATGAATTTTTACCTACTTTCCTTTCAAATCTGATAAATTACTACTATTCACAATTTTTCAAAAAAATGATCATTGAGTCAAACTAATATTAGACATTCTGAGCATGTTAAGTTCCCAAAAGTAGATTTAAAAAAAATTATTTGAATTACCTATTGTCTGAATTGGATGGAACCGATTGGAATCCTTAATGAACCGAAATGGAACCGGAACCGTAATCGGAACCGTAATTTTATTTTTTCCAGGAAAAAGAACCGATATAATTAAAAACTTGTAACCGGTAGGTACCGGAACCGTTATTAATTTGGGTTCCAGTCCCTGCCACTAACATAAATTTAAACCAGCTATGAGGTCTGAAACTCAAAAATTAGCTGCGCGACATTTTTATGTGAACAATTTTTTACGAAATTGAATGATTCATGTCTGAAATTAAAAATATTTGCTGCCTGGCAATTTATCTGTGTATGAACCATCCCCGTTATGTAAGGAACAAATTAATGTTTTGTAATGTTATGTTTAGTTGGAAACGTCAAAAAACGTCAAAAAATTGTATGAAAGTGTCATAAAACCAAAAAAGCGGGGCAAAAAGGCGGCATGCCCTTCCCCCCTATACCCGTTAGTGTAATTTTTGTAAAAAAAAGTGTAATTTTTTACAATAAAAACTAGTACCCAAAAAAGAAAATACATTTATAAGTCTGAAAAAGCTAAAAAAGTGCCCTACGGGGCAGGTTCGCTTCACCGGGTTGGTCTCGATAGAAAGGGGGGTAAGAGGGCAGAGGGGAAAGGGGAGGCAGTGGGCGAATGCCGGGACGGGCGCCACCTTGTTTCACTATACAACTAGAGAATTACGGGTAGAACTAGGAACCCCTATTACTTTATGAACAATGCTTTTATTCCATAAACATAAAACATAGTTGCTTCTCTCTCTTATACATAAATCAACTTTCCTACTTTCCTAGCTCAGGGGTCGGCAACCTTTTTTGGTGAAGGAGCCATCTTTCCCAATAATTAATAAATTAGATAATAATGAGAGCCGCAGTAGAGGCAATCAAATATAATACATAAAAAAATGTATTGCTAGCACATTTTGATGAAGCCATCTAGTTGTTGCCCCGCATGGCGTTTTTTCAGAGTTTCAACAATTTAAAAGTGATTCTGAGACTCTCAAATGAACAAACAGAATAAAAAAACATCCAATAGACAACATTCAAAATTATCTAGCTAGCTCTGCTTTTCCAAAAATTTCATATGCAGTACCATGATCCTCATACTATTTATGTTATTCAACAATGGATCATAACATGAATAGATAGGTAGGTAATAGGAATTTGGAACTGCATGAATTTTTTTTGAAAAGCAGAGCCATCCAAATTTTTAATGTTGTCTCTTGTTGGCCCGCAGGGCGCTTTTTTCGATTTTAAAAAAAATTCGTTTCCAGGCCTTTAATTTAAATTATAAAGAGCCATTCAAGAACCACCAAGGAGCCGCAGGTTGCCGGCCCCTGCTCTAGGAGATCAGATAATATTATAAATACACTTGCAGTTCAACATTTACAAAATAACCCCCAAAATACCTTGGTGCTCTTCTGGCACGCAATAAATCTCTCTTTTCCACATACAACTTATGTATGACTATGTATGATGTGTGAATATAAAAAATAAATGAAAAAAAAAAAAAAAAAAAAAATGAAAATCATGTCCGAATACCATAAACCGTACCATACCCCAGTCCTCGTGGTCACGTCACTCGGAGGGCGGATGTCTCGTTTGGGGTGGATCTTGATGGCGGTGGTCTCGCCTCTTCTTGCACACTCTTGTTGACCCTGCGTCTCCTCAACCACGTGAGCCACGTATTTGTTGTAATTCACATCAAAGATTAATGAAACCTTATTACATACAACTAGCAAAAAATATTTGCCCCTTACGGTTTGATATAATTAGATATTCTTGATTGAAGATTATCTTTTCCCCCATAAGAAACACAGGGTGTGAAAGAGGAATGACAAATTATTGTAAATAGTCTCAAATTAAAGATAATAATTTTTAGAATAAGACTGCTGTTTGATAATATAGGGTCACGGGCCAAATAAGAAAGAAAATGTGTACAATGTGTGAAATTGACCATAAATCTGGCAACAATGCACTATAAATTTGAATTATTTTGGGATAGTTTAATTGGAACTTCAATTAAAACATATAATTGGAGCATACGGTGGGATATATTGGTTTTATGCTGTTGTTTGAGGTATTATTTCATCAGAGATTTGTATAAATTACGGCGAATTCTAAGCACCATGGCTGGAGCCCTGGGACAACTTTAAAGGTTCTCAAGTAACACAGTTTATCCCTAATAATATGGCTACTATTACACTTGCATCCCTCTCACACGAAGTAGATCCGATTCCAAAACTCCTCACCAATCCTTGCTCTCCCTGACTCTACACTCTACCCCTCCTCCCACTTCTGGACTTACTTCCCCTGACTTTCCGTCCCTCCCGGCCTAAGGGTGAAGTTTGAATGGGGCAGGAAAGATGTGGCAGGGAAAACGTTACACACCTCTCACTCACTCTAATTGTAATATTGTATTGTTGCAGAGAATGAGTGAAACGAATAAGAGCAAGCGCCGTCCTTGCGGCGACATCGTTGCCAAGTCTAAACCTAAGAAAACAAAAAATTCTGGAAGCGTCGTCATTGAGTACCAAATTCCCGGAGTGAAGTCCATGAAACCATCCGAAGAGGATGCGATAGAAGATCCAGCGGCCATCGGAAGAACTGGCTTCGATCATGTTCAAATCAAATCCGAAGAACGCTCCAAATCACCAAGCGAGGTCAGCGAGCGTCGCTCGGAACCGAGCCCGATTCCAGATCCACTGAACCTCACCGTCGCGCACCCCCGAAACTTGCTCATTTCCTGCGATGTCTGTAAGTACGAGAGCAACTCGAGGCGCAACATGATCAAGCACCTGCTCGGCCATTGCGCCGAGAAGATGCATCAATGCAGCCAGTGCGACTACAAATCCAACTGCAAAAGTAACCTTGTCGACCATCTGCGGACGCATTCGGACGAGCGACCGTTCGCATGCAATGTCTGCTCCTACAAGTCAAAGACCAGCAGCGCTCTAGCCGGCCACAAACTGCTGCATTCGACAGAGAAGCGTCACCAGTGCAACCAATGCGATTACAAATCCCATAGGAAGAGGAATCTGGAGAACCACCAGCTCATACATACCATCGAACGTCCGGTTGCCTGCGAGATTTGTAATTACACGGACACCGGAGACGTCGAACAGAACATCTGCCAGCACACTTCCGAGAAGAGGTTCAAATGCGGCCGATGTGACTACAGCACGAACTTGAAGAGCCAGCACGTAGCCCACCTGAAGACGCATGCGGAAGATCATCGGTTCGCGTGTGACGTATGCCAGTATAAGTGCGAGACCAAGGGTCGATTGAACAGACACAAGTTGTGTCATACGTCGGAGAAAAAGCATCAGTGCCCTCTGTGTGACTATCGATCCAATTATAAGACATGTCTCGTGAGTCATCTCCGTACGCACACGGGAGAGCGTCCGTTCGCTTGCGATGCTTGTGAACACTCGTTTGCATCCAGTAGCAGTTTGGCTTATCATAAGAAGAGACATGCTAAGTAATTCTGGCTTTACGTATTACTTTACGTATTTGTGGGAAAACTGGGAATTGTAAAAGTGTATAGGTTCTTGATTTTTTTATTGGGTAGGAATATTATGAGTACACTGCGTTTCACATTTAGCTGTCCACCAGGCGTGGCCCATAATTTTGAAAATAACAGGTTTTTTGTCCATCCCTCAGTCGCTGTGTGCGATCGCGCGGTCTTCCGAGACCATCCCTCTCGGACAAGGGATATTCAAAATATCTTAACAGACAGCTAAATGTGAAATGCAGTGTAGGTATTATTTTATGTATTATGGGTATATTTATTCGTTTTATGTATATTAAAAAAGAAGTACATATACCTACTGGAACATTTTGAGCCAGACCCATACTCTGTAGAAAAAATAATATTCCCAAGAATACTCTTTATAAAGGTATCAACTATTACCTTGTTTCAATTGTTGTTAGTTCGAAATCACACCAGTTTTGTTCTATTAAAACATACTCAGCTCTGTCTGACTCATTGTTGAATGTATCTAGCAATGCTCTTACAACTATCATGTGACCTGCTCTAGAGGGCGCCATTAGCGCACTGACACCGTCATGATCACGTGTTGTGACGTCAGCTGCGAAATCGATGAGGAATTGAATAGTGTCGTGACGTTGAATGTATCTATCAATGCTCTTACAACTATCATGTGACCTGCTCTAGAGGGCGCCATTAGCGCACTGACACCGTCATGATCACGTGTTGTGACGTCAGCTGCGAAATCGATGAGGAATTGAATAGTGTCGTGACGTTGAATGTATCTAGCAATGCTCTTACAACTATCATGTGACCTGCTCTAGAGGCCGCCATTAGCGCACTGACACTGTCATGATCACGTGTTGTGACGTCAGCTGTGAAATCGACGAGGAATTGAATAGTGTCGTGACGTTGAATGTATCTAGCAATGCTCTTACAACTATCATGTGACCTGCTCTAGAGGCCGCCATTAGCGCACCGACGCCGTCATGATCACGTGTCGTGATGTCACATGCAACTTGCCCACCACAAGGCAGATCGACCTCCATCATTGCGTTAAGTTAGTGCGCAATAAAATCAGGGGGTTGTGAAATTAGTGCACACATCTGGTAATGGTTTGTAGAATGTTCTGTTCTAACCTTGTCATAGAATATGATGACTTAACGCGCAACCTGGCTTTCGCTTTAGTCCAAATGTATTTGGAATTGATTTTAGTTTCGTTCTTGAAAATGTGATGTTACTTAGAGAACTCTTCTACAGTTTCGAAGCATAGATTGTTATCTCATATTATAGCAAAATTGTGTCAAAATAGATACAAAATATTAGCTCTCACAGTTTCATAATACAATAAATTAGCTAATGTTACCTGGCGAATTGGACAGTGTCGTTCGATGATATATTATCATCAATCTAAAACCAAACCATTTTGTAAATACAGCAAGTGGATGGAATGTATTTTTTATTGTTTGTTGGTTTTTGTTATTATCTTACATGTCAAAAGGAGTGTGTATTTGTTTCATGTGCAATCTTTTTTGACAAAATTTGCATTACTATTTGGGGTCTGTATTGATAATGATATCTAACAAGATCAATCTTCTGGTTTCGTACGTAGTATGGTTTAAAAATGTATGAATACCAATGTCATAGAAGGTTTGGTAGTATGTTAATTAATACAGCCATATATTTAATTGTTCTTAGAAAAATCGGTTATCTACATGTAATTTCAAAAGGATTTGCGAACAGATATTTAATTTAATTTCAAACATTTCAAACATACATTTTAATTTATACATTTTCATTTTATTTATTTTTTAACATGTATTTTTTACATACATTTCAAATGCTCACATATAACGTATCACTGAGCATTTTCCTAGTTTACTTTAAAAATGTCTAACATTTTCTCCGAATTATATTTTTTAAATCATCGCTTACAAGTTTCCGTTACATTTGTATGTGTTTTAATGAAGCTGGGTTGGCTTGTATATGGCTCTATCATGTATCAATACCTATATAATTTTACCTTAAATATATTTTGTAGGTTCAGTAGGTTGTGTTTATATATCAGCTATGCTAAAATGTTAATTTAGCTGCCAATAAACATTGTAATTTAGAAAACCTTAAATATTATGCTTGGATTATTTTTTTCACCTTGTGATCTAATCCAATATTCAATATAAATATTCAATTACAAATTGATATTTCAATTTTTTAACTATCAAAGATTTCGAGTTACAAATTTGTGTTAGTAAAGCTTAAAACATTTATATTTAAAATTTGGTTTAGGTAGATGAAATATTTATAAAACATATATTTTATATTGAGACAAATAGTAGTTCATTTTTCTACTAACTTAGAGAATATTTCAATACTAGAGGGTCCCGTCATGTAAAACATGGCAAATGTGCACCAGTGAGGTATGCGTAAATATAAAACGACAGCAATATTTGTCAGCAGAGTGTGCGTCGTTAATACACTTGACGTCGTTGATGACCCAATCTTAACAGAATACGTTAACATGAGAAACGAAGAAAAGCAATTTGATCATACTTATTATGATGAAACAATTTCATATAAGTTTCCAAATTTACACCAAGTATTCGTACTAAGTAAAAATAAGAAGAAAAACAATGTATGCGCCGTAAAAAATATATTATATATATACATTACGTTGATACCGTGACCTCATGCCCACGACCTTTTCTTCATTTGTGATGCTATTACATGGTATCTACGGTTTCATTATATACGTTCCTCAGATGTAGGGCGGAAGTAAATTTGTTTGATTTTGCGGTGCATAATTTTGGATTGTAATCAAGCTCTATCAAGTACCGTTTCACTGTTAACAAATAACGTTAGGTATATTGAAGTATTCTCTTACAAAATCTCATGTCACCATTACAAATGATTGGTTGATGTCAGAAATACAGTTCTCTGAGCTCACTTCAAGAATATTAAAATGGACTTCAGCCCATCTACCTCTAATTAAGGTATAGATATTCAGTTGACAATGTAAAACTTAAACATTGGTGCTTCATACTTTACCAACAGCAACATGAATTCGTTGTCAATGCATGACTCAATAATACAGACCACTCTACGAAATAAGAAACGACTGAAAATGATTAATCTAACAACATTATTTAAAAACTTCGTCGGTTTAGTTGGTTTGAGGGTTACAGAGCCGTGTTGATTAAATGTAGGAAGAAAATAATACGTTTGATCGTTTGCAAATTGTATCTTGAGGCCAATGTTAAAAATCTATCGGCTTTGTTTGGTTTTCATGGCCCTCTAAAATACACAGGAAATGAAAATTTTTAAAAATTACACTTTGACGTTTCTTAGCGTGAAGAAGTTTTCTATATGTAATGGCTCTTTTGAACGGTTATTATGTGTTATAGTAGATTTTTTACACACTCAAAGGGATAAGGATTACGTTTTAGGTAAGTTATGGTTATTTCTTTACTTTGCAAAGGCAAAAGACGTATTTTTAGACACGATTGGCAATGAAAGACCACCATTTTAAATACAAAATAGTGCCGTTTTCAATATAATGTAAAGATTTGGACAGTTATTCTGTGTTAAAATACATTTCTTATAAACACAAAGGGATAAGGATTGCCATTTAGGTAAGTTTCAGTTATTTATTTATGCACAATGAGCAGAAGATGTATTTTGGACATGATTTGGGCAATGTAACGTCGACCATTTTAAATGCCCTAGAACCTGAGGAACGATTTTACCTACAACCAGTAAACCAGGATGTAATCTGTAAAATCATTAGTAAAATCGAAACAAAAGCCACTGGCACTGATAATATTAATATCACAATCATAAAACTTGTCCTCCCCTACTGTTTGAATGTAATCACAAACATCATTAACTATGCAATAATGTCATCAACGTTTCCTGACCTATGGAAAATTGCAATTGTAATTCCCCTTCCAAAGGTAGCAAACCCTCTTCAAATAACCGATCTGAGACCAGTTAGCATCCTCCCAACATTCTCGAAAATCTTGGAAAAGATAGTGTATCAGCAAACAATAGGATATGTTGAAGAAAATAATATAATTCCTAGAGAACAGTCCGGTTTCAGGACAGGATACAGCTGTACTACATCTTTACTTGATATGTCGGATGAGATTTTGCACAACATGTCAAACAAGGGTATCTGCTTGCTCACCTTACTTGATTATTCGAAAGCCTTTGATACTATTCACCATCGACTACTGCTAGCCAAACTAAGAGCGCTAGGCTTTTCTAATCTTACAAACAAATTCTTCACTAGCTATTTAGAAAACAGACAACAAGTAGTCAAGGTTGAAGCAAATGGATCTGCTTTACAGAGCAAATTACTCACTATTGCTAATGGGGTACCCCAAGGATCCATATTAGGCCCACTTCTTTTTAATTTACATGTGCATGATCTACCTACTGTGGTAGATCATACCAAAGTCTGCCAATATGCAGATGATCTACAATTATTTATCTCATGTAATGATGTCAAAAACATTCTCAAAAGCATAGAGGAGCTCAACAAAGACTTGGCTTCAATTGAGATCTATTCTAAAAAAAATGGCCTACGACTTAACCCTACAAAGTCAATATTGGTACCTTTAGGTAAGCCAAACAGTGTAAAGGCCCTAGATAAAATCGATGACATCAACCAAATGGTGAGATTAGGCCAGGTAGTCATCAAAAAGGTTGATAATGCCAGGAATCTAGGTGTTTGGTTCGATACGGATATGACCTGGAAGGTTCATGTAGATAAGTGCTGCAATAAAGCTTTCGGTGTTATTAGATACCTCAACAGATTTAAGAAATACTTACCTATAAATACTAAGAAACTTCTTGCTGAATCTCTAGTTCTATCGATTTTTGACTTTTGTGATGCAGTATACATGGGAATAAACAAAACCACGTCCCAGCGCATACAAAAAATACAGAATTCATGTGTACGTTTCATATTAAATACACCCTTCAGGGAACAGATCTCTCCTCATCTTTTCAAACTTGGCTGGTTAAACATGGAAAACCGCAGAATACTACATCTTGCAACTTTTATGCATAAATTGATAAATACCAAGTCACCAGCCTATCTTTATGATAAAATTCAACTCTCTAGAGATTTACATAATCACCATACACGACAAAATAATAACCTGGTTTTCAATCATCACAACTCTGTATCCTCCTCTTCTTTTTCTATCAATGGACCGAGGATATGGAATAATTTACCATCAACCTTAAAAGATACCTCGTCCGTATTAATTTTTAAATCTGAATATAAAGCTTTATTGCTGAGAGAACAAGAGAAAAAAATAGTCCTAAAAGAGTTGCCAAAATATAAAAGACCTCTCTGGCCTGTCTTATATATGTCAATTTATTTTTACTTGCTATTCTTGTTATTCATGGCATTGTATTGAATTATCGACTGACTGTTCATCATTATTAACATTATAACAATGTACATGTACTGCCTACAAATAATTAAGATATTTTTATATTTTTTACCTACTATTATTATCCATATTAGGATAATATTATATTACTTGATTCCAGTATCTCAAATTTTCTTATGTTTAGTATTTATTTAATTTTAATTTTATTTTATTTAATCTAAGTCAATTACTGAGTGCTACAAATTGTTATGTATTCATAGATATTATTATTAGGTATAGGTAAAGTAAAGGTTATATGGAAGATCAGGCCCAATGTCTGAATATCGCCTGTTTGTATTGTATTGTACCTATAATTTCAATGCAAATAAAGACACATAATAATAAATAAATACAACATAGAGAGTGTGCGCGCGAAATTGAGAGGATGCGCGCGCAGGCGTTCCTGACACACAGACAGAACTGCGTAACTATAAGTAAGATTCCCACCCCCAAGGACGTCGTTTGCTGATTACTTACATTGCCATCAACAACCGACAGCGCTAGTAGTCAGTATGGCAGCATTTCGCCAACATTACAGATTTTCCCCCATATTTGTTTCAATTTGTAACATTAAAGTTCCACACATAGGTAGTTATGAATTTCGGCAGAGGAATCTCGAGGTATATTAATTAAATAATACGGAGTATTTACGGATTCTCGGAGGTCTCGTCAAGCAGAAACAAATATCAAACTCGAATTGTATTATGAAATGTGGTGAAATTTTTTCTGTAATTGGATTGGCTACACTGAGAGACCAGCTGACTGACCAAAGAAGATGCACGCACGCTGACAGTGACGTAAGTGAAATGTTTATTCTAATATTTTGGATTTTTTACTGAATATATGTGTTCAGTTATTTGAAAAGCAATTCAATATTATCTCTTTGCGTGTGCCCACATAACTTGAAAAGATTTTGACTCGATAATCGAGTTTCCATTGGGTTTCAATATTCTGTCTTTGAGGTTATCAACTGGTGACTTTTTCTTTGCAACTCAACTTTTCTATCCATCTAATTTATTCCACTGTCACTGTGGAACTAAACCACCAAAAAAAAGATAAGATTAAGGAATAAGCCGCTCCCTGACAATCACAAAGCCGACTCTTCTTGCCCGACAACAATATCCCATTTGCTTATCTTTAGTCTAATCAACTCATATAGGTGCAGCAAATGTTTAGCTCAGGCAGGACAAAGACTAGGTATTTAGATTGCTCCGCATTACATTTGGCGAAAGTCTCAAGTGCCCCAACACAATCAATCTTGCATGACAAACTTATACTTGACAATCATGGAAATTAGATCATATGTGGACTTGCAGTGAATCTGGAAGAAATTCAAACACGGACAGAAATCTTTCATGCCTCCTTCATGTTACTCGGCTTGACATGCAAGACGTCATGTAAGATTGACCGTGTATGGGCCTAGAGATGGGTGATACGATACGATATATCGAAATATCGATATTTTGAATCGATACTTTCCTTTCGATATATTGGTGGATCGATATTTTTTGTCGAATATCGAATCAGCTATTTTTAAACATTATTTTCATAGCAAGAGTGGAAGTGTTTTCAGGACTGTATTGTGATGCACCTACATAGGTACCGGAATCCATTTAATTATTGTTAACTTTGAACAATCAACGTCAATAAAGAATCAATCTGACACCCATGTACATATTTCTCAAAAATTTTATATTTATGTGCTTATCCCATTCTATCTTGTTGCACAAAAAATCAGTACATCAGTACCTAGAGTAAGTGCGTGTCATACATTGATATAAGTAGATAAAAGTTATAGTGTCTCGCATCTATTTTCTGGTTTATAGCATTTAATATTTTTCCGTAGGACGGTTTTCAAAATTCTTGGTATCGAATCGAAATATCGATATTTCTTGTGAATATCGATATTATCGTATCGAAGTTTTGGTATCGTATTGTATCGTGTATCGATACTTTTTTTTCGAGTATCGCCCATCTATATATGGGCCACTTTAGGCCCAGTTGGAATGTGACCTGTGTTGTCGTGAAAATATTTAACCTGTCCAAATGGAGACACTTTTGAGACGTTATGAGATATGATGTCACTTCCGGTTTCAAAATGGCGGCTTCCGGTTGGTTTTATAACAAGTCAAATGAGATATCAAAAGTACATACGTAACATAAATATCAAAATAATCAGATCAAATTTGTTGACGAAATGCCAATCGATGAATTTCAAATTTCATGACGTCATTTCCGGTTTCGTTAACATATATTTTAGTCAGTTGCTATTGATAATCCATAAAGTTGACCTTACGAATCGTTTGGCGCTATTTTAGTTCCAATCGGTCCAGCCGTTGACGAGATATGACGTCACTTCCGGTTTCAAAATGGCGGCACAAAAAATTCTTGGGGGAAAGGGCAAATCAGACGCCAAAAGTGCACACGTGGTGAAAATGTGAGATCAATCGGTTCAGCCGTTTATGCTGTGGCCTGTTTACCGGATTCTAGCTCCAGCCTACTGAGATTAATACTGATTACTGATTAAAACCGCCCTAAAACACTGTTTTCACAGCCTTCTAGCTCGCAAATGGCGTAACCTATTGTTCCCAAATTTGGTATATGTTGTAGGGTGGGCCATAGCTCGAAATTAAGATATATCACAACAATGTGAGATTTCCCAATTTTAAGATCCAGTAGGCCGAAAATGCCACTTTGATGCTTACAGTAAAAGTGGGTTTGCTCCAGCCTTTATATAAGAGTGTGCGCGCGCCGTACGACTTGGCTGGCGTGGAGCGACCGCTCCACTAGATATCCCCATAAAAAACACTCCGTGTAAAAATACCAGCCAAGTCTCTTCAACTAAAAAAAATAGAAGAAATCTAAAAATTCAGCACTGAAAAGTAGTGATATCAAAAATGGTTAAGTCAAAACTTTTCAAAAAATACTTGACGTATATCGTGCATTTAAATAGTAGGTAGGTATAGAAGTAGGCCGGAAATTAAATAGTCTCATCTATACATAAAATATATATAATCTCCTAAGAAACGATGTGCCAACTATTTTTTGAAAAGTTTTGACTTGGCCATTTTTTGATATTACTACTTTTCCGTGCTGAATTTTTAGATTTCTCATATTTTTTTTAGTTGAAGAGATGGTATTTTTACACGGAGACTTTTTTTATGGGGATATACTCCTTTTTTCAGTTTATTCTTACAACTTGTAACATAATTGTGTCACCAATTACTATAATTCCTTTAAAAAATACGCCTTTGTGATTTGGTTGATAAGAAGAATTGTGTTTGGTGCTAAATGTAAGCTTAAAATATATTCCATAATGAATTGTAAAAGCTTCGTTCCAATCGGTCCAGCCGTTGTATTGTATTGTATTGTATTGTATTGTATTTTATTATCATCCCGTGGACAAGTACATAATACATGTATGGATCTCGAGTTATTGCATCACTTCCGGTTTTCAAAATGGCGGCTGACATCACTGCCACCGTAAGTTTGTATAAATAAATGTTATGTAATATTATAAGCCTTCTGAATATGTAGTTATTGTTATAAGAGATGATTTTAGTCAGATTTTGAATTTTTATGACGTCATTTCCTGTTTTTGTAATAGTGCATTTCTATTTCGACTATTGATATTTCATATAGATGACCGTCTGAATCGATTGGCGCAAATTTCGTTCCGATCGGTTCAGCCGATTTCGAGATATGACGTCACTTCCGGTTCAAAATGGCGGCATAAAATTAGTTATAGCAAAAGGCACCTCAGACGCCAAAAGTACACATGTGGTAAACATTTCAGATCGATCGGTTAACCTGTTTAGGCTGTGGCCCTGTCAACAGTGTTTCCTGATATTTTCAGAAAGTGATGTAATTTCACTGTTTTCACGGCCTTCTAGCCCACAAATGGCATAACTTATTGAGATTTTTCAATTTTGAGATCCAGTAGACCGAAAATGCAATGTTGCTTACAGTAAAAGTGTTTGGTCTGCTTCTTAGTTTATTAGGCAGTAACGGTATGTTGAGTGACTGTGAGTGTACAGTACGACTTGGCTGGGTGGAGCGACTGCTCCACTAGATTGACCTGTTGTCTACTTTTTATAATTACAACATTTTAACAGTACGTTGTATGAGTGACTATTGACTTGCATTTTTGTGCACCGACATACCTTACAATTTCTGTTTACATTTCTGCTCTCAGACCTGAAGGTTATCCTTATCTTCTCGATATTGATTTTATTGTTGCAGAAAGCAAATGAAGTAATATCGAGATACCTAACTCGTGGATTCCAAGGAAGTTTTTGTAAACACAAAATTGTCATAAACAATCAAAGAATAAAATGTGACCGCAGTTGCATCAATCAGACCAGTAAAAGACTATAGGGTCCTCCTAAACCAGCATAAACAACCGTTCAGGGCAGACAGAACTTTATTTGATACCCCGAGCGCGTGATCTGAAGGCTACAGTGTAGTTGCATAGACAAGATAACGATCATCACACTAACACAGCCGGGTTGAGACTTGCTATTGGTCTGCAGTTACCATAGTAACAACAGATACAGGCATTCCAAAACGAATATGTATCAATGCGGCAAATGTGATTATAGTACAGTTGTAAGGGATCATCTTAAGAATCACTTGAGAACACATTCGAGCGATCGGCCTTACGCATGCGACAATTGCACTTTCAGATATAAGTGCAGTAGTAATCTGGCCAGACACAGGCGAACCCATGGAACAGAGAAGAGGTTTCAATGCAACCAATGTGACTTTAGATCGCACTATAAGAACAGTCTTGAAGATCACATGAGCATCCATTCGGGATATTGGCCGTATTGGCCGTATGCATGTCGAGTTTGCAGTTACAAATGTACCACGAAGAGTTCGCTGACCACACACAAACAAATCCATGCAACAGAGAAGAAGTTTCAATGCAGCCAATGCGACTTTAGATCGCACTATAAGAACAGTCTTGAAGATCACATGAGCATCCATACTCCGGAAAAGAAGTACAAGTGTAGCAAATGTAGCTATAGGTCGGATGCTAAACGTGGCCTCGACGAACATATGAGTAAGCATACGGGAGAGCGGCCATACGCTTGTACTAATTGCTCCTACACGTGTATAAGCAGCAGAGGGCTGATCAGCCACAAGCTACGTCATTCTTTGACGAAGATGTTCCACTGCGACCATTGCGACTATGGCACGAACTTTAAGAACGGTCTAAGAATTCACATGGCCAAGCATTTGGGGGGTCCATTTGCCTGTGACGGTTGCTCGTATAATTGTGCAAATAGCGTTGCACTGGCTGTCCACATGGATATTTATTCCTCGGAGAAGAAACTGAAATGTGCGCAATGTGACTTCAGAACGCGTTGCAAGAGAGGCCTCGATGATCATGTGACGACGCATTCGAGTGACCTTCCTTTTGCTTGTGAACTGTGCTCCTTTAAGAGTGGCTCGTGGAGTCAGTTGTACTATCATGTGAGGAAGCCCCATTAGTTCTTACTAGGAGGCCTGGGGAAGCGAACGGGAATCGCACTGTTCTTCCGCAAATGATTTTTTAAAATTTTGTCTTCCCACTACATAATTTTAAAAAATCAGATAGTAACGACCCATAACAGCATAATAGACTAAGGCCCGGTTGCACCAAGTCCCGATAAAGTTAGCGGCAGGATTTATCGGCTGAAACCATGGCAACAACCAATGAAACACAGCCATCTAGACCGCTAAAGCTCACTTTAGGCTAAAGTGAACTTTATCCTACTTATCGGGACATGGTGCAACCGGGCCTAAATAATGCCGCACACTGGAGTTCATTATGACCTCTGGTACGACCTCAAAGTGTTAAATAAATACGATATTAACACTTTGAGGTCGCACCAGAGGTCATAAAGTACTCCAGTGTGTGGCATTATTTAGTCTTTTAGTCTGTAATGGGTCGACTATCTGATTTTTTAAAATTATTTAGTGGGAAGACAAAATTTAAGAAAATCACTTTAAAGAACAGTGCATTTCCCGTTTGCTTCCCCAGGCCTCTTAATGGGGTAGAGAGTAGTCTATTCACATACTGGACGTGTTGTGTACAAAATAAATCTGAAGAGTTAAGGTGATACAAGCGTTCGGCCGTTTTAGCAAATTGAGAGAGAGAAATTCTTTCATAAGTGGGTGTAATTTTAATAGAATGTTCCCATGATCAGTCTGATTGCATATTAGTAGCACTTTCCAAGAGGAAATTCCAAAACCTCATTTCGAAATCAAAATTGTGTTAGTTCTTTTGGCCTGGCCACCATTGATATTTTAAAGGGCTTATGTCATCTTGAATAAAGCTTTGACTATGTGTTCTTACCATGTATTTAGGCAATATAAGACATACATCATCTAAATTAATTGTACCCTGAATTAATTATTAATTATTTTCTGTTCGAAATTTGAACCTGGCGAGCGTGATTGCCTACGTCACTCTATGCGCAGCGCTGATTGGTTAGCGTGAACACGGGGGGATAGATCACGCCCGCTGATGCCGCTCAACCCTTCTTTCGCACCACTGCCGGTGCACAAAACATCGGACAATTAGTAAACAATCAAAAGTGGAGAATGCAGTGAAAGATTCCGTTAGCTGTACACATTTCGAAACAATTTTTTAAAACTGACAGAATCTGCACAGAAATATTGAAGTTTTATTTACCGTGCTAGCAATGCATTGTGGAGTAATTGTTGAACAATGAAGTGGAATATTATTTCTGTTGATTCAAAAATTATTGCCGTTTGCCGGACTCATCAAGACTGATAGCGAATACATATCATACAAAATCAAAATTTTATATTGTGTGATAGTAAAAAACAGTAACACGACACGGAGCATCAATTGTCTATTGCAGAGATATAATTTAATTCTATACTGCTTAGGTAGAACGGAACAAAAACGAAACTAAAATTTCTTGTCCAATAAAGTCTGGCGATTTGTTGCATATAAATCCTTTGTTTATTGGGTGACTTTTTGAGTGGTGTAAACGAAGAATTGACGAATTATTATTACAGGCTATAACCTTCCAATCCATCTTCTACGAATGTGCAGAGCAATCATAATGGACTCGGAACAAAGTAAGGCGGTGCATTTTATGAAGCGCAACTCCGTGTACGATTCGGAGTACCTACTTTCCTTTGTACAAAATCTTATAATGAGTTGAATTTTTTCCTTGATAGATGGAATTGCTTTTTATTGCTTTTGTTATACACGAAGTAAGGGCCTGAAACGTTTTGGAAAAACTGATATTTAGAAACAAATTATCAAACAAGTTGATTGGGCGTGAGCGACACTATTTGCAAGGAGCTGGTAACACTATCATAATGCAAATGTATTTTGGAAAAGTTTTTGTTTCTATTTAAAACACAAATTCCCGGTATTTACACATGAACTCTCTAGCATCCAACGTCATCTAGAACTTAGTCCAAACAAATAACAATCACTCGATTAACGTTGAATGTCTCAATGAATGAAAACCAATTAAATCAACTTAGTCTATCCATAAATTCAATATTCCCTGGATGACATCTTCTCAGACAATGATAAACGCATACGGACTTTAAACTCTTCTAAAACATTGAAATATTGCAAAAATAAGCTGTAGCAATGGGCTAACGCGTGGTCTGCGGGCAGGTAGTCTGCACAGAGTGACGTATGTATTCATTTCGGTCGAACCGCTCCCGAGCCCAGGAGACAGGATGGCGGGCGGAACAAAACACCGTCCAGTGTTGAGAGAAGGAAGACGGACCGATTAAAGATCACTTGCCACAAGATGACATAGGCCCTTTAAGAGAAGTCATACTTCAATTGAACTGCTATCTTTCTGCCAAAGAAGAAGAATATTTGCGTCTGCCAAGGAAATATTTATAATATTTTGATTTGTTTAGAATACTCTGTTTTATAGAAACGTCTGGACTGGCATACCGGCGTTCCTAATTTGTATAACTTGGCCTTGAAATATGTAATCTTTAGCTGGTTGTTTAAATTGGAAAGGAAATAAATATATTATTATTATTATTATTATTGTATTCAATGATACTTGAAGTGATTTTTACATTTTTGAATTATTTTTATCTGAATTGTACTGGATTAGTATTAATATTATCATAAATGTGCGTGATAAGAATTATAATAAATGTACCCTTTGATCATACTAGAATAGCTATAGTCATTTTGTAATTTCTTTATTTCATGGCAATTTCACGTATAGTTTTCAATTTGATTGGAATCTAAGTAAAGTTGTTAGGTACCGATTAGATAATAAAATTAAAATGTTTAAATTTTCTAATGTTATTTTGATGGAAATGAAAAATAAATTTGTTGAACAAAAAGTATTGATTGATAGAACGATTTGTAATGGCTAGCAAGTGCATTGATCACAATTAAGTGACTTTGTAGGTTGGAGGAAGTGATTAGTGAAGATGGGAGCATAAATGTATTATTAATTTTGAATATTTTCCACCACAGAGCACTAGTTACTTCATTTACCACTGACATTAACTTGATTAACTTCTACCAATATTTCATTTTCTCAGCGCATGGTCAGAGCAGGTAAAAAATAAAATAATAATTTAAGGTAATGTGGTTCATCTAGCGGGAAGAAAGGAACTGTTTGGTTGGCTATTCGCTAAATCAAGCTTCCGCTCTGCACTCTGGTGGTAGAAATGTGTACTTGAGGAAGGGTGTACGCATTCAATTCTCCATAAGGTACCTGTAGAGTTTAGATACCTCTACTTCATACACTATTTAACATAGAACCATAAAAATTGTAATGAGTATAGAAAAGATTATGCTTTTTCGATCTGTCACCTCAGAAATGTATTTTTTGTGTCTAAATAATTATAAAATAACTTTCCGTATGAAGCAAATACGGCTTATACTGTAGCCTGATTGGTCCGTTGGACCATTTCCTGTCCTCTGATTGGCTGATGCATTACATGTTTGAACGATTATTACGCTGCAATTTAACCTCGGAGAAAAATTCTGAGGTGACAGATCGATAAAGCATCATCTTTTCTATACTCGTTACTTTTTTCAGGGTTTTATTTTTAATAGTGTATGAAGTAGAGGTATAAGGTGACCATACGTACCGGTTTTACCGGTACAGTACCGTTTTTAATGCTCTTGTCCCGGTGTCCCGAGAACCTTTGCGAAACGGCTCATTTGTCCCGGTTTTGAAATTGCCGCTTAAAATGTCCCGCCCGGTAGTTCACTCTAACGGCGCTAGATGGAACTTTTGTCTACAGCGGTCACATCTAAGATGCGTAAAAGAAGATGCGCACGGATTTCGATTTCGTTGAAAGTTAAGATGGCGTGTGTTAAGTTGGTTTAGCCGGTTTGTGTTCCTGTCATTCATCTGTCTGTGATATTATTGTTACTTGTTAGAACTTTTACTTATGGCTCCTCGGAGGAAGTGCAAATTTAACGAAGACTTAAAGAAAGAGTTTGTGTTTATGAAAAAGGTAAAAACTGATAATGACCACGAAATAAAGTGCATGGTCTGCGAGACAATACTGTCAATAGCTCACGGCGGTAGGTCGGACATCAATGACCACATAAAAACTCCATCATCCAACCACAAGATCTAGATTTTTTCACGTTAGTTTACCTACTTTCCTGAAAATAACTATACTTTTAAAGTGATTTTAAGCCATAATTGAGTGATGCATTTCAAAAAATTCGCTGCACGGCATTTTTCTGGGGGGCAAGCCCACCAGACCCCCCTTTGTATCACTCAGAAACTTTGTCCCGGTTTGACTCCTCTCGAATATGGTCACCTTATAGAGGTATCCAAACTCTACACGTTCCTTATGAAGAATTGAATGCGTACACCCTTCCTCTAGTACCACATCTCTACCACTAGAGTGCAGAGCTGATCTTAATTGTGCGAATACAGCTATCGGCAACTTTTTGTTTATAAACCTAACCCTTCTAATGAAACATTAGAGAGATTAGAGAACCTACATTATTATTGATTATTGAAAAGAATGTAATGAAATTATTTACTCAGTATTGTATTAGCCTGTATGCATTTAAATACGAAACGTTTGTATGTAGGAGAATGCCAGTTAAACACCTAGAACATTTTGCTGCTCGGTTACCACTTACCGACCAAGGTTAGTGTGCACGTGTTTTCAATATATTCACTATTTATTGCGAGGGGTTAACAACTTTACATTTTAGTATACCTACACCTGATTATATGATTTTTTATTTTTGTAATTAATTTTTTTATATTTATATTTGTTTTTGATTTTGATTTTTTCAAATGACTTTCATTTTTTAACAATTTCAGAGTGATTTCTTTTTTGAAATTTGTGATCTATTTTTCCCTGATTTTTCTTTATTATTATTATTCTATATTTTATTTAATTTTTACACTCTTGACTATTTTCTATTTTTTCTAATTTTAATGTGATTTTTTTTAGGCTTTTTGATTTTTACTGTCTTTTAATGTTTTCAATTTTTTTAAAAGTGAACACTGAATTTTTTAGTCGTTCACCCCTCGGCATTTGCATACCAACAGAGGCAGTCCCGACACGCAGTGCGTGCACCCTTTCAACTAATCACATCCATCTCCTCGGCAGCTCTCAAGGAGTGGGTCGCAGAACACCGCGGATGAGAGAAGTACGCCGCCATCGTAACACATACACAACTCTGTACATTACTGTTACGTCTGTCTCTACCACTCGCCAAACCTTCACTTGCACCACCACATCACACTTGCGCCAAAGAATAATCAATCACCCCCCCCCCCCACCCCCCCCTCAGCCCCATCTCCTGTTCTCCTAAACAAACCCACCTCATACAGCATTTTCATTAAAAGAGCTTTGTTTTTTGTTGTAGAACTAAATAACGATGGAGCTGATAATTCTGCGAGGGATTCGGTTCTGTTGACATCATCACCATCTACAGAGAGAGATGTTGATCCACTTGACATCAACATCAATCAAGACCGAGGATCATGAATTAATGAAACAAGAACCGCAACCAGTTCTGGGAAGACTGCCCGGATGCACCGATTCCCCCCGCCTCTGCCAACAAAGTCTTCAGGTATGTATTTAAGCAAGCAATAAATCATATTTCACACCGCCAAATTTTACATCGCACCACGGTCGCATCAATGCATAATTGTTTTCTCAATATTGATTACTCTGTAGGTAGGCACTTGAGAGGTTGAAAGCCTGGGTTCTATTTTCATGGACTTGACTTAATATTTTTTGTATTATTACAGAGATTTAATGAAGCAATGATGAATCAGCTCGGGGCATATTCCGAGGAAATTGTGGTAAAAACGGGACCAGAAGATACTGAAGATTATGAAAACAAGAACTTAAGCGTGACACGTTGGTGCTTCTTATTGGAATGCATACGTCTCTTGTGTCGGGCAAGGTTAAGTCTGGAGTTATCCTGGTAATTGCCGAAATCACAAGAGTAGAGCAAGTCTCTGGGAGGAACGAGGCTGATGTTAAGTGGATCTGTGTCTTGACTTGGCTCAGTGTGATCATCATTAGAAGACGGCAGAGTGTTGCTTGAATCACATCGTGTGAGGAACATGGAACACTTCTTCGCTCAATCACACTGGCCACATTGATACTTCTTCTTCTTAGAATGATTACGTCTCTTCTCTTGTGTTGATATAGGATGTGTCTGGTAACTGCAGTTATCACAAGAGTACAGCAAGTCTCTGGGGAAACGATGCTGTTGAGCGGATCTGTGTTTTGACTTGGTTCAGTGTGATTATCTTTATCCTCAAAAGTCAATTCACTGTGCTCTTTTGACTTTATTAGGATTTCAAGACTGTTTGCGTACGCACAGTTCTGCAGATTTTCATCATTAATGTGGTCTTCGTTTAGCAAGATGGATACATTTATTTATTCGTTTTCAATGCATCTATGTTATTTTCCATCACATTGTCTTGTACCTAAGTAGATTGTATGTTATCACAATGATGACTGACGAATCATACAAAGTTATAAAAATTCTTCACAAATCACTTCATCTTCTAATTGATTCAGACAGACGTAATAATGCACAGAGTAGTAATCAACAATTGTACTTGAAACTAACTTCAAGATACTGTATAATCTAGGAAGATCACTCTCTGATCTTCCTAGGTATAATCAATAAAACATCGGGATACATCGGAAGAACAACTCTGAGTAAGTCAATTGTAGTATGTTTCCTTTTATTAATCAAAATCCCTGTTCCAAACTATTTGTTCCCTAGGCTGATACTTGAGTTCGAGATAACTATGTCTATTCACGTCATTCCGAAGAACGCCTAAATTATGAGTATTAATTCAATCAACTTATCAATCAATCAATTGTGTTCATCATAAAGTATTAATGTCCACCACACCTAACCTCTTTGCAACAGAGGTGTATACATTTTTAAGTTAGCGTTTCACCTGGTATTTTATATCCGCTTTAGCATTTTTTAACATTTTGCACTTGCTAGTAGTTGTAGTGGGGAAATGTTTTAATGTAGGTGCAATTTGGAAAGTATTTTAAATTCAATTCGGTTGCAGCCGGAAAGTGGATATTGAAAAATTGAAATAGTTAAGAATTAGTTTAAACGTTTTAATTGATATATCTGTAAATTTTTTACGCATTTCAAGAAATGTGGTGCACTTCATTTGGCTCGAAATTATGTACTACGAACAGGAAAATTCAGTTAATAATTATTATATGCTATAAAAATAAATGTCTCGAGAACAATATCATTAATATGTTATTTGCTGAAATGTTCTGGCACATAAATTACCTACTGCTTATTAATTAGTGGCGTAATTTTATTATGTTTCACTTATGTAGATTTTTCTCAAAATTTCAAATAAACAATCTTGTTCATACCATTCATACAATGTGGCTTCCATTTCGAATACATATTTGAATATTTCCCCCGTCTCTAGTATTTAGTTACTTTCATTGACACTGACAGCTACGAGCGCCACTAGTCAATGAATCAAAACCAACAAACAGCTGTTTTCTGTTCTGTCACCTACAGTGTTGTTATTGTACCTAACCTTCCTGACATGCTATTCTTTAGACACAAAGTTATTGAACAACAATTCAATTGATCAGAGCGCATTTATCATCAAGCCTTCATCGACTGCTGATAAATATTCTGAGTACCTACATCAATGTAAGTAGTACCTACTATCTTGCCATTTTACATGATTTCTTGTTATAATCGGCCACTACACTAACAAATGGCTGTGGCCTGAGTTGACAATTATTTCACATTCTCATATTCATAACTCTTTACTTGCATCTCAAAGTTGATTTTTAATTACGAAATAAGAGTAACTGGGGAGTGCTCAGTCATTTCATACTCAGAATCGATTGAACGGATCTAGATGCTAGGAAGCAAATGTCAGTCACAATCAATTGATCAACAATAGTAGGTAGGTAGGTACTTACCTTAAAAGTGGGCTATCACGGTTGAGACCCATTTTTTATTATTCAAAAAACATGATGTCATTAGGCACGCAATCACAGCGGCGAAAACTAGAGCTCTATAGGTTATTCCTAAACGAAGTTACAGCGCAGCGAAGACGGATAGGGGGTGGGAAACGCGTCATTCACACCCAACTCAGCCGTAAAAGCCGGCAAAGGTTGGGTGGGACCTACGTCACAACAACCAGGTTTTTCCAACTTCGCGGGGCTCTAGCGCCTGAACCAAACTTCGCAACGCGTTCGCGATTTCGACATTCATCTTCTGGTTACAATATATACAATATTTTAGACTTGTTGACCATGACAGCCACCTTTAATACCTACTTCTCTACTAGGTAATCTCAGTAGCTAGGTACCTATAGTTCATATATCAGCCATACACAAAGAGCGGTTTCATCTGTCGTCGGTAATATTGAAACCATCACAAAACTGCCATGCAGTTTTCGTTTGTTGTTGATGTTGCGTCTCGTTGAACAGACTCAGTTTGGTACTCTTATAATGGCCGTTCAACATTTGATAATGTTTGGTAACGCTTCAAGTTTCAATTTAAAGTCTTCCCTACGTATATTTTAATTTTTCATGTTTCTTATAATTTCAATTGCAGACAGACATTGGATTATTTTAATCAATTACCTATAATTGATGAATTATATCCAAGTTATATTTCTGAAAATTTGAGAAACATGTCACAGACATGAAACATGTTTCAGAATTTTGCGATTCGGGTCATAAAATTTACTACAAATGCATGAAAATGAACCAGTTATGGATCATCATCTATAAATAATCTATCATCTATCATAGACTATGCATCATCATCTGCAATTTTTTTAGATTTTGATCGCGGCGTAGAAGATAGACAAACGTTATTTAGCGAAAAAGTTGTATGTAGAGAATGAATTTCTCTTTGTGCATTGTAAAAACACTTTTTTAAAAATGTTGATATTCCAAAAGTTATGAGTGTAGGTACATTCTAATTTCAGCATTACTGTTATTGAAATTCCGTTACCTTGGCCTTGCGAGCATTGCTACGGAACTCATGGTCATTCTCGTTTTTCTGGGGGCTCAAACTGGCAACCTATCAATCTGAAAATGTCATGAGGTTTTGAAAATGTGTTATTGTGTAGGAAATTAGTTGAAAATTGAAACTAAAATCATTTGACGAATCAACTTAAAATTTTACTTCATCAGGACCAAACAGGGGGTCAATTCTTGAGATTCACGTTTTGAAACCATGTCATGGTTTCATTGTTTAAAATGTAAACAAGTTGAAGGCTAGCCAATAGCTTTGTCAACTGTTTCCAGTTTCAATGCAAACGTAAAACAGTTTGAAAACGTGAATCTCGAGAATTGGCCTCCTGTACTGAGTTTTTTACAATTGTCAAATTAAATTAATTATATTTATAAATAATTTATTATGTAATAAATTATCAAATAAATGTGTTAAATTTATTCAAAGAAATTAAAGAATAATCTTTCACCATTCGTTCGACGCGTGGTGTTCTAATTTCAAAGTTTATTACAGAGCAGCAACTTTCACACGAATAATAATTCACATGAAGTACGAAGTCTCGCATATCAACACATAAACACATTTTCCTAGCGAGCTTAACGAGCATCACATCTGATGACACTTCCTCTTGTGTTTTGATTGTTTATTCTGTTTTTGTCTGCATTACCCAGCTCAAACCATTCATCTAGAATCAATCTAAAATTTTGTTTATTTATGTAATAAGAGCAATCACATGTATTTAAATTTTGAATATATTCTGTGATAGCTAAAATAAAATTTCCAAATCGAAATGATGACCGATGATTTTAAAATTTTACATGGTCTTTGGGACCAACATTTTCGTAGTTTTGGAATTCATACAAAATGTCTTAAGACGGCTGAGTAGTGAGTTTGACCTTGAAGAGTTTTTTAATCGATTTTTATCAATATCTTTTTCCAGTGTAATTGTTAACAAAAACGAACTATGTACGATGAATTCAGAACAGTTCAATGAAAATAATTTCATAGTTTGGAATAAGTTATTAGTTTTATTTTGTCCAACACGTGTTTAGAACCCGAAAATTACTAAACTAGGAAAACGCTCTGTGAAACGCGTTGATGAGCGAGCACGGATACACGCAACACCTCGAACCGAAATTATGTCTATCGAATGTCATTAAAAGCCAACAATTCTTTAGTTTCGTCACAGACTTGTATAAAAATCACCAAAATCTCCAAAAATATTGGTGCCAATCCTTGCTAAGTTTTAAGTTGATCGATTAAACCTTTATGATTGAACGGTTCCTTGTTAATTTTCAAAAATCACAGGATCTCGTTCAAAAAATATACCTGGGACCACCCATATGATATGATATGTAGTGTGTGTACACAATATCAGATCAATCTGTTGAACGGTCATTATTAGTTTCATATGTTTAAAACTTTCTGCTCTAACTACCTACCTTGCCTTGAACTGTAGATTCGAAGTCGCCGTGAATTTGACAGCCAACACGCAAAATGTCCCTAAAATACAAAAACTTTTGAAAATAACGACAGATTAGAGTGAAAATTGGCAAAAATACCATAAATGTTGGTACCAATGACCATGCGAAGTTTTTATTTGGTCGGTCAATCGGTTCCAGTTTAAATTTCAAAAATCACAGGAAAAATGGTTTCAAATTTGAACCAATTGGAGGATTTGGCTGAAATTTTTTTTGATTGGGTACAATGTTGGTTGCAATGACTTTGCTAAATTTCAAATTGATCGAACCAACCAATCGAAAGATAATTTTTATAAAATTTGAACCAATCACAGGATCTCGTTCAGAAAAGATCCCAGGGATCGCATAGATTACGTTAGTATGTGTACAAAATTTCAGATTGATTGGTTGTGCGGTTTGACCTGGGCAGTGCAGGCAAAAAAAAAAAAAAAAAACACACAGAGAAAGTGCCATAAGAGTACCGTGGTGACGCTCGCTACGCTCGCTCAATAATGTTCGTTACATTGCGTTTGTTATTTGGCAGATAATTTCCATATTTCAAATAACCTCAAATGCATCGAAACGGCTCTAAAACGACTGCCATTTGCGCTTTTGAAACAACATTTTCAGAAATTGTGCATCAGGTGTTTCATTATGACAAGTTAAAAATTTACTTAAATCTGATTGTGAAAAAAAGTAACAGAGGTTTTGTGTTTTTTGCTTTTTCTGGTAATGCCTATATACAGGTCTCATTTTTCTTCGATCGATCTAAAATTTGGCACACGTGTATGTATCTCTGGTAGAGATGAAAAGTTACCGGTAACATTGAAATCGGAAATATTGAATTTTCTGCACAGTTTTAACTACATGACATAAGGAAATTAATGAAGGCGAATTACATGTATTGTGTGTTTATTGATTGAAGATACGTAGGTATACATCTCAATTTTCAATAGCAATATTATTTGAGCGAGCATAGCGAGCGAATCCATTCTATACTTTTGGACACTTTCTCTTTTTCTGTGTTTGCTTGTTTGGCCCGACGCCACAGGTCACTTTTTTCCTGATCGGGCTGAAATTTTGCATACATATACCGTGTATAGTTGCTGAGAGCTGACCTCTGATAGGTTCAAAAATGAAAACATTTAAATAGAATGCTAGAATAGATGTTATATGTACACTTGGCCAAACAAAACTTGAACGTTCAATAAATCTGATAGGCTGATAAATGTAAGATCGCACCATCAGAAGTAAGTCTAAGCGATCTCATTGTCTCACTCTAGAAGGTGACCTCACATTTCATTGATAATAACAAGCTTTGATTGGTTATTATGGGACATGACCAGTAGTCATTCAAATTTGGTCAACGTTCAAGTTACAAGTTTGGCCGAGTGTACCTTCATTTAATTTCCAGAGCAACTTAGCAACATAACAAACATGACTTATTTATTTAAAATTGCATTGTTCCAGACAATGGAGGACGCAACTCAGCTGCAACCCATGAGTCACCGCCATCTTGTTGTTGTTAAATCAGAACCACAAGAATCTGAAGACACAGCGAACATAATCGACCAACATGAAGTTAATACAGAAACATCCGACCAGCCTTTAAAAGACTTCTTAATTCAACCTAAAATAGATATCAGTGACGATAGAGAACTCTTCCATTTACAAACTGAATCCGAGAAAAATCCTGCATTCGACTGTAGTCATATCGGGGAAGGAAGTGGAAATGAAGAGCATTACGCCATTCAACCATTTCAAGAAGACGCGATAGAGTTCAAGCCACAGACGATTGGAGAAACAGGCTTCTTCCACATTCAAATCAAATCTGAATTTGACCTTGAATTACCTAGCGAGGAGAACGATCCCGGACAGGATCCACTTAACAACAGCCTCGTTCCTCCCGGGGACTTTCTCTACTCTTGTGTTCTCTGCAGTTACCGAAGTGACTCTAAATACCACTTTGCCAGTCACAAGTTGAGTCATTCTTTGGAGAAGAAACAGGTTGCCCAATCTCTCACAAGCATCATTATACCGTCGTCTAGTAGCAAGGATAAAGATTATCCCACTGGACCAAGTCAAAACACAGATCCATTCGTTCCTCGTAGAGGTTTGATCTTCTCATGCAAGAACTGCAGTTACCAGAGTGCCTCTAGACAGGACATAGACAGTCATAAGAGTCTTCATTATGCAGAGAGGCAATTCCATTGTTGTCACTGTAGTTTTGGAACCAACTTCAAAGCTAGTCTTGTATATCATCTTCGCATACATTCTGGCGAGCGTCCATACGCATGTGACAAGTGTACATTCGCGGGTGCCACCAACAGTTGTCTGACCAAGCACAAGTTGCGTCATATCTCCGAGAAGAGACACAAATGTGGTGAGTGTGATTTCAGCACGCATTCTAAGCAAAGTCTTGTAAACCATTTGAGAACACATTCGGGCGAGCGGCCTTATGCGTGTGACCTTTGCTCGTACCAGAGTATTTCCAGTGCTTTACTTTCGAGTCATATTAGACGAAATCATACTGCAAAGAGTAATAAGAAAACTTGGGAGCACAGATGCAACCGGTGTTATTTTGGAACGAACGTATTGGATTACCTGACAATCCATAATATGGTAATGCATAGTGAAGAGCGGCCACACGCATGTACTCTTTGCTCCCACAAATTTATAACCAGAAATGCACTGACCATGCATCAAAAGCTTCATAAATCTGAGAAGAAGTATAAATGTAATCAATGTGACTTTTGCTCTGATGAAAAGCAAATTTTCGACGACCATATGGGAACACATGCTGGAGAGCGGCCATTTGCTTGTGAGTTCTGTTCGTATATATGTGCAACCAGTAGGTCATTGTCAGGTCATATGAGATGCCATACTGCAGAGAAGAAGCGCGCATGCGCCAATGTGACTATAAAACCCACTTCAAACGGATCGTCGACAACAATATGAAATAGCAATCGGGAGAGCGGCCATATGCGTGTGATATTTGCCATAGTTAAGCGTCGGTACAAAAGCAACGTGTTCGTATGTACTCAAGATAAAAATGCACATCGTCAATAGAATTAACTTTTTGACTATTCTACGATTTTATTTGTTATCCTGAATTATTCGTAACAGAATCTCTTGATACTCAAAAAGATTTAAATTGTAGTGTTTCGACTTCCGGTTAAACTTAAAAAAGTGAATCGTAGCTCTAAATAGGAAGTTGGTAACCATTCTTTGAACTGGTTAATTTGTATTTTTTCCGTATGAACATAATATGAATCTTGTATTGAATTATTGTTTACTTACTGGTCATTTCGTCAGTCTTGAATCAGAAACAATTGTCTCAATAAAATCACATTATTAATTATATTTTTGGTAACGTTTATTGGGTAATGAAATCGTTAATTGTATGTTTTTTAAACCGATCACATAAAATGACAACTTTCTTCTCACGGTGACAGGTTTTTCATCAATGTGATTCAATGTTGAGGATGTAGTTCTCATTTAATGTGATCGCACCCCAGCATACTATTCAGGATCAAGTTTTAAATCATAGTTCATGTCTGAACCTGAAATTTCACTAACAACGATACATTCTAATAAATTTCGCAGTCAGAATAATTCTACTTGGGGTTTGATAAAGATAATAAAGTTGAATAAATATCTGGATAATAATATTTTAGTTATGTTTAAGGCAAAGAAATTATATGTACGTAGTTTTGTGGTAGGTTTAAATATAAGAATCGTTTTATAAGGTTGGTACTGTTTTCCAAAAAAAATATTAAATAACTGATATATGATTTAATGATACTGAAAGCCAATACTATTTATTTGGAAGAAATATATCTACCGTTGATGACTAATGGGAGGGGGGGATATAACCAAGCTAAAATTCTATTAATTTCAGTGATTTGTTTATTGCAAAATGAAGGATGTATACCTCTATGGCGGAGGTGCCCATTAAGTAGGACGTACTACACTAATTGCCCACAGATATATATATATATATATATATATATATATATATATATATATATATTTTTACGATTTTGTTTAGAAATTGATGTTTTGATAGGACCCTGATTTAGATTTTTATGTTATCTTGATAACCAAAATTTTAGGTAAAAGATCGACGATTTATTTGACGAATAGGATCTCTTTTAAACTAATTTGTACACATAAAAAATATTACAAAAATCCCTTCATCAGAACATTCCTCAGGAATTGACACCAAACATACATTTGATCCAAACAAAAAATTCAAGCCATTTGTAACATGACTCTTTGGTACAAGAATAAGTCAGATTTTTTTACAATATGGAAACAAGAAAATTAAAATGGAGCAAAACTACACTTTAGAAGACTACTTGATTGAACAAAAGCCAAAATCCATTGGAGAAACAGGTTTCTTCCATATTCAAATGCAACCTGAAGTTGATGCCGGCAAGGTTAAAGTTCATCACACTCAACCAAGTCAAGACACAGATCCACTAAGCAACAGCCTCGATCCTCCCAGAGGCGTGCTCTACTCTTGTGAACTCTGCAGTTACCAGGGCAAATACAAACGCAACCTTGCTCAGCACATGATACGTAGGTATGCATTTCGCGAAGCGTCAATGTGGCCAGTGTGATTATAGTACAGATTGCCTGATGAATCTGAACAATCATCTGCAAACACATTTTCAAGAGCTGCCGTATGCTTGCAACAATTGCCCTTTTAGAAGTAGCTTTATTAACAACTTGACCAGGCACATGTTAACACACTCATATTTGCTGTTCAGATGTGGCCATTGTGGCTTTAGATGTACCCAGTGAACACAGGTCGTCCCAGGGACAGACTATTTTTAGGATATCCTAGCCTAAAGTAGGACATCCTACTAGGATGTCCTGGGTACCTCCCTGGGATATCCTAATAAAGGAAGAAGATCCTTTTTAAGAACATTCTTCCTAAATTAGGCAATTGCCTTTTTTAGGAAGAATTGTCCTAAAAATGGCTGCTACTGAAATCCTATTTTAGGACAATTCTTCCTAAATTAGGCAATTGCCTTTTTTAGGAAGAATTGTCCTAAAAATGGCTGCTATTGAAATATTTTTAAAAGTTTCTACAACTGTCAACAGAGTACTCTGCCCTTCGATTTCACAATATAGATTTTTAATTTCAGCATATCTCTTTATCGTTTGTTTTTAAGTAAGTTATATTATTTCCAAAATCTCCCAAGTATTATAAGATATTATAACAAAAAGAGACATGTCCTATTGGATGTTAGGAAAAATGTGTATTTCTTTTATTTTGTACTGGAACCTAAGTTGTCACCTTGGAGTCGGAGCCATATTTTTTGGATGCAAACATTGATTACTGAATTCATGGATTCCAAAATGGCGACATCCAGTATGTTTCGTCTCTGTGCAGTGCATCTGGTTATTTGAATTTTGACTACAATAACTCATTTTTCCGTATCTCGCAAGTATTTATCTAACATAGTGAATGTTTCTCTATAAAGTGTGTGTATTTCTGTGCATAGTGTATATTATCTAAACGAACTACTAGTGTTTAGATTCTATTCGATTGGACAAGAGGTGTGAAGGTAGCACCATCTACCGAACATAATTCTTAGAATATAAGCCATGGCTACCAACTTCGAGGAAATGGAATTCCAAGAGGTTCGCAGCAAGCGCCGCCACTCGGTGAGTTCGAGCAACAGTGAGACGGAGGAAGATCCGAAGAAGCAAGGCCGCCCGCGCATGCGCGTGGAATCTCCCCCCACCCCAATGCCGCTTGCGAACCAGTTCCAAGCGCTCGCACCGGGGGTTGAGAAGGGGACAGAGTGTGAGAACAACATCGAAGACGCGGAAGAATCTCCGCCAGCACAACAAAACTCGACTGTTCAGAAGAAAACGAGAGTCCCCCCAATAATCATCAGCAGCTTCCCGGGTGACCACAGGGAACTGTGTACGGCGATTGCTGAGCACACGAAGAGTGATTTCACGATCCGCGAGAAATTTGACTCGGTCAGACTTCAACTCGTGACAGCCGCAGACCACCGCGCAGTGACGTCATTTTTCAATGCAAACGTAAATTACAAATACCATTCGTTTGCAATAGAAGAACCCATCCGCAACCAGCGATTTGTACTTAGAGGGCTGCCCAGGACAACTCCTCTAGAGTACATCGAGGACGAGCTAACCCGAATAGGTTACAGCGTGAAGAGTGTCACCCAGCTGGCAACGTCGCGCGGAGAAAAGAAGGTTTTCCCCCTCTTCCGTGTAGTTCTCAACTCTCCACCAGGGGCGAAAGATCTCGCTGAACTGAAGACCCTGTGCCACTGTCGCGTCACAACAGAGGCCCCTCGCGCGAAGACCGGGCACCAACAGTGTTATAAATGCCAACGCCTGGGGCATGTAGCTGCCTTCTGCAGACACGCCCCACGATGTGTGAAGTGTGGAGAGGCCCACACTTCTCGAGAATGCCAGCGTCCCCGAGAACAGTCAGCTTCCTGTGCGAACTGCAAACTCCAACATCCAGCCAGCTATCGCGGCTGCGAGCTGTTCAAGAGAGCGCAGCGGACCCAGGAGCAGCCGGCCGCGCGCCCACGCCAGCAGACGCAGCAAGGTCAGCGTCAAACCCCACGCATCAGATTAGAAATGCCCATCCCCCCTCAAATCACAACTAAAACTAGCCGTAGCTTTGCTGATGCTTTTACAAACAAACCACTTCCGACAACCAATGCCTTACCAAATTCCATCCCGCAGCAGGTAGATTCCAATGCCATCCCGCAGCTGACAGAATTCAATGCCATTCCGCAGCAAACAGATGCTGATGAATCGTGGAAAGATGTCATCAAGAGAATATGCGAGGCAATCCTGAATTCGGAAGTTTCCCCCGAGATCAGGACGCTGATTACCCTCATCCCCGCGCTCATATCGCCTGCGCCGCAAACCAACCGATCCCAGCTGATAGCTTCTGCTGCCCTCGCGCTCATCTCAGGAATTTAATATGGCTGCACAACCAGACACATTGTACTCCTCGAGGTTTTTCACCTGGAACACAAATGGTCTCGCCACTGACCGCAGAATAGAACTATCAGACTACATGCAGAGTAGAGACCTTCTCATAGGTCTTCTCCAAGAAACACATCTTCGCCCGACTCATTCTTTCAAACAGTCCGGACACAACATCTACCGGACAGACAGTACTCGACAATCAATCAGAGCTCGAGGAGGCACGGCTATTATTGTCAACTCTTCCATCAAACACCACGAGATTGACCTCCCGCCGCTACTCTCCATTGAAGCTACTGGAGTTGAAGTTCAGACCCCAACAGGACCACTACGCTTGATCTCGGCCTACATCCCGCCTAGAATGAAACTCGACACAGATGAGATCGCTTCCTTGCTGGACTCTCCACTGCCGACAATCATTGCAGGAGACCTCAACGCGAAGAACAAGGCGTGGAACTCAGCAGTCAACAACTTGAAAGGCACGCAACTTCTAAGACACTCCAGACTTCTAGATTACAATGTAGCCGGCCCGACTGAAGCAACGCACTACATTGGTAACCGTCAGCGCGCCGACGTCCTCGACATCGCGGTCTACAACAATCTAAAGCAATCCATCTCTCTAACCACAGATATTTCTCTCTCTTCAGACCACAATCCAGTGGTAATTGAAGTGGGTGACAGGCTGATGACAAGAGAGACGCTCACCAAGTACTGCTTCGAGCGCGCTGATTGGAAGAGCTTCCAAGAACATCTCCACCAATCAGTTAGCAAAACTCCAATAACATCTGCTGAATCCCTAGACGAGAGCGCATCTCAACTTACTTCAGCCATTCAGGAGGCGGTAGACCTGTTTGTCCCCAAGCAGACAAAGAAGAACCAATCCATCTTCGACCTACCAGACGGATTGAAGAAATCGGTACAAATTAAAAACGTTGCCAGGAGAAGATGGCAAAAAGTCAGAACTCCGGATCTCAAAGAGCATTACGACGATCTTGTGAAGAAACTGCGTACAGAGCTCACGGCACATCGTAAGAAGATATGGAACGATGCAGTGGGGAAGCTACAAGTCGCTGATCGCTCAATCTGGACAATGTCACGCCGACTACAGAAGAAACCGGTTCCAAATCCACCGATACAAGGTCCACACCATCTGGCCTGTAGCCCCGAGGACAAAGTTGAAGTGTTGGCAGCCTGTCTCGAGGAAACATTCACTCCCAACGCAAGCACCGCTGACACAGCAGCACTTGAACAGGAGCTCCGTGACTTCACCGCAGAACATCAGCAAATAGCAGCAAGTGAACCAGACCGTGATCAAGAGGATCCCTGCTCGATAACCGAACTAATCCACCATGCCAAGAGTATGAAGCTGAGAAAGGCCCCTGGAGATGACTGTATCAACACCATCACGATCAATAACCTCCCACCATCAACCGCCCAGAGGATAGTTGACATTTTCAATGCATCAATGCGCCTCCGACATTTTCCGGCTATTTGGAAAAAGGCTCGAGTAGTTGTTTTCCAAAAACCCGGAAAATCACCGAGAGATCCACGCAACTATCGACCGATCAGTTTGCTGAGCAACATTGCCAAACTTCTGGAACGTGTCCTTCAGCGTCGTCTCATGGCGCATATCTCGGAGATCGCAGTGCTCCCTCCAGAACAGTTTGGATTCAGACCAAAGCACAGCACCACACAGCAGCTCCTGAGAGTGACGAACATCATCACTCAAGGATCCAACAACAAGAAGCAGACAGGCATCGTCTTCTTAGACGTTGCCAAAGCGTTTGACCGCGTGTGGCACGAAGGACTTATTCTCAAGCTTTACCGGCTCCAAGCTCCGCCCTACTTGATAGAAACCATAAGATCATTTCTGACTGACAGAACTTTCTATGTAACCTACTTAGGAGTGAACTCATCTGTCAAGAAGATTTCTGCTGGGGTGCCTCAAGGTTCTACGCTCTCACCGGACCTATTTAACATCTACACGTATGACATCCCAGCTGACTTGCCTGAAACCAAGTTAGGCCTGTATGCAGACGACTTGGCTGTTATTGCCCAGTCCAAGAACACGAAGCTGCTCGGCACATATCTTCAGCCATCCCTTAACCGCATAATGGCATGGTATGCGCTGTGGAGAATCGCCATCAACGCCGACAAGACCAAGGCAACCCTCTTCACGAAGAATAATGGTCTGATTCCCCCCGTCATCACAATTAACGGCCAGCAGATAGGCTGGGAACCCTCGAGCGTGTACCTCGGGGTGACCCTCGACTTCCGCCTGAACTTCAGCCAGCATGTGGACACCATCTGCTCCAGAGCAATTGGAAAGCTGGCAGCATTAACACCGCTGTTCAGGAACCCTGACATGAGCCTCAAAAACAAGCTCTTGCTCTACACAGCGATTATCAGGCCAACATTGACTTATGCATCTCCGGTCTGGAGCTGGTGCTCGGAGGCTGTGAAGAAGCGAGTGCAGATCGTCCAGAACAAAGCACTACGACGAATCACTTCGGCGAGATGGTTCATCAGAAACGCCGACATCCATCGAGATCTTCAAGTCCCCACCATCGAGGACTTCTTCATGCAGCAGGCAGAGCAGCTCTACGAGTCCCTGGACGAGGCGCCCAACCAGCTCATCAGGGATCAACTACTCTACACTGTCAGCCCATGGGACCGCTACAAGCGTCCCATGTCATTGTTCATGGAGTAATCCGTGAGACTCCACCCAGCGTCAGCAGACGACGCATCTGAAGAACCCCTACCCGAGCAGCAATATTCTAGAAGGCTGGGTTATAAACGTATTTTATACATGGTACCAGACAACCCGTTAGAATATTCATTGTTCTAACACGATAGACAGGAAGCGAGCGGGATTACTGAATTAATGAATATGAATAATGCGAATCGTGCGAATTGGTGTCTGTGCAAATAGAACCTGTCTATTAACTAGGAAAACGCTCTGTGAAACGCGTTGATGAGCGAGCACGGATACACGCAACACCTCGAACCGAAATTATGTCTATCGAATGTCATTAAAAGCCAACAATTCTTTAGTTTCGTCACAGACTTGTATAAAAATCACCAAAATCTCCAAAAATATTGGTGCCAATCCTTGCTAAGTTTTAAGTTGATCGATTAAACCTTTATGATTGAACGGTTCCTTGTTAATTTTCGAAAATCACAGGATCTCGTTCAAAAAATATACCTGGGACCACTCATATGATATGATATTAGTGTGTACACAATATCAGATCAATCTGTTGAACGGTCATTATTAGTTTCATATCGTTTAAAACTTTCTGCTCTAACTACCTTGCCTTGAACTGTAGATTCGAAGTCGCCGTGAATTTGACAGCCAACACGCAAAATGTCCCTAAAATGACAAAACTTTTGAAAATAACGACAGATTAGAGTGAAAATTGGCAAAAATACCATAAATGTTGGTACCAATGACCATGCGAAGTTTTTATTTGGTCGGTCAATCGGTTCCAGTTTAAATTTCAAAAATCACAGGAAAAATGGTTTCAAATTTGAACCAATGGGAGGATTTTGCTGAAATTTTTTATGATTGGGTAAAATGTTGGTTGCAATGACTTTGCTAAATTTCAAATTGATCGAACCAACCAATCGAAAGATAATTTTTATAAAATTTGAACCAATCACAGGATCTCGTTCAGAAAAGATCCCAGGGATCGCATAGGTTACGTTAGTATGTGTACAAAATTTCAGATCGATTGGTTGTGCGGTTTGACCTGGGCAGTGCAGGCAAAAAAAAAAAAAAAAAAAAAAAAAAAAAAAAACACACAGAGAAAGTGCCATAAGAGTACCGTGGTGACGCTCGCTACGCTCGCTCAAATATGGCAATTGCATCCCAATAGGGGAAAATTATCTTCCATAGGAAATGCCATTCTATTATAATAATAATGAAAAATTATATATTAAATTTGTCATTTTCATCCTAATTCCCAGTGAACACTAGGACGTACCTGGGACGTCCCCAGGACAGACTACTTACTTAGGTAGGATATCCCCAGTCCGTCCTAAACTCGGCCTAAAATGATCCCCAGAGTGTCCCCAGAGTGTCCTAATTACACAAGTTATTCGGTCCCAGGTACCTCCTAAATTAGGCGGACCTTCCTAAAAAAGGACGACACTGCCTAATTTAGGATATCCATTGTCCTAGTTTAGGACGTCATTTCCTAATTTAGGTCGATACTTTTCCTAAATTAAGATGAAACTGCCTAATTTAAGATATACATTGTCCTACTTTAGGACGTCATTTTCTTATTTAGGTAGATGCTTTTCCTAAATTAGGATGAAAATGACAAATTTAATATATAATTTTTCATTATTATTATAATAGAATGGCATTTCCTATGGAAGATAATTTTCCTCTATTGGGATGCAATTGCCATATTTAATAGACAGGTTCTATTTGCACAGACACCAATTCGCACGATTCGCATTATTCATATTCATTAATTCAGTAATCAATGTTTGCATCCAAAAAATATGGCTCCGACTCCAAGGTGACAACTTAGGTTCCAGTACAAAATAAAAGAAATACACATTTTTCCTAACATCCAATAGGACATGTCTCTTTTTGTTATAATATCTTATAATACTTGGGAGATTTTGGAAATAATATAACTTACTTAAAAACAAACGATAAAGAGATATGCTGAAATTAAAAATCTATATTGTGAAATCGAAGGGCAGAGTACTCTGTTGACAGTTGTAGAAACTTTTAAAAATATTTCAATAGCAGCCATTTTTAGGACAATTCTTCCTAAAAAAGGCAATTGCCTAATTTAGGAAGAATTGTCCTAAAATAGGATTTCAGTAGCAGCCATTTTTAGGACAATTCTTCCTAAAAAAGGCAATTGCCTAATTTAGGAAGAATGTTCCTAAAAAAGGATTTCTTCCTTTATTAGGATATCCCAGGGAGGTACCCAGGACATCCTAGTAGGATGTCCTACTTTAGGCTAGGATATCCTAAAAATAGTCTGTCCCTGGGACGACCTATGTTCACTGGGTTTAGGAAAAGCATCTACCTAAATAAGAAAATGACGTCCTAAAGTAGGACAATGTATATCTTAAATTAGGCAGTTTCATCTTAATTTAGGAAAAGTATCGACCTAAATTAGGAAATGACGTCCTAAACTAGGACAATGGATATCCTAAATTAGGCAGTGTCGTCCTTTTTTAGGAAGGTCCGCCTAATTTAGGAGGTACCTGGGACCGAATAACTTAAGTGTAATTAGGACACTCTGGGGACACTCTGGGGATCATTTTAGGCCGAGTTTAGGACGGACTGGGGATATCCTACCTAAGTAAGTAGTCTGTCCTGGGGACGTCCCAGGTACGTCCTAGTGTTCACTGGGTAGTGCCATGCGAAACCTCGAATTCCATATTATGCGATCGCCTTTGGGATGCAATGGTTGTGGCAAGATAAACCATGTAATCCACCTGAAAGCACATTCTGAAGAGTGGCCATATGTATGTGACGTTTGTCCGTTCCAGACTGCAAGCAGTGATGCATTGACTCGTCACAAGAAGCGTCATACGTCGAAGTTCAAGTTGAAATGCAGCCGATGTGTCTTTCAAACTTGGGATCATCAAGAACTGGCCAATCATGTGGGAATGCATGTGGAGAAGAACCCGTATGCGTGTGACATGTGCTCGTATGTAGGTGGCGCTAGTAGCATCCTGCGACAACACAAGAGAAAGTATCATTCCTAGTGTAAGTACTATCCTATCAGGTATTCATCACTTTACACGTAGTTTAATTTATATCTAAATCTAAACAGGAGTCGCACATGTTCATATAATAATCTATATTTTGCTGACTCTTTGTGGTTTCTAATAATAATTGTTAATATGCTGGGAACAAGTTCGGTGATAATTACAATACATTAAATAATTTACCTACAAATTGTTAATTACATAATTATAATAATTACATCACAGAATAAAATATTACATATAATTTGTATGCCATTTACGAAGCTTTTGTCTAGAATATTGTATCGTCTACAAGTCAATTTAAAAGCAGAATAAATTTAAATGATTCGACATTCTCGACATGTCGAGAAGATCTGCGCTTTCTTTTATCAGAGCAAGAAAATAAAATAACATTTGTTCACCAAGTATTGCCACATTGCCTCAGCTGTCATTGAATAGTATCTAGCAACAATATACAAATTTACTTCAAATTGCTTGTACCTACTTATTCATGTATTTCCATTAATTTCTATTTGTTTTTGTATTGTTTTCCTTTGTATTTTTATATCACTTAATTTACACTTTTTACATTTAAATTCATTTGTTCTTGCTAAGAGAAGCAAGTTTAATAAATATTTTAAAGATATTTTAAATTTTATTATTGTTATTTGATACAATTAAATAGTACCTACTTGTTGTAATTATTAATTAAGTATCAACCTAACATTAATGTTAAGTTGGTGTTCAAATAACTTCAAACTGATTGCTTTAAAAATATTGAAAATATCCAATAATTATTGAGTGATTGTCTCTTCGCTCATGGCAAGGACATCTGTATTTTTGTTTGTCTGTCCGTGCCGTTATGCAGGATGTTGCCCTGATTTTTTGATCGAGCTAAAATTTTGCGAACAATAATAATAGTAACTAAGGAAAAACTGAGGGGTTTGCAGACCTTAATTTTTTTGATGTCCCAAGTTAGAAAATTAATAATTTAAAGATGGTCATGATCGAATTGTAGCCATAAGTATATAATTAATTTAATATGTGAAAGTAGGTACCTAACAAAATAAGATGTCAATTTTTTCATGGCTCAAAAATATCAAAGTTACATTCCTAAATCAATTTTAAATATTTCCCACTTGAAATTAGTTACTTCCGTTGTCACTGACAGCAAAGAGCGCCACAAGTCAAGGACCAACAATTTAACAAACAAAAACAGCTGTCTCTGTCTGTGTTTTACCTAACCTTCATGACATATTTTTTCATTGCGAGCTTAATAGATACCAATATATTAAATAAATTAACTAAATTAGATACTCAGTTCAGTATTATCTCTGATCATACGTTTTTCAACAAACTAGTTGCCAACATCTTCTGTCACTGTCATGTAAGTATTTTGACATGCAGTAACTGTCTTCAATGCAGCGCAGCGGGCTACAACCTACCCAAAGGCTTGAATACTGTAATTAGTTTTTTTATGAGACTGTTCACAATATAATGACTCTTTACTTATCTGACGGATAGCAAAACGCTTTCCTTTGTTCGGAGCTCGCTTAAGGAGATGTGCTTGAACCCGAAAGCCACTACAATTATCATAGCTAATGTTCTGTATTTTGTATTTGTATTTGTATTTATTATTAGCTGCAATCAGCTGAAGTTTCACATACACAGTACATGTTATAACAACTAATACAAAGTTCTAAAGAGTCGAAGCGTCACCACGGTACATGGCACTTTTAACATGTGTTTTTATAGGTAGGTACCTATTGTGTTTTTGCCAGCAGTGTCCATCTCAAAACGTTCAACCAACTCCTGCCAAACTCAGCATTCTGAAATTTTGAACAGGATAGCTAAGGTACTGTGATTTCTTGAAAATTAAAATTAAACCGTTTGACCGATCCACTTAAAATTTTGCATGGCCATCGGGACCAACATTTTCTGTGCTTTTGTATATTTTCAGACTAATCTGTCCATTTTTAAAAATTAATTGACATTTAACAGACATTTACCTAGATGCATGTTTGGCAATATTTGTCAAATTTCTTGGTGGAACTGTCCGATATTAGTTTTTCTGACAGATTTCGCTTCGGCTCTTATCAAGGTCTGTAGATCAGAAACTTGCAAACTCATCAATTCGCAAGCAATACGAAGGCTTGCTTATTCCTAGTCTATATCGTAGACCTTCAAACTGTGTAGGATTTCCACGCTCCGTCACCGTCCGTCACCGTCCTACGAAAGCGACAGAATGCGATCACGTGACCCGTCTTGACCAATTAGAGCCATCCCCAAAAATCTCTGACGGCGACGGATTGGTCGAGACGGGTCACGTGATCGCATTCTGTCGTTTTCGTCTGGACGGTGACGGACGGTGACGGAGCATGTAAATCCACCTTAAGGTGGCTGTATATCACGTGACTTTATTTCTCTACATCCGATCAAAAGAAATAGTTACCTATGAGTACATACCTTACATCGTTCATGTTGAGTATTCCAAGGTGATTTATGAAGGAAATTCACTGCATACTGGAGCTTATCAATATTTGCAGTCAATATTATTTAATTTTGCAGTGATTTTAATAATAAAAACAATACAAATATCGTGTATACATACGCGTGTGAAGACTGTCATAACCAAGTGCTGTTCGTTTAAACATTACATTCATAATAGTGGATATAATTAATATCTCAACATTTCGTTGGAAAGAGGAAGAAAGAGCGCATGTTATATATTCTGACATTGCGTCAGGTTTGTGATGCATATATGCCTTTTTATTAGAGTAATGTTTGCTGTTCTTGGCAACTCGTAGAATTTCCTTCAACTTCAGGTCTTGATTTGAGAATTTTTAGGTGCAAGGAAGTAAAATCATCTAATATGTTATTTTCGCGTAGATAAGTTCCAACAGATGTGTCCTAACTTATCTGATGAGGGAGAAGTCTTTGCTAAACTAAACCCTTCCAATAGAAAATGTGTAGCTTTTTGGTTAAAAAGTCACGTGATATACAGCCACCTTAAGGAGTGTTGTTCCTTTGATTTTGGCTTAGTAAAGATTGCTGCTATGGGGACGTCCATTAATTAATTACTTCCTCAACCCCCCTTCCCCCCATGTCACAGCTTGTCTTAAACTCGTCGCCCCCCCCCCCCCCCCCCCCTAATAATTACGTCACGTATTCCTCAAAATCCCCATAATCTAAAAAACTATCAATTTGGATTTTGATTTCTTTTAGGTTGATTTTTGTAATGGCAATTACATTGGGATTTTTCACTACTTACGTAAATGAAGTCGAAGTAGGTACGGTCTGGACAGCGAGTGTTTGAACTCTCACCAGATGGAGCCACCGTCACTTACTCTGTTAGGCCGAGAAAGACGTCATTGCAAGGTGAGCATGCAATGAAGCCTTTCTCGGCCTAGCAGAAAAACTGCATCAGGGCAATTCCATGATAACTCACGTTTACATTAGAAGATTTATTTTTTCCAAAAATTGCAAAATTAAGGGCACATTTTAATCTAGGGTTTCTAGATTAAAAGCCTGATAGGTAAACAAGTACCAATTCATAATTTAGGATTGGTAAAATGTTATACATTTTGTTTACATTTTGTCTAGGTAGTAGGTAGTAATAAATTTTGGTTGGTAACTCACGTTACCTACATCAAAAGTTCTCATTTAATCTGCATTCAAAAGTACAGCATTTTTTCTTCTGAAAGCAAATAAATATAATTTCCAAACAATTATTTTGTGGGTCCCTAATTGAGCGAGCGAAGCAAGCGTCTCCTTTTGGCTTCATTTGGCACGGACCTCTGTTTTTTTATGTGTTGATTTTTTTCTGTTCCTATTTCAATACAGGTCACAGTTTTCATCCGATCGAGCTAAAATTTTGCACACATGTATGAACCATCTCTGGACGTTGCAGATTCTAATTTTTTTGAAATCCGTTGATTGGTTAACCAAAATTTTGAGTTTTGAAAAAACTATCTTCTGATTGGTAGGTCTGATTAATTTGAAATTTTACCAAATCATTGCAAACAACATTGTCTCAAATCTTACAAAGTTTCAGAAAATTCCTTTGATTGGTTGTAACGAATCATTTATTAGTTACTAGATACCGAATTGTATTATATTTGCTACTTAGATAGTACATTCTTTTCCATGCCGTATCCGCAATCTCAGGTATTGTTCCTGATATCCGGTCCGTGTCATCGTGTCGCAGCTAGGTACCCTTTTACACGCGGGCAAGACAGGTAGTTGCCGCAAGATTGTTTGGATTTAGGTGTTGCAAATTTTGGTGCTCGCTCTTCAACGCGTTTCTCTGAGCGTTTTCCTAGTGATAAGGGGATGCGTTTCCGACAAAATTAAATCGTTAAAGTGCGGTCAATTGTAGAGTATTCATATTAGCCCCCAAAAAATTGTATTCCAACAACCCTTATAACCATCTATAAATAAAATAAAATAAAAAAACTCTAGAAAAAAATATTTTTTTTTCTCAAAATGTATACATTTTTTATGGAATTGCCCATCAGCGCATTCTGTTGAGAGTTCAAACACTCCTTGCCCCAACTGTACTACTAGGTAAACTGTTTTCACTTCCCTTCTTCATCAGAAATTAAAATTCAAAATGTGTGTGCCAATCAATGACCTTGAAAGTCGCTTAAAGGTAATTTATTTTTAATTAATAGGCCCCTACAATAAGAAATGTTAGTGTCAATGAAGTGTTACGTCACAAAACACCTCACTCCCCCATCACCATTGTTACACTACTCACAAATCGCAACACCCACCCTTCTCACCCCTAATCAAGTAATTTACCTATGGAGGCTCCCTATTATATTCAACACATTGCCAGGTCTGACATGTCTGTGTTTACCCACATCTTTAACTTACTCCGGCTCCTTTATTTTGCTTTCAATTTAATTTAGGTTCCAACGGTCAACCTCGTAAATATCTCGGCTTTCGGCAGAAATGCAAGAACTCGCATTGTTTACCTAGGTAATTTAAAATGTCCTGAGCTCGAAACCTTTATACTATGTTCACACTAGGATTTAATCTCCATTAGGTACCTAACTTAATCTGTGTTTAAAGATAATCGAGTTCCTGGAACTCTGTTAAGTCTTATAATAACGTCATCAAATTTAAGGGAGGTCATATATTTTTTCCGCCAAAAGTCGTTTTGGAGCGGTTTTAGAGGGATACAAAATATAAATTTGCTATATTTGGCAAACGGTTATGAATATCAAAAAAGCTAGAAAGGCATGACATGTAGGTATTGAACCTTTATCTACATTTTCATCGCTAACTGTCATAACTTTGCTCCTACTATGTGGTCAGCATTTGTCGGGCACGAAAACTCTCCGTCGCTCGTCCGTCTCTCACACGGACTGAGCAAAGTTATGACAGTAAGCGATGAAAATGTAGATAAAGGTTCAATACATGCCATAGTCCGGTATCAATAGGTATTCCCGTGGAGCTTTTTGTTAGGAGTATAGGCACCATGATATTATTGTTCCTTGGGTCCTTGAGTGTCTAAATCACGTTGGTGCCAAAGGCGCATACGCGTAGGAGGCTGCAGGGGGGTGGTGGGGTGGCAAATATAGATTCACTATTTGCAGTCCAACGGCTGGAGATACAGAATTTTTGTAAGAGAATAAAAGTTGCGTAATGATATGAGGAAGAAAAAAGGTCGTACTCAAATTTTCTGTACTCCCATTGGTTAACACAGTTTTCAGCATTTTCTCGCTTACGAGAAGTTGAATGAAGGGATTTGCTTAAACGATTTGTACCATATATAGGATAGTTGGCATTAAGCCACTGCTAATTGTTTACTTTAAGTATTGTTTAGTATAATTGCTAATATTTTATGAAAATATTCGCAATTTAATGGCTCTAAAGGCAAGAAAATGTTAAAAACTCTTTCGACCAATGAAAGTACAGGAAATTAAGTTATGGTTCCGACCCAAGAATTATTGTGATACGTATGTAATTGTTTATTACATTAGGCAAATTTTATTAAAATATCTCTTCATTTAACATCTCTACGCAAGAAAATTGTAAAAACTGTGTTAAGTTACATAATTTGTAGCCTACTAAAGATGCTACTTAAGATACAGCTCCGACCCAAGGCTTAGTGTGATACATACGTATTGTTTAGTATATGATTCAAATTTGATGAAAATAAGTCGTCAATTAACGTCTCCACAAGAGAAAATGCAAAAAAAACTGTTTCGACCAATGGGAGTAAAGCATGTATACATCGCTCAAATATTTTAGTTCATATATTATATTGCGCATTTAAATACGGCACTACATGATTTTTTAAATATTTTTAAGATGCATTGTTTACATGCAAGACGGATTACAAATTTGAAACTTTCAGCGCCCCTGGTGGCAAAAATAATAATCCCAATAAATTAAAATTTGTTTTTTATTGCTTCGTTGCTTTAGTTCTATACATCTGCAAAGTTTGAAAGCTGTAGAATATTTTGCACAATTGTTTAATTTTCGTATTTTTTGTTACAAAAATGAAGATTTGAGCAACTTTTGCGCAATAGACTGATTGATTCAGGTCAATTTGATTTGCCAAATGAACATCTGAACAAATTACAAGATAGCCATTTGGTTTGTGATGATCCAGAGCACCTTTCATACAAATTTGGAAAATATTAAGTACAATTTGCAAATGTGAGAGAAGTCAAAAGGACATTCTTTCTCACAAAAAGTTTCCAAAAAATTGAAAATGTGTAAATTTATGGGCATTATACGAGTATTTTCACATTTTATTCCAAAGACATTGTTTGTTCCTTATGCTATTACGCAACTTTTATTTCCTTACAAAATATACATATCACTAGCCGTTTGGCTGCAAATGATGTAACTAGATGTGCCACCCCACCACCCCCCTGCAGCCTCCTACCCGCATGCGCCTTTGGCACCAACGCGATTTAGACAGTGCCTATACTCCTAACTAAAAGCTCCACGGGAGTATCATTTTCGACCTATTGATACCGGACTATCATGCCTTTCTTGCTTTTTGATTTGCACAGAATTTATTAATGAATATTGAATAATGATTAATTTTTGTAGCTACCTAAATTTACCTGATTTCTGAAAATATAGGTACCAACCTACTTTTTCGCTTTGCTCACTATTTAGAGACCCAGGTAGGTACCTAATTGAGCGAGCGTAGCGAGCGTCACCACGGTACTCTTATGGCACTTTCTCTGTGTGTTTATTTTTTGTGTTTTTTCTTCCCAATTTAGGGGTAATTGTGCAAATTGTGATACAAGCATGCAAATATGTGTACTTACTAATTCGACCACGAGAAATCCAAATATGTATGGCCCCGAGCTAAATTCCTGCAACTTTCGGTGTAATTAATTAATTAAGTTTTATTTTTTAGTAAAAATTGTCAATTTAACACGCTTTTCAAGTCATTAAAACACAGAATATAAGTACCTACCTTGATTCAATCAGAGCCTCTAGATTTTTATTATTTATCTTAATTATTTAACTAAAGTCTGAATTAATCTAATTTTAAAATTTTAAAAATTTCTATAAAGTTGCAAATTTTTTGTGTTACTATTTGATATTAAAATTTTTAATTTAATTACCTTTTTACTACGAAATTGCAGGAAGTCAGCATGGGGCCATACATGTTTGGATTTCTTATGGTCGAATTAGGAAGTTCACGAATTTTCATGTTTCTGTAGCTATTTGCATAATTTTTGGAGTTATGGACTGCACTATATCATCATGTAGAATTTTGAATTATGTATATTGTTAGCTAGCGTTACTACGGGACTCATATGCATCTTTCTCTTTTTTTGTTCGCCCCATATTGGCCGCACCGATTGACCAATCAAACTGAAATTCTGAACATTTTGAATATCATTCTAGCATAGAATGTTATTGTTTTTGAGTAATATTCAAAACAAAAAGATATTATTTTATTTAAGACACACTGTCCACTTCACCCCTCCACTAATTCTCCACTAGCCAGCCCCCAACCATTAAGAAAAATGTAGTTTTTCTTTCATTCAAATGAGAGATAGGGCTCAATAATTTGCAAACTTTTTTAAAGTAATACGATTTTTATATTTTTGACATCACAAATGGATTTCAAATAAAAAAATGATGGGAATCAATTTTTTATTCTTGAATTTCGATAAATCTTTGCCAGAGTAAAATATATTTGTTAAACATATTACAATTTATTTCAAATGCTGTATTGGTATTAGAGGTATAATGCGTACAGTCTAGGAATTGTGTGTCGCTCACCCTCCATTCACCCCCCACCACATTCAAACGAGTTTACCATGCTATCGGTTGCCGGAGGGGGGAGAATAGAACGTAAATGCATGGAACGGGTAGGAAGAGGGTGATCGACACACATTTCCATGACCATACCTCGGTGCTTGCTTATCACCGCGTTACAATGAGCGTTTTCCTAGTCAATTAGTAAAAAGGTTACACCCACTTTTCCGTTATTTCCGGTACTGCCCTCGTAATATTGATTTATTAGTCATTTGTACTGTTAAGACGGTTGAGTAGTGAGTTTGACTTTGAAGAGTTTTTTAATCGAGTTTTATCAATATCTTTTACCAATGTAATTGTTAAGGTGGTACAAGCGCTCGGTAGTTTTAGCAAATTGAGAGAGAACAATTGTTTCATAAGTGGGTGTAACTTTGATAGGAAGTTCACATGATCAGTCTGATTGTATATTAGTAGCACATGATCATTTTTGCTTCTTGCATTGTTAATTATGCGCCGGTTATTCAATAAAATCGAGCAAAATTATGAAATCTCCGATACGATTGAAGACTAAATCCGTTAACCAATTGATCTCAAATTTAAACCACGATTAGATAACAAAATAGATAAAAAACAAACTTAGGGTTATCACTTCGCACATTTTTTAAATTACATTTCAGAGGGCAACCGTTAGACAAGACAATAGACAATTTATCACCAAAATTCAACTAATTATAACTAATTAAAGAAGTAAAAATTAAAATGTACCAAGTGATAACCCTAAGTTTGTCTTATTATCTATTCACGATTAAAATTTCAAATCATTTCGTCAACTCATTTGGTCTCCAATCGTATCCAAAAAAAAGTTCGCGCTTGCACCACCTTAATAGTGCAATGTGAACGCTATTCTTGGGGACCTTACTTCAGTCAATGCCATAACCAATTGTTGTATCACAGATTCTGATTCCCTGATATTGTTCCAGACAATGGACGACGCAACTCAGCTGCAACCCATGAGTCACCGCCATCTTGTTGTTGTTAAATCAGAACCACAAGAATCTGAAGACACAGCGAACATAATCGACCAACATGAAGTTAATACAGAAACATCCGACCAGCCTTTAGAAGACTGCTTAATTCAACCTAAAATAGAGATCAGTGTCGATAGAGAACTCTTCCATTTACAAACTGAATCCGAGTGTTATAGTCATTATATTGATCATCAAAATGCGACTTATAAATCCTTAGAAGGAGGTGTAACTAAAGATTCTGAAACTATCAAAGTAGAGCAAAGCGTTGCTACATCATCCATACAACCAATTGAAGACTTCGCGAGTGAAAAAGAGTTACATACCATCGGTGATACAGGCTTCTTCCACATTCAAATCAAATCTGAAGATCACAGTGAAAAACCCATCGAGGATAACGATCAAAGTCAAAACACAGATCTCTCAAACCACAGCCTTGTAACTCACAGTGACTATTGTTGTGAACTCTGCAGTTACCGGAGTAACTCCGTTCGCAATCTAGCCTGTCACAAACAATCCCATTCTGCAGAGGAGAAACATCAATGCAACCAATGTGACTATTTGTCAAGAAACAAAAATGCACTTCAGAGGCATTTGAAGACACATTTGAGCGAGCGTCCATTTGCTTGCAACATCTGCACGAAAACCTTTTCGACGCGAAGTGCGCTGGGCGAACACAAGCGATGCCATTCGAAGGTGGAGAATATTAAACAGAAACATCTATGTAGTCAGTGTGACTATAGTGCACGGAAGAAGCAGCAATATGATGAACATATGAGAACACATTCTGGCGAGAAGCCACTTGCTTGTAGCATTTGTACGCAGACCTATAGTTCGAGACGTGCACTGTGCGTACATATGCAGACACATGGAACAGAGAAGCGGTTCCAATGTGGCAAATGTGACTTCAGATCTCACCAGAAGGGCGGACTTACAGTCCACATGCGCAGTCATTCTGGAGAGCGGCTATACACGTGTGACATTTGCGCGCACAAGTGTTCTTCCAACAGTCAACTGTCCAATCACATGCTTTGTCATTCGACGGAGAAGCGATTTGTGTGCAGCCAATGTGACTATAAATCCCACAGGAAGAATGACTTCAGCAGACATATGAAAGTTCATTTGGGAGAGAAGCCCTTCGCATGTACAGAGTGCTCATATGCATGTTCAACCAGTAATGCAATGAATTCTCACAAGTTACGCCATTTAACCACTAAAAGACTAGAATGCGGCCAATGTGATTATCGAACCAACTTCAAGAGCCATCTTAGACTACATCTGAGCACACATTCTGCTGACCGGCCGTATGCATGTGATATTTGCACATACAAGGCTACAACACGAGGTGCTTTGGCTAAACACACGAAACTCCATACAACTGAGAAGCAAAACAAATGCAACCAATGTGACTATGAATCTCATACGAAGCGAGACCTCGCCAACCATATGAGAACACATTCGGGCGATCGGCCATTTGCTTGCGACATTTGTGACTACGCATCTACATCCAACGGCGCATTGGCTCATCACAAGCGCATCCATTCGAAAGAGCGGAGGCTTCATTGCAGTGAATGTGATTATAGAACCAACTTTAAGAATCACCTTATACAACATGTGATTACGCATTCTGGAGAACGGCCATTTGCTTGTGACCTTTGCTCGTTTTCGTGTGGTTCTCGCAGTCAGTTGTACAGTCACAAGAAAAGACACCACTAGATCTCACCATCTGGACCATGATGATTCATATTAGGTGAGCGATGGAACCTGTGAATGTGATTCCTATTCCAGTGACCCCTACGTTTTGGACAAACCCTAACGGCTAGGGCGCTCACGATTGCGTATCAGGTGAGCTTAGCATAAGAGCTTCAACAGACGTCATAGTACCAGAAAAAAAATGCTGATACAAATGATATATTCATTAATTATATTAAGATAATAATTACATCATGTTTTGTCGACATTCTGTTTCCCGTTTTTGGTGACATTCTTACAGGTAGGGGCTTATCAAACCCCTAATGTTTACGCTAACAATTTCAAATATTGTCTCCCCCACCTTCCCCCTACATATTGATTTTTTTTACATAGGTACCTACACAAAAGTATATTTTTATAAGATGAGTTTTAAGAGTATTTTGTGATAGTTTTGAATACGTATCTGTCAAAAACTCCGCAATTTTTATTCTTATATTAATCCAAATTTTACCCCCCCCCCCCCTCCCCCCTCAGAATATGTACAAATTTGATTTGCACCATAGCCTAAGTTGATAATTTAGTTTTGCTGAGTTTGTGGTGAAATTTTTACTTGTTTATCATCTAAATCCTTGTGTTTAGCCAACAATTTAAATTATCGTTTCCCTTCTCACCCCGAAAATATTGAAAAAAAATCATGCTCAAAGGCCTAAGATGATTGTAGGATGACTCAAAGGATGATTGTAAAGAGAGTTTTGTGAAAGTTTTGAGATTGTATCACCAACTCCACCATTTTAATTCTAGTATTGAAAATCAAAATTTGACCCCCCTGCCTACCAAAATATGTACAAATTTGATATGCACCATAGCCAATGTTGATAAGCTAGTTTTGCTGAGTATATAGTGAAACTTTTTACTGCTCATACTGCTCAACCCCTACTTGTGACCTAAAATCGATCTAACTGACTATACTATTAAAGCAAAATCTCATTGCTAGCGAAATTGCTACCGCATTGCAGTTATAGAATCCCAAATCTGGTAGTAATGTTGTGTAATTGTGTTGCTAGGCGACTAGGACAACTGACAGCTGACTGTGCAGCGAGATCGGACAAACACGTCGGTGTCATCAAGCGCGCTACTTCGAGACTGGCCGTCACCCGCTTCGCCTGCAATCATCCAGATACGTCACAGTGTATTGCATCACTCATCTGCAATATTGTTCTTCTAGCATGTATTACATTCAGGAATAACCACATAACCACTCAGGAAAGAAAAAATTATTTTCATAATTCTATTCTAATGCATCATCAAACTTGAGTTCTGATTTCAAGGATTGATTGTCGAGGAGCCCGACCAGCGGCCAAAATTATTTATCTTATAGTGTACTCTTTCGATCTCACATTTGGCATTGCCTAAGTAGGTGTATTTGTATTTCTAAAGTAAGCTGTGTGTAGGGTGATGAAGGGGCATGTTACATTATTATGTTGGTTGGCAGTGTGCCCCTACCCTAGATTTTATTGACATATTTTAATTCAATTATATTTTAATTTCATTTTTGCATTTCTGTTTGAACCCTCTACAAAGAGCTGCGAATATTTGCAATTAATCTCAATAAGTTAAAAACCAGCAGAATAAATGCACACACCCTGTAGGATTCAATCCAAGATTCATTCGGATAACCGCCTCTTTGCTCCTATCTAAGCGTACTTTCTATATTGATATTATACCGGGTGGCGAAAAAAAATCCCCCTGATTGAGAGGTCCCTGTATCGAAACTATTATAGATGGGATTCTGAAATTTGTACACATATTAGAAAACATACCAAAATTTAAAATGTGCAAGTTTCAAAAAACATTACTATTGTAGAAAAAAAGTTACAGCTGTTCAAATTTAGTTGTCAAAAAATTTATTAAACGGAGCTCAAATAGCGCGCGTCGAGAAAACTTCCAATGGCCGGGACGCTGTTTCTTCAAAACTTCGTACGATATCAAGCTGAAAATTTCAAATTATATTCAAAATAGATTAATATCGATTGTGTAAAAATTTCAATCAATTTGAATGAATGGAACGAAAATTATGGAATCTTGAAGTTGAGCTTGAAAACAGAATAGTGGGAAAAGAATCACTTTTATAACGTGTGTAATAAAGGTTTAGAAATAATCTTCTTTTTCTAATTTTACGCTCAACTTCAAGATTCCATAATTTTCGTTCCATTCATTCAAATTGACTGAAACTTTACACAATCGATCTTAATATATTTTTAATATAATTTGAAATTTTCAGCTTGATATCGTAAGTAGTTGTGAAGAAACAGCGTCCCGGCCATTGGAAGTTTTCTCGACGCGCGCTATTTGAGCTCCGTTTAATCAATTTTTTGACAATCAAATTTGACCAGCTGTAACTTTTTCCCGACAATAGTTATGTTTTTGAAACTTGCACATATTAAATTTTTGTATGTTTTCTAATATGTGTACAAATTTCAGAATCCTATCTATAATAGTTTTGATATAGTGACCTCTCAATCAGGGGGATTTTTTTTGCGCCACCCGGTATTCTAGTACCAGACGTATGATTCTGTAACTATGTATGTAAGTAATTAATAAAATAATGGCCCTAAATAATTGTTATAAAATGTTTAAATTATATATTTTATTTGTATTTTTTATGTGAATACATATTTCTAATTTCACAGCATTCACTAGTTATCTAACAGTTAGTTACCTATTATTCCAGTCATTCTAGGAATTCATTAGATGTTCGTGTTCTTATGGTAATCGAGTCCTCCAACCAACTATTCATAGTTTACGCATGACATTGTCCCCGATCAAATGTCAAATTTGAGCAACCGATTAAATGTCAAAAAATTTGCTCAAAATAACTCGGAATTAGAACCAAGTCGCACTAATTAATATTGTGATCAGATTCAGTGAAATTGTGAACAGTTTATTATTAATATTTTGTAAAGGAATCAACCAACGTCTATACAATACTCTCTTCTAAAGGTTGAGCCGATTGAGGGATTTCAGTACTCGGAAGTATTCGGCTTTGTTCTACTCCGTGACGTCATGGAGTAGGACATTTCTATCTAAATCACATGCCAGCGCATACAGACTATCAAGCAGTTGCCAGCTGTGTTGACGTCACGAAGTGGGAAAAGCCGAATACTTCCGAGTACTGAAATCCCTCGCTCGGCTCAACCTTTAGAAGAGAGTATTGTATAGACGTTGAGAATCAACATTAGACAAACTTGTTTGAATTTTAAGAAGTGATAACGCGTAATATATGTGCAGCAACATAACGTATAACTGCAGCAACTTGGACGCCTTGCCAAAGGTAAGCTTCCTTCCCACAGCCCAGGCGGCTCTGTCTGTACTTTTTGCAGCGCTATCTGTAATCTAACACTAACAGGCTGCCTATAGTACCTATTATGTAATCAGCTGTTACTATTAAAGACATTGGACTATTATTTAGTTTAGTTGTTACATTCTTTACTAAGAATCTAATCGTTAATATTGTTATTTTGTAATTTTAATTATGATGGTAGAAGAGTGAATGGCCTCATGACAATATTGTACAAAAAAAACGACAAATAAATAAACAAAAATTCTGAAGTGTTTCCCTCATAGCCTCAGAGGTAACCGTAAACGATGAATATATTATATTTTCTCCATTCTGCTTGAATCCATCCTCTTTTCTGTTTGACTTGAATAGCTTGAATGCTACAAACATAGTCAAATTCTAAAGTGTAACAAAAGCTAACAGTAGGTAATAAAAAAACAAAAAATTACATTTTTAATTATTCCTTGCTCCACAAGAAAAAAACTCAATTCGTCCATGGTACACTAAGTGATTATCTAACCTACATTGCAATTTATAGTAGCTACATTATTACTAGGAAAACGCTCAGTGTAACGCGTTGATGAGCGAGCACAGAACATGCAACATCCCCATAGTAACGATGCACGACACGGCACAAGACGATTTTCTCTGCAATTTTTCAATCTCCATAATACTCTGGATGAATATCAGATCCATTGTGTCGTGAGGTCTTACCTACATACCTTCTCCAGAAATCTCTTGTGACATCCCATACTAAACTCGTAAAATTACAATTAATACTTGACTGATTGGGATTACAATATGTAAAATTTAATATTAACCCTCTTAGTGCCAGCATTATTTCCTGTATATATGCGAAGAATGCCAGGTCATATTTTCACAAATTTTTGAGTCACAGTAAAAAGTTGATATCTTTGCTTGTGCTTCACCAAAACTGTTGATTTTTTTTTTACATGGTGGTAAAAGTATAATGAGGACTTGGACAAAAATTTAGTTCTTGATTATTCTTATTGTACCTACATGTTTTATTTTTTTATTTGGATTATAAAAAAAAATAAAAAAAATGTGTATTATGCCACAAATTTTGTAATGAATTTTTCCTAACAAATTGAATATATTTTTTAGATTTACTGATATTTTCTCAACACTCATGATTAATTTCATATTTTTGTGATTAAAACTACAGAAGCTATGAAATAATGTATAAAATATATGCCAGCAAAAGTAGACGCCATTTCGAATTGAAAAAATGTCATTTTGCGTCAAAATAGTAAAAAATCTGTACATTACAGCTACCAAACATTTTTCAATAAACTACCACACTATTACCAACCCAGTCGATCAAGCAGTTCAACATTCCAAAGACAATAAGAGGCGCGAGATTTAATTTGAAATTTAGCCGATATATCGGCCCTTGGCAAGTTTCGCACAAACTCTCAGAGCCGATATATCGGCTTTTGGCACTAAGAGGGTTAAGTTGGTCTTGATCACCATGCAAAATTTGAACTTAATGTGAACATTTTTATTGTCGACCAATCAGAAGACATTATTTAAACTTAAACCAATTAGAGGATTTGGCCACCGTACTGCATCCGATTTTATGCGCTAGCTCAAAAATGCTTTCATTTTACTGTACATTGTGGATAGCTTGGCTGCTCTACAGGCCTTGCCTTGGAACATAAGCTTAAAGAAGGCAGGGATGACAATTTAGTATACATTTTTCAAGATTATGGAATAAAATGACCTTAAAATGACAAAACTTTTGAAAATAACGACAGATTAGACTGAAAATTGGCAAAAATACCTAAAATGTTGGTACCAATAACCACGCGAAGTTTTAAGTTGATCGGTCAATCGTTTCTAGTTTAAATGTCAAAAATCACATGAAAAATGGTTTTAAATTTGAACCAATAGGAGGATTTGGCTGAAACTTTTTATGATTGGGTACCTACAATGTTGGTTGCAATGTTTTTGCAAAATTTCAAATTGATTGATGCAACCAATCGAAAGATAATTTTTTAAAATTTGAACCAATCACGGGAGCCCGTTCAAAAACGATCCTAGAGACCGCATAGATTACGTGAGTATGTGTGCAAAATTTCAGATCGATTGGTTGTGCGGTTTGACCTCGGCAGTGTCGACAAAAAAAAAAAAAAAAAAAAAAACACACACAGAGAAAGTGCCATAAGAGTACCGTGGTGACGCTCGCTACGCTCGCTCAATAATAACTAAACATAATTGTTTATTTCAATTATTATTGCCATTATTTCAGAACTAACAATTTTTATCTCAAGTTTCATTCCATAATCCAAATTCTAATAATCTAATTTGAATATTTCGCTCGTATAATAAGTTACTTTATTTGCCACTGACAGCTAAGAAGCGCCACTAATCAATGATTCGATCGACACAAGAAACAGCTGTTCTGACTTCTGTTTTTGTCAACAATCAACATTGCCAAAACCTAACCTTCCTGACATAAGTTGTTTCTTTCTGCTTTCAAGGATTAAATATGATTATTACATTTTAATTATTCTCTTTTCAACTTATTATTTGTAATTTGTGTTGGAAGAAATAGTTGCAGCATCTACTATCCACACTGTCATGTAAGTATTTTGACATTTCAAATGATTGTCTTCAATGTTATTACTTAGTCCAGTCCTTGTATCTTCAAATGAATAACATTGGTAGGAATTGGACCATTGATGTTTGATAGTAGTAGCTAGGTGTAGTTAGTTACTCTTAGGTACTTACCTCCATCTTAGGTAGGTAGTACTACTACTTCATACAGTAATAACTAGGAAAACGCTCTGTGTAACGCATTGATGAGCGAGCACGGATATGCGCATATGTGTATATGTTAAAATCTCTAAATTGGCTAAGGATTAAGGATTATGTGTATTTTCAAGGCATGTGTTTTATTTACAAACTTCAAAATGGTCTTCTACCTGCATATTTTACAAACACTGAAAAAGTTGAAAATGTCCATCAGCATTACACGAGAGCGCATAATAATTTTTTTCTAAACCATGTTCATAAACAATCATCGGCCAAATCTTTATTTTATCTTGGGATTCGTTCTTTTAATGCTCTTCCACTTAATGTTAAAAGTGTGAGGAGTCTTAGCATATTTAAAAGCAAACTTTTAGAAATTATAATGACGGAAACATTTATGTTGACATCCTAATTAGATTATTCTATGTTTTTAGTGTGTTAATTCTTTGGTTTGTGTCTTTATTGTGTATCTTTATGTATCTTTGTATTGTACTGATTTGTGAAAGATAGCGCTTGCGCTAAATAAAGAATTATTATTATTATTAACACATCGAACCGAAATTCTGTCTATTGAAAATGTCATAAAAAGCCAATAATTCTTTAATTTCGTCACAGACTGGTATGAAAATCTTCAAAAATTCCAAAAATATTTCTCCCAATAAGCATGTAAAGTTTTAAGTTGATCGATTGAACCTGAACGTTGTTAATTTTCAAAAATCACAGGATCTTGTTCAAAAACCTTAGGTACCTGGGACCACTCATATAATATAAGTGTGTTTACACAATATCAGATCGATCTGTTGATTATTAGTGTCATAATTATGCGATTGAAAGTTTATGTTCTAACTACCTTGGAACATTGGAACTGAGGCGTCAATGTTGCCGTGATCCATAGCAACAAGCAAAATGTCCGTAAAATGTCAATAACTTTTGGATTTAAACACAGATTTTTCTGAAAATTGTCAAAAACACAGATAATGTTGTTCCCAATGACCATGCAAAGTTTTAAGTTGATCGGTCAAACGGTTCTAGTTTAAATTTAAAAAATCACAGTAAAGATGGTTTTAAATTTTAACCAATGGAAGGATTTGGCTGAAACTTTGTATGATTGGGTAAAATGTTAGTGGTAATGAGTAATGACTTGTCAAAATTTCAAATTGATTTAAAACAAACCAATCGAAAGATAATTTTTTTAAAATTTGAACCAATCACGGGATCAAGTTCAAAAACGATCCCAGGGACCGCATAGAGTACGTTAGTATGTGTACAAAATTTCAGATTGATTGCTTAAGTGGTTTGACCTGGGGTGTGACCACAAAAAAAAAACAGAGAAACCCTGCTGAAAATTCTTGCCAAGATCTTGCAAGATCTTGCAAGATCTTGCTAAGATCTTGTATTAACCAAGATCTTGCCAAGATCTTGCTAAGATCTTATCAAGATCTTGGATTTACCAAGATCTTGACAAGATCTTGGTAAGGTCTTTGCAAGATCTTGTATTAAACAAGATCTTGCTAAGATCTTACCAAGATCTTGGTAATATCTTGATAAGATCTTATCAAGATCTTGAAAAGACCTAATCAAGATCTTGCTAAGATCTTACCAAGATCTTGCCAAGATCTTACCAAGATCTTGGTAATATCTTACCAAGATCTTGGTAATATCTTGATAAGATCTTATCAAGATCTTGACAAGACCTAATCAAGATCTTGCCAAGATCTTACCAAGATCTTGGTAAGATCTTGGTAAGATCTTGGTAATATCTTAATAAGATTTTATCAAGATCTTTACAAGACCTAATCAAGATCTTGCCAAGATCTTACCAAGATCTTGCCAAGATCTTGCCAAGATCTTACCAAGATTTTTTCAAGATCTTGCTAAGGCCCTTAGGAAAATTTCCTCTAGAGTTTTTTGAAGTAGGTAGGTATTCCAAAGTATTATGTAATAACGTGTAGTTAACTATAGTATGTGCTATAGTACTTGAAGTACATGCAAAAACTTACTCCATAATACCATAGATTACTGAAGTAAATTCTACAGTATCGGTGGTAAACTAAAGTATAAACTACAGTATTTTTACTTCCGCTGAAATAGACTGTTTTTTACTCTGGAGTAAATATACTTGACCTACTGTAGTAATTGTTGATAAATAAATAATAATAATAATTCTAAGTATGTACTATAGTGTTTTTACTACTTGCGATATATACTGCAGTTTTCTATAGTAAAGTTATAGGGAACGTACTTCACTGTAGTAATTCGAAGTATGTAGCTAGAGTACTTTGACTACAGACAGAATAAGTTTGCTATAGTAAGTTCTATAGGTAGTATATACTTCATTGAAAATCTATAGTATCTCATCTGTAGTAAAGAAAAGTGTAATCTACAGTATGTTTACTATAGCCGATTTATATTGTAGTTTAGTAAATTCTGAAGTATCTTCATTGACTTTTTACTACAGTATTTGTAGTAGTAAGGTATATAAACTACAGAATTTTTACTTCATTGACTTAGAAAATTTGCACCACATCACCTAGTAAAATAAACTATAGTAATTATATTACAGAGCGTGAGCTGATATATTTTATGGGGAAATATCACAGATCAATTTATTTTGTAAATAAATCTTAATATTTATCGTTTCTCCTATTTTATCATGTTAATAACAATATAATGATACACTAAATAATATAAATATGTTCACTTAAATATGAAAACTCAATATGATCACTATTAGCGCAGCTAAGTCTTGTCTGCACCGGTGGCCTACTCGGTAAGACGCTCGACTACGGACCACGAGATCGCAGGTTCAAAACACGGCGGTTCCACGGGATTTTATAATTGAAATGTGTAATCAAACCTTGTCCAATACTTCAGAAGAGGTTTCCCGAATGCAAATGAGTATTCATAAATATAGAAAATTTTATTTTTTTATGAAATTTTAACGTTTTTTTGGCAGCAAAATGTAAAAGATCTTGCAAGATCTTAGCAAGATCTTAGGAAGATCTTAGCAAGATCTCTTAGCAAGATCTTGCTAATATCTTGCAAGATCTTGCCAAGATCTTGCAAGATCTTCCTAAGATCTTGGCAAGATCTTGCAAGATCTTGTTTGCAACATCTTGCTAAGATCTTGGCAAGATCTTAGCAAGATCTTGCTAAGATTTTTCAGCAGGGAAGTGCCATATTCTCCAGAAATCTCTTGTGGCATTCCACACTAAACTCGTAAAATTACAATTAATACTTGACTGATTGAGCTTACAATATGTAAAATTTAATATTAAGTTGGTCTTGATCACCATGCAAAATTTGAACTTAATGTGAACATTTTTATTGTCGACCAATCAGAAGACATTATTTTAACTTAAACCAATTAGAGGATTTGGCCTTCGTACTGCATCCGATTTTATGCGCTAGCACAAAAATGCTTTCATTTTACTGTACATTGTGGATAGCTTGGCTGCTCTACAGGCCTTGCCTTGGAACATAAGCTTAAAGAAGGCAGGGATGACAATTTAGTAATATACATTTTTCAAGATTATGGAATAAAATGACCTTAAAATGACAAAGCTTTTGAAAATAACGACAGATTAGACTGAAAATTGGCAAAAATACCTAAAATGTTGGTACCAATAACCACGCGAAGTTTTAAGTTGATCGGTTAATCGTTTCTAGTTTAAATGTCAAAAATCACATGAAAAATGGTTTTAAATTTGAACCAATAGGAGGATTTGGCTGAAACTTTTTATGATTGGGTACAATGTTGGTTGCAATGTTTTTGCTAAATTTCAAATTGTTCGAAGCAACCAATCGAAAGATATTTTTTTTTAAATTTGAACCAATTCAACGAAAGCCCACGGAAGCCCATTCAAAAGCGATCCCAGGGACCGCATAGAGTACGTTAGTCTAGTTGTAAAAAAATTTCAGATCGATTGCTTGAGCGGTTTGACCTGGGCTGTGACCACAAAAAAAAAGAAAAAAACAAACACACAGAGAAAGTGCTATAAGAGTACCGTGGTGACGCTCGCTCAACGAGATACCCAGTACTACCTAGGTAGATAGATTTCTATAAGTGAGCTTTACACTCTACGCTATGCCATACATAAAGTGACGAAACGGTGTTAAAGTCTTCCTTTTAAAACTGCATGTAAATGATATTTCAATGAAACTTCATAATTATACAGATAAAAATACGCTGATTCCAAATATCCCATAAAATAATGGTCTATCCACATTATTTTCTGAGATATATCACTTTTAAAGTTGCAGTTTTAACCACAGTGTTATATGGTGGTTTCTGTCTGGAGTGGAAATGTTGGTGTATAACTAGGTCTGAGGGGCGTGCTTCAAATGACAATTCTTTGGAAAAACTGTTTTTCAGTGTAAAAAAATCTAAGCTTTGCGAATAAAATATAATATTGATACCTCAACATTAAAATTCGAGATATGTTCAATTTTCTTATTTTATTTCTTCTCTAAGCCAATGAGAGTGTCGATTTTTAATCAGCGAGCCAATCAGATTTCACTTGGGCGTGGCTTAGCTGTTGATCACGTGACCATTTGAAAGGAAGACTTTAAACGGGCATGAACAGATATTGTTGAATATAAAGTTCAATAAGTCTGGCCACAATTAATGCAACGCTTATGGAACTAATAGAATGTTGGATAATTAGTGTTTCGTCGCAGCTCCATCTGACGAATGGAGTTCATTGTTGGCGTTTGATCGGTAGATGATTAGTTCCAATTCAGAGTGTAGAGCTACTCACTGGTTGGTTGTGAGGTTACGATGTGGCTACGGACGGAATAGAGGGAATGTTGACGCTCCCTCCAACCAGTCCATCCATCATCCCGTAAATTGTGTTTTAAGGTGATGCGAGTGCTCGGCCGTTGTAACAAATTGATAGAGAATGTTTCATAAGTGGGTGTAACTTTGATATGATGTTCACATGATCAGTCTGATTGTATATAAGTAGCACATGATCATTTTTGTTTCGAGCCTTGTTAATTTGGTGCCAGTTATTCAACAAATTCGCTGAAAACTCTGAAATTTCCAATACGATTGGAGACCAATCCCTTTAACTAATTGATCTTAAATTTTAATCATGATTAGATAAAGGACAAACTTAGGGTTATCACTTGGCACATTTTAAAAATTTAATTTCTGAATACGGCAGTGGGCACCCAGCGAGACAAGAAAATAGAAAAGGTTTCACCAAAAATTAACTACCTACCTACCTAATTATTAGTAGGTTGTACTCTTTAACAAAACAAAAAATAAAAAATGTACCAAGTGATAATAGTAGGGGAGCAAATGCAATTCCGCTCGATTGGAGTGCCGAAATTGATTTTTTCATAATTATCGATTGCTTACATCATTCTTAATATTACCTGACGTGCCTTAAATTTTTTTGGTGGCCATCTTGAAAATATGGCGGAAAACGAGCGAAAAACGTAAATTTTACAAATTATTTAATTGTTGGTAGAGGAAAGATTGAAAAATTATGAAATAATTCACTAAAACTAACTCAAATATAGTGACTTTAAAAAAAAACACCATAAACAAAAAAATTTAAAAATATAAAAAAATAAAAAATAAAAAAAAACATAGTCATTTTTTTATTGTTCAAAATGAAATTGTCCACAAATTTTAATTTTACATATTTTAGTCTAAGTCCACGCGTTTCATAATAAATTGAGAGCAAAAAAACACAGAAACGTGATTGGTCAATTCCAACAATGAGAAAATAAAATTCGTTCAAGGCGTTTTTTTTTTTTCAAGTCCCCATATTTGAGTTAGTTTTAGTGAATTATTTCATAATTTTTCAACCTTTCCTCTACCAACAATTAAATAATTTGTAAAATGAACGTTTTCCGCCATATTTTCCAAGATGGCCACCAAAAAAATTGAAGGTGCGTCAGGTAATATTAAGAATGATGTAAACAATCGATAATTATGAAAAAATCTATTTCGGCACTCCAATCGAGCGGAAAGCATTTTTTCTACACTTGAACCTGCACTATAACCCTACGTTTGCCTTTAACCAATCGTGAATACAATTTAAAATTATTTCGTCAACCCATTTTGTCTCCAAACGTAGACCTATCCAAAATAGTTTTTGCAACTTGCAGCAAAATCGTTCGCACTTGCACAACCTTAAGCGTACTTCTACCGAAAGTTTTCTTGAAAATACTATACCTCAGACAATGACAAACAAATACGAAAATAAAAATGTGTTACCTACCTACGGAATTAATTTAAGGAACTCTTGAAAAGACATCCTGACATTTTCCAAACTAAGGTACTTATGTACCGATTTCAATTTTTTTTTATATCATTTGTGCAGTAATTGAAAAGAAAAATTCCATCGAAATTTTGAGTTTACTTTAAACCAGGTATTTTCCTGATTATTTTTACCATTTTCAAATGTTGTGTTACTGGATTTAATAAAGAGATAATCCATAAAAAAAAAGCCTGATTTGGCCGTTACACACTTCTTAACGGTTATTAAGCTAATTTTCCACTGATGGATTTATTTGAGACCCCGATATGTTATGCATCAGTTGCCATTATTTCTTTTTACATTTTAGATAGATATGTTCGTGGATATTTTATCGAGCAATGATTGGATTACTTCACCCTTTCGACTTATTTGCTCATGAAAAGTGAAATATCTCATGTCTAAATCTGCTGCTATAGAAAAACGGTCTTCTAGAAATTCGCATTTATTTACAAATTTCTGTAAATTTTAGAAGACCGTGCTCATATCGCTAGTCTAGAAAGACATAAACCTCTTGAAACCTTGAATGTTTATACGCTAAATAACAGTTCAGTTCAGTTCAGTTCAGTTTTATTTCCATATTCAATGAGTACATTTTAAAGAGGTACATACATTTGAAAGGACTCCTATGGTCGACACCATTCAGTGGAGTATGTGGAAAGGTTACATCGAACTAAATCTAGTAACCTAGTACATATTTAATAGCATTGCAATTAAAAAAATAAAATAAATTAACATCTACAAACATGCAATTTACTTCCAAAAAGCAGATACATACTGAAAATGCAGACACAAACTACTAAATTTTAATCTAAACTAAATTTTTGATCCAGAATCGAATGGCGTCAACCGCACTGTTCTAAGTGCAATACTTTTAAAGAGATGATGTGAAACGTGTCCTCAACTTCAATTGGCCGCAATTTTTAAACTAGGAATTTCAGATCAACCAAACTTTTTGGTATCATCCAGTAAACTATGAATAACAATTTCCGATAGTTCGTTTTGCTCTCTTTGCACGTTGTCTTAGTTAAAATAATTGAAAACCCGAAAAAACGATAATTTCGTTCGACGTCATTTTTTAAATATTTCATCCAAATTTTTTTTTTATAATAAGATAATGATTTTCTATTAATTTCCGAAAACGGAAATGCTCTACATCTTTTGGTTCCGGAGGAAATAAATATTTAGTTTGAGATATTTTTTAGATCGGCCACCATTTTGGAAATAAAGACAGCATAACAAATAAACTTCATGGATTTAACCAAGATTTCGCTATATTAAATTAAAAAAATATTTCTTGATGTTTGGTTTGGTATGTAAATATTAATTAGAAAAATATGAAAAAATCAATTTTTTCAAAGCTGCCATTTTGCTACTAAAATAGCTTAGTAATGCAATTTTTTTATGAACTAAATAAAAGGTCCTGAATCGTTTGCCGTCAACCCCATCACTCTACGAGCCTTCGTTCAGTAGATATGATTTAATTTAGCCGCCATTTTGAAAACGTCATAGCAGGGAGGGGGGTGATTTGCTAGCTTGGGTCTGAGCGGTTTTTTATTTGTTTATATGTTAGCTACAAGTGTGCAAAAGGGCAATAGAGTTTCACTATTTGAAATGTTTTTATGCTAATCCTCCGCACTATATACGGAAATACTAGTATAAAATATATATCTGCAAAGCAAATATTTGTCTAATATTTACGTAATTTTGATTTGTAAATCATGTACCTATATATTTATTTACTGTCTTGAATTATGTGGATTAATGGTGCCTCGACTTTAAAGTGTGACCTTTAACATGTGTGAACATTAAGTGGTTTGCTATTTTGTGTCAGTTCTTTGGGTAGTACTACTACCTATCTTTTACATTGACTTACAGGCAGAGACTGGGACCCAAATGAATGTCGGTTCCGCTTCCATTTCAGTTCAAATTCCATCAAATTCAGTCAATTTTTTTAATCGACTTTTGGTAACTTACATGTTCAGAAAATTGTCCAACATTAATTTGACTTGGTGATCATTTATTATAAGGTTCAAGGTATAAGTTTATGTTCCTGTCATTATTGACTATTGTTTCATTACCTATTGTTATTCCTACTTAAAACTGTATGTTTACAAAACATAATGTCCATGTAATCTGTTATGTTTTTTGAGCGAGCGTAGCGAGCGTCTCCATTCTGCACTTTTGGACAATTTCTCTGTTTTTTTTTTGTTTTTTTTTTGTGTGTGTTTTTTTTGTGTTTGACCCGACGTCACAGGTCACAATTTTTTTCCGATCAAGCTGAAATTTTGCACACATACTTAAATCATTCTAACTTAATCGTGTATAGTTTTTGGGAGCTGTCATTTGATTGGTTCAAAAATAAAAATATCTCCCGATTGGTCGAAAATCAAAATGTTCCGATTAAGTTCATATTTTGCATGGACATTAAGACTACTATTTTCTATTATTTTACAAATTTTCAGCCCAATCAATAGATAGCTTATGCACTTAATGACATTTTCCATGTTTGGAACTGTCAGAATTGATGGAATGTGTCAGGAAATTCCACCGCTTTCTGGATTGTTTTATTAATTATGTACCAAAGTGTATAGATAGCGTTTCTGAGTTTCAATGAAAAACATTTTCTTGTTGACTGTGTGGAATATAATACAATTCATATGGGATGTATATTATGTGTAAGTATGCCTTCATAGTTTTTTTTTAAATATTGATCGAGTTTCACAGTTATGTTAGAAGCAACGTTTTGACTAGACAGTACATGTTAAAACTCATATTTTACACATTATTCCAGTCCAATCGGTAAAAATATTACATACTTATTTCTACTTTAGGTGTTTTGAATATCTGTTCACAGAGATTGATGGAGAAGTACCTATCAAATTCATTGTACATTGACCTGATATTAAATGTTTCCAGAACGTTTATGGAAAGTTGCGATGAAAATCAGTAACGATGTATAGTTAGGTATCTTTGATTGAAAGGATCTTGCTCGATTGGCGATGTTGCGCGTGTCGGTGCTCGCTCATCAACGCGTTACACAGAGCATTTTCCTAGTAATGTTAATTTTGTTTATGTTCAGTAGAATCAATGACCATCACAAAATGATTCTTACTTCCTCATAATATGAGGGTCAATAGCTGGTCAATAATGTCCTTCTGATTAGGTGACTTTTTTTTTGCCATTGACATCTCGAAATCACTTGTTATATGAGGAATTCTAAATGTCTAGAGAATATAAGTTCACCTAGTCTTCAGTTCACTATGTTCTGTTAATAGACTAGTTAACACAGTCTTATTTGTTTTAAATTTTAACTGTTTTTTTCTAGACAAGTCAAGTATGTACGATAAAATAATCTACCCCGTGAAAATCGATGAATCGTCACCATCTTTTACAATGCAACATGCAGCTGTCACAGATTTTAACTTGGGACGCAATGTTGTTATTGATAACGCCGAGGAAAATGAAAGTGACGTAGCTACTATCTCTGCAAGTACAGGGAGCAATTCCACTGTAAGCACTTCTGAAGACAAACACTGTAAGTATAGACTGAAATTATTAGATGATGTTAGTTAAAGGGCCACAACGGTCAGAATATTAAATAATCCCATAATATCATCTTGTCGTGTGAATAGATAATTGATAAGTGCAGGGTGTTGTAATAATCAATCCCAATAAAAAACACTTCGTGCAAAAATACCAGCCAAGTCTCTTCAACTCAAAAAAAATTATGAAATCTAAAAATTCTGCATCTGAAAAGTAGTAATATCAAAAAATTAGCCAAGTCAAAACTTTATTTGAAAATCCAAAAATACTTGGCGCATCGTGTATATAAATAGTTGAGAAGTATATGCCATATATGAAATATACATCAAATATACATGGATACATATAATATACCTATAAAGCCCTAAAAAACAATGCGCCAAGTATTTTTTGATTTTTAAATAAAGTTTTGACTTGGCAAATTTTTTGATATCACTACTTTTCAGTGCAGAAATTTTAGATTTCATTATTTTTTTTGAGTTGAAGAGACTTGGCTGGTATTTTTACACGAAGTGTTTTTCATGGGGATAACACTACTTTTTTTAGTTTATTCTTACAACTTATGTGTGACACATATCAAATGAACAATTACTAAATCCTTTAAAAAAATCACCCTTTACAATTTGGTTATTCTCATGAAGAATAGCAAAGGTTTCATTCCAATCGGTCAACCCAGTTCCGAGATATGGCAACACTTCGGTTTTCAAAATGGCTGCTGAACTTTCTGCACTGCCACAAAGAATTTATAACTATAAATGATGTGTATCATTTTAAGCTTTCTGAATATGCATTTATTGTATAGGAGGGGATTATAAAAATTTATAAATTTGAATGACGTCATTTCCGGCCTCATAAATAGGAAAATTCTAGTTTGACTGTTTATATTCCATAGAGATGGCCTTCCGAATCGCTTGGCGCTAGTTTCATACTAATCTGTCTACCAGTTTTCCAGTTTTCTACTACTACTACTACTACTGAGATTACTGATTATGAAAACCGCCCTAATACACGATTTGCACGGCCCTCTAGTTCGCAATGGGCGTAACCTATTGTTCCCAAATTTGGTATATGTTGTAGGGTGGGCCATAGCTCGAAATTAAGATATTTCGCAACAATGTGAGATTTCCCAATTTTAAGATCCAGTAGGCCGAAAATGCCATGTTGTTGCTTACAGTAAAAGTGGGTTTGCTCCAGCCTTTTTAAATGAGTGTTTGCGCGCCGTACGACTTGGCTGGCGTGGAGCGACCGCTTCACTAGATAATAATTTTTGTCTGTAAATTGCATATTATTATTAGTTCACATGGTATTTTTCTGATGGTATTAACATTCTTTGAGCAGACTGCATGACATTGTTTAGTTTACGGCTACTTTATTACTATTTCAAGTACCTATCACCAAGTGCTAGTCTAAACAATCTGGGTCCAGTTACAGAGAGTGGGAGTGAAATTTGCATATGTGCACCTTCTGTACTAATATAATGGAACCTTCTTGGTGTAACAGTAGCGAGTTTTTTTTATATTTATTTCCAGCTAACCGGTTCAAGTTAGAGAAAATTTTGGAAGAGCTATAAATAAAGAAAACACTCCCATTTACCAGAGCTACTTTCATCTCTTTATTTTGGTTTTCCTACGTTCACAATGGACATTTTTCATAAAATTCTTTAGACACTTTCAAATAAAACCACATTTTTCGATTTGCTGCTCTCATTATCACAACCGGATTGTTTGATTTGTAATTATGGTAAAATTTTAGTTTCTGACTGTTTGACTAGCTTGTTTGGCAACAAATCAGCCAAAAAGTACCTTAGCGAACAAAATCACAGAAAAAATTGAAAATAGTTGAAGTAACCAAAATCAATCAAATTAAAGCTATTTTTTATTGTGGATATTATTTCTCTGTTTCATTTTACTCTCATTGCAGTTCATACTTATGCCTACACCAGAGAACATGTGTCGATTGACTCTTTCCATCAACTGAAGAAGGCGTTGTATGATAGTATTACGTCGAACGGAATTTTAGAGTCGGAAATTACGGGTCTAAAAGAAGAAATGGAGAAGTTGAAGAAACAGTTATCGGCATCAGAGAATAGATGCAATATCATGAAGACAAAACTAACTATTGAAAAGTTGAAATCACATCCCGCTGAAATTTCATTGAAATCGATAATTAACGATAAGAAGAAAACCCGATATCATACTGGATTTGCCAATAACGAGAGGTAGGAAATGTTCTTATAAATTTAATTACAGAAAGGTATAGGGAAAGCAGAACGGAAACAAGTAGTCGCAATGGTAGACCTCTTCTCTTAATATCGAGAATGAGATTTTCTAGTTATTTGTCTCCTGCGATTTGGTCTGTTAGAGGCGGAATTGGCCAATCGCTTTCAGATAGGTCAACAAAGTTTGTAATATTTGGGGTAACCTAATTTCCACATTTCTTGTTCAGATTTGGCCGAGTAGGGAAACAGTTACAGGCTATTTCATGCCATTTGAGTTAAAAGAAATGTATCCTACGACAAGATATATTCTGGATTACGTACTTTTACTGCAAATCTCAAAGTCACAATACTGCATATGGTTTGATAGGGTATTCACACAATCAAGATAAGCTCTGCACTCTAGTGGTAGAGATACGGAGTACCTCTAGATTTACTAGAGGAAGGGTGACAGCATTCAATTTTCCATAAGGAATGTGTAGACTTTAGATAACTCTAAATCATACACTATTAAACATGGTTCCCTGAATATAGTAACGAGTGGGTTTAGAATAGATTATGCTTATCGATCTGTGACATCATATTTCCGGTATGAAATATTGGAAGTGTGAATTCGCGAATAAGCTTAATTGCCTTATGGAACAAATAATTACTATAGTGAGGAAATGTTTAAAATTTAAATAATTAAGAAAATATTTATTAAATATATTAAGATAACTACATCATTCCGTTTTGTCAACTGACGCGTTACTGGCTCAAATCTTTGCGCCTGTCGACTTATTGTGTACGAATTGATCGACGACCAAGATATTGGAGGCTTATTGTATTTACAACCAGGAATTTTATTTGTTTCAGTGAGGCAATGGACAACCAACACTCTGATAGCAATGACTTTACGGTGAAGAACGAACTAGAGGAAAGCGTAGTTCAAGATTTCAATACAGAAGTATCATTAGAGGATATCTTAAAGGAAGAAGAGCCACAGATCATTAGAGAAACGGGATTCTTCCACATTCAAATGCAATCAGGATACGATGAATTTAAGGATATCGTGGAAGAAGGAGAAATCACAGGTCCGTTAAACACCAGGCTCGTTCCTTCCAGCGACTTGCTATTTTCTTGTAATCTCTGCCGTTACCTTTGTAAGTCAAGAAAGATGCTTTCTCAACACAAGAGACGTAGTCATTCCTCAATACACAAGTTCCAGTGCAATCAATGTGGCTTTGGATCAGAAACAGAAAGGGACATGGACCTCCACTTGGGTTTGACCTTGAAACCAAGTCCTTCGGATGAGAAGTCGTTTCCGTGTGATGTGTGGAGCAGCATGAGTATAAAGGAACAGACATGTGCTCGAGCCCGCACCAGATGCGAGTCTCCGGAAGATCCAAATTCGAAGACTCCAGAAGATCCAAGATCCAAGACTCCGGAAAAGACGTACAAGTGTAGTCAGTGTAAATATGTAACTAGTCGTCAGACGTATCTCGATGCACATGTGTTAAAACATTCCGTCGAGTATTCTTGTGACATTTGTCCTTACAAGACTGCACTCAGGAAAACATTTCTCGCACACATACGTCGTCATTCTTCAGATAAGTTGTATAAATGCGAGCAGTGTGATTATGAAACGCTCCAGAAGTTCAATTTGAGAAACCACATGAGTAAACACTCGGATATCACATTGTCATGCGATGTGTGTCCATATACGAGTACCTCTGAGAGGTTACTGAGAAAGCACAAACTGTGTCACACCCAGGAAAATAAGTTCAAATGTAGCTATTGCGACTATACGTCACGCAGGAAGTTCTCTCTTGTAGTTCATGTGCGCAAACATACCGGAGAGCGGCCATTTGTTTGCGAAGTTTGTGGTCATTCGTGTAGGTCCGGCACTTTGCTTTACAAGCACAAAATATGTCATGCAACTGATTCCACGGGGAGGAATTTCCTGTGCTCGGTATGTGGCCATAGAGTGAGGGATAACCGAACACTCGTAAAGCACATGCGCACTCATACTGGAGAACGGCCATTTGCTTGCGATGACTGTAAATACACGTGTGCCTCAAAAGTCAGCTTAATTCAACACCAGCAGAAGCAGCATTCGTTAGAGAAGACGTTCCAATGCAGCCACTGTGATTATGAATGTAACTCTAGGGAGAGTCTTGTAAGTCATCGGCGCAATCATTCAGGAGAGCTGCCAACTGCTTGCGGTGTTTGTGATTACACGTGTGTCTATGAAACCAGCTTAGTTCAACACCAGCAGAAGCATTCCTCGGAGAAGATATTCCAATGCAACCATTGTGGTATTAAATATCAATTCAAAGTGAATCACGAGCGCACTCATGCAGGAGAGCGACCTTTTGCTTGCGATATTTGTGAATACACGTGTTCCTCCAAAGGCGGTTTGGTTTCACACAAGAAGAAGCATTCCTTGGAGAAGACGTTCCAATGCAATCAGTGCGATTATAAATGTAATCAGAAGTGGTGTCTTGTCAAACACCAGCGCATACATTCTAGAGGGCACCTACTTGCTTGTGGTCTTTGTGAATACACGTGTGCCAAAGTTACCATATTAGCTAAGCACCGGAGGGAGCATTCCTCGGCGAAGATGTTTCATTGCAGCCATTGTGATTATAAATGCGAATCTAACTGGTATCTTGTAATTCATGAGCGCACTCATTCTGGAGAACGACCTTTTGCTTGCGATATTTGTAAATACACGTGTGCCTCCAAAGGCGTATTGGTTTTGCACAAGAAGAAGCATTCCTTGGAGAAGCCTTTCCAGTGCAGTCATTGTAATCACAAATTCACCTTGAAGAAGGATCTTGTAAAGCACATGCGCTACCACTCTGGGGGCGGGCCATATGCTTGTGACGTTTGCTCGTACAAGTGTGGCAGTTCCAGAGGACTGACTCTTCACAAGAAAATGCACCAGCAATCAGCGCCATCTAGAGATCAAGGTATGCACCTATGGTTCCCACATTTATTTTTAAAAGTGTGACTATTGAAATCTATTGTTGTATCCTGAAGGCTTAAATATTTTTTATACTTAGGTACCTACCATTCTACCAAAAATTAGTCATTCTACCTACTGAACGATTAGCTACATTTTAGGAAATTTAAAAAAGTCTCTGGAAGCATGAATCTTCAATTATAATATATAAATTATTTTTGACGCAGGGACTTGGCTGGTTTATTTACTTGGAGTATTTTTATAAGTTTAAGAATACATGTTCACCTCAAAAAATAATTTATTTGTGTGATGTCGTAGGATTGGTGTATGTACCAGTTTTGGCCGGGAAACCGGGAAGTCTCGGGAAGTCTCAGTCATATTCAAAAACAATTAAAAAATTTTGCATAATTTTTTTTGCAAATTTGGCAAATTTTTTGGAAATTTACCCCTAAAACTATTGTAATTGTTTGTGTTACGTTTGTGCTGGTTTGTGCAACACTGGAAGTATTTTTTTGGGGGGGAAGGGGGGTGTCACAATATTGACAAAAGCCCCCTTTTTGGATTTTTTACCATTTTTTTATATTCTTTAGAAAACAAAAAAACGTTTGTGCAAGTCGCTGTTATGTTCAAAAACAATAATCAAAATTTGGCACCAGACCCTCCTTTGGAAATTTGCCCCTAAAACTATAATAATTGTTTGTGTTACGTTGTGCTGGTTTGTGCAATAAAAAGATTCGTTTCTGCAACACTAGAAGTACCTTTTTTGGTCGAGGGGGGGAGGGGGGGGGCAAATTTTTTTTGACACTAGCCGCCCTTTTTGGATTTTGCCCATTTTTCGAATGAAATCTTTTGTTCTATGCTTGTGCTGGTTTGTGCAATAAAAATTTTCGTTTGTGCAAGTCTCGGTCATGTTAAAAACAATAATCAAAATTTGGCACCAGACCCCCTTTATTGGAAATTTGCCCCTAAATCTATCGCAATTGTTTGTGATACATTTTGGCTTGTTTGTGCAATCAGAATTTGGCTCAAGTTACGCACACTGTTAAATGCACAAATATGCACTATGAAAATAATGTTTGCACATACCAGCACAAACAGAATTGTTTACCTGTTCATTACAACTCTTTAAAGAAGTATTAATACTGTAATACTGTAATACTGTAATACTGTATTAATACACAAAATTGGTTCTTTCAGCGTTTTTCCATATTTTGAACGGTGACGAGAAACGGGCCCCTCAAAAAGTAAATTTCAGATGGGCCTTGCCTTCTTAAAACAATATTTTTTTATTTCCGTTAGTGATAGAGACTTAATTTTTTTAAGAAATGAAAATCTTAAAGGTAAGCTGTCATGGTCAACAAGTAGAAAATATTGAATATATTGTAACCAGAAGTGGAATGTCGAAAACGCGAACGCGATGCGATGTTTGGTTCAGGCGCTAGAGCACCGCGAAATGCGAAAAACCTGGTTTTTGTGACGTAGGTCCCACCCAACCTTTGCCGGCTTATGCGGCTGAGTTGGGTGTGAATGACGCATTACCCCACCCCCTATCCGTCATCGCTGCGCTGAAACTTCGTGATTTTAATATTCTACAGAGTCTAGTTTTCGCCGCTGTGATTGCATGCCTATGTTATCATGTATTTTGAATAAAAATGGGGCTCAACCGTGATAGCCCACCTTAAAAATGAATATTTTTAGTATAATTTTATTTTGGCACAAAAAAAAAGTGGGGGGATGCCCAAATTTGTCCTTAAAACGATCCCCCCCTCCCTAAAACAAGTGTTAAAAACACAGATAATAATGTTGTGTATTGCGTTGCTAGGCGACCAGAACAACTGACAGCTGAGTGTCCAGCGAGATCGGACAAACACGTCGGTGTCAACGAGCGCGCTACTTCAAGTCTGGCCAGCCGTCACTCGCTCCGCCTGCAATAGTGTTCTTCTACAATATACCGGGTGGCCCAAAAAAACGCACAATTGGCGAGACATCGCTGTGACGAAACTAGGGCTCCCATAATCTAAATGTGAAAAAGCGGGACAAAAAAATTCCTGACATAAAATCCTGTGCGATAACAATGGGAGGCCTGGGGGGCGGCCCCCCAGCTAAATGCGGGTCCGGGGCGCATAGCCCCGGGAAAAATTGAAATTCATAACATGATTTAGAGCAATTCTCGGAAATAAATTGTGTTTCTTTTTATTGAACGTGCGTAGTTTTGTTTCCTTGATATTTCCTTGAAATCCCACTCATTTTCATTCAAATTTTGAATGAAAATGAGCGGGATTTTTGACTTGTTAGAAAAGCGGGACAAATACAGGTTTTTTTAAATGTTGTGGGGACAACGGGACACTACCTCAAAAGAAGGGACTGTCCCGTCAAAAACGGTATGGATGGGAGCCCTAGACAAAACTAATGCACAAAACAGACTGAAAATTTCAAATAATATAAACAACATACTTAGGTTTGATGTGTGAAAGTTTGAAATACATAACTTTTGTAGGGAAAAAGTTGAGCTGCTAGAATTTGGTTGTTGAAAAATCGATTGTACGTGCACAAATAGCGTGTGTTGAGAAAACGGCCTTTGGCCGGGACGCTGTTTCTTCAAAACCACTAACGATATCAAGCTGATAATTTTAAATATTATTCAAAATATATTGCTATCAATCGTGTGAAAATTTCAATCCATTTGGATCATTGGAACAAAAATGGTGGTTTCTTGAAGTTGAGCTAAAAAGCGCGTCCCGGCCAATTGACGTTTTCTGAATGCGCGCTATTGAGCTCCGTATAATCGATTTTGCGACAGCCAAATTCTAACAGCTGTAACGTTTTTCCGATAAAAGTTATGTTTTTCAAACTTTCACACATCAAATCTTAGTATGTTGTTTATATTATGTAAAATTTTCAGCCAGATTTGTGCAGTATAGTTTCGTCACAGCGATGTCTCGCCAATTGTGCGTTTTTATTGGGTCACCCGTACCTACATTGTGCAGTCAACCGGTGGGTCTCACTTAGGAAAGAAAAAAATAGGTATTCGTAATTCTATTCAAAGGAACATCAAACTTGAGCTCTGAATTCATTGTTAACAAGGATTGATTGTCGGGAGCCCGACCAGCAGCTAAAACTTATTTTTCTTATGTTAAGTGTACGGTATGACCCTTTCTATTGCACATTTGGCATTTCTTAAGCAATTGTATCTCTAAAGTAAGGTGCTTATGATGATGGAGGGGGTGGGGAGGGACATGTATTACATTGCTGAAAATGCATACACTCTGTATGATTCGAACCAAGATTCATTCAGATAAATGACTTGATGCTATGTCTCTAAGCACATTTAGTATATATTTGATAAATATACTTACACGTGATATTCTAGTACCTAGATGGATTATTATGTAACTACTATGTAAGTACATTGGCACAACTAAAATTGATCGCTCAATATAACTGATTGTCTGAAAAATGTTAGATCTCACCATCAGAAGTCTGTCCAAGCGATCTCCTTGTCTCACTCTAGTAGGTGAACTCTCATTTCTATGATAATATGAAGCAATGATTGGGATGGAACATGAGCAGCAGTCATTCAAATTTGTTCACCGATCAATTTTAGTTGTGCCAAGTGTGGTCTAATTAATAAAATAATGGCTCTCAATAATTTTTATAAAATGTGTAAAACATATATTTTTTTATTTGTTTAGATTTCACTAGTTACGAACAGTTAGGTACCTATTAGCTTCATTCTAGGATTTCATTAGTTGTTGCTATGTTAATAGAGTTCTAATTAACAATTAAAATTAAACTGCCCATTTTATTATACCTAGTAGGTAGTAATTATATAGTCAACTGTATTACTATTAGTAGCTAATGTTCTTTGCTAAGAATCAAATAATAACAATTGATTATTTAATATTTTGTCATTTTATATATTATATATTATATTAAATTAAATATATATATATATATATATTATATTAAATATTATATATTTTCCTGCTTGGATCCGTGCTCTTTTCTGTTTGACTTCAATGCTCGTCAATTCTAAAGGTGGATTCACACGGCCGTTCCAAACTTCCCAAATTTGCCAAAGTTCCGAATCGCCGTTCCAAAAACTCCCGTGTGAACTATGAAAGTTTGGAACTCAATCTTCGCAGTTCGAATCTTTTCATAGTTCACACGGGAGTTTTTGGAACGGCGACTCGGAACTTTGGCAAACTTGGGAAGTTTGAAACGGCCGTGTGAATCCACCTTAACATGTAGCAAAAGCTAACTGTAATAAAAAAAACATGGAAAATTACATTTTAATTCCTTGCTTCACAACAAAACGTACTTTCCATTATTTCAGAACGAACAATTAGGCCTCCATATTTGTTCAGAATCGAAGAAGGAAATAAGTTTTTATTAATAAAATAACTATAACGAGCTATGTACTTTGATGGATATTAATACCAGTATAGTCACCGCGTAGAGAACATCTATCTTCACACTAGTAAGCTTACGGTGTGAACACTTCAATAATCTACCATTGGCTCCCGTGAATACGGACTACGGGTGGAATACGCAGAAAAAAATGCTATAAAATCGACCCTTGGTCAGTCTGCACCCTAGCCGATCGCAGCGCTAAGTTCGCTGGTGGCGATCCCGGAACTAATCTAGGCAATCATTTTATTTCTTGAGTGATAGTCAATGGCGCGAGCTGTCAAATGCCATCTTTTAAGTTATTTGCTGTTTGGTGAATAATAAGTAAGTGAAAATGCTTGTATTACATGTTAATTATTACAATCAATAAACTAATCACATTTTTACACTGATATCAACCCTTTTAATTTCATCTGATCGTTATCCAAGTTGTTTAAGTTCTAATTTATACATTTGATTTTGAATTAACCCGCTAAAATTCAGGTTAGTTCGATTTTCTAACACCAACCATGGTGCTTAGAGAGCGCTGCGAACGGCTGGTAGCCGCAGCCAATCCACTCTATAGACCTGGCCATATTTAGCATTGGAGCCTGTTTCACGTCTCAAGCCCATCTGATCCCACCTATAATTTAATAGTGTGAAGCTAGCTGTTCTCTACGCGGTGATATAGTATTCAAGAAAATGTTACTCTGAAATTTCTTCACAGTTCACATATTTGAATATTTCCCTCGTATAATAAGTTACTTTATTTGCCACTGACAGCTAAGAGCGCCACTAGTCAATGAACCAGTCGATCTAGAAGAAACAGCTGTTCTCATGGTTATCAACAATAACATTGCCATGCAAAACCTAACCTTCCTGACATGATATTTATTTCTGCTTTCAATGGTCAAATGTGATTATTACATATTTTTAATTATTCTCTTTTCAACTTATCGTTTGTAATTTGTGTTGGAAGAAATAGTTGCAGCATCTCCTATCCACACTGTCAGTGTCATGTAAGTATTTTGACATTTCACATGATTGATTGTCATCAATGTTATTTATTAGTCCAGTCTTGTATCCTAAATTGGACCATTGATGTTTAATGGTATGAGGCTCTTAGGTTTACCTACTTAGGTAGTAGGTACAAGTACAACTAATAGTAATAATTATGAGTTACCTTCTACTTACTAAGATTGGATCAGTGAGTTTGCGTAGATTGTTATGCACCCTCTACGCTATGCCAAACAGAAGTTGACGTAACGGTGTTACACGGGCATAAACAGAAGAGGGATATGATAAGTTCAATAAGGACCGGTTGTACAATGTCCCGATAAGTAAGATGAAGTTCACTTTAGCCTAAAGTGGATTTTAGCGGTCAGGATGGCTGTGTTTCTTTGGCTGTTGCCATGGTTTCAGGCGATAAATCATACCGCTAACTTTATCGGACTTGGTACAACCGGGCCTAAGTCTGACCACAATTGACACAACGGTGATGGAACTAAAAGAATGTTAAATAAATTGTATTTCACCGCCATGTCTACGTTTTAGTCGCCAATCTATCAATTGCTTCTAGACTTTAATTGTTGACGTTCCCACTTGATCGAACACTAGCCAAACTATCTCCCGCTAGGGTGCTGCCCGCGTTTGGGGATAAGCTGTTAATGCCACTCAAAATTAAAACTCGCGGAACTTTATTTTGACGGCGTAAGAAAATGTGGTCTCTAGAGTGTTTAGATAGGTACATGTATTTTTTTACTTTTAAAATATAAAACTTAAAAAACTTTAAAATATGTGAAAATAATACCTAATAGAGCCATTTAAAGCAAATTCTATTTCAATCTGAGGCGACACCCTCTCAATTGTTTTAATTGTAATACAAAATAACATTATGCAGTGAGTCAGTTCAAGAGAGCTCTGGAAACAAAAATCATTCTGAGAGCTGTCTTTATTCTCAAAATATTATTATTACCTACACTATAATTTCTAATAATTATCCACTCTTTCGGTAAATTACCAAATATCAATATCAATTCTTATCATAAAAATACGGACTGAGGCTTAAGAAATTCAGTGTAAAATCTTAAATCCCCAAACGACGCTAACGCCAACTAGTGACCAACTTGTCGTCCTTGCTTGGCATCGCCCTATTGGTAGATGATTAGTTCCGATTCTGAGTGTAGAGCTACTCACTGATTGGTTGAGAGGCCTACGACGTGGCTATAGCCGGGTTGCATCTTATAGACAACACTCCGTCAAGTCCATCCATCGTCCCATCAATTGTGTTGACCGTAATCTTCAAGTGCCACTGTTGATTTTTTCGACACTTCCCCATAACTAAACTTAGTCAATTTTTTTCCTAATAATTTTTTACAAATTTTATTAATTTTTTAACTTATAAATTATACCTAGGAGATAGGTAGGTTTGAAACGAAATGGTCTCACTGGTTTTGCCATTCTTTTGTCGATAGGTACAGTCCAAGAAATTATTCATCAAAAATCATTTGCTTCGGTAAGAAAAGCGTCTCCAAGTCTTTATTTCAATAACTAGGGGAGAGTGGGGCACATTTGGACGATTTTTTTCTTTTGCAGATAAGATTGTTGTTGTAAAGAGAAATTAATTTATTTTTGTTGTTTATATAAGTTCAATCTATTACCTTTAAATTGCTTTCTAAGCAATTTTGTAAAGATGTATATTTACATATAATAATTGCATTTTTAAAAAATGCTTTTTTGTCCGAATGTGCCCCACCGGTGGGGCACATTCGGACATAACGTAATTTAAATTGAAAAACAATTAAAAACGAAACTCTGTACGGAGAAAATGAACTCAACCATTCTCTTAATCAACAATCCTTATAATTACATTTATTTCTTGTAATATTTACTTCAAATTTCATAATTGAACCACTTCTTTATGACTAGGTCTCAACGGTTAATTCCAACATAAATGTCCTCTTTGACTGGATGAATATTATTCCAGGAATCATTTTTCTTATGTAAATACCTACATAATTTCAAAGAAAGATATACCTACCAAACCATGCTGTAAAAATCGACTTGTAAAAATAGCATATAAATAGCATGTCCGAATGTGCCCCCTAGAGATTGTCCGAATGTGCCCCAAACGCATTGGAAAGAAAAATATTTTTTCCTGATGAGGGTTCCTATGTGCTTCAAGTTTCAGTTTAATCAGTTTAATAGATTGCTAAAAGTATTGATTTAATGAATGTATGAAATCAAAACAAATAACTGTCATCACCTAATAGATATTACTACAAACATAAAACAGTTCAAATGTACTTTTGGCATCAAAAGGTGACTTTTCGCTGTAATTTCTGCTGTGTTACAGCTGCCCTTCTCAAACTACATAAATTTTTACATATATGTTTAGGCTGGAAAATCAAGCTGTTCAAATGTGCCCCCTGTCCGAATGTGGCCCCCTCTCCCCTAATATTTTACCTATAATTGTGGAGTTAATTTTTTAAGGACTTTTAACATTAAAATATTATTAAATATTTTATAGTTGTTTTAGTATCAACTCAACCATGATGACTTTTCGGCAACCTCTCTGAATCTTCTCAGAATTTTGGACAATACTACCAAGAACAAAGTAACACACACCTCTTTCAGGATGTTTCCACATTCTTTATACTTTTTAACTAACAGATTGCCTAAATAGACCAAAAACTTACTTTTTGGATAATTGAGTGTTAGGCAACATTTAATATCTTTTTACTCATTCCACCTAGAACGATGATTTTTTAAAGATCTGATAGCTCTTAAAACAGATTTTAAAATACTAGGTATTTATGTCCTGAAAAAAATTGAAATTTTTTTGTCAAAATTTTTTGTAAAGTACCTACCTAATTTTAATTACTGCTAGGAAAAATAAAACCTCTGATATGTTTTTGACATGCTCAGAAAGTTTCAGGATGGGTCTACTATCAGTCTGGACTACTATCCTAAAAAAACTTGCTTTTCGGATAATTGAGCGTTAGACAACAATTGATATCTTTTTACTCTTGCACCTAGAACGATGATATTTTTTAGAGTTGATAGCTCTTGAAACATACTTTTAAAATATCTATGTCCGGAAAATATTGAAATTTGTTGCCAACTATTTTTTGTAAGAAATCCAACACAGGCAAAGTGTTAACTTTTTGCTCCCCTTAAAATTTTTGGTGAATATTAAATGTGAGGTATAATTTGGATCAAGTTACAATAAGGTCATGTTAAGTGGTATTAATATTTGAATTGTTCTTTTTAATTAAAACCCCATAAATGACACTCCGTGTACAAATACCAGCCAAGTCCCAACTAAAAAATTAAAAATATTTAAAAAAATTAGTACTGAAGAGTAGTGATCAAAATATTTGCTAAGTCAAAACTTTTCAAAAAATACTTTGTGCATGGTTTCTTAGGGCATTGTAGGTAGAGTGTATAGATGAGTAAAATTATTTGATTTATAGCCTATTTACCTATATGCACGATGCGCCAAGTATTTTTTGAAAAGTTTTGACTTGACAATTTTTTTTTATCATTACCTACTTTCAGTGGTGAATTTTTTGTGGTGAATTATGTATTTTAATTTTTTTTTAGTTAAAGAGACTTGGCAGGGATTTTTACACTGAGCAAGGGTATAAAACTTACAAAAACCGAATGTTGAACACAAATGTTCCAATCGCTTAATCTTTCAATGCTAAGGTTACGTTCCTGTCAATTTATTCCTATCTAAAACTGTATATATTTACGAGATGTGTCCGTAAAATGACCATAACAAAATGATTTTTACATCTTATGGTCATTAATGTCCTACTGCTTAGGTGACGTTTTTTCTTGCCCTTGGCACCTCGAAATCACATGAAATTTGAAGCATTCATCCAAGAGTCTGGAGAAAAAGTACACCTAGGCTTCAGGGCACTAGTTTCTGTTAACAGACTATAGGGTATTATTGGTTAATTCTTTCTTTTCTAGCCAAGTCAAGTATGTACGATCAAATAATCTACCCCGTGCAGTTCGATGAATCGTCACCATCTTTTACAATACAACATGCAGCTGTCACAGATTTTAACTTGGGATGCAATGTTGTTATTGATAACGCCAAGGAAAATGAAAGTGACGTAGCTACTGTATCTGCATGCACAGGGAGCAATTCCACTGTATGCATTTCTGAGGACAAACACTGTAAGTAATGACTGAAATTATTATGTTATGATCGTTAACTATTCTAGCTTGTTTGGCGACAAATCAACCAAAAATGTAACCTTACAAGGAGCAATGTGCGAAGAAAATCACACAATAAAAAAATACAAATAGTTAACAAGTAACCGAAATCACTCAAATCAGGGATCGGCAACCTGCGGCTCCTTAGTGGTTCTTGAATGGCTCTTTATAATTTAAATAAAGATCTGGAATTGAAAAATTTGAACATTCGAAAAACAAAACGCGCTGCGGGGCATCAATTGGAAGGTTATTTGATTCAGTGTGTTAATTTTAGAGTCCCAAAATCACTGTTAAATTGTTGAAATTCTCAGGGTTGGGTCATTACGCGTAGATTATTAATTTTCTACATACACGTAGTGTAACACGTAGAATATGTAGAATATGTAGAATATTTTTGTAGAATATTTTTTTTAAGTGCCAGTGGATTGACAGTGGTAAAATTTGGAAAGTTAGCATAAACCAAAATATATTATTTTACTTTATTAGTTGCCCTATTTTCAACTTATCTTTAGAGCGGTTGAGTTCAAATCTTTTCTATTTATTCTACTCATATTCTATCTTGTATGGGACGGCCACAACCTTAATTTTGGCAAATTAGAGAGCAATCCTACCTCGTAATTTTAATAAGCCCATTCATAGCACACTTCCCCTATATCTACAATAGGGAACACACGATGATTTGAATATATTGCAGGAAAAGCCATTTAGCAAGATTGTAAAAAATTTAAATTAAAAAAACATTTCAAAATAATTTCTAATTGAAGAAAACCATGTAGAATCGAATGTAATTTCTACTTGTGTGCATACTGCATATTCTTCATGTTTGGATAATTGAATCTAGATTACAGCATCCAGCATTACAGATAGCACCTACCAAAGTCCGAATGAGATGATTGAGTATCACTTTACGTTTTTATGTTAATATTAAATTTAGAAGAAAGAAATTGTAGTTGGTCCTCTCGTATCAACAATGTGGTAGAGTTGTTATGTACTAGTAGTGATGCCCAGCGGGAATATTCATGAGCAAATTTGGGGAATATTCCCCAAATCGGGAATTTACTTTTTCAATATAAATTAAAATGATAAATGTTCTTATTTTGTGGTATGTCATTACTCATTACCTTTTAGTATTCTCTTTTTTGTCACTAATTTTCTTGATATCTTATGACAGGGGTCGGTAACCTTTTTTGGTGACGGAGCCAATTTCCGAAAAATTTATAAATTAGATAATAATGCGAGCCACAGCATGCAATCAATCATAAAATAATACACCAAAGATAATCAATTGAATTACTAGTTTATTCTGCTATTTTGACGAAGCCCCCCCCCCCCCCCTCTTGATGTTGCCCCGCAGGGCGTTTTTTAAAGAATTTCAAAAATTTCTAAGACGTGATTCTGGGACTCGAAAATGAACAATTCTCAATGAAACAACATTCCAATTGTTTCCCCGCAGGGCGTTGTTTTGAATTTTCAAATATATCGATTCCAGATCTTTATTTAAATAATAAAGAGCCATTCAAAACCCACCAAGGAGCCGCAGGTTTCCGACCCCTGTCTTGACATCTCATAACATGAACATGCTTTAATAATGATTTCTCTTATTGTTTACTCATCCCTGTAGTATATTCCCAATAAATTCCCGGTTTGGGGAATATTCCCCCAAAAATAAATTCCCTGGAATATTACATCACTATGTACTAGGTACTCATAGTAAAGTAAAATGCTGTTATATTGAAAACAAATCAATAGAATGATCATTATAATCCAAATCAATGTTTTTCTTAAAAATAATATTCTACGTGTAGAATATGTCATCTACATCAATATTCTACATTACATATTCTACGGTAGAATATACGCGTAGAATACCCATTTTCTACGCGGAATATTCAACTGACCCAACCCTGGAAATTCTGAAATATCGCCCTGCAGGGCAACAATTAGAGTCCTAGAATCACTGATAAAATGTTGAAATTCTAAAAAAAAAAACGCCGTACATGGCAACAGTTGGAAGGTTATTTGGTTCAATTTGTTAATTTTAAAGTCCCAGAATCACTTTTAATATTTTGAAATTCTAAAAAAAACTACGGGGCACAATTGAGGGGTTTTGTCAAAATATCAAAATAAAGTAGTTAATTCAATTTATTATTTTCAGTGTATATATTTTATTTATTGCCTCTACTGCAGTTCCCATTATCATCTAATTTAATAATTTTTGGGTAATTGGCTCCCACCAAAAAAGTTTGCCGACCCCTGACTCAAATGATAGTTTTTATTGTGAATATTATTTCTCTGTATTAATTTTACTCTATTTTAGTTCATACTTACGCCTACACCAGCAAACATGTTTCGATCGACTCTTTCTACAAACTGAAGAAGGCGTTGGATGATTGTACTACTTCGAAAGGAATGGTAGAGTCGGAAAATACGATTTTAAAAGAAGAAGTGAAGAAGTTGAAGAAACAGTTATCGGCATCAGAAAAGAGATGCAATATCATGAAGACAAAACTAACTATTGAAAAGTTGAAATCACATCCCGCTGAAGTTTCATTGAAATCGATAAATAACGATCAGAAGAAAGTCCTAAATACTGGATTTGCTAATAACGAGAGGTAGGAAATTTGTCTTAAATCTATTACAGAAGGGTAAAGGGAAAGCAGAACGGAAACAAGTTGTCGCAACTGTCTCTATATGTAGAGATTGTTTTTTTTCCCCCACAGTACATTTAGCTGTCCGGTAAGAGATTTTGAATACTCATTGTCCGAGAGAGAGGGATGATCTCGAAAGACAGCGCGATCGCACAAAGCGAATGAGGGATGAACAAAAATAATGTTATTTGCAAAATTAGGGTTCACGCCTGGCTGACAGCTAAGGCTGCGTTTCACCAAGATTTTAAACCCCGGGTTAGAGGCGGTAAACCTGGTTTAGAGGCCCCTAAACCAGGTATACCGCCTCTAATTCGAGTTTAGAATCTTGGTGAAACGCAGCCTCTAAATGTGAAAAGCAGTGTAGTTCTTTGTCACCTATTTTTGTTTTGACGATTCCTGAATAATTAGTGCAGGTTTCAGGCTGATCAATACAATAGCGAAGAAGTATACAAATTTTGTAAGTGCGATGTCTCGAATAAGAAAAATGGTGATATGGAACAAATAATTAGTTAAATGTGGAAATGCTGAAAATATAAATAATTTGAAAAATAATTATAGTTTTTTTATTAATTTTTTTATTTTAAGATCAATAATACCATTCAGTTTTGTCAACCGAAACAAATCTTTGCTCTTGTCGACCAAGTGATCGACATCCAGGATATTGGAGGCGTTTTTATTTACAACCAGGCATTTTATTTGTTTCAGTGAAGCAATGAACAGCCAATTTATTGATTGCAATGACTTCACTGTGAAGACCGAACTAGAAGAAAGCGTAGATCAAGATTTCAATACAGAAGCATCATTAGAGGATGTCCTAAAAGAAGACGAGCCACAGACCATTAAAGAAACGGGATATTTCTACATTCAAATGCAAACAGAAGGACACGTTGAATTCAAATATGTCGAGCATAACGAGGAAGAAGGACAAGAAACAGATCCACTGAACAACAGCCTCGTTCCTCCCGCAGACTTGCTCTACTCTTGTGACCTCTGCAGTTACCAGGGAAACTCCACACGCAACTTTGCTAAACACAAGAGTCGTCATAATTCCGAAAAGAAGCATCAATGTGGCCAGTGTGATTATAGGACACAGGAGAAGTTAAAGCTTGTAAGACACCAGAGTACTCATTCCGGAGTGAAAAAGTGTTCCGTGTATCTCACACGACGTGATTCTAGCAACACTCTGCCGTCTTCTAACGAATCAGAGAATCACACTGAACAAAGTCAATACACAGATCCACTAAACAACAGTCTCGTTCCTTCAAGAGTATACTCTTGTAATCTCTGCAGCTTCCAATGTGAATCAAGAAAAACCCATTCTCAGCACAAGAGACGTAGTCATTCCTCAATACACAAGTTCCAGTGCGATCAATGTGGCTTTGGATCAGAAACAGAAAGGGACATGGACCTCCACTTGGGTATGACCTTGTTGCCAAGTCCTTCTGATGAAGAGTCTTTCCCGTGTGATGTGTGGATCAGCATGAGTGCCAAGGCACAGAAACGTGCTCGACTCTCCGAGACTCCGGAAGCGACGTACAACTACAAGTGTATTCAGTGTGATTACGTATCACGTCGTCAAAAGCTTCTCGATGCACATGTGTTAAAACATTCCGTCGAGTATGCTTGCGACATTTGTCCTTACAAGACTACACTCAGGAGTACACTTATCGCTCACATACGTTGCCATTCTTCAGAGAAAATGTATAAATGCGAGCTGTGTGATTATGATACGCACCATAAGTGCAACCTGAAAAACCACATGAATTGGCACATAGGTATCACATTATCATGCGATAAGTGTCCGTTTACGACTTTATCGAGGAGTTCACTAAACCATCACAAAACGAGTCATACCCATGAAAAGAAGTACAAGTGTAGACATTGCGACTACAGGTCACGCATGAGGTATGTAGTTGAAGATCACGAGCGCACTCATACCGGGGAGCGGCCATTTATTTGCGAAATTTGTGGTTATGCGTCTAGGTCCAATAGTGGGCTTTACAAACACAAAGTAAGTCATTCAACTGGTTCATGGGGGAGAAGTTTCCTATGCTCAGTATGTGGTTCTAGAATGCGGGATAATCAGACACTAGTTATTCACATGCGCACTCATACTGGAGAGCGGCCATTTGCTTGCGATGCCTGTGAATACACGTGTTCCAACAAAAGCAGCTTAATTCAACACCAGCGGAATAAGCATTCGTTGGAGAATACGTACCAATGCAGTCACTGTGATTATAAATGTAAATCTAGGGCGAGTCTTGTAAGGCACCGGTCCACTCATTCTGGAGCGCTGCCATTTGCCTGTGGTGTTTGTGAATACACGTGTGACTCAGAAACCAGCTTAGTTGAACACCAGAAGATGCATTCCTCGGAGAAGATTATCCAATGCAGCCATTGTGGTTTTAAATGCCAAAGCAAAGGGCATCTTGCAATTCACAATCGTACTCATTCTGGAGAGCGGCCTTTTGCTTGCGATATTTGTAAATACACGAGTACCTCCAAAGGCGGCTTGGTGCAACACAAGAAGTGCCAGCATTCGTTGAAGAAACCATTCCAGTGCAGTCATTGTGAATATAAATGCTTCTTGAAGAGTAGTCTTTTAAAACACATGCGATTCCATTCGGAGGAGCGGCCATTTGCTTGCGACTTATGCTCGTTTAAGAGTGGCAGTGCCAGTAGACTGACAATTCACAAGAAAATTCACCTGCAATCAGTGCCATCTACATATCAAGGTATGTGTAGTTCCCACATTTATTTTAATGCGTTTGACAGCGATTGAAATGTATTGGTTGTATCCTGAAATTTTAAATATTTTGCAAACTTACCAATCATTAGGGTAAAGTGTCAGTCGTGGGTAGGGTGCCTATAGAGATATATTCATCTCTATGGGGGGCCATTGTTGGTCAGTCAATAAAATTTCATCAACTTTGTTCAAATTTGAAATTAGGTAATGTATTTTGGGAACACACCTTAATTAAATTATGTTGAAGTAGTAAATGCTGGAATTGACTCTTAACGTCTTTTGTGAAAGGTGAACAAAAATCCTGAACTGCCCGAGAAAAAAAAGTAGACGTCTTGATTTTCTGTGTAGTATCTCCTGTCACTTTAAATGCGGATAAATTAGGCAATATTTGGACATAAATAGACATAAATATTTTAAAAGTCTGTTTCAAGAGTTATCAACTCTAAAAAAATGATTGTTCTAAGTGGAACGACTAAAAAGATTTTAAATGTTGTATAACGCTCAATTATCCAAAAAGTTAGATTATGTGTAATTTTTTTATATTTCTCAGACCGATAACTCCATCCTGAAACTTTCTGAGCATGACAAAAACATAACAGAGGTCTTACAGAAAAAAAATTATACTAATTTTTGTCAGGAGGTAATTAAGAGGGCTGAGTAGTGAGCGTGGCCTTAAAAAGTTTTTTAATCGATTTTTTTCGATATCTTTTACCAATCAATTTGTTAACAAAATAGGGCTTTGTACGAGTATTCAGAACAGTTCAATGAAAATAATTTCATAGTTTGGAATAAGTTATTAGTTTTATTTTGTCCAACAGATCTTTAGTACCATAATTTTACTAATTTTCAGGCACTAAACATAAATGTAGCACAAAGTAAATCTAATAAACCATTACAAGCTATGAAATTATTTTCATTGAACTGTTCTGAATACTCGTACAAACCTAATTTTGTAAAAAAATACATTGGTAAAAGATATTGATAAAAATAGATTTAAAAACTCTTCAAGGTCAAACTCACTACTAAGCCGTCTTAAGATGAAAAAAAAATATTAAAACAATAATTTTTTCCAGTCATAAATATTTTATAAGTCATGTTTAAAGAGCTATCAGCTCTAAAAATATCAACGTTCTTAGTGGAACGAGTAAAAAGATATTAAATGTTGTCTAACTCTCAATTATCCAAAAAGAGCCTTTTGGGTCTATTTTGGCGCCCTGTAAGTAAAAAAGTATAACGAAAATTAAAAAAATTCTGATGAGGTGTGTGTTGCTTTGTTCTTTGTAGGTAGTATAAATTTGGAGAGATGAAATTTTATTTTGGGTTTGTTTTTGGTTGAGTTGATACGGTAAGACTCAATAACAGATTTAAAAGTGTTAAAATGAGTAATTTTAATATTTACATTATTTGGCACTAACACATTGACCGTGGATTGAATCCTATTGACACAAGAGTATTTGAAAACTCAACTTCGTGACGGATTAAAGTTTCTATGTTCATCGTTCTCGAAGGAACCTTAAAATTAATGTCACAGAGCTATAGGCAGCGTGTTTAGACAACAGATGGCACTGTAAAAAGTACAGACAGAGCCACCTAATCTGTGGGAAGGAAGCTTACCTTTTGGCAAGGCGTCCAAGTCGCTGCAGTTATATGTTATGTTGCTGCACATATTACGCATTATCAATTCTTAAAATTTACACATGTTTATCTAATGTTTATTCGCCTACAAAATATTAATAATAAAGTGTTCACAATTTCACTGAATCTGATCACAATATTAATTTGCGCGACTTAGTTTGATTCCGAAATATTTTGAGTACATTTGTTGACATCTGATCGGTTGCTAGGTCACGGCCAATGAGAAATAAAACAGTTGACGATCTTCCCACAAAAGTTGCTAATTTCTCTCACTCGTGGCGAACTCTCGGTGCCTATAGATATTATAGTGATATTTTCTAGGGGGTGAAAGTACCAGATATGGGGGAGGAAATTGACAAATCAAAAAATTACATCTAGGTATACGCTTATTTTGTATCAATAACAATTTTACTAAGTTTCATCAAAATCGAAGGGGTCGTGAAATTTATAGCGATTTTTTAGTCGATCTGACATGGAATTACTCAATGTATTTGAAGATATCAATTTATTTCTAGAAAAAAATCATAATTTTTACTTGGTATGTTTTGATTCTTATTAAATCGGACATAAAATAAAATTTAAAAATCGTAATCATATAAATCTAAAGTAAATCTAAATCATCAAATCTTTACAATCATAATTGTTATTTCTCGAAAAAATTATTTGTTTGTATGTATTTTCAAAAGGTATTTACAAATTTTTATTTTTTAAAGTGTATTTTGTATTTTAACAGCAAAAAATAAGTATGTTGTATTTTGTATTTCTGATACATTTATAATGTATTTTGCCCATCTCTGATCGCATACAATACGAAATGCGTTACATGGAGTGTTTTCCTAGTATTGTATTTATTATCTTCTCGTGGATCAGTACAGAATACAGATATGGGCTTACTCAGAATTAGACCAGTCAATTGACCAAAAAGATTTTTGACCGGTGAATTTCCATCCTCACTTATTACTTACTACCCTCATTGGGGGACTTCCATTAATTATGTCACAATTTTTCAGGCCTTCGTCAACCCCCCTCCCCCCATGTCATGTCACAGCTTGTCACAAAATCGATACCCCCCCCCCCCCCCCCCCCCAAATAATTATGTCACATATTGCAGAGCTGGGTAAGTTACCAAAAAAATAGGAACGCGTTAAAGTTACGTTACTTTCCGAAAAAAAGGAACTAGTTAAAGTTAAAGTTCCTCAACTAATCAGAGGAACTGGAAGTTCCTTTTCAATGAAAAGTTACTTTGAAAGTTACTTGACCATTTTATTTCCGGAATGCAGCCAATTTGCTAAAACACAAATTCAGGCTGTAATTTTTCTCTGTGGAAAACAAAATTTTCAACGAAATTCCTCCCAGTAAGAAGTCTTGCATCTAATTCTACCCCCTCCCCCATGCCTCGGCAGGGCTGGCCAAGTGCAAGTGAGAGGGCGAACTGGTGACGCACTAAGCATGAACGGCGTGATTGGAATGCGGTTTTGTGCAGGTGGCCTAAATTTCCTTATCAGAGAAAATCAGGTACATATTTGAGGGCGGAAATGGTGTAGTTTTGAATGTTGAGGGAAGGTACATTCTGCTCTAAAAGTAACTGCAAAAGGAACTTTTATAAATGTGAAAGTTCCACAACAAAAAGGAACTTTCCACGTTACTAAGTTACTTCTATCATAGCAGGAACGCGTTACTGTAAAAGTTACAAAAAAGTAACGCGTTACCGGTAACGCGTTACTTTCGTTAAGTTACTACCCAGCTCTGACATATTGCCAGACCCCCCCCCCCTTCCCATTTCCAAAAAAAAAAATTGTAAATTTTTATATAATTTATGTGGTTTACTGCAAGACAATATTTGTGTTTTTATATTAAAAAAGTAACTACAACTGGTCTCACTTCACTTCAACATAAGAAATTAAAATTCAATGTGTGTGTGCTAACTTGTAATCTTGAAAGTCACTATTTTACTTTTAAATAATAAAACATTAATGAAATTTTAGTTTGAAGGAAGTGTTACATCACACCCCTCTCCCCCCCTAATCGTGTACATAATTTACAGACGCCGTCTATGCCGTTGGCTGACGTCACTTATTACGCTATCGTATTACTGCAGTCGCCATGTCCTGGTAGTAATGTTGTGTATTGGGTTGCTAGGTGACCAGGACAACTGATAGCTGACTGTCAGCTGCAGCTGCGGTCAAAGACGTCGGTGTCATCAAGCGTGCTTCGCCACTCGCTCCGCCTGAAAACATACCGATACGACACTTTTTATCATAAGCTATATTGTTATATTACTTCTGGGTCCACTCAAGGAAGAAAACATCTATTTGTAATTCTATGCTAATGCATCATCTAACTTCAGCTTTGATTTTATTGATCGTAACAAGGTTTGTAAACACTCTGTAAATATTATAAATATATTTATTTCTTTGTGCTACAAAGAGCCTTGAAAATTTGCAAATAATCTTAATAATTTTTGAAGGACCAGCAAAATAATGCAAAATAAAAGCAGAGTGGGATTTGAACTCAAATTCATTTGGTCAAGCGACCCTTTGCTTTTCCCTAAGACTACTTTATAAGAAATTGTTAATGTATATAAATTCTGAATAAGAATGAGCCCTTAGTACTTTTAGTTTAGTCTCATTGGTAAAGCATAGGACCGGAGTTCCAAATTCTTAAAATATTTGAAAAATGTATCATCCCTGCCTATCTTTAAGCGTCTGGTCCAAGGCCTGTAGAGTAGCCAAGCTCTACTAGTAGCTAGATCTAGCTGTGTTTGTGTGCCAAGCAATTTACAGTAAAATGAAAGCATTTTTGAGGCAGCGCATATCAAATCGGATGCAGTACGAAGGCCAAATCCTCCAATTGGTTTAAGTTTAAATAATATCTTCTGATTGGTCGACAATCAAAATGTTCTGATTAAGTTCAAATTTTGCATGGTGATCAAGACCAACATAATCTAAAATTTTACACATTGTAAGCCCGATGGGGCGATGCCAAGCTAGGACGACAGGATCGGCCACTTTGGCGCTAGCGTCGAGGCTGTGCTTTTCAAATCAACGTATTTCTTACCCCACACTCCGTATTTTCATGTTATATTATAAGAATTAATGTTGATATTTGGTTATTTACCGAAAGAGTGGATAATTATTAGAAATGATAGTGTAATAACAATATTTTGATCATATAATGACAGCTCACAGAAATATTTTTGTTTCCAGTGCTTTCTTGAACTGACTCACGGCACAATGGAATTTTGTAACTTTCTATTAAAACAATTGAGAGGGTGTCGCTTCAGATTGAAATCGAATTTGCTTAAGATATTGCACTATCTTCTTATTTTTACACGTTTTATTATACTAGAGTAAAAAATATATGTATCTAAACAGTAAGTACATCTTCTTACGCCTGTCAAAATAAAGTTTCGCGAGTTTTAATTTTGAGTGGCACGAACAGCTTACTTCAAAGCTTACTTCACACTTCTTACTCACTCCCGATGGCAGCGCTGCAGCACAATAGCGGGAAAAAGTTTGGCTAGTGCCCTATCAGTTAAGTATTAATTGTAATTTTACGAGTTTAGATTGGGAATAGTGAAAAGAGATACCTATCTGGAAAAAGTTTGTAGGTAAGTCACGACACAATGTAGGTCCTTATCTGTTAATCATCCAGAGTAATTATATGGAGATTGGAAAGTTGCAGAAAATATCGTCTTGTGCCGTGTCGTGTTTTGTGACTGCGTGGATGTTGCACAGTCTGTGCGCGCTCATCAACGCGTTATACTGAGCGTTTTCCTAGTTGTTAAAATTGTTTCTCATGTTATTTTAATTCCCATGATTGGATGAGTAAATAGCCTCAAAAACAAATTTTTTAACTGTACAAAATAAAAAACGACAAATAAAAAAACTAAAATTTGGAATGTGTTCAAAAGATACATTTATAAAAATGATGGAAAACTATATTTTATTTCTTACTCATACAACAAAACATTATTACTTCACTTCAGTGATTTTCTATCCTTCTTTGCATACTTGCATGATCAAAATAACTAAATATAATATTTTTATGTGTTTAAAATCCTGATTATTTCCATTCGATTATTTCTATCAACCCACTATATTTATTCATAATCAAATAAGTAAATAAGTTGTTATAATCTTACCGGTACTTTTTATGTCAATGTCACGAATGTTTCATGAAATTGTTCTCGCAAGTTTCATTCCAAACTTTGATTTGAAAATTTCCCTCGTTAAATAAGTTACTTTATTTGGCACTGGAGCGCCACTAATCAATGAAAACATCGAAACAGAAACAGCTGTTCTCTTGCTTGTTGTCAAACGCCAAACCTAACCTTCCTTACATCACATCATTCTATTTGTTTGCTTTCAATATTTTGATCTAAAGTGGTTACAATATTATATTGTGATTATAAATTTTTAAACTAAACGTTTGGATGTAATTTGTGTTGGAAGAAGACATCTACTAGGTAGCTACCTAGTACCTACCTAGGTAGGTATACCTACCTAGTAAGTACTGTTCAGTTCAGTTCAGTTTATTTCCAAAATCAAAAGTACATTTTAAAGAGGTACATTGAAAAGACCCCTATGGTTGACACCATTTAACGGGGTATACGGAAAGGTTACATCGAACTAAATCTAGTAACCTAGCATATTATAATTAAATAGCATTGAAATTAAAATAAATTAATATCTATAGATATGCTACAACTATAATATAACACATTTAGGTAAATATTATGATTATGATATTGATATAGGTACTAGAATATACTTAAGTTGAACATGTTATTATACAACTGGACTAACATTGTTTTGTAAGTACCTACCTAGGTATTTTGACAATATTTCACATGTTCAGTTCAGTTTTATTTCCTTATTCCATGCGTAGGTAGTACGTTTGAAATAGGTACATACATGTGAAAGGACTTCTATGGTTGACACTATTCGGTGGAGTATGTGGAAAGGTTACATCGTAACTAAATCTAGTAGGTAACCTAGTCTTCAAAGTTATACCAAGTCGGGCATAATCCCTAAATGAACAACATGTTGGTTGGGAATAGACTGTTTATAGTTTAAAAGTAGGTACCTACCTAACTAAGAGCCTATTCTGTGCTGGAGTGTAAGGGGACAATAGACGAGTTTCGCCAAGCTATAACTTTGCTTTAATTTCTTCCGTACAGCTCACTGTAGTCGAGTTGTTCACACTGTACTGAATTGGAAAAGCCAGCTTCAAGATCAGGTATGTTCATTTACTATTGTTTCAGAAGTCATTTTCTTTAGTCCATGATGCCATAGACCAACCATAGACAATAACTTGAGATCATTGATTGTTGCCGTTGACACTTTACCTCTTTGTAGGTGCCTTACCTACTTAGTTCCCGGTTCAGGAGACTGTTTCTTCAGCTCTCACATTTTGAAACAGTTTACATCTTGTATTAGTTGAAGGCCTAGTTGTCAACTTTTGTACTTTTTATACAACGAAACTTGTTAGGTTTCAAAGCATGGAATCTCAAGAATTGGTTTCCAGAAAGAGTCTAGCGTCAGTGTAGAGCTACTCCCTGATAGGTTGAGAATATACGACGTGGTTGTGGAAGGAAGGTTGGATCTAGAAATCAACATTCCATTCCATTCTCCGTCCAATCCATCCATGTGCTCATAAAAAGTATGAAATATTTTTAAACTCTGTGTCGGTTTATTTGTTTTTTGTTTGTTGTCGACTTCTAGATAATGAATAGATGCACTCTTTCTGTTTCACCACTCGGCTGTCACGTGACCGTACTTGCCTCAACTATTCGATCATGATCAAAAATGCAGTGACTAACCTTTAGTGTGTTATAGAAGGAAACTACCTAATTTATTAGGACTTTGCACGAACTTTTTTTTTTACCTAGGTTCTATAGGTACGTTTATCAATATTTCGTTCATTTGTCTGTGAACTTCATAAAGAATACAAGCATACCTACAGCAAAGTAGTAAATGAGTAAAAGCAAAAAGCAATGAGAAGATGCAAGTGTGATACCTTGCTATAATGTGTCCCTTGGTTGTTTAAATAGATACACGAACAAATAATAAAATAATAAACAGTATTCGAAGAAAAAGGATTGATAAAGGTTTGATGGCATCATCCATGAACTCTGTGCTAGAACGAGTAACGCATCATCAAACTCTTGTAGTTGAGCTCTGATTTCATTGAAAATTAATGATTGATTGTCAAAGAACCTGACCAGGGCAGTTATTCTAAATATCCTTGTCATCTCGTATCAATTGATAGAGAAATTGACCGCGTCACTATACCATGTTAAATACTAAATAGATAGCACTCCAGTGTGCAGTGAGCCCGTATCACGTGAAACGAGACGACAAGGAAATTTAGAATAGCCCTCCAGGAGCCAATCCGTTTTGTTCAAATACAATTTTTAATTGGTTTAAAGGTTTGAGTGTAGGTAATTTTTTTTATTTATTTGTAACTTTAGAAGTGAAATTGAAAAGAGATGTGAATTTAATTCATGTCGTAGGTTCTGTTGCAGAAACTACAGTTTGATACAAAACAGCAATTCAAAAACGTGTCACGCTATTCAAAACATGCATTCTGCAAGTGGGACAACCCAGATGCATACAATTTATATTTGAGTAATTTTACCTATTAAACCAAAAAATAAATTACTGATCATTGATTAATTGATTTATTATTTTTCCATTAATCACATTGACCATAATTTGTGTTTAAATCACGTAAAAATTCACTAAATAAGTACCTATATTTCAAAAACATTCCGGGCCGGGCTCATCCAGTCATATATCGGACCTATTGTTATTATATTTTAGCTTCTACTATTACCTACCAATACTCCAAGAATGAACAGCACTCAACTGGATTTACAATTATTGAAAGTCTGTCACAAAATATTTTAAAATTACCTAACATTATTTGCAGACAGATACAAATCCACTTGTGCAAATTTAAAAATTCGGTACACAAAACAAGCATTATAGAAACACATAGAAACTTAGAAACACATTAAATTCTATAACACATCACAGAGTTCTCAAGTCACAAGGTCAGTCATTAGTGACTTGAATGTCAAAAAAGTATTAAAACATAATACCAAACAATTGGACATTTTACAAAAACTGTAAGCGGTAGATTGAAGTTGATTATGAAAAGAATATTTATGAAGGTGTAGAATAATCTCTGAAGGTGTAGAGATGTAGAATAAGGAATCTCTTTCTAGTTGAAGAATTAATTATTTAATAGTAAAATACCTATTGGAAGTATTCGACACTAAAAGTTGCAAAACGCCACCTAGCGGAAAAAGTTAACATCTATAGGCACCGAGGGTAGACTCTCTTTTGTTTCTTAAAATGAGCGACATCGCGATGTGTAGCAAAAATTAGCAACTCTTGGCATGATCCTCATACCCTTAGTTGCAGCAATTAGTAAACATTACTCATTGTATGCATTCTTACAATAATACGCCACAGGATATTACGCTGTGCAAAATGTATGAAGTGTAAACAATTCCACTGAATCTGATAAAATTATTAGTTTGCTAATTTCTTTTACCAATTCTGAGCTATTTTGAGTTCTCTGTGGATTTTTATCGGTTGCTATGGCCACGGCCAATGAGAGATTATGAAATTGCTGATTCTTCGCCGCACAGTTTTGCCGATTTCTCTCCCTAGTGGTGCTGGGGGTATGAACTCTCGGTGCCTATAACTCGAGTACTTGTGCACATGCGCACAGGGCGCGTTCAGGCAAGTCACTTAGATGTCAATCGTAACGAGTTCAGTAAAAAGTTATAAATACATCGCGAAATAACAGAAATTGATGCTTACCTCAGTGTCAACAATCAAATACAATCAACATGTCATTACAGCACACATTCATTCAAATTCTTGTGAAAACGAGTTGTCCATTCACCAAAAATCACCATTTTGACAGATGCAAATTGTTTTTCTCACGGCCTTCTGAACACACATTTTTCTTGACGCATCGTTCAAACAATTGCATTCTGTCAAATGCTGCTTTTGGTGAATAGACAACTCGTTTTCACAAGAATTTGAATGAATGTGTGCTGTAATGAAATATGCCAATTGTACCTATTTGATTGTTGACACTGAGGTAAGCATCAATTTCTGTTATTTCGCGATGTATTTATAACTTTTTACTGAACTCGTTACGATTGACATCTAAGGCAGCGGTCGCCAACCTTTTGGACCTCGCGGACCACTTATATGACAATTTTATATCTCGGGGACCACTCAGGCGCGTAAAATACGTATGACGGGAAATACGATTGGTGAGGGAGACAATGGGGGGTCTGGGGGGAGGGCCCCCCAGCACCAAGCGGGTCCGGGGCGCTTAGCCCCGGAAATTTTTGGTTTTCAGGAAGTCATTTGGCGCGTTTCTACGCTATTTCAGCCAACTTTTTTTTCCAGAAAAAGCGTTTAAAATAACTCTTATAGGTATTGGAAAAATACTCGGAAACTGATATTATTTTCATTATAGAGCTAGTGAATACGTATAGTTGGTAGGTAGATACTTTGTAAAGGCATTATTACGTATTGAAACATGTCCGAATTCAATACATTTGTGTTGTGCCATTTTTCTAAATTAAATAAATTGCATGGAAACTTAAAAGTAAACTTCCAATTTTCTCTGCGGACCACCAAAATTTTCTCGCGGACCACCAGTGGTCCGCGGACCACCAGTTGGCGACCGCTGATCTAAGGGACTTGCATGTAAGAGTACGCACGCGCACCCGCCCATATTATATTTACTAGCGCACTCTCTAGGTACTTTTAGTGTCGAATAGGACATAGACGAACAAAATAATATTATTCTGGGATGAATATCGTTTTTTTTAAATTCAATGACTGAATAAGACGAGTAAATTTTCAATTACTTGCAAACCCATTGATGTTAAATAAGATGATAATCTGGTCGCAAATAACATTGCTCTATACGTCATCACTCATCAGGCCGTCAATCGACTCACTTTTTCCTCCGCTGAAATGCTAGAATGCTGCAATGTGCGAGTTAACAATGATTATTTCGGACTACAAAAGTAAAACTAATGTTGCTATTTATTATTTGGGGTACAGTTTTTTTACTAAAGGAAATCGTTTTTTAAACTTAGTTGTCTATGCAAATGAAGAATGTTGCAGGTTTTTTATGTTATTTTGTGTTTTTTTTTTATGAAAATTCCCAACACTAAGCGCAGAGAAATTTCTGTAAAGCGAGCTGGCATCTGCGGGCTTACAACAATGCCGAACGATTATCACTTTTTATATCACTGTGAAGGGCAGTAATATGCAAGGCCAATGAGAATGAAGGTTTGGATGGAAAACTTCCATGGAGTCAGGATGATATGAAGGGATGTGTCTTGTGAAAAATTTCCGACTGAACCGGGGCTCGAACCCGGGACCTCTCACTTGCCGGGCGAGAGCTCTACCAACTGAGCTACCCGATCGGACGGACGGACATTAGACACAACACACTGATGAGGGTTAGGGATCTCCGAGGAGAATGGAATAAAGGTAGAGAATGCTTCTACGAACTGTCATACCACCGGTGACGATGCTGTCACCATGTCTCTTTGCACTTGCGTGCACAACCCTCTTTTACTCGACTGAACGAGTTGCTTTTCAGCTCAAATGATGAGAATGAAGGTTTCTGCGGAAAACTTTCATGGAGTCAGGATGATATGAAGGGATGTGTATTGTGAAAAATTTCCGACCGAACCGGGGCTCGAACCCGGGACCTCTCACTTGCCAAGCGAGAGCTCTACCAACTGAGCTTCCCGATCTGAATGGCATAACTTCGATGTTGCAGCCCCTGCCTGCAGTGATGGGTGGGGGTGGGGGGGGGGGGGGGGGAATTTGGTTTGAATGAATACTACCAAAATATCGATAATGAAAAATGCAAAATTTAAATAATTTAATTGATCACATCGACCATAATTTGTGTTTAAATCACGTTAAAATTCTCTAAATTGTTAGTATATTTCACAAACATTCCGGGCCAGTGCGGCCTGGACCTGCAGGGTCCTATGAGGCCCACATCCAGACGTATATCGGACCTATTGTTATATTATTTATTTATTTTAGCTTATTAAACCTAACTTCAACCTACCTATACTCCAAGAATAAAAAGCACTCAACTGGATTTACAATTATTGAAAGTGTGTCACAAAATATTTCAAAATTAACACAAAATGACGGATATTTTTTAAGATTTTTATAGTAGGCAACTAAAATGGTGGGGGGCCCTGAAAAATATCCTGTGGGGGGCCCAAAATCTGAAGTTACAGCCACGGACTGGAACCGGAACAGAAAAGAAACATGACAAATGAAACAGGAGCGTTTCTGTGCGTTAGGAAAACGCTCAGTGTAACGCGTTGATGAGCGAGCACAGAACATGCAACATCCCCAGTCACGATACACGACACGGCACAAGACGATTTTCTCTGCAACTTTCCAATCTCCATATAAATACTCTGGATGAATATCAGATCCATTGTGTCGTTACTTTCCTACATACTTTTTCCAGCTTTTGACAACCCATACTAAACTCGTAAAATGACAATTAATACTTGACTGATTGGGCTACCAATGAGAAAAATTTAGATTATGCTGGCCTTGATCACCATGCAAAATTTGAACTTAATCAAAAAATTTTGATTGTCGACCAATCAGAAGATATTATTTAAACTACCAATTAGAGGATTTGGCCTTCGTACTGCATCCGATTTGATATGCGCTGGTTTTATTGTAAATTGTGGACTGCTTGGCTGCTCTACAGGCCTTGGAGCAGAAGCTTAAAGAAGGCAGGGAAAAAAATGTAGTATACATTTTACAAATATTTCAATATTTTGAAATAAAATGTCCCTAAAATGACAAAAACTTTTGAAAATAATGACAGATTGGAGTGACAATTAGCAAAAAATACCTTACATATTGGCATGAATGACCATGCGAAATTTTAAGTTGGTCGGTCAATCGGTTCTAGTTTAAATTACAAAAATCACAGAAAAAATGGTTTCAAATTTGAACCAATAGGATGATTTGGTTGAAATTTATTATGATTGGGTGCAATGTTGGTTGCAATGACTTTGCTAAATTTCAAATTGATTGGACCAACCAATCGAAAGATAATTTATTTAAATTTTGAACCAATCAGGGGATTTCAAAAAAATTAGGGACTGCAAATCTCAAATATTATATTATAAATATTTGCAAATATTTGGTTTGGACATGTGTGCAAAATATCAGTTTGATCGGATAAACGGTGCAACCTGTATACAAGCAGACGACAAACAAAAAAACAAAAAAACAAAAAACAGAGGTCCGTGCCAAAAGAGCCAAAAGGAGACGCTCGCTTCGCTCGCTCAATTAGGTACCTACATTGTCCGAAACGCTACTGAGGTTATACGGGGAAAAACATTTTACCAAATTAGGCAAGAAATAAAAAAAGGGAATTAAAAATTTGTATTCACGATAATAATAAAATTATATATTTTTGAAATCATAAAGTAAATCAAATTAAATTAAATAAACAAAATATTTGTTGAGCGAGCAAGTTGGGCATAATTTTCATTCATTAAAAAATGATTTTCACAAGTTTTACATGATTGAGCGAGCGTAGCGAGCGCCTCCATTCTGCACTTTTGGACTCTTTCTCTGTTTTTTTTTTTATTTGTTTGTTTTTGTGTTTGTTTGGCCCGACGCTACAGGTCACAATTTTTTTTCCAATCGAGCTGAAATTTTGCACACATACTACCTAATATTATTCTAACTTAAAAGTGTATAGTTTTTGAGAGCTGACGTCTAATTGGTTAAAAAATTAAAATATCGACGATTGGTCGAAAATCAAAATGCTCCGATTAAGTTCAAATTTTGCATGGACATAAAGACTACCATTTTCAATTATGTTACAAGTTTTCAGCCCAATCATTAGATAACTTATGCACATATTGAAATTTTTCAATGCTTGAAACTGTCAGAATTGATGGTATCGGAAATTCCACTGCTTTCTGTATTGTTTTATGTACCCAAGTGCTTGCCCAAGTGTATAGATAGCTATTCTCAGTTTCAATGAAACACATATTCTTCATGTATGTGTGGAATATGTTGCAATTCATAAGGGATGTATGTGTATAGGTACCAACATAGGTATTATATTGATTTTTTTGAATATCATGTTTCACAGTTATGTTAGAAGCAACGTTTCGACTAGATATCACATTGTAGGTAACATCTCATATTTACACATTTCCAGCCCATCCGTCAAGAATGTACAAACTTATTGCTATTTGAAGTGTTTTGAATATCTATGATTGTGATTGATGGAGAACCAAATTCATGGCACATTGATGTTATTCAATTTTCCAGAACGTTTATGGAAAGTTTTGATGAAAATCAGTAATGATGTATAGTTATTGGTGGTTATTAGATTGAATGGACCGGGCTCGATTGGCGATGTTGCGCGTGTCGGTGCTCGCTCATCAACGCGTTACACAGAGCGTTTTCCTAGTTTAAGTAATTTGATTTTTAATTACGTAACTTACCACTAAAGGCAGTTAGGAAAATTTTAGATTTTTGAGATGTAGTTCCTAAGGTTTCCAATTTTTATCGTTTTGATTATATTTCGTTTATCATTTTTCGTATTTTTTTTAAACAAATGATTGAGGGGGTCAGAAGCAACACCTAGCCATCAGCACTTTGATTAACTCGGCGAAAAACCGGAAAACCTCTTGCATTTCCCATACAAACAGCTGGCGAAATCAGTTTTCAAGCCACGTTTTAAAAGCGAAGATAATTTGTCTTGCAATTTACATTTTATTGAGTGAGCTTAGCGAGCGTCTCCATTCTGCACTTTTGGACACTTTATCTGTTTTTTGTTTGTTTTTGTTTTTGTTTGTTTGGCCCGACGCCACAGGCCACAATTTTTTTCCGATCGAGCTGAAATTTTGCCCACATACTAATATCATTCTAACTTAATAGTGTATAGTTTTTGAGAGCTAACCTCTGATTGGTTCAAAAATGAGAATATCTCCTCATTGGTCGAAAATCAAATTGCTCCGATTAAGTTCAAATTTTGCATGGATATTTAGACTACTACCATTTTCAATTATTTTACAAGTTTTAAGGCCAATCATGAGAAAACTTATGCACTTATTGACATTTTCAATGTTTGCAACGTCAGAATTGATGGTATCTGGAAATTCCACTGCTTTCTAGATTGTTTTATGAATGTTTTATGTAGGTACCTAAACTCCGTTTCATGGGGTCTAGAGTCCTAGATAGCATGGGCAGGTATAGGGCTACCCATGTTAAACAGGACTCTAGACTGCATGAATCGGAGTTTAAGTGTATTCGAGAAAATAAGGAACACGACTGACCTCTGGTGGTTTCTTTGGTACTAGCCATAGGGGGGATCATGGAGGATATCACGGGGATATTTATATAAATAAATTATAATTTGCTGTAGTTGTTTGTTATGGCGGAAAAGTAAACTTTTAACTAAATTTACATTTCAATTGTTTCTACTTTTTCACTGCCCTATGGAAACACGAACTTCATAATAAAAAAGTGTCTAAAAAGTTTCCTGCCAGAAGTGGCTCCATTACGTATCGCTTATTTGTTCGAATTGTAATTCATAAGGGGTGTATATTATGTAGAGTATACCAACACATATATATATATATATATATATATATATTTGTTATATTGGATCGTGTTTCACAGTTATGTTAGAAGCAAAGTTTCGACTAGATAGCACATAACATCTCATATTTACACATTTCCAGCCCAATCAGTCAAGCATTTACACACTTATTGCCATTTTAAGTGTTTCGAATATCTGTTCACAGAGATTGATGGAGAAGTATCAAAACATTGATCTGTTATTCAATTTTTCCAGAACGTTTATGGAAAGTTAAGATCAAACTTAGTAATGATGTATAGTTAGTTATCTTTGATTGAATGGACCGTGCTCGATTGGCGATGTTGCGCGTGTCGGTGCTCGCTCATCAACGCGTTACACTGAGCGTTTTCCTAGTTTAGAAGGTAGAGAAATAAAAACTGTACAATATCATGTATCTAGTAACTCAAAAATGATATTTTGGAGATGGCTAGGTTTTTGTGGTGGCATGCCTCTTTTTTTTAGGATTTGGCTTAACAGTAGTTTAAAAAAGGAAACTACAAACTGCATTTTCAAGCGAGCGGAGCGAGCGTTAACTCCGAATATCTGTTTTTTTCACTGTGTGTATCATTCATAATTCATCTCCTCCGGAGATGAACGGATTCAACGGATAAGGTCAATTTTTCACAAAACTTATATTACTATGCTGGTAGTTGACATAATGATCTTCAACAAGATCGATCCATTGGTTTCATTGGAAATTTCAAATTATATTTATGTCGTTTAGGTAACACTAGGAAAACGCTCGGTGTAACGTGTTGATAAGCGAGCACTGGTATGTGAAGCACATCTACCATGATCTAACCCAAATTTCGTAAATAATCCACAAATAATCATTTGCAGTAGCACAGAAGAGTTCAAATTTTCTTCAGAGACTTGGTAAGATTGCCACAAAACCTTACATTCAATATAAATCCAAGATAAGCAAAGACTTTCCATTCACTCCCAGGATCACAAAAAAGATCAATCTTTCTCCAGAAAATGGTTAGATTACCAATAAAGCTTACATTTACTAAAAACTTCCAATAAGGTATCTCCAAGCAGAAAGAATTTGACAGGAGTTGATATTGACAACTCAATTTGACAGGAGTTGATATTGACAGAATATCAAAATAGTTTATCAACTCCTGTCAAATTGACTGGACCATGCTCAACCTTGAGCATGGTTAGGAGTTCGGCAAGCAATCGAAGACGGTAACGTCATTGGGGAGGACCAGAACATAAATGACCTCCTTGAATTGCAATTAGAGAAGAAGTGAGAAAGATTATTTTGAAATGAACATTACGGGATTGGTATGAGTTGGGAGAGATAAATCAAGAATGGGTTTATTTTGATGCGAATATAGGTAGGTACTCTAAACTATATTCTAAACTCTAAAATCTAAAGTCTAAACTATCTACTATATTCTTTTAAAATTTAATAACCTATTAGAAAATTATATTTGCAGTACCTAGTAGTTTTGGTGCTAGTGTAGCTACACCTACTCTCAGCTTAAGCTGAGAAATAAGTAGTTTAGAAAATGAATTTTTCTCATAAGCCTTCTCGAAGTGACATAATATTGTTTCATGGTACTTAGATAAGCTTAGATAATAATGTCTACAGAATAGGGAAGTCTCGTGAAGATTAGAATTCAGAATAATATTTATTTTATGAAAGTTGAGATATAGTTCTCATGTAATTAATTTACGAAGTTTGATAGATCTCCTCTCATTTAAAAACAGGAAAATTGGCAATGTCATCACAGTTTGCTATATTGCCATGGCAACAAGGGAATCCCCATGTCAACACAATGTTCAAGACTTGGAAATGACATCACAGTTCTGATTCTTGTTACAGGCCGTTTTTCCCGCCAAAAATCATATGATATTTGAACTCTATTTTTATGAATGAAAATTTAAGATTTCACAGGTAATAAGTGTATTTGTCATTATTATTTGTGTTTATTTATAGAAATTTACTAGAATAACATTTCATGAGACTTCCCTATTCATCAAGGAAGCAGTGATTAAAAATGCTTTGCTAGTGTCATTTTGACATTGACATTTTACTGATTATGATTCTTTTGAAATATAACTCTTGAAGTTCATTACAGGTTTGTATGAGAGTGCAAAATTACTTATATTTAATGCTGGTCCCAATGGCATACAAAATTTGGTGATAACGGTCAAACGATTGCAGTTATATTGACACAGCGTTTCTCTCATCCCCATTGCCAAGCAAAGTAGGTTACACATGAAGTTTCCGATGAAACCAATGGATTGAACTTGCTGAAAATCATTTTGACCACAACCAGAATAGTAATATAAGTTTTGTGAAAAAATTGGCCTGATCCGTTACTTCGTTTGGCAGAAGACGCCAAATGCACAGATAAAAAAACAGAGATTCGAGCCATAAGTTTCAAGTGGAGACGCTCGCTTGATTACTACAGCAACGAAATCTTTTATGGGTACGAAAGTTTATTAAATACCTATTGGACCATGATCACTGTAAAATTGTCTTTAGTACTTCCTGGCGACAGTGACTTTTGTTTTCACAATTGACATTTCGTTTTTTTACATTGAATGGAATGAATGTAAGGGTTTGTGGCAATCTGTCCAGTTTCTGAAGAAAATCTGTAGGTACTCTTCTGTGATCCTGCAAGTGATTATTCAGGAAGAATTTACGAAATTTCGGTTACATCATGCTTAGAAGTTCTGCATATACCAGTGCTCGCTTATCAACGCGTGGCACCGAGTGTTTTCCTAGTCTTATAAAAAGTATGAATAACTTCAAAAATATTATTGGTAACATTTTTTTAATTCCAGTCTGTTAGGTTAGAAATTAGGGGTTTTATGATAAACCTGAAAAATTTCACCAAATAGGCTACTCAGAAAAATAGCTTCAACATAGGCTACGGACGGTACATATTAAATTGTATTTTTTTTTGGGGGGGGGGGGGGTCATATTGGATTTGCAATATTAGAATAAATATTAAATAGATGGTACCTAGGTAATAAAAACTAAAAATAAATCACAAAATACTCTTTACACTCGTCTTTAAGGGCCATTCCTTCAATACTCTGCTACCTTTTAAACTGTTGTGTAGGTCTGTATTGTCATGGCAACAACCAATGTCATTCCTAGAATGACCACTAACTAACTGTTAAGAGCTAATTGAGACTTTAGCAGAGTATTAAAAGACCGGGCCTTAGTATAATAATGGGCCTTTGTGCATGCTGCAAAATGCACCCTGGAAATAGGTACTTTTATTATTATTTATTTTAAAATGTACATACATACAGAGGTACACTTACCGGTAGCGAGTATAGGTAGCGACTAATATAATATACTGATATTGTTCCAGACAATGGACGACGCAACTCAGCTGCAACCCATGAGTCACCGCTATCTTGTTGTTGTTAAATCAGAACCACAAGAATCTGAAGACACAGCGAACATAATCGACCAACATGAAGTTAATACAGAAACATCCGACAAGCCTTTAGAAGACTGCTTAATTCAACCTAAAATAGAGATCAGTGACGACGAAGATCTCTTCCATTTACAAACTAAGTCCGAAGAAAACTCTGCATTCTCCAGTCATTATATTGATCATCAAAATGTGACTTGTCAAACCTTAGAAGCAAGTGTAACTGAAGATGTTAAAAACGTCATCGGGGACAACATTACGTCAGCTACATCCATTTACACATCAGAAGACTACTTGATTAAACAAGAGCCAAAATCTATTGGAGAAACAGATTTCTTCCATATTCAAATAAAACCTGAAGTTGATGCCAGCGATGTTAAAGATCATAACACTGAACCAAGTCAAGACACATATCCACTAAACAACAGCCTCGTTCCTACCAGAGACTTGCTCTACTCTTGTGAACTCTGCAGTTACCAGTGTAACTCCAAACGGAACCTTGTGGATCACAAGCTGAGTCATGCCTTGAAGAAGTACCAAGTGAAAAAGTGTTACGTGTTTCTCACCCGATGTGATTCAACTGAACCAAGTCAAGTCACAGATCCACTAAACAACAACCTCGTTCCTCCCAGAGACTTGCTCTACTCTTGTGAACTCTGCAGTTACCAGGGTAAATCTAAACAGGGCCTTGCAAGGCACAAGAGATGTGTTCACTCCGAGAAGAAGCATCAATGTGGCCAGTGTGATTATAGGACACAGGAGAAGTGTAAGCTTGTAAGACACCAGCTTACTCATACTTCATGGTTCCAGTGCGATCATTGTGTATATAGTACAAAAACAAAACGGTATCTTACCCATCATTTAAGAACACATTCATCAGAGGAGCGGTTCCAATGCAACCAATGTAACTATAGATGTAATAATAAGCGATACCTCAAGAGCCATATGAGATCACATATGGAAAAGCGGTCATATGCCTGCGAAGTTTGCACTTATAAAGGTAAGTGCAATGCCAACTTGACCAAGCACATGTTAACACATTCATCAGAGAAGCGGTTCCAATGCAACCAATGTGACTATAGATGTAATAATAAGCGATACATCAAGAACCATATGAGTTTACATATGGAAAACCGGTCATATGCCTGCAAAATTTGCACTTATAAAGGTAAGTGCAATGCCAACTTGACCAAGCACATGTTAACACATTCATCAGAGAAGCGGTTTCAATGCAGCAAATGTAACTATAGATGTAATATTAAGCAATACCTCAAGATCCATATGAGATCACATATGGATAACCGGTCATATGCCTGCGAAATTTGCACTTATAAAGGTAAATGCAATGCCAACTTGACCAAGCACATGTTAACACATATATGGACGAAACAGTACCAATGCGGCCAATGTGGCTATAGATTTGATACTAAACAAAGTCTCAAGATCCACATGTTAACACATTCGACAGAAAAGCAGTTTCGATGCAAGAAGTGCGACTATAGATGTGAGAGTAACCAAGAACTCGACATTCATATGAGAACACATGAGGTAGAGGGGCCGCATATATGTGAGGTTTGCGTACTCAGTTGTGACTCCGAAAGTTCTTTGACCGAACACATGTTGAGTCACTCCTCAGCTACTACCATCCAACCAGGAGAAGATTCCATCAGAAAACATGAGCGAAACATTTATGCGAAAATAATCAGTGATGTCCCAGTAAAATCTGAAGTTGAAACGGAAGTGACTAGTGAGGATAACGAACATCACACTGAACCAAGTCAAAACACAGATCCACTAAACAACACTCTCGTTCCACCCAGATCCTTGCTCTACTCTTGTGAGCTCTGCAGTTACCAGGTTAAATACAAAAACTATCTTTCTAAACACAGGAGACGTAATCATTCCTCGGTGTACAAGTTCCAGTGCAAACTGTGTGTATTTAGTGCTAAGACTCTTTGGGAACTCAATATGCAACACGTATGTAGAAAGAATAAGTTAGAGCGGTCGTTTCTTTGCGACATTTGCACACTCAGTTGTGTCTCCAAAAGCTCTTTGACTCAACACATGCTCTGTCACTCCTCAGCTACTACCATTCAACCAGAAGTATATTTCATCCGAAAACAAAAGCGAATCATTCAAGCGAAAATAATCAGTGATGTCCCAGTACAATCTGAAGTTGAAACGGAAGTGACTGGTAAGAACAACCATGAACTCATTGCAAGAAGTCAAGACAAAGATCCACTAAACAACAGCCTTGTTCCTCCCAGATACTTTCTCTACTCTTGTGAACTCTGCAGTTACCGGGGTAAATACAACCACCGCCTTTCTGAACACAATAGACGTACTCATTCCTCGGTCTACAAGTTCCAGTGCGATCTGTGTGTATTTAGTGCAAGAACTAAATCAGATCTCATCGTCCACTGCAGAAAGCATAAGATAAAGCGGTCGTTTCTTTGTGACATTTGCACAGTCAGTTGTGTCTCGAGCAGTTCGCTAACTAAACACAAGCTAACCCATTCTGTGCAGCTCAAAAGCAGCGCATGCGATATTAACACGAACTCTAATACGAACCTTGAAGTATCTATGAGCATAAATGCGAGAGAACCGTTATACGCATCTGAATTATGCCCCTACACGTCTGCATCCAGCAGTGCGCTGGCTAGACACAAGAAAATTCACACCACGAAAAAGTATAAATGCACCGAATGTGATTATTGCACGAACTTCGGTTGGAACTATAAAACCCATCTGAAAACACATTCGAAAGAACCGTTATACGCGTGTGAAGTTTGCCCCTACTCATCGGCAAACAGCAGTGCGCTGGCAATACACAAGGAATGTCATACAACTATAACCCATCCTAGAACACATGCGAAAACATCGTTATACACATGTGATGATTGTCCCTTCTCGTCTTCATTCAGCAGTGCGCTGGCTAGACACAAGGAAAGTCACACAAAGATAAAGTATACATGCACCGAATGTGATTATTGCACGAACTTCAGTTGGAACTATAAAACCCATTTGAGAACACATTCGAAAGAACCGTTATATGCATGTGATGTGTGCCCCTTTTCATCTGAATTGAGCAGTGCGCTGGCAATACACAAGGAAATTCACACCACGAAAAAGTATACATGCACCGAATGTGATTATTGCACGAACTTCAGTAGGAAATTTAAAACCCATTTGAGAACACATTCGAAAGAACCGTTATATGCATGTGATGTGTGCCCTTTTTCATCTGAATTGAGCAGTGCGCTGGCTAGACACAAGAAATGGCATTCAACGCAGAAGTATAAATGCAGCCAATGTGACTTCAAGTCAAATCGTCAGCAAGAACTGAACAATCATATGGAAATGCATGTGGAGAAGAACCCGTATGCGTGTGACATGTGCTCCTATGTAGGTGGCGCTAGTAGCATCCTGCGTCAACACAAGAGAAAGTATCATTAGTTCATTACTTATTCGCACAATTAAGATCAGCTCTGCACTCTAGTGGTAGAGATGTGGTACTAGAGGAAGGGTGTACGCATTGAATTCTCCATAAGGAACGTGTAGAGTTTGGATACCTCTACTTCATACACTATTAAACATAGAACCCTGAAATGATGCTTTATCGATCTGTCACCTCAGAATTTTTCTCCGAGGTTAAATTGCAGCGTAATAACCGTTCAAACATGTAATGCATCAGCCAATCAGAGGACAGGAAATGGTCCAACAGACCAATCAGGCTACAGTATATAAGCCGTATTTGCTTCATACGGAAAGCTTTTTTTTATCATTATTTAGACACAAATAAATAAATTTCTGAGTTGACAGATCGAAAAAGCATAATCTTTTCTATACTCATTACAATTTGTATGGTTCTATGTTAAATAGTGTATGAAGTAGAGGTATCTAAACTCTACAGGTACCTTATGGAGAATTGAATGCGTACACCCTTCCTCAAGTACACATTTCTACCACCAGAGTGCAGAGCGGAAGCTTGATTTAGCGAATACTGCCCAGTGTACTAGACGCATTGGATGAGTGAATTGTAATGCTACATTGTGCAGGACACACCTGCGCGCTTTGTATGTATGATGGAATAACATTGTATTTGTAGAGATGCATTCTAAAATCCTAGGTCACTTCCACTGTCATGTATATACTGGGCTTTTCATACATTAGATAGGTACATTTCAGTTGTTAACACTTTGTATGCAATACACATTCATTTGATTGTATTGTGCTACAAAGAAATATACATATTATTTGGTATACATACTACCTACCTACAAACTTTTTCAAATTATCTTCAATAGGTACCTAATTATCGAAGATCACGATATTATTTTACTCTAACAATTAATTTATTGAAACAGTTATTCAAGACATGGCACAAGTCCGTAGCAATTAGTTCTTAAATAACTGTGGGAACAATTACATGAATATCATTTTATAATTTCAAATTTGTATTTGAAAACTTTTAATTTTTTAAATCTTTTAACATTATTATTTTTGAGAAGTGCTCTGGGCATGTACCTACTCTTTCTTGAAAAAAATCTACATGATTTCATTTGCTTAGAATATTGAGCTCAAATATATTTTATTGAGCGAGCGAAGCGAGCGACTCCATTTGGCTCTTTTAGCACGGACCTCTGTTTTTTTTTTTGTTTTTTTTTTGTTTTTGTTTTTGTATGCTAAAGGAAGCAATAGAAGTCGCACCGTTTCACCGATCGACCTGAAATTTTGCACACATGTAAAGACAACCTTCTCTGTTTGCAGACCCAATTTTTTTTTGAAATCCATCCATTGGTTCATTGTTAAAATAAGTATCTCCTGATAGCCTAAAAAATGAAAATGGTCTTCGAGAAATGTGATCAAACTCATATTTAGCATGGTCAGTAAGACCAACAATGTCACTTATTTTACCAATTTTCAGCCGAATCTGTCAAGAAAGTATGCACTTATTGACATTTTTAATAGCTGTCAGAAATGAAACATTGAAAATGAATGTCTTTCCAATGCAACTGAATCTGATTTGCTTTAGGTACAAGAGTGTTTTGATGGTATGTACACTTTTTTAGTGAAAAGCAGATATTTTTATGTGTATTGAGTTGATCAAATTTGAATAATTCAATTTGGATCATAGTTTCCAACAAATCATTTCGAGTTTTTAAGGACCTTGATTGTCTTTTCGTCAATTCGTAGTTCTGATGGCCGTGCCTCCCGTGTTTCTACTTGGCTGATTTTGCATCCAGGAGGGATTAGAAACATAAGCTCACATTTCAATAATATCATTGAGTGGCGTTTGTTCTCTTCTAGCGTTCACACGTCATTCCAAATCTCTCCTGCATTGTGCTTCTTTTCGTTGATAATTTTGGCAATTTGGTGTACTTTGTGAAGGTATTAGTAAAATTGAATCGCTTTTAAAGCATAGATATTAGGTATCTACAGTTTTTGTCCAGGGGATTGATTATTTCAAATTATTTTCTTCTTGGAAACGTTGGATTTATTCCGTTTCTGAGCTTCTGTCTAGCCTGACATTTCCTTGAAGGTTAGGTATATCTCGGATTACACATTAATGGTAATCATACAATGACACATTGTTTTATATTGATTCAGTGGATCGTAGTTTGCTTTCAGTTTGACTTAAAATAATGTTTTCTGTGTGTTAACGAACGCATATTCGGTTAATGTTTGCGCACGTGTCGTGCTCGCTCATTCAACGCGTTAAACAGAGCGTTTTCCTAGTATACCTGAACAGAATTTACAATTAAAAACGAATTTATACTTATTTATAAAAGGGACTTATAGAGCCCTATCTTGAATACAAGGGAATATAGTAATTTTTTTCTTTTTTCTTGTAGATCATGGACAAATACCCATTACGATTTGTGTAATGTGTAATTTGTGTAATACTTTTAATAAATCATTTTGAAACTTAAACTGAAACTTTTTGCATTTATTACTGAGTACTAATTCTATAACATTTGGTCTGTTCGTTCGCTCTGCACTGGCTACACTTGAACTGTTCGACCGACAAAAAGTGAGAGTGGTGTAGAAACTTTCCACACTCGGCATAGGGCGAGTGTCGACCAGTGTAATTCCGGTGTCACTAGCGTAGAGCAAACGAACAGACCTATTATTTGATCGCTTTTTGACCGCATTCATTTCAAAAAATCGTTTAGAATATAAAGTTTATAAAATTTGGGGTCAGGTATAAGATTAACACTTCAATGATGCAAATAAAACATAAATGAACGCTGTAAATGGATTCCAAATGTATTGAGTGTCAATTGTAAATGGGGTCACAGCTGATCCCAGGCCAGCACTCGATTTTCAAATCGTCAGGCGACCAATAACTGGTTAAGGTGGCTGCATATCACGTGACTTTTCAACCAAAAAGCTACACATTTTCATTTGGAAGGGTTCAGTTTAGCAAATACTTCTCACTCATCAGATAAGTTAGGACACATCTGTTGGAACAAATCTACGCAGAAAAGAACTGCGAAAATAACTTATTAGATGATTTCACTTCCTTGCACCTAAATATTCTCAAATCAAGACCTGAAGTTTAAGGAAATCCTATGAGTTGCCAAGAACAGCAAACTTTAATCTAATAAAAGGGCACATATGCATCACAAACCTGACACAATTTTGCCAACAAAACATGCGCTCTTTCTTCATCTTTCCAACGAAATGTTGAGATATTAATTATATCCACTATTATGAATGTAATATTTAAAATAACAGCACTGGGTTTTGACAGCTTTCAAACGCGTACGGATACACACGATTTTCATTTATTTTCCTCTTAAACCACTGCAAAAATAAATATTATTGACTGAAAATATTGATAAGCTCCAGTATGCAGTGAATTTACTTCATAAATCACCTTGGATTACTCAGCATGAACGATGTAAGGTATGTACTCAAAGGTAACTATTTCTTTTGATCGGATGTAGAGAAATAAAGTCACGTGATATACAATGGCCTTAACCATTGGACACATTCCTGTTAACTTTGCGAGTGAGCAAATTGTGTTTCATTGTGTGGGAGTTAAGCATGGTCACTTATTGACAAGATACACGCACTGATCTCCATGTACTTCCACATCCACAATATTCGAAAATTTCGAATATTTCGAAAATATTTGGTTCGAATATTCGATTTGGTATTCGAAAATCAAGTATTCGAAATTTCGAAAATTCGAATATTCGAAAATTTTCGAATAGTTCATGTCTTTTAATTCAAAATTATCCCGCCTTTTCTCAAATGGGAGTGTTTTTCAATGCTGCCAACTGCTGCAAAGTCTAAAACTCCAACCGAAAATAGTCATGGCCGCCATTTTGATTTCGAGGGAATATTATTTGTAGGTTATTGTTCCTCTAGATAGACCTTCCTCATACTCCTTTTGTTCCTGTTAATTTAATTTTTTGTGATAATTAGTGACAACAATATGATCCTTGCATATTACTTCATGGCCATCTTTCATTCTGTCATTTGAAAAGAGTTTGGTGTCCAATTATTTTTTTTAATTGATATTATGTCTTTTAATTTAGGTTCCAAATTCCAATTATTCGATATTCGAAATATTTTTGTCAATTATTCAATATTCATATTCGAAGTCAAAAATCACTTTTCGCACACCCCTAGTTAAATCATTTCAAAACAAGCAATATATTAGGAACAATTTAAATACCATTACAGTAATACAGTAATTTTACAGTTATATGTAATATTATTACAGATATTTTATAGTCATTAAAATCAATTCAAATTTGATCTAAATTACTAATTGACAGTAGATTTCAAAGTTGTCATTCTTAGGGTGAATGGATATTATCTACTTCAATAGTTCTTGGATATTTGTCATATAAAATTTAAATATTTTTATTTGTAAATATGTGTTTTGAATTTGGCCCATGAATATATTTCCCAACATTTTCTAGTTAATTGAACGTTTACCACAATTTTGAATTTAGTATCTTATAAATAAAAATGTATTGTAAAAAAAACTATATTATTTACAATAAATTTTGTTTTATGTATCAAAATTTTCTAAGTACATACGTTGAAGATAGATATTGATAATTTTACAATATTTTTTATCTTCTTTATGAACATTTTTCTCAGCCATCTATAGTATCATTATCTGAATATGAAACGCTTCTTAGATAATACAGCCATGAAAGGAGATTCATATTATTTTGTTGTATTTGTTTTAAAATGGAAATAAGTTGTAGGTAGAAGTCACTACTAGAATAATTAAATTCCTATCTTCTCCTCCACCTGTCCTCAAGGAATGATTTATTCCAAAATACATTTTGAATATTTCCCTCCCGTCCTCTAATTAGTTACTTCGAATGCCACTGACAGATCAGTGCGCCACTAGCCAATGAATCCAACGAACGAAACAGCTGTTCTTTGTTGTTGTTATGTCGCACCTAACCTTCCTTACACATCATTTTGTGCTCACGGACTCATTTTGATATAAAGTTATTCACTAAATTTTACAACAAAAAGCGATTGCCAATTTGCGTTATAAGAAACTAGATGAATCTGCCGTTTGCCATGTAAGTATTTTTACGTTTCATGTCATTTGTCTTGAATTGTACTAGCCTAAAGGCCAGCGTTACTATCCACAAAAAATTACTCTCTTGTAGCCTAGGTACACCCACTTCCGATAGTTCCTATGCCGGTTTCCCATCTAGTGGAGCGGTCGCTCCACCCAGCCAAGTCGTACTGTACGCTAGAGATGGGCGATTCATAATCGATTATTTGACTTGCGATTAATCGATTATCGATTCAATTATTCAGATTGCGATTAATCGGTGAATCGATTACTTGACAGCCGATTATCAAAATGGCGTCGTGTAAGCAAACTGTACACCACAATTCTGAAATATTGTGGATTATTGGATATATTATTGTTTATTTTTCAAACATTTTTAAATACGATACGTAAAAGTGTTTTCAATTGTGACACAAGTAAATATAATCCCCAATATTTAACTCGAATAAAAGTCAGTTAGTGTAAATAGCAAGTACAAATGAACACTACACTGTATTTGAATCGCCACCAAGTATGTCCAGCCAATCAGGGAACAGGGATTTGGTGTTCACTGCTTATTTCAACTGAGAGATAATCGAATCGATAATCGATTATTTCGTTGCGATTAATCGATTAATTGAATCGAATGCTTTGATAATTGAATCGAATCGATAATCGATTATTTCTTTTGGATCGCCCATCTCTACTGTACGCTCACACTCACTCAACATACCGTAAATGCCTACATAAACTGAGGAGCAGACCAAACACTTTTACTGTAAACAACAACATAACATTTTCGGCCTACTGGATGTCATATTGAAAATCTTACATTGTTGCGAAATATCTTAATTTCGAGCTATGGCCCACCCCACACCATATACCAAATTTGGGAACAACATGTTATGCCTTTTGCGAGCCAGAGGGCCGTGAAAACAGTGAAATTACACCCCTTTTAAAACTATCTGATGATGATATCAGGAAACACCGCAATCACCGCCACAGCCTAAACGGCTAAACCGATCGACTTGAAATTTTTACCACATGTGCACTTTTGGCGTCTGAGGTGCCTTTTTATAAAACCAACCGGAAGCCGCCATTTTGAAACCGAAGGTGACGTCATATCTCGAAAACGGCTACACCGATCGGAATAAAACTATCGCCAAATGATTCAGACGGTCATCTTTATGGAATATCAATAGTCAAGATATAAATTTTTTATTACCGAAACCGGAAATGACGTCATAAAAATGAAGAATAAGAATTGGATCGCCTCTTACTACATAACTACATATTCAGAAGGCTTATAATGATACATAATATTTACAGAAATACATTCTAGCTAGCCGTAATTTCAGCCGCCATTTTGAAAACCGGAAGTGATGCCATATCTCGAAAACGGCTGGACCTATTGGAACAATGCTTTCGCAATTCTTCATGGAATACCATTTTAAGCTTATATTTAGCACCAAACACAATTTTTCGTAGTAACCAATTCGGAAACGGGGTATTTTTTTTGAGGAATTAGTCATTGTTGCTCCGATATGTGTTACAAGTTGTGTAGGTAAATGAACTAAAAAAATGAGTGATATCCCCATAAAAAAACACTCCGTGTAAAAATACCAGCCAAGTCTCTTCAACTATAAAAAAATAGAAGAAATCTAAAAATTCAGCACTGAAAAGAAGTGATATCAAAAAATGGGCCAAGTCAAAACTTCATTTGAAAAACCAAAATATACTTGGCGCATCGTTTTTCATATTATATAATTAAGGCACATTTAATTTCTGGCATATACTTCTATACTATTTATATTTACGATGCGCCAAGTATATTTTGGTTTTTAACTGAAGTTTTGACTCGGCCCATTTTTTGATATCACAATTCTTTTCAGTGCTGAATTTTTTGATTTCTTCTATTTTTTTATAGTTGAAGAGACTTAACTGGTATTTTTACACGGAGTGTTTTTTTATGGGGTATTATACTAACATGAGGATTTGGTTGGCTTTTTTTGACGCTGACCCTACATATCGAAGTTGAAATGGAAGTTTGATGGAAAGGTAGGTAGGTGATGCTTCCATTACTTCCATTGCTACAGACGCTCACCATGTAGCAAAGCAATGTCATAAAGTTCGATTCATGGCCGTTTCAAACTTCGAAGTTCCAAACAGTAATTCTATTTAATGAGTATTCAGTAATTATTGACAAGATGTCTAGTTTGTGATCTTTCTTCATGTTTTTTAGCCGTGCGGACATCTTGTCTATAAATACCGAGCCTTGTGAAAAGTAAAGCTTCGAACGTCACATTAAATTCGCCACATCTTGACATCGTATGCGTTCGCGTCGTCCGTCCGCGTCAATCGTGCATGCGGCTTAAGGGGACGTTGATCGGAGAGACTCGCCAAGCTCCAACTTTTCTTCCATTCCGTCTGGAGCTCACCGTAGTCTAGCTATCTATGTCACAATACCGGATCAGAAATTGTCACTACAATACCAGGAGGCCTAGTCTTGAAACTTACGCCTTCAGGACGCAAACGCTCTCGGACGTCATAAAGTCCCATTTACTGTAAGAATGATGACCTTGAAATCTACCTTTAACTGTTCAGCTTAATTTTGAATAAGGTTTTATGACTTTATAATATCTGTAATAATAATTATAATGTTAATAAAATGGTTTCAATAGATTGCTGGATGACAATCAAATAAGTGGCTTGACTTTATGTTTCAATGTCGATCACTCTTACAGTAAATGGGACTTTATGACGTCCGAGAGCGTTTGCGTCCTGAAAGCGTAAGTTTCAAGACTTGGCCTCCAGGTAGTACAGTTAGGATTGTTTCCAGTGTAATCTGTATTCTTATGAGGAATGTCTTTTTTTAAATTTACTTTCAATTAAATCACCGAACTTATGTACCTAAAGTCGCTAAAACAGATCGGTTAAATGAGCTCAACCCAAGAGACAGCTTAGCATAACAATGGGGCATTGTGCACACCTCAGGTCAAGTAGTGGACGTAAAAATAAACTACATACATACAAACTACTACCTACATCTCTAGCCAAAGTTAGACGAACTAAATCTACTAGCTTCTCGCGTTAGACGCGGCAGCGTCTAACTATTTGACACTCATCTTTGCAATAATAAGATAATAATTGTAAACATAGGTACTCACTTTTTCATGTGTTGACATGTTTAATTGATTAGTTTTTATACATTTGACAAGCGTTAGTTTATTAATTATGTCAAATATAATGTTCAAAATAGCCAGGTGATAAGTTGAATTAATTTGTTTTCTTCCACGGTCCCTCTGACTCAAGTGTCAAACAAAGTTATTGAAGTCACACAAAGTTTATTTTAATAATCAAGGGAATAAATTAAAACATTATATTATTTACTTGTTATTATGTTAGGAAGTTTTAAATAATTATTATTGAGATGTAATTCAGTAAGTTTTATAATAAAAAGCAAATCTATTAGGTATGTGGAATATTTGATTCACTTTTGCCGGAAGTGACTTATTCCCTGCTTGCTAACGACATACATTTATTTCCTTACAAACTCGCACTCTAACTATGACTGAGATGTACGTCGTTAGGAAAGATAATGAATATTAGACATGTACTCGTCTAACTAGGAATAGTTACACAATCGCACTGCAGTTGTGAAGACGGTTTGACCCGTTGAGTGTGCTGGTGGCCTTGAAAAGGGTCGTGGGCGACGTTTCGAAGGAGTTACTTCCTTCTTCTTCTGGTACTGCCACTGTTTCACTGCCATATTTAGGTACTTCTCCTAATTTTTTGGCCACTCCAAATAATGTTTATTAGTAGCTCAAAGTAGGTCCTTTAAAAAATATGAGGTAATTAATAATTATTAATTGTTTTCCAAATGTAACTGCAAAATGTTAATACCGTTATATCTGCAACGCTTTTAATAAATGCCATATTATTATGGTCCACCTAAGCAATTTGATGAACAAAAGTTTACCCATTTTTGGGCAGCAAATTTGATTTTTAACAGAATTTTTATCACCTTTTCAACACATTTTTAAATTACCTTTAGTTAATATTTATTTTCACAATCGTTAGATTTATATACTTTTTTAACATGTCATAATGCACTTGTGATGCACAATTTCTGAAAATGTTGTGCTAATAGCAAATACGCTAATAGCTCAAATGGCTGTCGTTTTAGAGCCGCAGCCTGTTTGATTTATTTGAGGTTATTTGCAAAAAGGACATTTCTCCTGCCAAACAACAAACACAATGGCAAAAATTATTTTTTCTTGATTGAGTATATTTTCATCAATCATTATTAAAATAAAAATTAATATTTGATTATCACAAAATTGTCTGTGAAAATGAAAAGGCTGCTCAAAAATGTACCTATATAATTTTTTAATTTGTTAACTATATTTAAAGAATCAAAATAGCAATTTTTTATTTTTATTTTCAATTAGCATGTGTTTTAAATCTCAATTAAAATTTGGAATCAATTTTTTTTTCAATGTTAGTCGAAAATGTTGTGGGAAAAAATGGTTATAAATAATAAGCCGGTTTCAGTAAACTTTTTATGTGTCATGTAGTGTATCAAATTCAAGTGAGGAATATTTCAGTGCACAAATTAAGTCGATTTCTTAAATAACGACTCGTCTAGAGCAGTTTTAATAAAAAAAAATATTATTTTATTTAAATAGATTTTTGTATAACAATGAATGCGATCAAGCTGATTATTTTTTGTTGTTGCACAAAACATTCAAAAAAAAATTCAAAAATATTGAAAGTTAAAATTATTTCATATTTTCAAGAGAAAAATTTATTGGAGATTTTGACTAAACACTTGATAAAAACAAAATGGCAGCCCAAAATTTGGTAAACTTTCGTTTTTGAGTTATGTGGGCAGACCTTAAATAATATTGTCAGAAAAAATAAATTATTAAAAAAATAAGTTTTCAGGGTCAAATGATACAGTGGCTGGAGTACCTAATGATGTGCCAAGCATATTATACTAAATTTTTTTATTTCTTATATTTTTTTGTCGTTGAAGAGACTTGGCTGGTATTTTTACACCGAGTGTTGTTTTATGGGGATATCAATCCTTTTCTTTATTACCTACTAATGGACGAAACAAAAAATTTAAAATGTACCAAAGGATAACCCTAAAATTGTATTTTATCTAATCACGATTAAAATTTGAAGTAATTTGGTCTACCCATTTCCTCTCCAATTGTATCGCAAAAAGTGTCTACAAAAGGCAGCAAAATCGCCCGCACTTGCAGCACCTTAAAAAAACTGTACAATATCATGTATCTATTAACTCAAAAATGATATTTTGGAGATGGCTAGGTTTTGTGGTGGCAAGCCGCTATTTTTCAGGATTCGGCTTAAAAGTTTAAAAAAGGAAACTGTATTTTCAAGCAAGCGGAGCGAGCGTTGGCTCCGAATCTCTGTTTTTTTTTCACTGTGTGTGTTATCATCACCTGCCAAAAGAAGTAACGGATCAGGCCAATTTTTCACAAAACTTATATTACTATGCTGGTAGTTGACATATAATGATCTTCAACAAGATCGATCCATTGGTTTAATTAAAAATTATATTTAAGTTGTTTAGGTAACATTACCACAGCAACGAAATCTTCCATGGGTACGAAAGTTTATTAAATACCTATTGGACCATGATCACTGTAAAATTGTCTTTAGTACTTCCTGGCGACAGTGACGTTTGTTTTCAAAATTGACATTTCGTCTTCGACATTGTAAGGTTTTGTGGCAATCTGTCCAGTTTCTGAAGAAAATCTGTAATGAGTACTCTTCTGTGATCTTGCAAGTGATTATTCAGGAAGAATTTACGAAATTTCGGTTAGATCATGCTTAGATGTTCGGCGCAAACCAGTGCTTGCTTATCAACGCGTGGCACCGAGTTTTCCTCGTCTTAGAAAAAGTAAGATTAATTTAAAAATACTAGGAAAACGCTCTGTGTGACGCGTTGATGAGCGAGCACGGATACACGCAACACCTCGAACCGAAATTATGTCTATCGAAAATGGCAATAAAAGACAATAATTCTTGAATTTCGTCACAGACTTGTATAAATATCTCCAAAATCTCCAAAAATATTGGTCCCAATAATCTTTCTAGGTTTTAAGTTAATCGATTAAACCTTTGATTGAACGGTTCCTTGTTAAGTTTCAAAAATCACAGGATATCTTTCAAAAAATATACCTGGGACCACTCATATAATATGATGTTAGTGTGTACACAATATCAGATCAATCTGTTGAACGGTCATTATAAGTTTCATTTCGTTTGAAACTTTCTTCTCTAACTACCTTTCCTTGAACTGAAGATTCGAAGTCGCCGTGAATTTGATAGCCAACACACAAAATGTCCCTAAAATTACAAAAAACTTTTGAAAATAATGACAGATTAGACTGAAAATTGGCAAAAATACATTAAATGTTGGTACCAATGACCATGCAAAGTTTTTAGTTGGTCGGTCAATCGGTTCTAGTTTAAATTTCAAAAATCACAGGAAAAATGGTTTCAAATTTGAACCAATGGGAGAATTTTGCTGAAACTTATTATGAAGAGGTAAAATGTTGGTTGCAATGACTTTGCTAAATTTCAAATTGATTGGACGAACCAATCGAAAGATAATTTTTTTTTTAAATTTGACCAATCAGTGGATTTCAAAAAAATTATGGTCTGCAACGCCGAGAAATGGTCCGTACATCTGTGCAAAATTTCAGCTCGATTGAAGAAAAACTGTGACTTGTATATCGTCAGGTAGCAGAAAAAAACACACACTCAATAATAGCCACATCTTAACTTCTTTTTTTATACAATTGTAAGTATCTAAATTTCTTAAATATTGGGGTAAATTATTGAAAACTGTTGGTACTTCATAATTAAGCTGTCTCTGACCATACTTATTAATGCATTTAGGTATTCTAAATTTTCCTTGCGATTTAGCCCGTATTTGTACTTCACAGTCATATAGAATTTTGTCATAACTAAAATATTGCTTAAGAATTAATTTATATTCAAAAAGATCCGAAACATCTAAAAATTCTTAATACGAAAAATACATACTCTTTGATAAATTTTGATTCTGTATAATAGCTGGAGATATAAAATAATTTTAAAAATCTTACACTGCAATTGATATATTTTATTCAAGTGCACAGCAGATACATTTCCCCATGCTAAAATTCCGTAAGCTAAAATAGATTCGACCAACGCTGAATATAGTAACTTCATGAGACTCATCGGTAAAAATGAACACAAATTATAAAAATTCTAACTGCATATAAAGTATGTTTCTAAAAATTGGGAGAAATTGGGATTTTGTCTTAAAATTGGGAAATCTCATATTGTTGCGAAAAATCTTAATTTCGAGCAATGGCCCACCATACACCAAATACCAAATTTGAGAACAATAGGTTACCCTCTTTGCGAGCTAGTGGGCCGTGAAAACAGTGTTTTAGGGTGGTTTTAATCTTAGTCTCCTGGAATTTAAATCCTGTAAACAGGCCACAGCCAAAACGTCTGAACCGATTGATCGAAAATTTTTACCACTTGTGCACTTTTGGCGTCTGATTTTGACTTTTGTGCCGCCATTTTGAAACCGGAAGTGACATATCTCGACAACGACTGAACCGATTGGAACGAAACTAGCGACAAACGATTCAGACGGTCAACTATATGGATTATCAGTAGAAAAGACTAAACATTATGTTATACACTCAATAGGTACACTATATGTCAAAGTCCAAATGTCAATTTTGAAAACAAATATCACTGTCTCCATGAAGTACTGCATACATTTGCAGTGATCATGCAAATAAGATCATGCAAAAAGTGATCATGTTTGCATAGGTATTTTAAAAACTTTCGCATAGAAGATTTCGTTGCTGTGGTAATGTTACCTAAACAACATAAGTCTAATTTCCAATGAAACCAATGGACCGATCTTGCTGAAAATCTACGTGTCACCGACCACTATAGTAATATAAGTTTTGTGAAAAAATTGGCCTGATCCGTTACTTAGTTTGGCAAAAAACGAATAAAACACTCGACGAAAAAAAACAGAGATTCGAGCCATAAGTTTCACGTGAAGACGCTCGCTACGCACGCTTGATCAGCTGGATTTTACAAATAAAAAGGCTATTTCAATCCACCATCATTGCTACCAACGAAGTGTCCCAGAGAGGAGAAATAATTATATCATCCCCCCCCCATACCCCCTCCACTCATCCGTAATATCTTTTAAATATAATGTTTAAACCTGAAATTAATTTTGATAGATCGAGTGCTATAACATTCCATAAAAGATATGACTCAAATCGGAAGAAAATAACTAATACCTTTTTAACATGTTTTCCAAAACTGAACGCACCAACATTCTTCAAATTTGTTTTAAAAATAAAAATTACAACTTTTCGTAGAGAATGACCTGATAGGAACCATGGAACTATTACATTTCATCGCCCGTTTGGAAGCTAGGGTTAGGAAGTGTCATTTGTTGATGACAATCCTAGATTAGCAGGTATTTTTTAATTTCTTTCTTTCATATGTCCCCCGCCCCCACCAACCTCCCTCCACACTCCCCACCGCTGCAAAATGCACCCTGGAAATAGCTACTAACATGTATTGATATTGTTCCAGACAATGGATGACGCAACTCACCTGCTACACATGTGCCACTGCTACCCTGTTGTTGTTAAAGCAGAACCACAAGAATCTGAAGACACAGCGAACATATTCGACCAACACGAAGTTAATACAGAAACATCCGGCCAGCCTTTAGAAGACTGCTTAATTCAACCTAAAATAGAGATCAGTACCGATGAAGATCTCTTCAATTTACAAGTTAAATCCGAAGAAAACTCTGCATTCTACAGTCATTTTATTGATCATCCATATGCGACTTGTCAAACATTAGAAGGAAGTGTAACAGAAGATTGTGAAACCACCATGGAGGACAACATTACGGCAGCTACATCCATCTGCACATCAGAAGAGTACTTGATTGAAAAAGATCCAAAATCAATTGAACACATGTTAACTCATTCAACAGAGAAGCGGTTCCAATGCAGCAATTGTGACTATAGATGTGGCATTAAGAATGATCTCGCGAAGCATATGAGATCTCATTTGAACGAGTGGTCATATGCTTGTTATATTTGCAGTAATAAATATAAGCATAGCTGTAACTTTACCAAACACATGTTAACTCATACAACAAATAAGCTTTTCCAGTGCAGCGAATGTTACTATAGATGTGCTAATAAGCAATATCTCACGAAACATATGAGATCTCATTTGAACGAGTGGCCATATGCTTGTGATATTTGCAATTGTAAATATAAGCATAGCAGTAGCTTGACCCAACACATGTTAACACATTTAACAGAGAGGCGGGGCCGATGCAAGAAGTGCTCCTATAGATGTAAGAGTAGCCATGAACTCGCCATCCATATGAGAATACATGAAGTAGAGGGGCCGCATATTTGTGAGATTTGCTTACTCAGTTGTTTCTCCAAAAGCTCTTTGACTCAACACATGCTTTGTCACTCCTCAGTAACATCTATCCAACCAGAAGAAGATTCCATCAGAAAACAAGAGCGAAACATTCAAACGAAACCAATTATTGATATCCCAGTACAATCGGAAGTTGATACAGAATTGACTAGTAAGGATAACGATCATCACACTGAACCAAGTCAAGACACAGATCCACTTAACAACAGCCTCGTTCCTCCCAGAGGCGTGCTCTACTCTTGTGAACTCTGCAGTTACCAGGGTAAATCAAAACACAACCTTGCTCAACACAACAGACTTCATCATTCCACATTGCACAAGTTCCTGAATAATCTGTATGAATATAGGGCACAACCTAAGGCGGATCTTAACACCGACTATAGAATGCATATTGTAGAGCGTTCGTTTATTTGTGACATTTGCACAGTCAGTTGTGTCTCGCGCAGTTCGCTAACTGAACACAAGCTATCACATTCTGTGCAGTTGAAAAGCAGCGCATGCGATATTAACACGAACGGTAATAGGAACTTCGAACTCCAACCGAGAATAGATTCGAGAGAACCTTCATACTCTTGTGATGTTTGTCACTACACGTCTGCATCCAGCAGTGCGCTGGCTATACACAAGGAAATTCACAAAACGAAAAAGTATAAATGCACCCAGTGTGATCATACCACGAACTCTAAAAGATCTCTAACAATCCATCTGAGAATACATTCGAGAGAACCGTCATACGCTTGTAATGTTTGTAACTACACGTCTGCATCCAGCAGTGCGCTGGCTATACACAAGAAAATTCACAAAACGAAAAAGTATAAATGCACCGAGTGCGATCATACCACGAACTCTAAGAGATTTCTCACAATCCATCTGAGAGCACATTTGAAAAAATTGTTATACGCTACAATGGAGATGTATAAATGCAGCCATTGTGACTTTAAGTCTACTTGTCCGCGAGAACTGGACAGTCATATGGTAATGCATGTGGAGAAGAACCCGTATGCGTGTGACATGTGCTCGTATGTAGGTGGCGCTAGTAGCATCCTGCGTCAACACAAAAGAAAGTATCACTAGTTCATCACTTATGCTGCCCAGTCCTGTCGTAGAAATATATTCTGTAAAGGCTCCTTTCACGCTTGCTCAAACAACTTTGCCAAGAGTGATGGGTCAAGGAGGCGGGACCTAAACTATATGAAATTCATGATAAGGGACTAGGAGCGTTTACCGAATTTATTTCCGTGATAGTTCCTATACAGGAGTTTGTTCCAAGAGCCTGTTTTTTCTTCAATCATCACCCAGTACGTTATTATCTTCTTCTTATTTTAAAATGTCCTTTCTTGTTCCTGATGCTGTTCTCGCTGTCCAGATATGACGTGTCGTCTCTGAGCGCATCCAGCTCGGACTCGTCGATGTCCGGCATGCCGTAGCTGCTACCCAGGGCCTCCTGCACGTCGTCAGCCTGGTTGTAGGGCACTTTACCGACTGACAGATTACCGAAATCTACCCGGACACTTTACTGACAATTTTTTTAAAACATTTTTGACAAAATGTTTCCAAAATGTTATTAAATTTTTACACATTTTTTTTTTCAAAATTTTACCAAAATTTTATACAAATATTATGCATATATTTTCAAAATAAAATTTTATAAAATTTCCACAAATATATTATTTTTTAAATTTTGCCAAAGTTTTATAATTTTTTTTAAGATTTAAATAAATTTATAAAAAAAGTAAATTATGGTTTTATTTAAAAAAAAATTATTTGTAAACATTTTATAAAAATTTTGCAAATTTTTTAAAAAAATATTTGTGGGAATTTTATAAAATTTTATATTGAAAAAACTATGTTTAAAAATGTTGGCAAATTGTTGAAAAAAATGTAAAAAAAATGTCGGTAAAGTGTTCGGGTAGATTTCGTTTCGGTAATCTGTACCTCGGTAAACGATCCCCTTCGGTAAACGATCCTCGATGATGAACGATTCACTTTCATCAATTACATTTCAATGGTTAACACTTGGTATGCAATACAAATTCATTTAGGGGCAATCGGGGTAAGGTGGCAATTTTTTAAGATTCTGTTTTAAATCACTACAGCAGCTGAAATTTACTTGCAAAAATGTGAAAAAAAATTGAATTGAAAGATAAAACAGTTTTGAAACAGTTATTCGAGACATGGAACAAGTCTGTGGCAATTAGTTCTTAATTTGATAACTGAAGGAACTGTACTATCATGCATTGCTATTTAATTTAAAATTTTCATTTGAAAACTTATATTTTTTATCTTAAAACATTGATATTTTTTAGGCTCTGCTTTCTTGAATAAATTCAACATAATAATCTTGAAATATTTAGAACAATGTTAAATCAAACTGACTGCCAGGCTAGATAGTTAGATTGCAATCAAACCACTTTCTTGTTTAATTTGTAAGGGTTTTGCCCCAGACTAGCCAATAATTGGCTATGCGTCATAATTAGTGGAGAATTGCATTTTTATTTAATTATTAACAAAGAATTTTGAAACTTAAACTTTCCTAATTTATTACTGGGTTAATTTTATAATAAATTATTTATCTCGTTTTGACCGAATAGATTTAACGTCTTCAAGAAATTACATAGAATATAAAATGTATACAATTTTAAATCTACATCAATATTGTAATATTTGGAGTCCGGTATTCGCGTTTTCGGGCTGACCAGATGGCAGTACTTTCCAGGGGGCTTTAAACACCATGACAATGCGCAGTGACGCGCATGGGTTTGTTTACGTTGTTTGGTGTCATGGCGGAATCGAAATGTCAGTGAAGGTGTAATAACTTGTGAGTTGTGTTGTTTACGTTATTACTTTGTTATTACTTTATTTTATCATTTCCACCAGATTCCTTACCATAATTGTGGTTCATTTCCGAAGATAATAAATACTGCCTTTTTGATCAAAATGACATTGATAACATCAATAAAATTGGTGGCCGAAACGAAAACGATTGCATCTATAGCACTTACACTTTCTCACACTAGAGTGTGCCCCCTTTGCTCGAAAACGTGAATAAGTAAAATATAAATGAATGCTGTAATAAGATTCCAATGTAACAAAGAACCCCAGTGACCACTCGCGTTACAAATCATCCCGTTCAATAAAATCATCTATAGGTACCTTGAAACATGGAGTCAAGCCATTTTTTATAATATTGCCATCCAGCACTCTATTAGGAACAATAAATAAAATAATAATTTATATCATTACAGATATTATAGAGTAATTAAAATCCTATTCAGAATTGAGCTAAATGACTAAATGACTGTAAATGACTGGCTCGACACTAGATTTCAAGATCGTCATTCTTAGGGTGAATAAAATATTACTTCAAAAATTCTTGGATGTTTGTCAGAAAAAAAATGTTAATATTTGTATTATGTAAATAGAGTTTTGAATGTGGTTCGTGAATATATTCCACGACATATTTTCTAGTTGATTGAATTTGCATTATAATTATGAATTTAGTGTCTTTTCTATGAATATGTTTCATACAATAAAAATATATTATTTTCAATTAATTTTGTTTTACCTTCGAATCCAAATTTTGTTACTACCTAACCTATGTTGAAGGCAGAAACAAGAAGACAGCCTAGAGATAATGCAGCCATGAAAGGAGATTATTTTTTATATTTTTAGATAATATTTAATTTAAGTATAACAAAAAATGCGCCCGTTTTAAATGTAAATAAAAATATGTATACATAAACCAATGCATAAACAAAATCAGCGTGTAATTTTATTATTTTGTTATGATAGAAAAGGAAAGAAGTTGTATGTAGCTCAAGTCAATACTAGAATCCTTCAATTCCTGTTATCTCATTTTCAATAAGTTCATAATTCTCAACAAATGATATTTTATTCCAAACTAATTTTGAATATTTCCCTCCTAGTAATTAGTTATTTTCAATGCCACTGACGGCTCAATGCGCCACTAGTCAATGAATAAAAAATAACAGCTGTTCTTTGTTGTTGTTATGTCACACCTAACCTTCCTTGAATTTGCTGAATTTGCACTGAATCATATTGATACCAAGTATTGCAACAAAAACCCTTTGGTAATTTGCGTTATAAGAAACTAGATAGGTACATCTGCTGTTTGCCATGTAAGTATTTTTACGTTTCATGTCATTGATTGTCTTGAATTGTGATTGTATTCAGCTAAAACGGACCTAAAGCCATGTTATGTCCGAACCTGTTGAGCCGGCGACATCGATGTTGAGTAAGTGCCAAGTGGTAATACTCTCTGCTGGTACCAATCAAAGTTGAAATCTAAGGTTGATGGAAAGGAGATGATTCCAAGATCCAATCCAACTTTGCTTCCATTGCTACAGAAGCTCACCATAGAAAAGCAATGTCATACAGTACGATTCACATGGCCGTTTCAAACTTCGAAGTTCCAAACGGTCATTCTACTTAGATCCTGCGGTAATTATTTATTCACAAGATGTCCGCAATGAAAGAAAGTTATATAGTTTGTGATCTTTTTTCGTTTGTTTTTTAACCATGCAGACATCTCGTCTATAAATACCGAGCCTTGTGAAAAGTACAAAGCTTCGAACGTCACATTAAATTTGCCACATCTCGACATCGTATGCGTTCGCGTCGTCCGTCCGCGTCAATCGTCCATGAGGCTTAAGGGGACGCTGGTCGGAGAGACTCGCCAAGCTCTAACATTTCTTTCTTTCATTCTGTCTGGAGCTCACCGTATTATAGTTAGGTACCTATGTCACAACTCTGAATCGAAAATAGCCACTATGGTCCGTGTCACACGGAGTTGTCCGCCAGACTTGGCCCCTAATGTTGCAAAAAACCGGTTTTTGTCCATCCCTCAGTCGCTGTGAGCGATCGCGCGGTCTTCCGAGACCATCCCTCTCTCTCGGACAAGGGGTTCAAAATATCTTAGCGGACAATTCCGTGTGACACGGACCATAGGTACATTACCAGGTACCTATAGTACCTACATTTAAGTACTATTGTTTCCAGTGTCATCTCTTTTATTTGTACATAGGATGTTATTTCGAAAATACTGTCAATACATTTATTTATAATCACCGAACTTGCGTACAGTTGCCAGCACCAGATCTGTGAATTTAGTCCAGTCAGTTAACCCGCCAGTGGCCGCGTGAAGTGTACTGTTGTATTTCTTAAGACGGCTGGGTAGTGAGTTGACCTTGAAGATTTTTTTAATATCTTTTTATCAATATCGTTTACCAATGTAATTGTTAACAAAATAGGGTTTTGTACGCGTATTCAGAACAGTTCAATGAAAATAATTTCATAGTTTGGAATAAGTTATTAGTTTTATTTTGTCCAACAGATGTTTAGTGCCATAATTTTACTAATTTTCGGGCACTAAACATCTGTTGGACAAAATAAAACTAATAACTTATTCCAAACTATGAAATTATTTTCATTGAACTGTTCTGAATACGCGCACAAAGCTATATTTTGTTAACAATTAATTACATGTAAAAGATTTTGATAAAAATCTATTAAAAAAACTCTTCAAGGCCACGCGCACTACTCAGCCCTCTTAAGTTTTAGCAATGGTTTTAGTATGGCATGGAATGCTATCATTATCCTTCTCAGTTCCTTCAAGTGGTACTTTTTATCAGACATTCCACCAACTTTACATCAAGAAAATAAAATGTCTAGGAGGCTGTGGTGCCACTGGCGTCACGATTAAGGAATATTTTTGATTATTTTTTTTTCATTTCATCTATTATTTTATTTATGTACATACACAACACATAGTTATACAATCATAGCATAGCACCTTAATTTCATAAGCCATTGGCCAGTGCGGAGGTGCACAAGTTTTTTTTTTTTATAGATTGATGGACAAAACAGTTGCCAGCTAGTACCTACATTTATTTGTGTGAAATTTATGGTAGGTATCTGAATTAAGTTTAACTCATCTTCAGTTTCCTGAAGCAAGAAAAATAAATCTGAAATATACTTAAGATTTTCTGACTTGACATAAGGGGCTGTACGTGCATAAAGGACGTCATGCTAAAAATGAGAAAATATTTTGACACCCCCTTCCCCCTGTCACGCTGTGTCACACTTTTCGAGAACCCCCCCCCCCCCCCCCCCCTGTCATAAATCCATCTCTACCCCCCCCCCCCCCTCCATAAATAGAATATTTTTGACTGTAAAATGTATCAGAATTAATCGTTTTTAGCGAAATTTCCAGTCCCGACATATCAACTGAAATTTAAAATGCTTGAAAATATCTGTATCAAATCGTGACGTCCTACTGCCTCCAGACCCTCCCCCCCCCCCCCCCCCCCCGTCACACTGTGTCCCATACTGGTGCACCTCCCCTCCCGCCCTGAAGCGTGACGTCATTTATGCACAGCCCCTAATATGAACTCATATTATTTTAAAAGGTAGGTACCTATTTCATGCATTACATTAAACTAGAGAGCCCCGCCATGCAATACATGACACAATGAGCTCTCTTATCTGGGCAAGGCAAGGCAAAACAGAAGATGGACCGTGCACCATTAAAATTAAACTAATCTTATATGTTGGCAAAGAATTGTCTCTCGTGACAATTTTTTTTACCCTCACGGAATGACCTATCATAAATGCAAATCAATGCTCTGTTATAGTAATATCTGTGGAAGGTACATTAACTCCAATGCACACCTGTTGTGTATACAGACACATTAGAACATGTGTAACTGTTTTGAAGATACGAAACAGGTATATGGCTGCGTGGTAACGCTCAGAACTTGTATTCCGGAGGCCCGGGTTCGATTCCCGCGGTCGTCCTTCCTGACTGGGTTTTTTTTGTGGTATTCCCTCAGTCGACAGGCAAATGCTGGGAAGGTACCCTACTAATAGGCCACGACCGCCTCCTTCCCACCTTCCATCCGTACCTACTCTTCACCATCATCTCCCAATCATCATCATAATCATTCATCCGTCGCCATTAGCCTCGCTGCAGAACAGTGCGACGTTAAGCCCCAGACAAAAAAAATGTTTTGAAGATATTTAAATAAATCGTGAATAACTTCATATTAAAACATTTTAAGCTTGATAAAAAATATGAATATACGACTCAATGAAGATTAAATACAAAATTGCAGTTGCATGGAATAAAGAATTAAAATAATTTGTATAATATTTGAAACAACAGAATAAATATGTCATTATGATGATCAAATTTAGGTTATAAAATAAGAATACATATTTGAAACTTAATAAAACAAATATGCACGATGATTAATAATAAAATGGAATAATTTGATTTGAAATATGATGAACGAAAAATGGTACCGAGATTTAATCAAAGTTTGTCACTTTTTATGTAACAACATATAGAAAATTACTGACATTCCAGGTTACGAAAGGGAATAATAGAAATCTACTCAATTTTATGCAGGTTTCCACTTAATAACTTATCCTGATTATTTGATCGTTCGCATCTCTGCACACATCAAAACATCAACAAACTATTCAATATCATTTCGATTCCTAAAATATACAATTCATTATAAGGTGTATGTTCCACCTAAAATGTTTTAATAAAATGCGAAGTTGTGACGTCAGGCGGATAATGTACGTCCTCGATTGATCCTTGTTAATAGTTATATCAAATGATAGACGTATTGGAAATAACTAAGGTCCAATATCAAAAGGTAACAATATTACAGTGTGGATAGAAATGTTCCCTTATGCCTCCCTCCCCCATAACCCACCCCAAAAATTTCTGCATTTATTCACATGAAATGTTGCTTTGCCCGTGTTTCAAGTCAAGGTCACCAGTGGAAATTCCAATATTTTCTTCACTGCCAAATGCATTCACGGTTTCCTACATATTATGGAAAGTTTCGAAGAAAGTGACTTTTTCAATGACAATTTGGTTTCTATTTAATATCTCTCTAAATACTTATCGGATTCAAACGAATCTTTTTGCTTGGCAGTTCGCTTGAAATTATGTACATGAAAAGTCAAGTTTCGTAGAAAATTGTGCAAAATTTATGGATGTCTATACGCACCGAGCGTGCGTACCCCCAGCGCCACTAGCGAGAGAAATCGGCAAAACTGTACGTAGAAGAATCTTTAGTTTCATCAACTCTCATTGGTCGTGGCCATAGCAACCGATACAAATCAACAGAAAACTCAAAATAGCTCAGAATTGGTAAAAGAGAGGAGCAAACTAATAATTTTATCAGATTCAGTGGAATTGTTTACACTTCATACATTTTTCACAGCGAAATAACCTGTTGCGTATTATTGTAAGAATGCATGCAATCAGTAATGTTTACTAACTGCTGCAACTAAGGGTATGAAGATCCCGTAAAGAGTTGCTAATTTTTGCCACCCATCGCGCTGTTTCTCATTTCCAGAAACAAAAGTGAGTCAACACTCGGTGCCTATAGACGCGAATCGTAACGCAACTTCCGAGCTCCGGATTCCATGGCCAAATATTGTTCTGGTCGATTTTGGAAAATTAGTTTCACCGCCTACTAAAATTCATTTTCACTGCACAATTGAAATTGACGTTTAAAATTAAGACATCAGAAAAAGCGGTGTTTTTCACGAATAACTCGGTAAATACTGAACAGAATATCGCGAAAGTGTTACTATAAATCAAGTCACGGAATTATATACATTACTGGCGAGTTTCAACACGATCGGTGGAAAATTAAAGATTTGTATAAAGAACGAAATTTTCAGCCACGTTGCTACGGGGACGACGTTCTTCTCTTTTAAGCGTTTTATAGTAAAGGATTATTTCTGAGGTTGATCCATAGGTAAGTACCTACCAGATACCATATCTAGTGGAGCGGTCGCTCCACCCAGCCAAGTCGTACTGTACGCTCACACTCACTCAACATACTGTCAATGCATAATAAACTGAGGAGCAGACCAAACACTTTTACTGTAAGCAACAACATGGCATTTTCGGCCTACTGGATCGTAAAATGGAAAATCTCACATTATTGCAAAATATCTTAATTTCGAGCTATGGCCCACCCAACCCCATATTCCAAATTTCGGAACAACAGGTTATGCCTTTCGCAAGCTAGAGGGCCGTGAAAACAGTGAAATTACATCACTTTTAAAAGGTATCTGATTCAGATATCAGAAAACACCGCAATCACCGCCACAGCCTAAACGGCTAACCCGATCGATCTTAAATTTTTACCACATGTGCACTTTTGGCGTCTGAGGTGCCTTTTTATAAAACCAACCGGAAGCCGCCATTTTGAAACCGGAAGTGACGTCATATCACGAAAACGGCTACACCGATCGGAATGAAACCAACGCCAAATGATTCTGATGGTCATCTTTATGAAATACCAATAGTCAAAAAAGAAATGTACTATTACCGAAACCGGAAATGGCGTCATAAAAATGAAGAATTAGACTTAAATCACCTCTTACTACAATAACTACATATTCAGAAGGCTTATAATGATACATAACATTTATAGAAATAAATTCTAGGTGGCATTTATTTCTTCCGCCATTTTGAAAACCGGAAGTGATGCTATATCTCGAAAACAGCTGGGCCAATTGGAATTATGCTTTCGCAATTCTTCATGGAATATCATCTTAAGCATATATTTAGCACCAAACACAATTATTCGTAGTAACCAATTCGGAAATAGCGTATTTTTTTAAAGGAATTAGTCATTGTTGCTCCAATATGTGCTAGAAGTTGTGTAAATAAACTAAAAAAATGAGTGATATCCCCATAAAAAACACTCCGTGTAAAAATACCAGCCAAGTCTCTTCAACTATAAAAAAAATATAAGAAATCTAAAAATTCAGCACTGAAAAGTAGTGATATCAAAAAATGGGCCAAGTCAAAACTTAATTTGAAAAACCAAAATATACTTGGCGCATCGTTTTTAAGGGCATTATAGGTATATTTTAGGTACATTTGATTTTTGCATATGCTTCTTTACTAATATACACGATGCGCCAAGTGTATTTTCTATTTTGGTTTTTTAAATTAAGTTTTGACTTGGCCCATTTTTTGATATCACTACTTTTCAGTGCTGAATTTTTAGATTTCTTATATTTTTTTATAGTTGAAGAGACTTAGCTAGTATTTTTACACGGAGTGTTTTTTATGGCGATAAAATAATACCACACGAAAAATTGTTGTTAGTAGATGTGAGCCATTGTTTAGTTTTGGGGTGTACAAACCCACGCTACCACTAGGGGGGGGGGGGGGGGGTGCAGGGGGGGGGTGCAGGGAGTTAACATTTTGATTATTAATTTTTTAATAACTAGGAAAACGCTCAGTGTAACGCGTTGATGAGCGAGCCCTGGTACGTGCAAATTCTCGAACCGGAAATGCGTACACAATGCACAGAATACATATACATCCATATTGAATTGAAATATGATCACTCAATCAACAACTCAATTCATCGAAACTTGAAAATAGCATCTAAGCACCCTGGTACATATACAGCAAATCAGATTCAATTCAATTGGCACTGGAAAACATTCATTTCGATACTTCATTACTGACAGATATTAAAAATGTCAATAAGTTCATACGTTCTTAACTGATTGGGTTGAAATTTTGTAAAATAAGACACAATGTTGGTCTTAATAATCATGCAAAATATGAGTTTGATCAGAATTATCCAAGACCTTTTTCATTTTTCAGCCTATCAGAAAATATTTATTTAAATTTTAACTAATAAATGGATTTGAAAAAAAATTAGGGTATGCAAACAGAAAAGGTTGTCTCTACATGTGTTCAAAATTTCAGCTCGATCGAAGAAAAACTCTAACCTGTATAGCCAAAATATGAGTTTGATCAGATTTATCGAAGACCATTGTCATTTTTCAACCTACCATCAGGAGCTATGTTTATTTAAATTTTAACCAATCAATGGATTTCAAAAAATTTAGGGTCTGCAAACAGAAAAGGTTGACTCCACATGTGTGCAAAATTTCAGCTCGATCGAAGAAAAACTCTGACCTGTATACCCTCAGGTAACAGAAAAGACACAAAAAAAAAAAAAAAAAAAAAAAAAACAGGTCCGTGCCAAAAGAGCCAAAAGGAGACGCTCGCTTCGCTCGCTCAAAAATAGTGGAGTCTTGCCTTTGTAACTGATTTTTTTTCATTACTTTGGGGTGGCAGGGTGGGGGGGGAGAGGGTAATTTTTTTTTATCAATACTAGAATAAAAATTGCGGAATTAGTGACCCAAAACTTTCACAAAATGCTCTTTAATATCATTTTATAATTTTAGGCCTTTGGGCATGATTTTTCTTTTCAATGTTTTTTTTTTTGGGGGGGGGGAGGGGTAGACGATATTTTTATTTATTGATAAGTTTCACAAGAGGTTAGATGATTAACATGTAAAAATTTCACCACAAACTTAGCTAGCTTATCAACATAAACTACGGTTCATATCAAATTTGTACATAATTTTGGGGGCAGGGTGGGTCAAATTTTGATTCTCAATATTTGAATATAAATTGGCGGAGTTGTTGATAGAAACTCAAAACGTTTGCTCTTTAAAATCATCATCATAATAATATTATAAGGCCTTTGTGCATGATTTTTTTTATATTTTGGAGGGGTGGGGGGTAGACGATATTTTTAATTGTTGGCATAAACATAAGGGGTTATGATAAACTTGTAAAAATTTCACCACAATAGGTACTCATTAAAACTAGCTTATCAACATAAGCTGGGTGATGCCTCCCCCAGCTCAAGAGTACCTACTCGTTATTCTGTCACTTACCGCTGTCATTACACTCCCACACCCCTCATAAATCATGTAACTTTGATCATTTAAATGACCTGTTGACGAAAGTATGTCTATCATTTCTATCTACATCAATTTCACTTAACCAAAAAATACCTTATTGACACTAAATGGAATATTGGTTTTGATTTTCAAATTTTTTAAAATTCACATCAAATACTCTTTCTTATTGGGGTCGGTCCTTAAAAAAATTCAGATAATGAGCCGGATTTTATTAATTAAAAGACTATTTCAATCCATCTTCATTTTGCTGCCAATGAAGTGTCCCAGAGAGGATAGATTTAATCTCCCCCCCCCCCCCCCCCCCACCATCACGCCATAATATATTTTAAATAAACCTAACTTTTAAAATTCAGAAACGTATTTTGATTGACTGAGTGCTATATAAATAAATCATTCCATAATAGAGATGAAGATATGACTCAAATAGGAAGAAAATAACACATATTAAGACTAACATGCTTAACATGCTTTCCAAAACAAAACGCACCACAATGCTTCAAATTTGTTTAAAAAAATTACAACTTTTCGTATAGCATGACCTGATGGGAACCCTGGACTATTACATTTCAAAGCCACTTTAAAAGCTAGGATTTTTTTTTTAACGTCTTTATTTGAAGAGCGAAGTTAAGCCAATGGCTTCTCTTCCACTTAACTCTTATTGTTATTCTAGGGATGCCAAGCGAGAGAGCAGTTAGCTCCCTGCGCCCTGCTGGCTTTTTAACGTCCCATCCCAAGGACGGTGTAACGCCCGTCGAGAGGCTGATAACAGGTGGAGGGGTGTCGTTACACTAACCCCCAACCACCCCAGTCTCTCTGGCCCAACGGCAGCAACTGGCAGGCCAGAGTTGAACGGTCACCCATCCAACCTCTGACCGCGCTCAATGTTGCTTAACCTCGGTGATCTGACGAGAACCGAGGTATCCATTACACCAGTCGTTGGGTTGATTGGCAAGTGTCCTTTGTTGATGACAATCCTACTTTGGCAGATCGTCATTCATTTATTTCTTTCTTATGTCCCCCGCCCCCCACAATAAAATACACTCTGGAAATAGCTACTACTATATCACTAATATTGTTCCAGACAATGGATGACGCAACTCAGCTGCAACCCATGAGTCACCGCCATCTTGTTGTTGTTAAACCAGAACCACAAGAATCTGAAGACACAGCGAACATAATCGACCAACATGAAGTTAATACAGAAACATCCTACAAGCCTTTAGAAGACTGCTTAATTCAACCTAAAATAGAGATCAGTGTCGATAGAGATCTCTTCCATTTACAAGTTAAATCCGAAGAAAACTCTGCATGCGACAGTCATATTGATCATCAAAATGTGACTTGTCAAACCTTTTTTGAAAACGTCATCGAGGACAACAATTCTGCAGCTACGTCAATTTACACTCCAGAAGACTACTTGATTGAACAAGAGCCAAAATCCATCGAAGAAACAGATTTCTTCCATATTCAAATACAACCTGAAGTTGATGCCAGCGATGTTAAAGATCATCACACTGAACCTAGTCAAGACACAGATCCACTAAACAACAGCCTCGTTCCTCCCAGAGACTTGCTCTACTCTTGTGAACACTGCAGTTACCAGGGTAAATCCAAACACAACCTTGCTCAACACAAGATACGTAATCATTCTTCGTTGTTCCAGTGCGATCATTGTAGTACAAAAACAAAAGGGAATCTTTACAATCATTTAAAAACTCATTCTGAAGAGCTGCCATATGCTTGCGACATTTGTACATATAAAGGTAAACACAAGCATAACTTCATCAACCATGTGTTAACACATTCGGCAGAGAAGCGGTTGCAATGCAGTCAATGTAACTATAGATGTACTAATAAGCGATACCTCAAGAACCATATGAGATCACATATGGAAAAGCGGTCATATGCCTGCGAAATTTGCACTTATAAAAGTACGTGCAAAGCCAACTTGACCAAGCACATGTTAACACATGTATGGACGAAATGGTAATGCGGCCAATGTGGCTATAGATGTGATACTAACCAATGTCTCAAGACCCACATGTTAACACATTCAACAAAAAAGTAGTTCCGATGCAAGAAGTGCGACTATAGATGTAAGAGTAGCGAAGAACTCGACATCCATATGAGAACACATGAGGTAGACGGGCCGCATATATGTGAGATTTGCGTACTCAGTTGTTTCTCCGAAAGTTCTTTGACTCAACACATGCTGAGTCACTCCTCAGCAACATCCATCCAACCAGAAGAAGATTCCATCGGAAAACAAGAGAGAATCATTCAAGCAAAGGCAATCATTGATATCCAAGTACAATCTGAAGTTGATTCAGAATTGACTAGTAAGGATAACGATCATCACACTGATCCAAGTCAAGACACAGATCCACTAAACAACAGCCTCGTTCCTCCCACAGACTTGCTCTACTCTTGTGAACTCTGCAGTTACCAAGGTAACTCCAAACACAACCTTGCTCAACACAACAGACTTCATCATTCCACATTGCACAAGCTCGTAAATAATCTGTATGAATATAGGGCACAACCTAAGGCGGATCTTAACACCGACTATAGAAAGCATATGGTAAAGCGGGTGTTTGTTTGCGACATTTGCACAGTCAGTTGTGTCTCGAGCAGTTCGCTAACTGAACACAAGCTAATTCATTCTAGCAGCACATGCGATGTTAACATGAACGGTAATGGGAACCTTGAAGTACCTATTGTTACACATTCGAGAGAACCGTCATACGCTTGTGATGTTTGTCGCTATACGTCTGCATCCAGCAGTACTCTGGCTGCTCACAAGGAAATTCACACAACAAAATAGTTGAAGTGCACCGAGTGCGATTATTGCACGAACATTGATACAAACCTTACATCCCATCTGAGAACACATTTTGAAAAAAAAATATACGCTACAATGGAGATACAATGCAGCCAATGTGACTATAAGACTTGGGGTCAGCGACAAATGGCCAATCATATGGGAATGCATGTGGAGAAGAACCCGTATGCGTGTGATATGTGCTCGTATGTAGGTAGCGCTAGTAGCATCCTGCGACAACACAAGAGAAAGTATCACTAGTTCATCACTTATGATGCCCAGTACTGTCGTGGAAATAATATATTCTGTAAACGCTCCTTTCATGCTCCGCTCCCAGCACGTTCAAGCAACTTTGCCAATGTTACGGGTCGAGGAGAAGGGACCTAAATTATATTGTGTACATGGAAAGGGAGTAGGAGCGTTTACCGAATATATTTCCATGACTGTACCCATATACACGACGCATTGTATGAGTGAATTGTAAAGGTACATACGTTTACAGCTTAACGCTTGACGCTCAGCGCTAGCGCTGAAAGATGAACATGGTTTATCTTTTGACCTTGAACGCCAGCGCTCGGCGTTGGCCAGTCAGGAGTATCAACGGCGTGCGCTGAGCGCCGAACGTCGAACGAACGCCGAGCTGTAAACGTACCTTAAGTCTACATATTATGTCAGGACACACCTGCTTGCTTTGTATGCGCGTGATATAGAGAAGCGGTCTAGAATCCAAGGTCACATCCAATGTCATGTGTACTGGGCTTCACTTTCATCAATTACATTTCAATTGTTAACACTTGGTATGCAATACAAAATCATTTAGGGTCAATCGGGGTAAGTGTGGCCATTTTTTTTTTATAGTTTCAGTTTTAATTTACTGTAGCTGCAGAAATTTACAAGCTTAAAATGTGAAAAAAAAATTGAATTGCTTTTTTAATTTAAAATTTTAATTTGAAAACTTATAATTTTTAAATCTACAACCTTAATATTTTTGAGATGTGTTCTGCTTTCTTGAAAAATGCTACATATTAATGCTTGAAATATTTATAACATCGTTAAATCATAACTTTTTTCTCAAATATGTTTTATTTTCTGAATAGAATGTTTACAAGTAAAAACGAACAATAAGTCTTATTTATAATAGGGACTTACGCCCTATCTTTTATACAATTTATTTCTTGTAGGGCATGGACAAATACTGATTTGTGTGTCTATCTACAAGAATGCTATTATAAATTGAAATTTAATTTTGTATTTTTTTCGCTTATGTTCTATCTTGCATACCTGATTCAATGCAAGCAGTCAATGCAGTCAATATGTATGAAACACATTTCTTCTCTATAATTGCACCAACAAATAGTAACTTTCTTTCTTCAAACAGATTGCAATCAACAACGCACTTTTTTGTTTAATTTTATGTGTTTTGCCCCAGACTAGCCAATAATTGGCTATGGATCATAGTTTTTGGAAAAAAGTATTTTTATTTAAATATTAACAAAGAATTTTGAAACTGAAGCTGAAACTTTCCCCACTTATTACTAAAGTCATCCGCAGTCGATCTGTGGATTGGAAAAGGGTCTTTTTACTTTCCCGTCCCCTACTTTACCTGCGTGCGCACTATACCCCATTGTTCATGCCGAGCCTTCTCTTGGGTTGAGCTCGCTAAGGGGTTCGTAAAATACCTGTTTTTTCAAGAAAATCCCAATCCACAGATCGACTGCGGGTCACTTTAGGCACTAATTTTATAGGTTATTTATTATTTGATCTCGGTTCGACCAATTTAATTTCACTGCCAGAACACGTCCTCAAAAAATTATGTAGAATATAACATTTATAAAATTTTAAATCTATGGTCGGTGACAGGCAAGATGAACCCTGTTTAGCATTGCCAGGTATAGGCCGACCCAAGCTAGCACGCTGCGCGGGTTCAACTTAGCCTGTCCCCGACCTTACATCAATTATTGTATTTTTGGAGATCAGGTATAAAAGTAACACTTCAATTTTGCAATTAAAACCAGCGACTGGAACCCAAATGAATATCAGTTACAGTTCCGGTTCCATTTCCTGGCAAAAATAAAATAACGGATCCGATTCCGGTTCCATTTCGGTTCCATAAGGGTTCCAATCGGTTCCATTAAATTCAGACAATAATTCAAATATTATTTTTTAAATCTACTTTTAGGAACTAACTTACATGCCCTGAAATGTTTAACTTTCATTTGACTCGGTGATCATTTATTTGGAAACTGTAAATGGAAGTAAACTAGGAAAACGCTCAGTGTAACGCGTTGGTGAGCGAGCACGGGGACATGCAAATTCTCGAACCGGAAATGCGTACACAAGCAAGAAAACATATACATCCATATTGAATTGAAATATGATAACTCAATCAACACAACATATTATTATGCTTTTCATTGAAACTTGAAAATAACATCTAAGCATCTAAGAACCCTGGTTAAAATAAAACAAATCAGATTCAATCCAATTGGCACTGGAAAACATTCATTTTGATACTTCATTACTGACAGATATTAAAAATGTTAATAAGTTCATACGTTCTTAACTGATTGGGATGAAATTTTGTAAAATAAGAGACAATGTTGGTCTTAATGATCATGCAAAATATGAGTTTGATCTGAATTATCGAAGACCGTTTTCATTTTTCAGCCTATCAGGAGATATTTATTTAAATTTTAACCAATTAATGGATTTCAAAAAAATTATGGTCTGCAAACAGAGAAGGTTGGTTTTACATGTGTGCAAAATTTCAGCTAGATCAAAGTAAAACTCTGACCTGTATAGCCAAAATATGAATTTGATCAGATTTATCGAATACCATTTTCATTTTTCAACCTATCAGGAGATGTTTATTTCAATTTTAACCAATGAATGGATTTTTAAAAAATTTGGGGCCTGCAAACAGAAAAGGTTGTCTCTACATGTGTGCAAAATTTCAGATCGATCGAAGAAAAACTCTGACCTGTACAGCCTCACCCAACAGAAAAAAAAACAAAAAAACAAAAAAACAAAAAAACAAAAAAACAGAGGTCCGTGCCAAATGAGCCGAAAGGAGACGCTCGCTACGCTCGCTCAATAATTTCAGATTTGAAAGAAAATGAAGTAAAAATTCAAAGAAATTAATAACCCTTATGGAACCATTCAGGAACCCAAATAATGTGTAAAATTAAAAAGGGTTTGGTTCCACGGCCACCTAAAAAAATAATATTGGTAGGTTCCGGTTCCTATAAAAATAATGTTTCTTTTCGGTTCCGTTTCCAGTCCCTGGATAAAACCTAAATGAAGTCAATAGCGTTAGTTACAATTAGCCCTCATGTGACGCAAGAAAATTCAATACTTCGGACAAGCGATGCTAAAAAATTAAAAATATCCAATCAAGAAAGAAATTTGTGTCCGAATTTCCACTGCACACTTGAGTTTTCAATCTATTTATAGATTCGTAACAAACGCTATTGTAAATAGGGCCACAGCTGACCCCAGGCGTACACTCGAGGTACAAATAAAGTCAAGCTATTTATAAGATGCCATCCAGCAATACATTAGGAACAATTTAATAATTCTTTGTAGTTATCTTTACAGATTGACAGTCATTAAAATCGTAATAAAAATTGATCTAAATGACTAATTGACAGTAAATGACTGGCTTGACGATTTCAAGTTTCTCAATGATATTATCTACCTACTTCAATAATTCTTGGATGTTTGTCAATGTCATAAAAAATTTAAATATTTTTGTATGTTAATAGTAAGTGTTTTGAATTTGGGCCATGAATACCTATATTTCACAACATTTTCTAGTTGATTGAATGTTTAAAAAATTATGAATTTAGTGTCTTATCTATGAAAATAAATATAATTATGAAATACACATGTTTTATTTGCAATTAATTTTGTTTTCCCTACGTATCCAAATTATGTTAATATATTGAAGGCAGATGTTAATAATTTTCAATATTTTTTATCTACTTGATGAACAATTTTCTCGGTCATCTTTAGTAGGTATCATTATCTGAATTTTTTAATTTTTGTTGATTGTAATTATTGTATTATTAAATGAAACGCTTCTTGGATAATGCAGCCACGAAAGAAGATTTTAATTATTTTTTTGTATTTGATTAGATAATATTTAATTTCAGTTTAACAACAAATATACCAGTAAGAAAATATGACATAAATAAAATTACCGCGTAATTTTGTTTTCAATTTTATTATTATTTTATTATTTTGTCATGATAAAAATGGAAAGAAGTTGGAAGATGTATGGAAGAAATTGAGGTAGAAATCAATACTAGAATAATTCAATTCCTGTCATCTCATACGTTAATCCTAGGTTCATACTCTCAACAAAATGATTTACCTAAATTGCAAAATAATTTTTGAATATTTCCTTCTAGTAATTAGTTACTTCCAATGCCACTGACAGCCCAGTGCGCCACTTAGTCAATGAATCCAAAGAAACAGCTGTTCTTTGTTGTTGTTATGTCACACCTAACCTTCCTTACATACTCACTGAATCTTGCCGATCAAAGTTATTCACTAAATTTTACAACAAAATACTCATGGTAATTTGCGTAATAAGAAACTAGATGCATCTGCTGTGTGCCATGTGAGTATTTTGATGTCTTACGTCATAAATTGTGATTGTATTCGGCTAAAACCGACCTAAAGGCCAGCGTTGGTATCCACATAATGCCCAAACAGTTGAGTAAGTAAAGTAATGTAGTAATACTCACTGGGTCCTATCAAAGTTTAAGTGGAAGATTGATGGATAGGAGATGCTTCCATTGCTACAGAAACTCACCAGAGCAAAGCAATGCCATTAAGAACGATTCACTTAGCCGTCAAACTACGAAGTTCATGTACAGTTATTCTAGTTAAAGTGACGAGTTGTCGGCATGGTTAAATGTTGGAAAGTTATCTTGTTTGTGATCTTTCTTCATATGTTTTTTAGCCGTGCGGACATCTCTTCTATAAATACCGAGCCTCGTGAAAAGTACAAAGCTTCGCACGTCACATTAAATTTGCCACATCTTGACATTGTATGTGTACGCGTCTTTAGTCCGCGTCAATTACGTTGATCGGAAAGATTCGCCAAGCTCCAACCTTTCTGTCATTCTGTCTGGAGCTCACCATACGCCTCCGAGGTAGACTGAGGCGCCATCTGTGCGGTGAAATGGCGAAATTTTTGATAGGGAACATTGCCTTGTAACGCTATGGCCAGCGTGTAAAAAGTAGAAATATGAATAAAGAAATATGTAATATTAGCTTGTTCATAAGTAAAACTGTTGGCTGCGTTGTGGTATGCTTGAATTCATTTCGCAATGCTGCTAATCCTTCGATGTATGTATGCCCAAATGAAGTTACTTAGACAGAGAAAATAAAATGTTGGACTTGAATGCAAAGTCAAGTGTTGAAGCATAGCCAACTGGTTGAAGTGACACGAAAATCTCGCTTTTGTTTATGTAAACTTTGATGAATCCAGTGGGCTGTGGCATAATCGGGCATTATAAATATTTTAAAACAAAATCAGTAATAAACGCACTTCAGTCAGTTTTACTTCAGCACAAGCCAATATTCTTATTTCTTTATTTATATTTCTACAATTTAACACGGCGGCCATATCTTTTTCAATACTTCGCCCTATCAGTTCATTCGCATTTCATCCACGCTAATTGTCGTGCTAGTGGCGCGCTTATGGCTATTTCGGAGGCCTATAGTATAGCTACTAGAGATGAGCGCGTGACTCACGACTTTTAGCGTGAGTGTGCGTGCGTGTGCACACCAATGATAAAAGTCGAGCGTGAGTGTGCGTGCGTGTGCACACCAATGCTAAAAGTCGAGCGTGAGTGTGCGTGCGTGTGCACACCAATGCTAAAAGTCGAGCGTGAGTGTGCGTGCGTGTGCACACCAATGATAAAAGTCGAGCGTGAGTGTGCAAAGTTACTGGTCACGCGTGTCACACGTGACTAATATTCGCAACTGTGATATCTTGGTCTACTTCAGAGCTTTTTCAGTCTTGAAGATATAATTGATCTTAATATAGAGTAATTGAATGATAATAATAATAATAATAATCTTCCTCCCGGTTCCAAGAGTTGGGTCGGGGGGTGGCGAGGCCACCATTTACTAGGGCCCGGACTCCTAAGCTAGCTGGCCAGGCTTGGCTCTTCCTCTTCGTTCTTCTTCTCTACCAGTTTTTTCCACTTCTTCCTGTCTTCCCACCACCTTCCTTCTTCCACTTCTTCCCACTTCTCCAGTCTCTCTTGTACATCTTCTGCTACCAGCTCTCTCCACTTTTCCCTCGGTCTTCCCACTCTCCTTTTATCACTTCTCGCAGCTTCGAACTCCCGACGCGGTATTCTCTCCCTCTGCATTCTCTTCATGTGGCCAAACCACCGTAGCCGCTCTCTCCCCATTTTAAATGCCAACCTCTCTACCTTCAAGTCTCCTCTAATCTTTTCACTCCTGATCTTGTCCATCTTAGTTACTCCTTGTATGCTTCGTAAAAACTTCATTTCTGCTGCCTGCAACTGGCTCTCCTCCTTTCCTCCGATCGCCCACGTTACGGAACCGTAGGTGAGTATTGGCAGGAAATAGCTTTTGAAAAGGAGTATCTTGCATTTCTGGGGGAACTGCTCATTCCAAAGAAGTTTCCTGACTAACTGGAAAAATGTGTTAGCCTGTTGCACTCTTGATGTTATCTCTCTTCCTATTTTTCCATCCTTAGTTAGCCAGCTCCCCAGATACTTAAACTCTCCTCTCTCCGCCAGTTCCAAGCCCCGTAGCCTGATCTTCACATTTCTTGTTGCCTTCCTCTCCATTACTAGTGTCTCACTCTTTTCCTGACTTATTCGCATACCGTATTCTTCAGTCATCTGGCTCCATCTATCAATCTTTTCTTGAACACATTCGCTGGTTTCTCCCCACACTACGATATCATCTGCATATACCAGTGTATTCGTCTCCTGGTCTTCGCTTGGTTCTACTTTTCTCAGCAGCTCGTCCATGACAATGACAAATAGTGTTGGGGAAAGAACGCTGCCCTGTCGAAGTCCTTCCTTCACCTCAAACCATCCTGTCTTCCCCTCCACTGTTTGTACACAGCTCTCGTTCTTCTCATATGTGCTCTTGATTCTCTCAATCAGACCCAATCCCACCCCCTTCCGCTTCAGACATTCCCATACTTTCTTCCTTGGTAGGCGATCGTAGGCCTTTTCCAAGTCTAGAAAAACCATGTACAGTTTTTCTCCACTCTCCCACTTTCTCTCCATGACTTGTCGGATAGTGAATATTGGATCAATGGTTGATCTGCCTGGCCTGAACCCATATTGTTCCTCCCTGAGCTTTTCCTCTACTACTTCTTTCAGTCTAAATTCCACCACTTTTTCGAATACTTTGGCACATTGACACATCAAAGTAATTCCCCTGTAGTTGCTGCACTTCTTCCTGTCACCCTTTTTGTAGATTGGTACAATCACTCCCTTTCTCCAATCGTCCGGTATGGTCCTCTGTTTCCATGCCGCACTCATTACTCGAAACAACCATCTTTTTCCTATTTCCCCAGCAGCTCTTACCATCTCCACTGTTATCTCATCTATTCCGGGTGATCGACCATTCTTCATCTCGTTTAGCGCTTTCTCCACTTCTCCCTCTCTCAAAGCACACTTCTCCTCTTCCTCGTTCTCACTCTGTAGTATTCCACTACTTTCTGGTAGTGCCACTCCATCAACATTCAGTAGTTCCTTGAAGTACTTGAAGTAATTGAATGATAAAAGGCGAAATTATTTTATGGATATTGAATTGGGTGAAATAGTTTTGGGTCGTATTCACGGACCAGCTCTAAATAAGTGACTTTTTATAATTGTTCTCTATTTTGTATTCAATTCGTTAATATTTTAATCACATTTTTATCCATTAGGCAGCCATGTCTGCGTTCCAAATTATTTTCTATCAAATAAAAAAAATTAAAAAAAGCTTAATGGGGCATGGTTTTCTTAATTTGTACATGATTTTTTATTAACATCAACAGATTTCAGTGCATTTTGGACAGTCTCGCGCTCACCTCTAATTGAGCGAGCGAAGCGAGCGTCTCCTTTTGGCTCTTTTGGCACGGACCTCTGTTTTTTTTTTTTGTGTTTTTTTTCTGTTACTGAGGCTATACATGTTACAGTTTTTCTTCGATCGAGCTGAAATTTTGCACACATGTTTATACATTCTCTGGGCGTTGCTTACCCAAATTTTTTTTGAAATCCATTCATTGGCTAAAATTTAACAATACATCTCCTGATGTTAGGTTGAAAAATGAAACTGGTCTTCGATAAATCTGATCAAACTCATATTTTGGCTATACAGGTCAGAGTTTTTCTTTGATCGAGCTGAAATTTTGCACACATGTAAAACCAACCTTCTCTGTTTGCATACCATAATTTTTTTTGAAATCCATTCATTGATTAAAATTTAAATAAATATCTCCTGATAGGCTGAAAATTGAAAACGGTCTTCGATAATTCTGATCAAACTCATATTTTGCATGATCATTAAGACCAATATTGTCTCTTATTTTACAAAATTTCATCCCAATCAGTTAAGAACGTATGAACTTAATTGACATTTTTAATATCTGTCAGTAATGAAGTATCGAAATGAATGTTTTCCAGTGCCAATTGAAAATTGATTCTGATTTGCTTTATGAACCAGGTGCTTAGATGCTATTTTAAAGTTTCGATGAAAATCATATACTTTTAAGTTGATATCATAATCAATTCAATATGGATGTATATGTTTTCTGTGCGTTGTGTACGCATTTCCGGTTCGAGAATTTGCATGTACCCGTGCTCGCTCATCAACGCGTTACACTGAGCGTTTTCCTAGTAGCTAGGTAGCTACCTACGTCACAATACCGGATCGGAAATAGCCACTCCACTACAATACCAGGTGCCCTATTCTAAGGTTTTCAAATCTTCCATTCTGAAGGATTTGGTTTGAAATTCAGAAGTTGGTATTCTAGAAGATAAATGGAAATGGGATAGGGTGAAGTTTTACAGGGAGTTAGAAAAACTGTTATCAGTGAGCCACCGAGGCATTCCTATTTTCGACCAACCAATTTGATTGTGGGATCGCCTTTGGCAGGAAAATCCGTGACAAATTGAAGTCTTTTATTATCCATCAAACTTTATTCAGAAAAATTTGCCGATTACCCCAAAAAACCTAGAATACATACAAAAAAAATTTCTCACAAATTTATTCTGTGGGCTCTCTTTTTGCGAATGATTTTTGCTGATAACCTCAGATAGGTCGTTGTACCTAAATATGTAGGTACTGCAATGAAATTACGGTCCTTAGGGAACATCTTTTCATATTGAATAATATTGGTAAATTTATTTACTCTACATAAATATAGGTCTACTAAAATGCCAACAAATTATTGGGATCTTTTTTTACGTCAGAATTAATTTATTTTAAATGAAGTCATTCAAATGGTCAGCCGTATTCGTCCAAAAAAGTGATAAGAGATGGCGCTGCGGACGCTGTGTGATGCCCGCAGAGAGGAGGATTCAGTTCAAAGCCTACTTGGTTTCTTATTGCAAAACATGGTTCAAAGACACGCATTTTGCAGGATATTCAGACCTATGATGTCACTTTCAATATGATACTAAGTACTATTATGAATATATATATATGCGAATAAGATAATGGTTTCTTGATTATAAACTGTTGATAATTAATAAATTACTTTCAAAATCAAGTCAATACAGCTGTTAGAGTGACGAGATTGGTTTGAGCTAGGATTATAACTCCACTGTCGTAGTGGGTGTTATAATCCTAGGTTTGAGTATCCGTTTCCTGTCCTCTCATTGGCTGAAGCCGGCTGAAACATTTCATGTTTGAAACACTATTGCATCGTAATTTGAACTCTGAGAAAAATTCTGAGGTGACAAATCGAACAAGCGTAATGTTTTCTTCATTCCTTATGAATTTGAGGTTTATATTTATAATAGTGTCGGATGTAGACCTATCTACATTTAGCACGATTCGTATGGGAAATACATTCTGTCTCCTGTCGGTAGTGTCAACTTCTACCGCTAGAGTTCTCACTGTAGCTTTTTTGGTCGAATAGTGACGTATGTTTATTACTTAATTTGTTTACTTCCACATTCAAGCCATTTTATGGCTTTGTGGACCTGAGTGTTTAATTTTTGTAAAGTGTATTTATCCTGTGTATTTGTAACAATAAAAAAAAAAAAAAAAAAACTAGGTAACTGAAACAGCTAGAATATTTTTTTTGCGGTAAAATGTTGGTAAAAAAATATTTATATTTTGGTGATGTGTTAGTGTGATCAAAATACAAACATTATGTTTACAAATTGTTATGAAACAATTTGTTCCAGCAGTATCTCAAGTCTCAACTAATTAAATAACAATTATTCTGAAAACTTATTGATTGATAAGTGATATGTTCCGTATTAGGATAGATTAAAAAAAGAAACGAAAAACTATTGAATTTATAGAGCCCGCTTGAAATTCAATATATTTATAAAATATCAATATATTTACTGCTCAAATTACGTTTAGAACAACCAAAATGTAGTTATCAAACAAAAAGGAATTGATGAAAATGCTTACTTTTCTTTGATTTGTATAAAAATCTCAACTAATGACTGCAAACCATTTAAAAAAAAATATATTGTATGGTTCTAAATATTGTATGGTTCAATTGTTCTAAACTCTACGGAGGTTTTACTGGGATAAAACATTTTCATGCCAAATTAGGCAATAAATAAAAAAATAAATTTAAATGATATTCACGATAATAAAAAAAAAATTAAACAGAAAATTAAAACGTGGATTATAAACTTATTCCGTCAACTATTTGTTGAGCGAGCAAGTTTACATCATTACGAAATAATTTTACAATTTGTGTACAACCAATTTGATTTCTAAAGTATAAGGGCAGTTAGGAAAATTTTAGATTTTTTGAGAAAAATCTCAAAGATTGGGATCGGAACTTTTTGATTTTCGACCAATCAGGAGATATTCTCATTTTTGAACCAATCAAATGGCAGCTTTCAAAAACCATTCACGATTAAGTTAGAATGATATTAGTGTGCAAAATTTCAGCTCGATCGGAAAAAAATTGTGACCTGTGCCGTCCGGCTAAACACACACAAAAAACACTCAAAAAACATAGAAAGTGTCCAAAAGTGCAGAATGGAGACGCTCGCTCAATAACTTCAATTCAATTCAATTTATCTTTATTTGCACATTTATGGGCCATTATCCCACTATATTAGTTTCGCTGTCCGAGTTGAATTGCTAACAGCAATTGAAAGAAAATGAGGGGTAATATTTTTTTTAAATTGTATTACGTACACTATTTTTGTGTTTTTGTACAAAAATATTTTCAAAATTGCTACTTTTTTAGGTGAAAAGTAACCTCCGTCCCGTGTCCGTCTTTGAAAATTCAAAGTTTGAGCGCACGACATTAAATTTTGAGACAGTGAATAGGTATAGTAGGATGATTTTTTTTAATGCAAAGACCATGCAAAGTTTACATTTACACAGATGAAACATCAGTTAGTCCACACAAATAATTGTAGTGATTTTTTAAAGGCTGTCCATCACTTTGGTTGTAACCTCCGTCCCGTTCGAAAACTCCTGCTTATTATATTCTTAAGATGCTGGTACAGACCCAGATTTTTTTTATCGGTTCGTCAACCAGTTTCCTTGAATTTGCTGCTTGCTTCATGGCGATATGTCGAAACGTAAAAAAATGAGAAATTATTATTCATCAAAAAAGGTGGGAGTACCCTTTCTCCCGTAACTCCTGTCCACCTATGTATAATTAAAACGTGTCAAGTTACATACTAGCATTAATTTTTATTAAATTGTACGATGTTGCAACGGAATATTTCTAGCGTTTTAAGTTTCTGGCACCTACCCCTAAATTACTGTCATCATTTTTCTTCTTAAAAGTAACACCTGTCCCGCGTAACTCCTGTCCCAAAACAGCGATTTCAATGGGGTCAGGAACAACAAAAATTTTGAAATTTTCATTTGCGCATTATCTGATGCTTTAAAAGTTACCATTATATGTACAAAAGTATGTTAGAATATAAAAACTCTTGCAATAAGTGCTATAAATATGATTTTATTGGACTCAAGTAACTACCGACCTTCCAAAATAACCACTGTCCCACCCTTAAAACTGTTGAAAAAATTAAAATACTGTTGATAGCATCTGTTTATATTTTTTTCCTAGTAATATATACAACAGTTTATTCATTTTAATTTAATTTGTATCATTTGCACTGTGATTTTCATGTGCAAAACTAAATTTAATGTTGAATTTTGATAAATTCCGTCAAAATAGTAAGTACTTATGGCACACATTTTATGTTATTGGCATTTCTAATTCATGATAATTGTTTTTATAATAAGTCATATCATCAACTTACGAATAAATACTATAAGCAAGTAATCAGAGTTACATATTTTATATTGTAGGATTTAATATGTGTGGGACGGAGGTTACTAAAATGAACGTTTCATAATGCAAAATCCTAAATAATTTCGAAACACACCGAGGATCGATCGAAGCTACTTTCCAGATGGCTTCCCAAATATATAAGTAATATTAAAAAAATTAATGCAACATGAAACAAGTAAAAAAAATAAAAAATGGAAAAAAATGTCTGAAACTAATATAGTGGGATAATGCAAAAAGTTTTTATGTTTTTATATACAAAAAGGCGTCATTCAACATTATAATGAACCCATTGGCCATTGTTGATCTACCATGTACAACAAATGCAACAAATGTTATTTGATGTGAAACGATACAGAACAATGCCTTTTTTAAAAAACATCTCAAAAGTTTTCCGAATTTCGATTAGATGGTTGGCCAAATTTCTTATTTTGCAAAAAACACATTGTTGTCATTATCAAATTATCCAATTATCAACCTAGTCGAATAGCATATCAAATGAATGATTTTGATTAGTACAACAAATTAAAACAAATATGACCATTAAAAAGGTCATACAAAGGTCATGAGAAGCCAAACAGTGGTAAAATTTCTCATTATTAAGCGTCCTTAAGGCTAATTGCCATTATGTCATCGTAAATAATGCACTTTTTGACACCAATCGATCCAAAATTTAATAGTTTATAACATTTAAAAAAATCACAACAATTCATCAACCGTGTGTGAGACAATTATTTTTTTATTAATTTCAAAATTTTGATATTTTGGTGAAGGAAAAATTGAACGTATAGTATCAATGATTGATTCCAGTTTCTGAAGAAAATCTGTACAATTGTGATCATGCAGGTATTATTTAGGGAATTTCGGTTAGATCAAGCTCAGAAGTTCTGCAAATACCAATGCTTGCTTATCAACGCATTACACTGAGCGTTTTCATAGTCTTAGAAAAAGTAAAAAGGCTTTAAAAACATTATTATAATATTTTTTAATTCCAGTCTGTGAGGTTAGAAATTACCTAGGGAATTGGATGATAAACCTCGAAAACATAAAAAAAATCACCATATTCTCATAAAAATAGCTTATTAACTTAACTTCAGTAGGTACATATTAAATTTTATTTTTTGGGGGGGTCAAATTAGGATTTGCAATATTAGAATAAGAATTAAGGAGATAGTAATAGAAACTAACAAATACCACACATTTTTTCATTACACTCGTCTTATAATAATGGGTCTTTGCGCATGAACTTTTTTCCAATATTTTCGGAAGTAGAATTTCTCTCAATTTCTTATTTTGTTTTTAGTTTTTTAAGCCAAATCCTGGAAAATACCGTTAAGTTACACATAATTTCACCCCAATTTTCCGTTCGTTATGAGGGCGCCACTAGTTCCTGCTAAGGTATATTATTGGCTGATACTTTTAAATTGTTATAATTAATTAACTAGGAAAAATATATGTACCGTCAACCGGGGTGGCTATGGACGATTTTAGCATAATTTGAAGTCCTGTGAATAGCCGAGCAGTAACAAACCTCTATCTCGTCAAATAAAGAAGTTTGTCACATCGGTCTTATAATAAGCTGAAAATTTGCACAAATGTTCTTCGCACCCTAACACATCCACCATTCAAAAAAAAACAAAAAAAAAACACCGGAAGCCACCCCAAAAAAATAAAAACAAAAAATTATGGACGGCCAGAGGACCCGGCCATTTCAAACATACAATGCGTTATCCTCGAAAGTAATTGGAATAAAATTATGAAAAAAATACAGTACACAAAAAACATATTGGTGAAGACATTGGTGCAGATGTCATTGGCCAAAATCTTTTTGTTTTGATTGTATGCATTTTTGAACACATTTTTGAACTGCAATTTTTTTGACCGCACTTATTTTGTATTTTAATCGTTTGAGAAACATTTCTCGCGATGACCTATTATTTATTTGGGTGGGAAATGAAGAGTATATATCCATGAAGTTTTGTGATTTTTTTGAGATTTATTGGACGCGATCTTATTAGTGATATGGTATTTTTAGTTCGCGGAAGTTTTTTCTTGTCCCGCTGCGCCTGACCTGGCAACACACTGCGCTAGTAGTACGTACGCGTTAGGTTTGGAAGGTTCGAAGCCATAACCACTCGACACATTTTATAGTCTGTCATAATAAACTTAACGATTCAGCTTTTAGAATAAACAGTTGCATCATTAAAAATAAGTCGGTCTCCGATGTTACCCGAACTTTCATTGTATCATCTGATCGTTGTTGTGCAGCGTCTATAATGCGTTGTTTAAGTGAAGTTGGATTCATATTTACAAGTGAAAATTTGCGGTCAGTCTTCTGCTTGTCCTGAATTTAATTCCAGATAAAACAATGCATGTTCCATTTAAAGGGTGTTGTGTCTGTCCTCGACAATCGTCTGAGGGGAGGTGGTGTTGGTGTTTCTCTGTCTGCACTTTCTTCAAGCTTTCTTTTGGTGGCGTATTCGAGTTGTCTTTTGTTTGAGTATAACAATTTACATGTTCCATGAAATTTAAATGGAAAATCTTCTGGTTTTCTCTTTCTGTATTGTAAAAGTTTGGCGACCACATCATCATCCCGGACCGTACAAGCTTTGATAAGAGACAGCAGTCCCTTTTTTGTGATTTTAACTATCGTGTCATTTTTAGTCAATTTAATATTACAATATACCTACACATGAATTGTGGTCGGTGGTTTGTTCCTCGATTAGTTCTAAACAAATATCTCTGATTTATATGATGATGTTGATAGTTTATTCAGATGTGTGACTTTACCATCTTCTTTCTCTATATTTGAGAAAAGATTCAATCAGTCACGTATGAGTAGTACAATTGAACAGCTTATAAAAATGTGTAGGTATTTTAACTTACCCATTATTGTTCACGAATGTGACTGTGATTCTCACCCACACATTTAATATTAAATATAATAAAATATAGAATTGTAAGATGATAGGAAACAAATTATAAGCAAATAGCTATGCACTATAGCACACTATAGATATACACTATACGCAAAACAATTTCACTGCACTTTGAAAACTGATCAAACGGAAATGCACATCATTCCTCCAGGAGTTCTGAACTGAATGCATTATCCTGTAACACAACATACCGCAGGACAGTGGGATCTTGATATTTAATGTCTTTTTCCAAATGTATCAACTTGTCAATTTTAATCACTACACGTGTTTAACTTCAGTTTTGGGTTTTTGAAATAAAAGTGAAGTTTAAAAGCCATGTCCTGCGGCAATGAAGAGTCAAATAAATGAGATTCGGGGCTTGTTAGTTCTAAACCTATAAAATGTAATGTCTTTCTTGGGGGTCAGATCTAAGGGTAGACCATCTGGTCAATGTCAAAGGTCAAGAGTTGAGGGTGGAATGTAAAAATCTTTATATTTGAGGGTGGTTTCAAGTTAACTTGAAGCCAAACACTGCATCTGATTCTGGAAGAGCTCATACCATTGGCATGTGTCAACCAATCATAAATAGTTTTTATTTTTAAGAATTGTGAGAAACATGGTAGGTTTTTAGAGAGTAAAGAGAACATAAGAAATCGGACTGTGGAAATAAGTAACAACTGTAGTCAAGTGTGACTGTGAGTGCTATACGCTAACTGAATATTTCATAGTTAGTTGTTGAGTGTAATTGTGAAAGAAGATAGTGAAAAGTTGGCCCTATAGTTGTCCTAAGTGAAACCGCCCTCCCCTGCAGTTGACAACAAACATTGGATTACACAACTGACAATATCAACATCAGCAACATATACCCGTATCATAATACAATAATAAATGAGTGTCATTGCCTCGAAAACCTCTTAAACGAATCATAAAAATTATTTACGCAGCGCTTTATGAGCTCACATCTCACATTTCATACATAAATAGTTTCTTATTTTACATCTCTAAAAATAATTGAAAACGAAACACGAAGTTTGTTGTTTACAGTGTGAATGTTTTCGAACATAATGTTACCGATGTTATACTACACCAGAGTAAAAGTTATCAGTTATGATGTAATTTGTATTGCGAACCTTCCAAACCTAACGCGTACGTACTACTAGCGCAGTGTGTTGCCAGGTCAGGCGCAGCGGGACAAGAAAAACTTCCGCGAACTAAAAATACCATTTCACTAATAAGATCGCGTCCAATAAATCTCAAAAAATTCACAAAACTTCATGGATATATACTCTTCATTTTCCACCCAAATAAATATTAGGTCATCGCGAGAAATGTTACTCAAACGATTAAAATACAAAATAAGCGCGGTCAAAAAAATTGCAGTTCAAAAATGTGTTCAAAAATGCATACAATCAAAACAAAAAGATTTTGGCCAATGACATCTGCACCAATGTCTTCGCCAATATGTTTTTGGTGTATTGTATTTTTTTCATAATTTTATTCCAATTACTTTCGAGGATAACGCATTGTATGTTTGAAATGGCCGGGTTCCCTGGACGTCCATAATTTTTTGTTTATATTTTTTGGGGGTGGCTTCCGGTGAAGTTTTTTTGTTTTTTTTTGAATGGTGGATGTGTTAGGGTGCGAAGAACATTTGTGCAAATTTTCAGCTTATTATAAGACCGATGTGACAAATGTCTAATTTTAATTCTATTACTGCACGGCTAGAACTCATGGTGGTCAAATTTTTTATTTTGGTTTGGCCAAAAGTGCTGTTGGGGTCTAAGGAAAGCATAGAGACTCACACATATTTTTTCCCTCCATAATACACATGTTTTTTTTTTAAATTTTAAAATGTCCAAACTCACCCCGGGGGTGGGGGTGACTTTAGACACACACGTAAAATCAATGAAAAATCATATTAAACCAACAGCAGGTGTGACTTTGGACAGTATTTATGTTTTAAAAAAGATTTTTGATCATATAAGCCATTTTTTGCATGAAAAAAGAACGTTATTATCCAGTTTATTATAAAATGCTTGAATATGCATTACAATACCAAAAGGGCACTTCAATTACCAAATTAAATTATAGGTAGTACTAGACTAGGTAGTAACATATGATATCACAACCTAATGATTCAAAGGCCCTTTGGTAATGATTTTTGGTAATGCCAAGCTCCCTTTAGCATTGTCCAACTTCACCCCTGAAAAGCACAAAAATCGGAAAAACGTGATAACCACCCACTCAAACTCAATGAAAAAAAAATTATTTAATCAAAACCTCAAAACAACACATCAAATTGGAAACTGATTCAGGTCTGAACATATTTTAAAACATATGCTATTGTGGGACACAGGAAGTTTACAGCCTATGAAAAAAGCACTTTTTATGGACATATATATAAAAATTATTTTACTAAACAAGAATGGTTACAAATTCCATGAAAAAGTGTTCCCTCCACTCCTCAAAGACCTTGAAGCACCCACGATTTTTTTTAGTTCAAAGTTTAGCCGCTTGGGCACAGGAGAGCTATGTTTATGCTGAAATTTCAAATTGGACAAAGTCACCCCGGCGTCCAAAGTGACCCGGGTTTACGGTACTGACATTAAATTAAATGTGATTATGTTAATGCACGATCAAGATTCTTCAGCAGCGAGTAAAACGCCTTCCCAGCTCAAGGGTACTCATTACTCTGTCACTTACCTACCGCTGTCATTACACTCCAAACCACTGTAACTTGGATCATTTAAATGACCTGTTGACGAAAGTATGTATGTCATTTAACATCCTACATTAATTTGACTTGACCAAAATATACCTTATTGACAATAAATTGAGTTTTTTTGATTTTCAAAATTGCATTTGTAAAATTCACATACAAACTCCCTTTTTACAAACTTTCAGATTATGAGCCGGATTTTACAAATAAAATGACCATTTCAATCCATCTTAATTTTGCTGCCAACGAAGTGTCTCAGAGAGGATAGATTTAATCTCCCCCCCCCCCCCCCCCCACCCCCTGTAATTATATTTTAAATATAACTTTTAAAATCATGAAATGTAATTTAAATGATTGAGTGCTATACCGGGTGGCCCAAAAAACGCACAATGGGCTAGACATCACTGTGACGAAACTACTCAACAAACAAGGCTGAAATTTTCACGTAATATATGCAAAATACTAAGGTTTGATGTGTGAAAGTTTCAAAAACACTTCTTTTGTAGGAAAAAAATTGCAGCTGCTAGATTATAGTTGTCGAAAAATCGATTATATAACGAGCCGCGTTCAAAAAACGGCCATGAGCGGGACACTCTTAACTCTTTCTTCAAAAACGATATCAAGCTGAAAATTTCATATCTTGTTCAAAATATATTTCCATCAATTGTGTAAAAATTGTAATAGGTACATTTGGATCATTGTAGCAAAAGTTGTGGAATCTTGAAGTTGAGCTTCAAAGCAGAATATTCGGGAGATAATTTCACAAGTTTTATTGTACGATAATTTTAAAATGTGAAATCATCGTTCGGATTTTCTGCTTTATGCTGAACTTCAAGACAACATAACTTTCTTTCCATGTATCCATTATATTTAAATTTGTTCGGCTTGATATCGTTAGCATTTTTGAATAAACAGCGTCCCGACCAATTGACATTCTCTGAAGGCGCGCTGTTTGAGCTCCGTATAATCTACCTTTCAACAACCAAATTAGAACAGCTGTAACTGGCTGTCCTACAAAAGTTATGCTTTTGAAACTTTCACACATCAAACCTTAGTAGGTATGTTGTTTATATTGTCATACATTTTCAAGCCGATTTGTGCAGTACAGTATCGTCACAGAAATATCTCGCCCATTGTGCGCTTTTTGGGGCCACCCGGTATATATCATTCCATAATGGAAATTAAGATATGACTCAAATCGGAAGAAAATAACATGTATTAAGACTTTTTTAACATGCTTTCAAAACTAAACGCACCACAATGCTTCAAATTTAGTTTAAAATTACAACTTTTCGTGGAGCATGAACTGAGAGATGGAACTATTACATTTCAAAGCCACTTTGAAAGCTAGGATTGGCAAGTGTCCTTTGTTGATGACAATCCTACTTTAGCAGATCGTCTTTCACTTCTTTCTTTCTTATGTCCCCAGCCCCCCACAATAAAACACTCTGGAAATAGCTACTTATATATCATGATATTGTTGCAGACAATGGACGACGCAACTCAGCTGCAACCCATGAGTCACCGCCATCTTGTTGTTGTTAAATCAGAACCACAAGAATCTGAAGACACAGCGAACATAATCGACCAACATGAAGTTAATACAGAATCATCCGACCAGCCTTTAGAAGACTGCTTAATTCAACCTAATATAGAGATCAGTGTCGATAGAGATCTCTTCCATTTACAAACAAAATCCGAGAAAAATCCTGCATTCTACTGTAGTCATATAGGGGAAGGAAGTGGAAATGAAGAGTCCAACGCAATTAAACCACATCAAGACGCGATAGAGATCAAGCCACAGACTATTGGAGAAACAGGCTTCTTCTACATTCTTATCAAATCTGATCATCACACTGAACCAAGTCAAAACATTTATCCACTAAACAACAGCCCCGTTCCTCCCGGAGACTTGCTCTACTCTTGTGAACTCTGCAGCTACCAGGGTAACAAACGCAATCTAGCATGTCACAAGAGTCGCTATCATTCATCGTCCAGGTTCCAATGCAATCATTGTGTATTTAATTCAACATATAAGTCGTGTCTAATGAAACACATGTTACAACATTCATCAGAGAAGCGGTACCGATGCAAGAAGTGCGACTGTATATATAAGAGTAGACTTGAACTGACCATCCATAGGAGAACACATCCTGTAGAGGGGCCACATATTTGTGAGGTTTGCGTACTCAGTTGTGTCTCAAAAAGCTCGTTGACCGAACACATGTTGAGTCACTCCTCAGCAACTACCATCCAACCAGAAGAAGATTTAATCGGAATACAAGAGCGAATCATTCAAGCGAAAATAATCAGTGATGTCCCAGTACAATATGAAGTTAATACAGAAGTGACTAGTAAGGATAACGATCAACACGTTGAAATAAGTCAAGACACATATCCAGTAAACAACATCCGTAATCCTCCAATATACTTGCTCTACTCTTGTGAACTCGCCATCCATGAGAGAACTCATGAGGTAGACGGGCCGCATATTTGTGAGATTTGTGCACAAGTTTGTCTCTCCGGAAGTTCGTTGACCCTACACATGCTGAACCACTCCTCAATAGTTTCCAACCAACCAGAAGAAGATTTCATCAGAAAGCAAGAGCGACTCATTCTAGCAGAAACAGTCATTGGCATCCCAGAGCAATCGGAAGATATTGCTGAAATCCCTAGTAAGGATAAGGATCAACACACCGAACCAATTCAAAACACAGAACCACTGAGCCACAGCCTCGTTCCTCCCAGAGAGTTCGCTTGCAAACATTGCACTTTTAAAAGTAAGTCCAACGGCAGCCTGAAGAGGCACATGTCAACACACACAACAGTGAAGAAGCAGTTTCAGTGCATCCATTGTGGCTATACATGTAATGTTAAGCAAGACATCGACATCCATATTACATCAACGCATTCGGGAGAGCGGCCATTCGCATGTGGTGAATGCTCCTTCATGGCTGCTTCCAGCAGTGAGCTGACTCTCCACAAGAAAGTTCATTCGATTACAAGAACATTGTTTAAATGCACCGAGTGTGATTTTACTACGAACCTTAAAGGAAACTTTGAAGTCCATCTGAGAACACATTCAGGAGAGCGGCCATACGCATGTGATGATTGCTCCTACAAGGCTGCAACTAGCGCTAAACTGAATGGACATAAGATAGTTCATTCAACTACAAAAAAATTGTATAAATGCAGCCTGTGTGACTTTAAGTCTTGTTATCAGCGAGAACTGGACAATCATGTGGGAATGCATGTGGAGAAGAACCCTTATGCGTGTGATATATGCTCGTATGTAGGTGGCGCTAGTAGCATCCTGCGACAACACAAGAGAAAGTATCACTAGTTCATATTTCCTTTCCACATTTTAATTCCCTGTGTGCAAAACAAATTAATTCTTATTGTTTATCCTACGAGGAGCTGCTATTTAGTGGATGTTTGTATACTAGATGTGAGCGACTGACACGACTTTTAGCGATAGTGTGCGTGAGTGTGAACACCACTGCTAAAAGTCGTGCGTGAGTGTGCAAAGTTACTGATCACGCGTGATTCGTGACACGCTTGTCACACGTGACTAATATTCACAACTTTGATATCTTGGTCTAGGTCAGAGTTTCTTTAGTCTTGAAGATATAATTGATCTTAAAATAGGGTCATAGAATGAAAAAAGGCGAAATTATTCTGATCGATATTTTTATATTTTACGTTGGTTACTTTTTATTTATTGTACCTATAAACACTTTTTTGGTTTACAATGGATATTAAAATGCGTGAAATAGTTTTGGGTCGTATTCACGGACCAGCTTTATGTAAGTAACTTTTTATACTAGAATTGTTCACTATTTTGTATTCAATTAATTCATATTTAACCACCTTTTTACCCATAATGTCTGCGTCCCAAATTAGTTTATCTATAACGTTAATAATAAAAATACGCCCTGCGGTGCATTTTGGCCTAGAATGGTAATTTTGATGTTTAAATTAAAGGGACCCTTGTTAAGCCATTTTAAATATTTTAGAATCCCCATACCTATAGTTCTTATTTGGTATAAGAAAAGAGATGTAAAGGTAGTCCGTGGCTAAGTTACATTTCTCAAGCTAGACATTTTGACTCAACAGTTCGTTGTACCTACAGAAAGAGTTGAAATGTGTATCAAAAGTCTGAGAATCTGACTTAGAGGGACCTCACCCAAACAAAGCATAAGATTTTGTAGTTATCAACGTGAGTGGCTGTGCGTAAGTTGTAATTCGTGAGTGTGCGTGAGCGTGCATGAGTCCATAAGATTTCCTGCGTGAGTGTGCGTGTGTCAAAAATCACTCACGCGCTCGACTCTAGTTTGTACTTTGTCTATATTCTATTATGTTATTTAATTATCCACACTGACGTCTGAAGACCAATCAGATGGAACCTGATGACCGTTGTGTGTGGGGGTTGAAAATCACATGTACCTAGTACATTACAAGAACTTATTGAAGATCATGATTCAGGGCTCCCATAACAGATCACTATTTTCATGATTTATAGCCTTTTCATTAAAAGACACTAGAGAGCCCCGCCATGTAATACATGACCTAATCACAATATTTTCTGATCAAGGTATAATAGAGAGCAACCCTTGAACAACTCTTGCTGACGAATTGACTGATCGTGACAATTGTAACGACCCTCACGGACCCTCACGGAACTACCGACCTCAATGGCAACTCAATTCTAAATCTTGATATTTTATTTCAAATCAAACTGAAACAATAATTAAATATGAATGGATCTGTTCAGTGAAGAATTAACCCAAAGTGGCAGTTTCCAAATTAATATACTTACTTAGAATATTGAAAACAACAACTGAAAAAGTTATGAACGAATCTAAACGAATCCAAATTCTGAATTCGAAATCGTACCCAAATGAGTTAATTTTTCGAAACAAATACGCAACATAAACAATTACAGCACAATCAAAAATTTCCAACATTAAAAATTTATGCTAAGAAAACACGGAAAACACTATCAAGTTTATATGAAAGAAGAGTGAAGAGCATTTCTGTCGTTGTCTGACTACTCTCACGTGACCTTACTTTCCTCACTGCTATTTGGTCATGATCGATAAAGCACAAAGTATACTACTTGAAGCCCATGGTAAAGACTGAGTAGTAGAATTTAATGCGATTTTATTCAGGTCTCCACATAATAAGATTCAACCTGATTATATAAATGTACGTATCTCTGCAGAAATCACAATGTAATTAACAACAATACAATTTTGATTCCTAAATGGTATACTTTCAGTTTTCAATATACTCTAATCATTTTCAAAATGCGATGTGAGGTAAGGAGGTACACTCGAGAAAAATTTCCAATATCAGAAAAGTTCTCTTGCGCCTCCCTCCCCCCACCCCACACAACATTCTCAACCACCAAAATAACAATTACATTTAAATGTTGCTTTTCATGTGGTTCTATTCGGTAAAGGTCCACAGAGTTAAATTGTATTTTCTTCACTGCCAATGGATTCACGGCTTCCTGAAGTTTCAAAGTTTCGAAAAAAGTATGTTTTTCCATGATATTGTGCATTCCTTGTAATATCTCTCGAAATAATCAACGGATTCGATTGAAATTGTGTGCACTTTATTTGGCTCGAAATTATCTACAGGAAAAGTCCGGGTTTGATTAAAATTGAGCTAAAATGACGATTTCTATAGAGGTCTATCGTAACGCAACTTCCGAGCTCAAGGTCAAAACTGTGCATTAATAGTAAAGGATTTTTTTGAAAAAGGAATCCAGTCCACCCACTTATTTTTCATGAAAGTCAAAATTGGCTTAAATGTGTGTACAAATCGCTTGGAAAGCCACCAAAGTTGTTTCTAAAATTCAAAATTTTCCCGGGGCTATTCTCGCCGGACGCGAATATTTTTCTGGGAAAGACTTCGTTAAAGGAAGAATTTTTTTAAAAATAAAATTCCAGTTTTAACATTTTTAAAGTATAAATTGCTGACCCAACTAGATTATGTTTTCAAATGTCAATCACGATAGTTCTGTGATGAAATTGGGGTCTTGAAAACCCTCTAGATTTAAAATGTTTCGATTTTTTAATGCGAAATATAGCATATTTACTGTTAATATATCCTTCAATTTACTGATGTAATGGCTGTCAGAACACAGTGTATACTATACTTCTAAATCAGAGTTCTATTTGTGTAAATAAGTAAGTTATTAGAGTTTTTGTCACAGTCAATGTACCTACGTCCCATTTACGAAGTCTTTGCCAGAAAAATTCTCGCGCCCCGGACCCTCGTTATATTGGGGGCGTTTTTGCGTACCACCTAATTGTACTATGCAATTTTTGGACAAAATCTCACCCACTTACGTGCAGCTATTTTGAATTATGTTTTTATTTGTATTTTTTTAAAATAATTTTAGAAAGAATTTTAAATATGTACACCATATTCTTTCAATATTTATTACTGTATAGAAATAATAATCAGCTTGATCGTATCCATCGTTGTCCACTATTTTAAACACAACCGCAGTAGTATGAAAACAAGTCTACAGAAGCTGCTAAAGTTCGTTCACGATAAGAATATCACTGACGTTTTAGTCGATCACGTCGTTCATTGGTCAGTCACTTGAACACTGCCCTGTCAATGGCAAGACTTTCTTCTTTGTATTATTGAAATTGTATAAATTATGTGAAATACACACTTCTTAATAGTAGAAAATATTATAAAAATTCAATAAAATTGATTTATTTTTATCTACAGCCGTATTATACACATTTTTTGATTATTATATTGATATTTACATATTTAGGTAAACGTTCACTTGACTACGGTAGTACACGCCGCCATTACGAGTTGCTATTCTAATCGTGAATAAACTTTTTATGTACCTAATTGAGATAAAGACCTCATATTGCACCGAATTATTCCTTACATTTCGCTAAAACACATTTAAAATTTATTAAAATGAATCGTTTGGGCCAAAAATTATTGACTTATTGACGTTTGAAAATATAATAATTGTTGATTTTGACGAAAAAGAAAATATCAGGGTTCTCTGAAAATCGTTCAAAATGCATAGGTATATTTCTTAAATTGTTGAATTACTTGAATAATGTTGAATTTACTCTGCATATTATTCTTTCTTTCAGTGTATTCGTGTATAATTAAATTAATTAATGTAATGTATACCTACTTTTATAGTGTCCCAAAATAAAGGGAGGCTAGTTAGAGCTTGGGACTTCTCTCTAACCACCGGGCACCGAACCACATAGAGAGGAACGCTTGAATACTCCGAGGCCAAAGTGTTTTAAATATCTACTTTAATAAATAAATTTAATTTAAATATTAATAATCTGTGTTGTGACTTATCCTATCTAGATAAAAAATATTGTTACCTATTACAATTATCTAGATAAAAAATATAATATTCAAAATGGATTTGTGTGTATGAAACATACACAAACCTTAAATGTCAGATGATATGAAATTAGTTAATTCATCTCCGTTTAGTCGAATTAGTTGGCTTGTTTTGACGGCCCCATTTTTTAAATCTCTGAGTTCCGAATTAAGGATTCGAAAATAATTACTAATTACCAAACAGTGGACTTTTGTAAAAAATTATCTATTACAATTATCTAGTTAATTATTTGTTATTAGATAATTTCTTGGAAATGTATTATCTTATCTAGATAAATTTTTGCAGGTTATTTATCTAGATAAAAATTAAATTGTCTAATCGCAACCCTGTTAATAATATGATTGGTTTTAAATAGCCGAGATTTCAAAGTCTGGTTGGCGCAAGCTGACTCAGGAGGCCAAGTCTTGAAACTTACGCCTTCAGGACGCAAACGCTCTCGGACGTCATAAAGTCCCATTTACTGTAAGAATGATCGCCATTGAAACATTAATTTAAGCCACTTATTTGATTAGCATCCAGCAATCTATTGCAAACAATTTATTAACATTATAATTATAATTACAGATGCTATTCAGTCATTAAAACCTTATTCAAAATGAAGCTAAACATGTTAACAGTAGATTTCAAGGTCGTCACATTCCCAATCTTACAGTAAATGGGACTTGTTGACGTCCTAGAGCGTTTGCGTCCTGAAGGCGTAAGTTTCAAGACTTGGCCTCCAGGCAAACTTGATAGACTTGCAATCATGAGGTCCCGGCTTTGATTCAGACGACCGCTCTCACTGACGGAGGATTTGTCATTATTTTCCTCAGTTGAGATGCAAACGAACAATCTGTTTTCCTCGTTTGGGAGGAAAGAAAAATCAATTTTGATCGGTGAATATGTGTGCTACTAGCGGGGGCTGAACCTTGGTTCAAAACTAAATCAGTAAAAATAGATCTATTTATCAACTAGGGAAAAGATTGAATCATAAAAGTGACTGAACTAGTTGCGATTTTGAAGTCGGTAAACTGAATTGATTCAGTTTCTGTAGACACTAGAAACAGATTCAGTAACTGAATTTAACTATACCTACTTTGGAATATTGCCCATCCTTGCATCAATATTTGGTGAGTTTGTGGCACCACTAATTCCTAGGTTTGTGGAAAGGCAAAATTGATAATAGAGTATTTTGTCTTCAAAGAATATGGAAAGAAGTTGTTATTTGAGTTTAAAAGGCCCATACAAGTATAGTTTGAATATAACACAATTATGAAACATGTCAATCAAATAAAAATTTAGTTTATCCTCACTTACCAAAGATACCTTCAATTCTCAATTTTGAATATTTTCCCACTGGTAATTAGTTACTACCACTGCCACTGACAGCTAAGAGCGCCACTAGTCGACTGTGTACCATCGAACAAACAGCTGTTCTCTTTTTTATTGTCAACCTAACCTTCATGACATGCCATTCATTCTTTCTTAAAAGTTACTCGTTCGTTATTTTATCCAAAAAACGTTTGCAATTCGCGTGGGAAGAAACTAGGTACCTACCTAGCAACATAGTTAGTTGTATATACTAGTATTTTTGGTACCTAGTATTACATCAGCTGTCAGCCATGTAAGTATTTTGGCATTTCTTGATTACCTAGGTATGCTATTTTACTTACTCGAGTCAGCTAAAACCAAAATAGGTAAAATAGGCAATAGGGGTAATAGGCAATGAATCCTTTGGTAATTTGCTAAAACCGAACTGAATGGCTTTGTTAACAATTGTGGAAACCAGTTGGAAGGACTAGGTACTAGTACCTAGACAGGTGACATAAATTATGAATAGTAATTCTTTCACCTACAACCTAGGTGAAGGTACCTACCAACTACCAAGTTAAAAGCCTAGCTAATGCATAACTGACAGTCGGTGTAGGTCAGGCCTACCCACCTTTGGCATAGCATAGCGCACAGCTTACATGAATAGCGCACAGCAAAATTATGAATCTCTGTGCACGATTCGAAGTGACCACGATTGGCATAGTAGCAGAGCACAAGCGAACAGCGACATAAGAAATTTGTTATATTTTATATTCCTTATGTGCTGTCTCAAACAATAACCACGTATACTACGCATTTTCAAACCACATTGAAACAGCTTTAGCCAAATCGGTTTGACTCAAATCAGTTTGAACATGGCCGTATATCACGTAAGCTCGAGATTCAAATCGGATTGAGATAAAATTTCCCGCCAGAAAGGAAATAGAAACATTCTTACCTTTTTCCGTCCAAAGCTTTAATTATGAGGTTGCATTAAATATTTTAGGTATGTCAAAAACAATACTACTTAGACGCTCAAAATTGATCTCACATTAAATATTCATTCATTTTTGACAATTTTATTCTGCATAAACGTGTAGGTAAAACAAAACAAATGACAATCAAGTAAATGACAGCTAATCACAGCCTGCTTGACGACGTTTTTGCGTGGGAACAAATGCGCGTGTGTCTTCAATGCAGATTGAATGCGAATGGAACTGTAGGTATATCACTCCATTTTGAATCGGCTTGAAACTTTCAGGTCGTTTGCAGTAAGCGTATTGAATCGAATGCGAATTGAGTTAAATTCGATGTGTATATCACAGGGTAGAAGTCAAACCGATTTGGCTAAAGCGGATTCAATGCGGTTTGAAAGTGTGTGGTTTGTACGTGGTTAATGACGTCAGATGACTTCCTAATCCAAACTGTTCTGCAACGAGGCTAATGGCGACGGATGAATGATTATGATGATGATTGAGAGATGATGGTGAAAAGTAGGTTAGGATGGAAAGTGAGAAGGAGGCGCTCGTGGCCTATTAGTACCTTAGCATTTGCCTGTCGACTGAGGATGGAACTGACTGAGGATGGATGGAACCACGAAAAAACCCCAGTCAGGATGGACGGCCGCAGAAATCGAATTCGGGCCTTCGGAATACAAGTTCAGAGCGTTACCACTCAGCCAAACCTGTTCCGTCATTGCTTATATACTTTAATTCACTCAAAAATTACAATAAAGAAAATTAACAAATTTAATGAAGTGTCACTTGAGTACAATTTAGGAAGCGGTGGATGTTTCAACGTTCATAAGCTGTGGATTTTTTTCCAATAGCTTGTGCTCTATTCATGTGCGCTGTTCGCTGTGCTCTGCCAATCGTTGGTAGGCCCTAAGATGAAACGGATGTGTGATGATCAGAGAGATTTGTGGAGATGGAACTAAGCTTCCATTCCTTCCGGAACTCATTTCAGCAGAGTAGGTAATGTTAAAATACCGGTATCATAACTATCCAAGTTAGGTACAACGTTAAGTATTAATTTACCATTTTTTCTATTGTCATCAGTTTTATTTAAAGGTATTTGTTCCCTAATGTTGTGACAATAGCCTACCGAATGGCCATTGTATCCATGACCCTCAAACTTTGTACCTACATAATATATTGATCTTTTTACTTGTTTCTGGCATTACTCCTTCCATTCTATTAATCATTCTGTTAATTGTGGTTACAGGCCCAAACACTATTAAGGAGGGATCTCCAAGTTGAGATCTCCGAAAAAAAAAATTGTTGAAACTGACAATTTTTATTACCTAATTTTTTCAACAATTCAACTATATTTTAATGTAAAAGATTCATCAAATGTCCTGTAACTTGCAACTCTCGACTTATATTGAGTTTTCAATTTGATGTCTCCAGAATATGCGGATATTTTAACACAGGAGGTAGGTATAGCAAAATTATTTAGATTTTGGTTTCTAACTTTAAAAAACGCACAGGTAGGTTTTAGTATAAAAATCTTAATAAATACTTTAATGCCTAATGCACATAATATTAGTTTTTGGAAAAAATCTATTGCGGCAAATAGTTAAAATCTTAAATTTACTAGGAAAATTACCACGTTTTTTCAACATGCCATGTTAAAGATAGGGCTAACTCAAATTTATAAAGTGATATATCTTCGAAATTAGTTCAGCTTGACCACTTTTTCTTGTGTTTATATGATGCAAAGGAAATTATCTATTAATTTAATTTAACATATTAATTCAGATATCTATACGAGACGACATTTCAGGCATCCCCCCTTAAGGTGGATTCACACGGCCGTTCCAGACCTGCCAAGTTTGCAAAAGTTCCGAATCGCCGTTCCAAAAACTCCTGTGTGAACTCTGAAAATATTCGAGCTGCAAAGATTGAGTTCCAAACTTTCATAGTTCACACGGGAGTTTTTGGAACGGCGATTCGGAACTTTTGCAAACTTGGCAGGTTTGGAACGGCCGTGTGAATCCACCTTTAGAAGAGCATAACTTGCAGGCAGCACTTTTGAGCACTGAACACAACAAATCACAATTGACAGATTAGCGAATGATATCACTAGTCTTCATAATCTGAACCTTCACTCCTACAAGATGGTATTCTAAATTGCACGTGTAATTTTATTACACATTACAAATGGGTTGTTAGTTTTATTTTGTCCAACAGCCATAGGTATGCTATATTTTTACTAATTTTCAGACACTTAACGTCTGAAGGATAAACTTGAAATTATTTTCATTGAACTGTTCTGAAGACTCATATTTTATTAACAATTACATTGGTAAAGATATTGATAAGAATCGATTAAAAAACTCTTCAAGGCCACGCACACTACTCAATTATGAGTAGCCACATTTTAGAGTGTAAAACGTGGGGTTCGGGGGCACAGCCCCCGAGAAATTTTTGGATTAAGGTAATTTATTTAGGTGCAATTTGAATCGCAGAGCAACTATTTTGGGGAATTACAAAATATCCAAAAATCTAAGATTATTGAACTCATTAGGATACAGAATATTTTTGGAATTTTAACTCAATTCTAAACATTTTGGAACGTTTTTGACATGATCTGTCTATTTTTAAGATTTTTGTTCATACCTATTAATTTAAATGTGCTTATTTTCTTAGATAAAATCCTGATTTTGGGGGGGGGGGGGGGGGATGTCCTCCCCCCAGCCCACCTCTGAATGCGCCCTTGCCTGGAGCAAAATACACAAAATCTTAGTTTTTTCTCACTTTAAATTCCTAATGATGACAAATTTCTTGCGTTAAGGTAGGATGCTAAAGTTGCCCGCATCCGATCTGGGTACGTCCACGAGAGAGTATCCCTCATTTTTTAACTTTTTTAAAAATATTTTTTTTTAATTTCTCATTTTTTTAAATTAAATAAGTAACAGTTATAGCTACTTAAGAAAATATTCAAAATATTAAATACATATTGTCTTAACACTAAAAAAAAATAATATCAAATTGTAAAATTTTGGAAAAAAATTCAAATATTTTTATTTATTTTTTATTTTTTTATATTAAAATATGTAATATTATTAGATACTTTTTACATTATTCAAAATATCAAATGTTTTTATTCTTGGTATTCTAAAAAAATATTTTTATGTTTTGAATTTGCAAGTCACAAGAGAAACGTCACAAGGGAAACCAAAGTCCAGTTAATAAAATAAAGAATATAATATGTTCAATCAATGGATCTGCAAATAGCTACTATTTTTTTATTGAATTTAGGTACTGTAAATAAATAGACCTATTAATTTTTTTACAAAAAATTATCAGGAATTGCAGCAATGAAAAAAACAAAAAAGTGACCAAAACAAAAGACAGTTTCCTTGTCACAGGAGTAACCAAACTACTAAAATCAATTAAAAATAATTGAAAATTTATTTGAGATGAAATTCTAGTTAATCTTGGATGAAAATAGTCATAATATCTACATGTATTAGAAAAAAACACATCTAGTGGAGCGGTCGCTCCACCCAGCCAAGTCGTACTGTACACTCACACTCACTCAACATACCGTAAATGCCTAATAAACTGAGGAGAAGACCAACTACTTTTACTGTAAGCAACAACATGGCATTTTCGGCCTACTGGATCTTAAAATTGGAAAATCTCACATTGTTGCGAAATATCTAAATTTCGAGCTATGGCCCACTCCACCCCATATACCTAATTTGGGAACAACAGGTTATGCTATTTGCGAGCAAGAGGGCCGTGAAAGCACTGAAATTACATCGCTTTTTCTTCTTCTTCTTCTTCTTCAGATGATGATGTAGATGATATCAGGAAACCCTATTGACAGGGCCACAGCCTAAACGGCTGAACAGATCGATCTGAAATTTTTACCACATGTGCACTTTTGGCGTCTGAGGTGCCTTTTTATAAAACCAACTTGAAGCCGCCATTTTGAAACCGGAAGTGACGTCATATCTCAAAAACGGATGGACCGATCGGGACGAAACAAGCGCCAAACGATTCGGACGGCCATCTATATAGAATATCAATAGTCGAAATAGAAATATACTATAGTCGGAACCGGAAATGACGTCATAAAAATGCCAAATCTGACTTAAATCATGTCTTATAACAATTACTACATATTCAGAAGGCTTATAATGTTACATAACATGTATTAATACAAAGTTTAGGTGGCAGTGATGTCAGTGCCATTTTGAAAACCGGAAGTGAAACTCATAACTCGAGAACGGCTGGACCGATTGGAACGAAACTTTCGCTATACTTCATAGCATATTATTTATAGCATACATAGTAACAAGCACAACCGTTCAATTAGCAACCAAATCAAAATGGCATATTTTTTAAAGGAATTATAGTCTTTGTTGCCACAATATAATATGTTACAAGTTGTAAGAATAAACTGAAAAAAGGAGTGATATCCCCATAAAAAAACACTCAGTGTAAAAATACCAGCCAAGTCTCTTCAACTAAAAAAAGAAGAAATCTTAAAATTCAGCACTGAAAAGTAGTGATATCAAAAAACTGGCCAAGTCAAAACTTTTCAAAAAATACTTGGCGCATCGCTTTTTTAGGGCATTAGAGATATATTATATGCATAGATGAGTATATTTGATTTCCCGGCTATGATTAGCAAAATCTGCTGCAAACGGTCACAAGAGTAACCGTGGACGTACCCATCTGTGGATTGGGATTTTCTTGTAAAACAGGTATTTTGTGAACCCCTTAGCGAGCTCAACCCAATTGAGAAGGCTCGGCATAATAATGGGGCTTGGTGTGCACGCAGGTAAAGTAGAGGACGGGAAAGTAAAATTACCCTTTTCCAATCCACAGATCGGATGTGGACGACTTTAGCGCAGTGGACAGACAGTGGTGACACTTCGCATCTTCAGAGAGTCATATTGCTGTGTGCTATTCATGTGCGTTGCTACGTAATCTGCTGCGGTAAGTACTGAAGTTTCTCCCGACTCCTTTCCTCAATTTTTTCACGACCGCATGTTTTTTTTCAATTAATTTTTTTTGTTTGTCATTCTGTCCTAATTACCTATACAAGTCACACCCCACCATTTCTCCAATCGAACTGAAATTTTACACTCAAGCAATATGTTTTCACACTCATATTCTCTTCAAATTCGTTGATTGGTTCAAATTAACATAATATAATCTTGTGAGTGGAGCATCCAATAAATTTTAAATGTTGCAAGGTCATTAAGACCAATTATGGTTGATAACATAATTTTTTTGAGTTTTTTTACATGGTTACATTTTCTCACTTCATAATACCTAATGTCAAATTTTTATATTTAATAGCAAATGATAGGCATATTTTATTGTTGCGACACAATTTAATATGCATATAGTCAAGACAATTATAAAGCAACAAAAAAATTACGATTTTGCAAGCTATTTTACTCATCTACCTTTAAGGTACCATTTGGATCATTCCACGTAGGACAATTTTTTTTTAAATTATATACCTAATTTTTTGGATTGTTTTTTAAAAAAAGGAAAAATTTCCTTTTTAAAGATAGTTATAAAGGTTGCCAGAAAACAATTTTTTTGGAGCTGTTATGAATACTCTTGAATAAAAAGTATCTTGAATATAATTTTATATAAAATATTGACTACCTACCTACCTATTGAATGTAATATTTTTTTAAATATACTTTCAAGTTCCCTTTCAAAATGTTTTCTTTATACTATTTTTTACTAAACATCAAATTTGTTTTGTGCAAAAATAAATTTGTTTATTTCTTTTTAAATTTAAATTTTTAAATTTTAAATTCTTTATATATGTTCCAAATGAATATGCTGACATTGCATTTATTTGTACTTTGAATTTTTGCTGCTCAAAATTTGTAAGTGATACGCAAGTTACCGATGAACGATACGCGAGTTACCGATATATTTTTTTAATAATCACATATTAAAACCTAATTTACCAATTTACTTTCAAACTTTCAATTAAAAAAAAATCGACCATGCATAAAGTACACTCATAGTTTGGTTTGTTATGTCGAAAAAATCGTGTCCGTGTTTTTTTAGTGCCGAAAGCAATTTTGCGGCTGATTCGTGTAGTACATGACCTGACATTGAAAAAAAAATTATGTTGTCATTTTGGGAATCCAAGATGGTTGAGTTATTCAAGATGGCCGCAAAAACGTATTTAATTATTTACGGTATAAGTAAGAAAGATACAGAACCAGCATAAATTGCATAGCATACACTTACTACTGTTGCACTCAACGTAAAAATATCAACACTTAAATTTTCAAAATGGCGACGTAATAAATTATTTTGATTCAATTCCAAAAATTGCTGTAACTTTCTTTCTTTGAAATATATTTTTTTTCCAACGGCTACGAATACGTGTTGACTATATGAAACGGTATCGTGATGGTGTCAAACTATAATCTTTAAAATGGCGCTTTCAATAAAGATAGCGATGATAATTTTTTACATTTTCCATTAATTAACGGATCTGAACGAGACTAGTGGCCATGTACTTGGACGAATCGATACAAATTGTCATCTCTTAAAATCTTCATTACATTTCTTGCCAACCCTATTTACAAAACCGGAAGTGACGTCATAAATGATTAAAAACAAAGTAAATTCACCTTTTAAACAGTAAGATAGACCATGAGCTAGCCGTAGTGGACCCTCCCACCACCCCGGTCCCAAAAGTTCTGAAAGTGGTTTTGTGTACCTTAAGGTACGCTCATTACACTTTCAGTTATTTGACATCTGCCCATTAGTAAAATGCAATAAAACGTAAATTTTTAATCCAAATTTAAAAAATTAAAATAGACAATGATCAGGAAGTTTCATTCTACCAGAATAAATTTCGGGGTAAAGTTTTAAGAACTTTAAGTTTAAGAAATATAATACATCTGAACAGATAGTAATTTTTGTGAATCCACTGAACTATAACAAAGGTGGCAAGATGGCTTTGCCCCTCAGTGACCCTAGGCTGAGTAAAATTCTCTGATAGACCCAAGATGAGCATGAGCATTTCACGCGGTGAAAATAGCGCCAGATGCTATTTTCTACGGTTGGTGAAAATAGTCACTCCGTTTTATTATACTAGAGTAAAAAATATATGTATCTAAACAGTAGGTACACTCGGCAATTCAAAAAACGGCATTGGAACGAAACAGATTGGCTGCTGGTCAGGTTCATTGACAATCAATCCTTGTTATTATCAACGAAATCAGAGCTCACCTACTAGAGGTAGATGACGAGTAAGTATATAGACTTCATCAGATGATGATATCACATTCTTTTCAGACAATCCATTTCTTTCAAATACCGTTTTATGAATTGTCCAGTGTACATCTTCTTACGCTTGTCAAAATAAAGTTTCGCGAGTTTTAATTTTTGGTGGCACGAATACCTTATCCCCAACGCGGGCAGCACACTAGCCGGGCGATAGTTTGGCTAGTGCCCTATATCATTTGGATCAGTTGTCAAATGATCATCACTACCAGTCATTGAATAAAAATATCACATACCGATTTATGTTTTGCCAAGTGTACTTAGGTAGTGTGCTTATTTAATTATTTTAACAGCAACTTTAATAAAATTGCTATTGTGTTCAGTATTTCACTTACAATACTAAAAAGTATCCTACGTTATGACGTTAAAATCTCACATAAAATTATATTTCATTGGTATCGCGAGGAAACAAGGAAACATAGGTGAGGATACGTGAGATATCAGGGACAGACAAATATCAAGTAAAATTATTATTTTTAAAACCCTATTCCATTGAGTTTATTTACAAAAGCACCTATTGGGAAGATAGCTTTTATCAATTTATAAACATTCATACAAAATCAGCATTCAGTGCTTGGGACAAACACTTTTCCACAATTTCAACAAAAATTATACATCTTTTTTTATTGCTGTCATTGAAAGTGGATGGTGATATTAACTCATATAGATCAAATGCTGTGATATATTTAACTAAACATCGTAAAAGTTTGTCGTTCAATGGAATTATACAACCTGGCTTTCTAACTTATTGAGTGCGCAGTGTAAATAATTATACTTTTCTTCAGAATTATGAAAAGTTTCGTCATAATGGAAGAGGTTGAATAATGTTTCTAGACAATTTGATGTTTAACAATCCATTTTAATTTACAGATAATGTAAACACTAAACAGTATTTGACCATTCGTAGACATATTTAGACTTATTAAAATTAGATCAGTTATTATCCGGTAGCGCATTTTATTTTCTTCTTCTTCTTCTTCTCTTCTTCTTTATCTTTGATAGTAGGATAATCCTGTTCATAACCAATTTAAATAACGTTATAATTAGAAATTCTTTATTCTAAGAAGTATGTCTGTCTCTTGTTCGGACGTCATTTTCTTCTGTTTCCTCGGGGCCGATTGTCCCGTGCAATCCTAACTAATCACTAGGGATGGCACCTGGTAAAATTTACCGGTAAATTAAGGTAAATTTACCGGTAAATTTACCGATTAATAATTTACCGGTAAAAAAAAATGGTAAATTTTGTTTTTTTGATCCTTTCCAATGTATGAATGGAGAAATCAAATTTTAAGTAAAAACTATAAGTAAACTTCAGTGTGACAACATTAGCAGTTAGGCAGTTTTTACGTTGATTTTTGGTTGTCTTCAATCATTCAGAATGATAACTCCATCCATATAGGATTACTTCCAATGTCGGAATCTCTCTTCAGGTTTGCTTGTTTAGCAGACACAGATTGTAACTTGATCAAATTGCTGGTCGACAATTCCTCTTATGGGAGAATAACACAGGCATGGCATAGCCTACACTAGATTGGTCGAGTCCAACGTCTATACAATACTCTCTTATAAAGGTTGATCCGAACGAGGGATTTCAGTGTTCGGAAGTATTCGGCTTTTCCCACTTCGTGACGTCAACACAGCCGGCAACTGCTTGATAGTCTGTATGCGCTGGCATGTGATTTAGATAGAAATGTCCTACTCCATGACGTCACGGAGTAGGACAAAGCCGAATACTTCCGAGTACTGAAATCCCTCGATCGGTTCAACCTTTAGAAGAGAGTATTGTATAGACGTTGGGTCGAGTCAATGATATTCGGTTATATCATCCCTTATCATTTATCAATAGGTATGGAGTACTATTGTTATTATTAACATTGATTATTGTTATTGTTCTGACTGCAGTAATCTTTGTAAATGAGTCAAATAATAAAGTAGGGTCATTTTTGTATTTGGTATAATCATGATTTGGTATCTACCATCATTTTTCAAAATTTACCGCTGACCGGTAAATTTACCGGTAAAATTTACCGGTAAATTTACCAATTTTTCCAGAACCGGTAAAAGTGCCATCCCTACTAATCACTCTTGATCCATCCTTGAAATGTGCTCATCCCAAAGAAGTATTTTTCCCCAATCCAGTCAGCCACATTTGTTACTCTGCAGGAGTCCCTTATACTATCGTTCCGTATCCGATCCAGTCTCGATTTACCTAATATTCTTCCTAAGACTTTCATTTCGGTTACCTGCGACTGATGTCTTGTCTTGGATGTGTCGGGTCTTTTTCAGAAGCATTTGTTTTGGGTCTTATTACGCTCTTTTAGATCTGCACCTTCGCATCCTGCCGCAAGAACTTGTTCCTCCATATAACATCTCCCAAATATCCCGCTACTCTGTTCACTGTTGGCCTTCATGATTAATCAATTCACTTCCTTCTTATCTTGGATTTTTATTTTGGTTACTCATAATTGCCAACATGTACACCCACTTCCATGAGTTCCTATACCCGTATCCCATAAACCAAGATGGGGATTTGGCTGGCTTCTTTTGACGCTCACCTTCCTGATATTGTTGCAGACAATGGATGACGCAACTCACCTGCTACCCTTGTGTCACTGCCACCCTGTTGTTGTTAAAACAGAACCACAAGAATCTGAATACACAGAGAACATAATCGACCAACATGAAGTTAAAACAGAAACATCCGACCTACCTTTAGAAGACTGCTTAATTCAACCTAAAATAGAGATCAGCGACGATAGAGAACTCTTCCATTTACAAATTAAATCCGAAGAAAACACTGCATTCTACAGTCATATTATTGATCATCCATATGCGACTTGTCAAGCCTTAGAAGGCAGTGTAACTGAAGAATCTGAAAACATTAGAATAGAGAACCACATTGCGTCATTTACATCAATTTCCACTTCAGAAGACTACTTGATTGAACACGAGCCAAAATCCATTGGAGAAACAGATTTCTCCCACATACAAATACAACCTGAAGTTGATGCCAGCGAAGCTAAAGATCATCACACTCAACCAAGTCAAGACATAGATCCACTAAACAACATCCTCGTTCCTCCCAGAGACTGGCTGTACTCTTGTGAACTCTGCAGTTTCAAGCATAGCTCCAAACGCTACCTTGCAAGACACAAGATACGTCATCATCCTCCTTCGGCCAGGTTCCAGTGCAAACGTTGTGAATATAGTTCAACAGATAAGTCTTCTCTAATCAAACACTTAAGAACACATTCTGCAGAGCGGTCTTATGCTTGTGATGTTTGCAATTATAAAAGTAATACAAAAGTCAACTTGACCGGCCACATGTTATCACATGCAGCAAAGCGGTTCCAATGCACTAAATGTGATTACAGATGTAGCGTTAAGCATTATCTCACGAAGCATATGAGATCTCATTTCAAAGAGTGGTCATTTGTTTGTCATATTTGCAATAAAAAATATAAGCATAACAGTAGTTTGTTCAAACACCTGTTAATACATTCAACAAAGAAGCGGTTTCAATGCAGCAAATGCGACTTTAGTAGATGTAAGAGTAGATACGAACTCGACGCCCATCTGAGAACTCATGAGGTAGACGGGGAGCATATCTGTGAGATTTGTGCACGCGCTTTTGTTTCCAGAAGTTCGTTGACCCAACACATGCTGAGTCACTCCCCAATAGTTTCCAGCCAACCAGAAGACGATTTCACCAGAAAGCAAGAGCGACTCATTCAAGCAGAAACAGTCATTGGAATCCCAGGACAGTCTGAAGATATTGCTAGTACTGATAACGACCACCACACCGATCCAATTCAAAACACAGAACCATTGAGCCACAGCCTTGTTCCTCCCAGAGATTTGTTGTACTCTTCTGAAAACTGCAGTTACCAGGGTAACTCCAAATACCACTTTGCCAGTCACAAGCTGAGTCATTCCTTGCAGATAAACCAAGTGAGGCAGTGTTCTGTGTTTCTCACACGATGTGATTCAACTTGCAGTTCAAGCAACACTCTGCCGTCGTCTAGCAAGGATAACGATCATGAACCAGGACAAGACACAGATCCACTAAACAACATCCTCGTTCCTCCCAGAGACTTGCTCCACTCTTGTGATATCTGCAGTTTCAAGAGTAAATCCAAACACAACCTTGCTCAGCACAAGAGACGGCATCATCCTCCTTCGGACAGGTTCCAGTGCGATCATTGTGAATATAGTGCAAAAGAAAAGCGGTATCTTTCCAATCATCTAAAATCACATTCCGAAGAGGGGTCTTATGCTTGCAACATTTGCGGCAATTTAACTTCCAACTTGTCCAAACACATGTTAACACATTCAAAAAAGAAGCGGTTTCGATGCAAGTATTGCGACTATAGATGCAAGAGTAGACAAGAAATCGAGATCCATGTGAGAACTCATGAGTTAGAGGGGTGGCATATTTGTGAGATTTGTGCACACGTTTGTGTCTCCAGAAGTTCGTTGACCCAACATATGCTGAGTCACTCCACAGCAACTTCCAACCAACCAGAAGAAGATTCCAACAGAAAACAAGAACGAACCATTCAAGCAGAAACTGTCATTGATATCCCCGAGCAATCTGAAGATATTGCTGAAATCTCTAGTAAGGATAACGACCATCACTCTGAACCAATTCAAAACACAAAACCACTGAGCCACAGCCTCGTTCCTCCCAGAGACTTGATCTACTCTTGTGAACTCTGCAGTTACCAGGGTTCTAAACGCAACCTTGCCAGACACAAGAGACGGCAACATACTTCTTCGGTCAGGTTTCAGTGCCATTATTGTGAACATAGTACAAAAGCAAAGCAGCATCTTTACAGTCATCTAAAAACACATCCTGAAGAGCGGGCTTATGCTTGCAACATTTGCACTTATAAAAGTAATAAAGCTAACTTGGCCAGCCACATGTTAACTCATTCAATAAAGACGCGGTACCGATGCAAGAATTGCGACTATAGATGCGAGAGTAGACAAGAAATCGAGATCCATGTGAGAACTCATGAGGTAGACGGGCCGCAATTATGCGAGATTTGTGCACACGTTTGTCCCTCCAGAAGTTCGTTGACCCAGCACTTGCTGAGCCACTCCTCAATAGTTTCCAACCAACCAGAAGAAGATTTCAACAGAAAGCAAGAGCGACTCTTTGAAGCAGAAATAGTCATTGGTGTCCTAGTACAGTCTGAAGATATTGCTGAAATCCCTGGTAAGGATATCAATCCAATTCAAAACACAGAACCACTGGGCCACAGCCTCGTTCCTCCCAGAGAATTGTTCGCTTGCAAACTCTGCACTTTTAAAAGTAAGTCCAACAGTAGCTTGTCCATTCACATGTCAACACATACAACCGGGAAGAAGCAGTTCCAGTGCATCCATTGTGGCTATACATGTAATGATAAGCAAGACATCGACATCCATGTTACGACAATGCATTCGGGAGAGCGGCCATTCGCATGTGGTGAATGCTCCTTCAAGTCTGTTTCCAGCAGTGAGCTGAAACTTCACAATTTAGTGCATTCAAGTGCAAGAAAAATGTTTAAATGCACCGAGTGTGATTTTACCACGAACTATATGGGTGTTCTTACAACCCATATAAAAACACATTCTGATGAGCGGCAATACGTATGTGGGGATTGCTCCTTCACATGTGCAACCACCAGGGAGCTGAGTGTCCACAAGAAAGTCCATACAACTAAAAGAAAGACGTATAAATGCACCGAGTGTGATTTTACCACGGACATGAATTTGCACCTTATAATCCATCTGAGAACACATTCTGGTGAGCGGCAATACGTATGTGGTGATTGCTCCTTCACATGTGCAACCGTCAGGGAGCTGAATTCCCACAAGACAACGAAGACGTATAAATGCAGAAAATGTGACTATATGTCTTGTGGTCAGCATGAACTGGACAATCATATTATGAGAATGCATGGGGAGAACCCGTATGCTTGTGACATGTGTTCGTATGTAGGTGGCTCTAGTGTCCTCCTGGTTCAGCACAAGAGAATGTATCACTAGGTTATCTTTAAGAGGGCTGAGTAGTGAGCGTGGCCTTGAAGAGTTTTTTAATCGATTTTTATCAATATCTTTTCCAATGTAATTGTTAACAAAATAGGGCTTTGTACGCGTATTCAGAACAGTTCAATGAAAATTATTTCATAGTTAAGAATAAGTTATTAGTTTTATTTTGTCCTACAGATGTTTAGTACCCGAAAATTAGTAAAATTATGGTTCTAAACATCTGTTGGACAAAATAAAACTAATAACTTATTCCAAACTATGAAATTATTTTTATTGAACTGTTTTGAATACGCGTACATAGCCCTATTTTGTTAACAATTACATTGGTAAAAGATATTGATAAAAATCGATTAAAAAACTCTTCAATGTCAAACTCACTACCCAGCCGTCCGTTTTGCTCAATACGCATTCATACTTATTGTGTATGTTACGAGGATCGGCTATTTAGTGGATGTTTGTAATTTATTTGAATATGTTATAAATTAACCACACTGACGGCAGAAGTCCAATCAGATGGAGCTTGGCGGCCGATGTCTGTGGGGGCTGACAATTATACTTACATTATAAGAACTTATTGAAGATCATGACATTATAATTTATTACAAATAATGGAATCAGTTATTCAGGGATCGGCATAAGTAGTTAGTAGTTTAGATAATAACAAATAGTGTACCTATATAAGTATGTTTAATTTAGATATTTAATAAAAAAAATAGTGTATTTTTGAAATCTTACATATCATTAATATGTTTGTGATGTGTTTTGGACATGTGCCTTTTCTTTAATAAAATCTACATATTGATATGATTACATTTTTGAGCAATGTTAAATCATACCTTGTAAAACTAAAAAGTTGTATTTACCTTCACTAAGTCGCTTAAAGGGACTTACCTATCTGTTAATTAAATACAATAATATTATCTATACAGTTGATCAATCACACACAAATAATTACAGGAAAAGTAATTACAATCATTATCATAATTACAATATGTTTAACACATTAAATTAATTAATCACCTACATAAACACAAACAGATGTGTTGAGGAATAAAATAAAATATTTTTTGTAAATAGTAAAAATTGAGAGATTTATTTATAACATTTTGAGCAATTTCCTGAAGAATTCCTTTCCTTGTTCGTACCAAATGTTATTGCAAAATTATAACATCTTGAAACAAGATTTTGCGTAGACTTTTTCTACACAACTTATGAACAAAATTTTACCCCTTTAAGAGGAGAGTAAGATACTGAAAATAAACCTTTTTTTCGATAATTTTTTTCTTTTGATTCAAATTATTTTTAAAGTATATACTTTCATTAGTCAGTAAAAAAATAAGGAATTGTCTCCCTTGAAAGCTGAGAAAGCAAGAGAAGTGAGTTAGAGCTATAGTGCGTTCATGTACTGCCAACTCCCGATTTACTAAAAAAAACTATTTTATTCATGTTTTCAACCATGAAAACCAATCTATCTAGTCAACCGTTAACTGAAACTGTCTGAAATTTTCAGTGAATTTTCTTTGGAGTTAATGGAAAGAAATGGGGTAGGTATCCATTTGAATGTAGGAGCATAATAGAAGTGTTACAAAAAAAAATAATTAAATTTTGCATTGTTTGAAATATCAATTATAACTTGAAATGTTGAAGTAGTAATGAAAACCCATACCCCGATCTCTTCAGTACGACACTAAATAGAAATAAAAATAGAAATGCGTTTAATAATCATTTTTAAAATCCTTTACTATAATACGCTTAAAAGAGAAGAACGTCGTCCCCGTAGCAACGTGGCTGAAAATTTCGTTCTTTATACAAATCTTTAATTTTCCACCGATCGTGTTGAAACTCGCCAGTAATGTATATAATTCCGTGACTTGATTTATAGTAACACTTTCGCGATATTCTGTTCAGTATTTACCGAGTTATTCATGAAAAACACCGCTTTTTCTGATGTCTTAATTTTAAACGTCAATTTCAATTGTGCAGTGAAAATGAATTTTAGTAGGCGGTGAAACTAATTTTCCAAAATCGACCAGAACAATATTTGGCCATGGAATCCGGAGCTCGGAAGTTGCGTTACGATTCGCGTCTATAGACATCGAGAAATTTTGCACAATTTTCTACGAAACTTGACTTTTCCTGTACATAATTTCAAGCGAACTGCCAAGCAAAAAGATTCGTTTGAATCCGATAAGTATTTAGAGAGATATTAAATAGAAACCAAATTGTCATTGAAAAAGTCACTTTCTTCGAAACTTTCCATAATATGTAGGAAACCGTGAATCCATTTGGCAGTGAAGAAAATATTGGAATTTCCACTGGTGACCTTGACTTGAAACACGGGCAAAGCAACATTTCATGTGAATAAATGCAGACATTTTTGGGGTGGGTTATGGGGGAGGGAGGCATAAGGGAACATTTCTATCCACACTGTAATATTGTTACCTTTTGATATTGGACCTTATTTCCAATACGTCTATCATTTGATATAACTATTAACAAGGATCAATCGAGGACATACATTATCCGCCTGACGTCACAACTTCGCATTTTATTAAAACATTTTAGGTGGAACATACACCTGATAATGAATTGTATATTTTAGGAATCGAAATGATATTGAATAGTTTGTTGATGTTTTGATGTGTGCAGAGATGCGAACAATCAAATAATCAGGATAAGTTATAAAGTGGAAACCTACATAAAATTGAGTAGATTTCTATTATTCCCTTTCTTAACCTGGAATGTCAGTAATTTTCTATATGTTGTTACATAAAAAGTGACAAACTTTGATTAAATCTCGGTACCATTTTTTGTTCATCATATTTCAAATCAAATTATTCCATTTTATTATTAATCATCGTGCATATTTGTTTTAATAAAGTTTCAAATATGTATTCTTATTTTATAACCTAAATTCGATCATCATAATTACATATTTATTCTGTTGTTTCAAATATTATACAAATTATTTTAATTCTTTATTCCATGCAACTGCAATTTTTGTATTTAATCTTCATTGAGTCGTATATTCATATTTTTTATCAAGCTTAAAATGTTTTAATATTAAGTTATTCACGATAAATTTAAATATCTTCAAAACATTTTTTTGTCTGGGGCTTAACGTCGCACTGTTCTGCAGCTAGGCTAATGATGATGATTGGGAGATGATGGTGAAGAGTAGGTAAGGATGGAAGGTGGGAAGGAGGCGGTCGTGGCCTATTAGTAGGGTATCTTCCCAGCATTTGCCTGTCGACTGAGGGAATACCACGAAAAAACCCCAGTCAGGAAGGACAACCGCGGGAATCGAACCCGGGCCTCCGGAATACAAGTTCCGAGCGTTACCACGCAGCCATATACCTGTTTCGTATCTTCAAAACAGTTACACATGTTCTAACGTGTCTGTATACACTACAGGTGTGCATTGGAGTTAATGTACCTTCCACAGATATTACTATAACAGAGCATTGATTTGCATTTATGATAGGTCATTCCGTGAGGGTAAAAAAAATTGTCACGAGAGACAATTCTTTGCCAACATATAAGATTAGTTTAATTTTAATGGTGCACGGTCCAGCTTCTGTTGTGCCTTGCCTTGCCCAGATAAGAGAGCTCATTGTGTCATGTATTGCATGGCGGAGCTCTCTAGTAACAATTAAATTTCAAACAAAAAAAATGTGAAGGTCCAATAATAACGTCAGCAATTTACGTTTTTCTTTGTAATTTTTTTTTTAATAAAGAATTTTGGAAAGAATTTTAATGACACCATAATTTTTTAATATTTATTAATTATTACTGTATAGAAATAATAATCAGCTTGATCGTATCCATTGTTGTCCACTTTTTAACACAACCTCATTATTATGAAAACAAGGCTGCAGAAGCTGTTACTGAATTAAATTCCTTACATTATTCGCTATACCAAATGTAAAAATTATTTAAATGAAACGTTTGGGATAAAATTATTGACTAATGAAATTCGTTTACAAATACGATTGTTGATTATGTGACGGAAAAAAATATCGGGGTTCTCTGAAAATCGTTCAAAATGCATACATTTCTTAAATTGTTGAATTACCTACTTTAATAATGTTGAATTTTCTCTGCATATTCTTCCATTCAGTGGGTTTGTGTATAATTTAATTAAATAATGTTATGTATTGTTATAGTGTTTTGTATTTTTGTCAAAAAATACGCCAATCCCGTTTAGAGTGCGGGTCTTCTGATTTACTGGGTGAAATCTCTACCTACTTACTACTGAGCCACATAGCCGAGCCGGACATTTGAGAAGTTCGCTTGAGTACTCCGAGGCCAAAGTGTTTTAAATACATTTTAATTAATAATATAAATAACTGAATTTAAAATATAAATAATATGAATGGTTTTAAATAGCTGAGATATTTTCAAAGTTTAATTCGAGCAAGCTGGCTCAGGCTAACTTGATAGATTTGCAATCATGAGGTCCCGGCTTTGATTCCAATGACCGCTCTCACTAACTGCAGGATTTGTAATTTTTTTCCTCAGTTGAGAAGAAAAACGAACATTCTGTTTTCCTCGTTTGGGAGGAAATAAAAATTTGCGTTGTTGTTGAATCTGTGTGCTACTAGCGGAGGCTCTACCTTGGTTCAAAACTAAATCAGTAAAAATAGATCTATTTATCAACATGTTTAGGGAAAAGATCGAATCATAAAAGTGACTAAACTGGGTTGATGTGATTTTGAAGTAAACTGAATAGATTCAGTTTCAGTAGACACTGTAGAAACAGATTCATTAACTGAATCAATCTATTCTTTGGAATATCCATATTTGGTGAGTTGTGGAAGGCCAAAATTGATTAAAGAGATTGGTATATTTTGTCATGAAAGAATATGGAAAGAAGTTGTAATTTGTGTTTAAAAGACCCACCATACAAATAACATCTTTACTTACCAAAGATTCCTTCCATTCTAAATTTTAAATATTTCCCACCGGTAATTAGTTACTCCCACTGTCACTGACAGCTAAAAGCGCCACTGGTCGACAGTGATCGGTCGAACAGCTGTTCTTTAATTGTTGTGAACCTAACCTTCATGACATTATCATCTTATTTAATACAAAGTTATTCAATTATTTAACCTTAAAAGTTACTCGTTTGTTATATTTTCAAAAAATCGTTTCAAATTTGCGTGGGAAGAAACTAGGTTAGTAATAGTATCAGCTGCCTGCCATGTAAGTGTATTTTGACATTTCACATTGCATACCTACCTAGTAAAAATGTTATATTACCTACACAAGTCGGCTGAAACCAATAACACTAACAATAAAACTGCTGGTAATTTGCTAAAACCTAACTGAAGGACTTGTTGACAGTTGTCGAAACTAGTTGGAAGGACTAAACAGGCGACATGGATGTTTAAAAGTTACGTCCTTTCTATTTACGGAAGTATCAAGTTAAAAGACTAGCTAACGCATAACTGACAGTCGGTGTAGGTCTAAGATGAAAATGATGGGTGATGATAAGAGAGATTTGTGAAGATGGAACTACGCTTCAATTCCTTCCGTAACTCATTGTACTACCTAGCGGAGTAGGTAACGTTAAAATACCTACTGGAATTGGGACTAGATCCAAGTTAGTTATCGTACAGGACCTATTAATTTAATTTTTTTTCTCTTATCAGTTTTATTTTAAATGTATTTGCTCCCTATTATTGTGACAATACCGAATGGCCTGTGTTCTGTTCTGTATCTAGTGATGGTTAGAACTTATCCAAATTTTTATACACGACCCTCAAACTTTGTGCCAACCTATATTTTATATTGTCCGTTTTGTTTCTGGGATAACTCCTTCCGTTCTCTAAAACATTCTGTCAACTGTGGGTTATAGGCCGAAACACTATTAGCATAGCATAACTTACAGCACATTATATGTAAAATCATGATTGAGTACTGACACTAGCGAATAATATCACTAGTCTTCATAATCTGAACCTTGATTCATACAAGATAGTCTTCTAAATAGCAGTGTAATTTTACTAGGAAAACGCTCAGTGTAACGCGTTGATGAGCGAGCACAGAACATGCAACGTCCCCATAGTAACGATGCACACCCCTGCTGAAAATTCTTGCCAAGATCTTGCAAGATCTTGCAAGATCTTGCTAAGATCTTGTATTAACCAAGATCTTGCCAAGATCTTGCTAAGATCTTATCAAGATCTTGGATTTACCAAGATCTTGACAAGATCTTGGTAAGGTCTTTGCAAGATCTTGTATTAAACAAGATCTTGCTAAGATCTTACCAAGATCTTGGTAATATCTTGATAAGATCTTATAGTGCAGGTTCAAGTGTAGAAAAAAGGCTTTCCGCTCGATTGGAGTGCCGAAATTGATTTTTTCATAATTATCGATTATTTACATCATTCTTAAAATTACCTGACGTGCCTTCAATTTTTTTGGTGGCCATCTTGGAAAATATGGCGGAAAACGTAAATTTTAAAAATTATTTAAATTGTTGGTAGAGGAAAGGTTGAAAAATTATTAAATAATTCACTAAAACAAACTCAAATATGGGGACTTGAAAAAAAAATACGCCGTGAACGAATTATATTTTTTTATTGTTGGCATTGACCAATCAGGTTTCTGTGTTTTTTTGCTCTCAATTTATTATATAACGCGTGGACTTAGACTAAAATATGTTGAATTAAAATTTGTAGACAATTTCATTTTGAACAATATGCGTTTTAAAAAAAATTATGTTTTTTTTTTAAAAAAAAATTTTAAATTTAAATTTTTGTAAAAAATTTTGTTTACGGCGTATTTTTTTCAAGTCACTATATTTGAGTTAGTTTTAGTGAATTATTTCATAATTTTTCATATTTTCCTCTACCAACAATTAAATAATTTTTAAAATTTACGTTTTTCGCTCGTTTTCCGCCATATTTTCCAAGATGGCTACCAAAAAAATTGAAGGCACGTCAGGTAATATTAAGAATGATGTAAACAATCGATAATTATGAAAAAATCAATTTCGGCACTCCAATCGAGCGGAATTACATTTGCTCCCCTACTATTATCAAGATCTTGACAAGACCTAATCAAGATCTTGCTAAGATCTTACCAAGATCTTACCAAGATCTTGGTAATATCTTGATAAGATCTTATCAAGATCTTGACAAGACCTAATCAAGATCTTGCCAAAATCTTACCAAGATCTTGGTAAGATCTTGGTAAGATCTTGGTAATATCTTAATAAGATTTTATCAAGATCTTGACAAGACCTAATCAAGATCTTGCCAAGATCTTGCCAAGATCTTGCCAAGATCTTACCAAGATTTTTTCAAGATCTTGCTAAGGCCCTTAGGAAAATTTCCTATAGTATATTTTGAAGTAGGTATTCCAAAGTATTATGTAATAACGTGTAGTAAACTATAGTATGTGGGTGATTCTCCCGAAACGTGCAAATCCTTGTCACAAGCCAAAATAATGGCTCAATGTTTTGTTTTTTTCCCCCATTTTTTGGCATATGATAGTTATTTACTTTGTTTATCTTTCTCATCATCAATATATTCAAAAAATTTATTTGGTCCATTCCTAAATAATCAAAATATACCTTAAAAATCATTACCAAGGCGTGTCACACCACAGGTTTTTAGGACTTTACTATAATTTATTTACCAAATCTATGCCTTTTTTTAATTCTTAGATGTTGTGTATTGATGCAAATTCATAAGAGAATAAGAATATAATATTGACATAATTTATAATTGAAACGAAGAGGGACATATAGGGCCGTTAAGGGCTGTCACATGGAGTTGGCATCATTACCAAGGCGTCAATTAAATAGGGATTTTTCAGGGGGTAGGTTGGCATTATTGTAAATGACCTTGGTGTAGCAATGTTTAGAAGGCGCCAATCTACTCAGTGAAAATCAACATGGCGACTAAAACATACAAAAAGCAAGCAAATTTTCGGAAATATTTTAATTCAAATCATTACCAAGGCGCAAGAATTTTAGGGTTCTGCATGTAATAAAAAAAAAATCGCCTGCAATGTAATAGCTTCAATGGACATCATAACAAATACCGAACCTCAAATTGCTGATATCTAAAATGTGCTTGTGATTTTAAAAAAAGGCATGAAATCGTCATTACCACAACCCATCATTACCACAACACACACAATGCACAATGTATACAAAAATATAAATTTGAGGAAACGATCTCGGCTGATATTTTTACCTTTTTGCACATGACTTCAAATACAATTTAAGTTTTTACATTTTTAAATTCGGACGAAAAATTTCTGAATTATTTTCATTTTCATTTTTGCACGTTTCGGGAGAATGACCCATGTGCTATAGTACTTGAAGTACATGCAAAAACTTACTCCATAATACCATAGATTACTGAAGTAAATTCTACAGTATCGGTGGTAAACTAAAGTATAAACTATACAGTATTTTTACTACCGCTGAAATAGACTGTTTTTTACTCTGGAGTAAATATACTTGACCTACTGTAGTAATTGTTAATAAATAAATAATAATAATAATTCTAAGTATGTACTATAGTGTTTTTACTACTTGCGATATATACTGCAGTTTTCTATAGTAAAGTTATAGGGAACGTACTTCACTGTAGTAATTCGAAGTATGTAGCTAGAGTACTTTGACTACAGACAGAATAAGTTTGCTATAGTAAGTTCTATAGGTAGTATATATACTTCATTGAAAATCTATAGTATCTCATCTGTAGTAAAGAAAAGTGTAATCTACAGTATGTTTACTATAGCCGATTTATATTGTAGTTTAGTAAATTCTGAAGTATCTTCATTGACTTTTTACTACAGTATTTGTAGTAGTAAGGTATATAAACTACAGAATTTTTACTTCATTGACTTAGAAAATTTGCACCACATCACCTAGTAAAATAAACTATAGTAATTATACTACAGAGCGTGAGCTGATATATTTTATGGGGAAATATCACAGATCAATTTACTTTATAAATAAATCTTAATATTTATCGTTTCTCCTATTTTATCATGTTAATAACAATATAATGATCCACTAAATAATATAAATATGTTCACTTAAATATGAAAACTCAATATGATCACTATTAGCGCAGCATAGTCTTGTCTGCACCGGTGGCCTACTCGGTAAGACGCTCGACTACGGACCACGAAATCGCAGGTTCAAAACACGGCGGTTCCACGGGATTTTATAATTGAAATGTGTAATCAAACCTAGTCCAATACTTCAGAAGAGGTTCCCCGAATGCAATGAGTATTCATAAATATAGAAAATTTTATTTTTTTATGAAATTTTAACGTTTTTTTGGCAGCAAAATGTACAAGATCTTGCTAAGATCTTGGCAAGATCTTAGCAAGATCTTGCTAAGATTTTTCAGCAGGGACGACACGGCACAAGACGATTTTCTCTGCAATTTTTCAATCTCCATAATACTCTGGATGAATAACAGATCCATTGTGTCGTGAAGTCTTACCTACATACCTTCTCCAGAAATCTCTTGTGACATCCATACTAAACTCGTAAAATTACAATTAATACTTGACTGATTGGGCTTACAATATGTAAAATTTAATATTTAGTTGGTCTTGATCACCATGCAAAATTTGAACTTAATGTGAACATTTTTATTGTCGACCAATCAGAAGACATTATTTAAAATTAAACCAATTAGAGGATTTGGCCTTCGTACTGCATCCGATTTTATGCGCTAGCTCAAAAATGCTTTCATTTTACTTTACATTGTGGATAGCTTGGCTGCTCTACAGGCCTTGCCTTGGAACAGAAGCTTAAAGAAGGCAGGGATGGCAATTTAGTATACATTTTTCAAGATTATGGAATAAAATGACTTAAAAATGACAAAACTTTTGAAAATAACGACAGATTAGACTGAAAATTGGCAAAAATATCTAAAATGTTGGTACCAATGAACACGCGAAGTTTCAAGTTGATCGGTCAATCTGTTTTAGTTTAAATGTCAAAAATCACATGAAAAATGGTTTTAAATTTGAACCAATAGGAGGATTTGGCTGAAACTTTTTATGATTGGGTACAATGTTGGTTGCATTTTTTTTGCTCAATTTCAAATTGATCGAAGCACCCAATCGAAAGATAATTTTTTTTAAATTTGAACCAATCACGGGAGCCCATTCAAAAACGATCCCAGGGACCGCATAGATTACGTTAGTATGTGTACAAAATTTCAGATCGATTGCTTGAGCGGTTTGACCTGGGCTGTGACCACAAAAAAAAAAAAAAAACAAACACACAGAGAAAGTGCCATAAGAGTACCGTGGTGACGCTCGCTACGCTCGCTCAATTATTTAGGTAAATTCAATTTGTTATATTCAGGTCTCGAAATTTAAAATGTATCTCTCGCCCGGTGTGACGTATCGACTCGCCGTCCTAATTTTCATTTTTATTATATTAGAACTACAATTTTGTGCCTGCTAATTTCCAGCTGCATAGCCACAAACCAACATCAAACCAACACTCATCCAAAGTGACAAATGCAATATGTAGGCATGCAAAACTGTGCACACATTTTATTTTCAAATCTATTCAAAATATGTAGTAATATTCAAAATAATTTCAAATTATTACCTACCTACCTACTTCAAACTAAAATGTAAAATGCACAAACTGCACAATATAGTAGCTTGCCACTCGGGCAAGTAGCTGTCAAATTTACTCGCCAAGCAGTCATTCAACTTGCCTGGGGCGAGCGGGCGAGTGCTAATTTCGAGCCCTGGTTATATTTATATATATTTTTTAAATGGCCGAGTTGTGAGTTGACCTTGAATTGTTTTTTAATCGATTTTTAAAAGTTATCTTTTACCAATAATGTAGACCACCTAATTCTTAATGAAATAAGGCTTTGTACAAGTCTTCAGACAAGTTCAATAAAAATAATTTCACAGCTTAAAATGAGGTACCTAGGTAGTACTATTAGTTTTATTTTGTCCTACAGACGTTTAGTGTCTAAAAATTAGTAAAAATATGACACTAAACGTCTGGAGCCCAAGTCTTGAAAAAAGCGTTTTGAAACCGTCTGGCGTTTTCATTGATCAAAACGTAAAAAAGTTGACGACTATATCTTAGCCTTCAGCTTTTTTACGTTTTGATCAATGAAAACGCCAGACGGTTTTAAAACGCTTTTTTCAAGACTCGGGCTCCTGTAGGACAAAATAATACTAAAAACCCAATCCTACAATGAAAATATTTTCATATTTAACATATTATTTTCATATTACGAGTACGAAGACTCGTACTTTATTAACAATTACATTGGTAAAGTATTGATAAAATCGATTACAAATATTTTCAAGGCCACGCTCACTACTCAGCCGTCTTAATAGCATTGAAGGTATTAACTCATTCAGTTCAAAAGTTAATAGACTTAATCGATCTCAAAGTTTAATCAGAATACAAACTTAGGGTTATCACTCACATTTTTAAAATTAAATTTTATACGGCTGCCAGCGAGACAAGAAAATAGAAATATTTTAACCGAAAATCATAATCAAAATATTAAAAATGTATGTACTAGGTAAGGTACTACCAAATGATGACCCTAAATCATGGTCAAATTTCAAATCGATTCGTCAACCCATTTTGTCTCTAATCATGTCCCAAAAAAGTGGCTGCAAATCGCTCACGCTTGCACCACCTTAATCTAAAATAAACCTGTGTGAAATTTTATTTTGCCATAGTTTGTCTTGTGCTTCGTTCAACACAAATCTACCTAAATTATTCATTAGATCGCTTTATAACCATTCCATTAGTCCATCGCCTGATACGTGTGAAACCCCCGCCCCTCTCCCCCCCCCCCCCCCTGGGACTTGCTGTAGGTACTAAATTTTTTTTTGACAGAGGGTCATATTTGAAGTGAAAATTCACTTGTCTGCACTTTGACCGCTGGTGGGTGTGGTGTATAGTCAAGGAAACTAGATTGTTCATACTCTATCTCTCTCTGCTCCATATAAAAACATGTTTATGTTATTGGTCAGAGAGTGGCAGAGTATGAACCATCTAGTTTCCCCGACTGTACAGGGGGGTTTAAAGTGGATTTTTTGCAATTTTTTGAGTACCTATTTAATTAAATAATTGTGACAAAATGGTAAGAGATAGTCTTTCTGAACACATCTTTTAAAAAAAACTTCTATAGTCAAATCAAAATTTTGACTTTTTTTCCAAAACAAATTAAAATGCTTAGAAATTTAAAAAAATAATAAACAACTAATAGTAGGTTACCAACCTTGGAAGTACATACGTAGCACCAAAAGCGAGACCCGAAATTTTATCAATAAAGGTTCGTTTCCGATTCCCCAATTTTATTTTATTAAGGTTCGGGTTCTGGTTCCGGTTCTAAAACAAATATTCTTTAAGGTTCGGTTCCAGTTCCGGTTCCTGCATAAAGGTTCTGGGTTCCGGTTCTCAATTTTATTTTATTAAGGTTCCGGTTCCGGTTCTAAAACAAATATTCTTAGAGGTTCGGTTCCGGTTCTGGTTCCTGCATTTAGGTTCCGGTTCTCAAATTTTAAATCAAACTAGCTTATAAAACTTCAGTGTTATGTCAAATTAATTGTAATTATTGGATTTGGATTTTGTTCTAGGAATGAATTAGCACTGATGTAGTGTCTGTGTAATATGCGTATTGGCGTGCAGAATTCACATGATGGTGTGCAGACTTAATCTCAGAGACAGACAAATCTCTCCAAAAGACGACGTAAATATTCATTTTGCCTGAGCTATCGTATTCAAATTGTCAGCAATGCAGTTCTCAACGCGGTAGTCAGATCCAAACATTTAAAACTTGGGCATTTGAATAGAAGAATTATATCAAGAATTAAAAATTTCTACACAACAACTAAGTTAAAGGTAATAGGGATTTATATCAAAATATTAAACTTCTTGCAACTTTGTGAATAATATTCTTCGTTCATAATATTAATATAAAAGTGTTAAAACATTAAATTGTGTATTATTTTTTTTATTAAAAGAAGGAACCTTAAAGAACATTTAAGAACCTAATAGATTATGAAGGTTCGGGGTCCCGGATCCGGTTTTTGGGGAAAAAGTTTAATGGTTCTGGTTCTGGGACCAAAATTATAAAGGTTCATACCGGTTCTAGGTTCCGGTTCCGGTTCAAGTCCCTGCCCAAAAGGCCAAAAAGATTTTTTTTGACATTTTCAAAAATATTTCTTTTTGTGATCAGGAGAAAATATTGTGAGTTTATTGATCACATTCGTGAGCGGTGGTAATTAAGAGTAAAAAAAATATTTTGTATGTACACTTGGCCAAACAAAAATTGAACGTTCAATAAATTTCTGATAGGTAGGTTGATAAATGTAAGATCGCACTTCATCAGAAGTCAGTCTAAGCGATCCCATTGTCTCACTCTAGTAGGTGACCTCACATTTCAATGATAATAACAAGCTTTGATTGGTTATGGGACATGACCAGCAGTCATTCAAATTTTTGACAACGTTCAATTTTTGTTTGGTCGAGTGTACATACCCCGAAACCAAAATTTCGATTTCTTCAATTTTTTGGGGTTTCTTATAATATGTTGGGCGGAATTAGCCCCACCCAATGGGGATTTTCAGCGACAATATTTTTTGATAGAGGGTCGTATTTTAAGTGAAAATTTACTTTTCTGTACTGTGGAGCCTGGTATGGGGAAGGGGTGGGGGGGGGGGGGGGGAAGGGGTTATATAGAGAGGTATAATTTGGGAAACTTTTGAGATGTTGTGCAAATAATTGTGACAATACGATAACATATTTTATATCTGATTTGATATTCGTATATGGGATATAAATATACACCCTTATGTTTTTTTTTATAAAGCGGTTCCCTCTGAGATCAAAATTTTAACTTTTTAACATATTTTTTAATACATGAAAAACATCTCAATTAAAAGTCACTAAGTTGCAATGTGAGGTCGAATAATGGTTGTTAACCAATAATGGTCGAATATTGAAAGTTTTAGAAGTTTTGAAAGTTTTATTGTAAGTTTTGAAAATATTAAAGGTCGAATAAAGGTTGTCAACCACTAACAAACAACCAATACTTGTTGTAGTACATAATTTTTGGGATATTTTTACAGGTTTTCTCACTTCATAATACTACCTAATTTCATATTTTGATATTTATTAGCCCATGATATATTTTCTTGTTGCGATACAATTTCATAAAGCAATACTAAATATTATGATTTTGCATGCTATTTTACTCATCTAGGTGACATTGGCTCAAATCCACGTAACTAGGGACATTTTTCAATAAAACTTTTTTTTTTAAGATTGGTAGGTTGCTGGATTTTTTGTAGAGTTATCAAGAAAACTCTTAAAAATAAAAAATCTTTAATTTAGTTTTATATACAAAATTAGCACTTCACTTTTTTTTTTAATATACCTACCTACTTTAATCTATTTTAGATAATTTAAATTTACCTATTATTTTCTACTAAACGTCATATTTGTTTTGTGAAAAAATAAAAATTAGCAACAAATTGTGGACTTTTTGAATTTTTTTACTATATTTTTTTAATGTTTGGTAAATTATATTTGTTTTATTATATTTTATTTTTTAAGTTTATATTTTCCAAATGAATACACTGACATAGCATTTATTTGTATGACTTTTAGAATTTTTTAAATTTTGGAAGTGATACGCATGTTACCGATATATTTTTTAATAATATGTAGGTACTTATTAAAACCTATTTACCGATTTACTTTCAAACTATAAATTTTGAGAGAAAAAAAAAACTTGCATTACTACACTCATGAGACTACTTGAAGTAAATAAACTACATTTTTGGTGGCACAGGATTAAGAGAAATTGTCAATAATGTGAAGCTCCGTCAATCTCTTGTCCATTTATCGATACCTACGCGAGTTACCGAGCCAAATTGATTTTCTAGCGTTGAATGATACCAATAAAATAGCACCTAATTTAAGAACCATCTAATGCATAGGTACTTTTATTTGGAGATGTGTAGCTTTAAATTTAGTAATATAGCTACTTCTGTGGATAAAAATCCTTCTAAATGATAAGCGCGTTACCGTGGAATGACCCATTTCATTTTTTTAAATGTATCGGCAAAGGTATCAGTTCCATAACTTTTTGAGTAAGTTTAGCAAGCGTCTCTATTCGGTACCTTTCAATACTTTCTTACGCACCTATTAACATTTTATCTGTTTGAAATAACTGTGTATGACTAACCTTCAGAAGTAGTATATGAAGTCGGCATCTGCTCTAGTAGTTGAGCTCTCATTTTACTGATAATGGGGCGATGTAAATCTAGGATGCCTGCAGGTTTGTCACTAGTTGGAGCTAGCATCAAGTGGGCATTTTACAAATCAAAGTATTTCTTACGCCACAGTCCGTGTTTTCATGTTATTTTTTAAGAACTGATGTTTATTTGGTTATTTACCGATACTAGAGTTATATAACTATTAGAAATTGTAGTGTACACATTATATTTTTATCGTGATCATAATGATACAGCTCTCAGAATTATTTTTGTTTTCAGGGCTCTCTTGAAAGTGTTATTGTTGAATACGATTATTTTACAAAGAAAGTGTTAAATACGATTATTTTACAAAAAAATATCGTATTTAACACTTTGAAGTCGTACTAGAGGTCATAAAGTACTCCAGTGTGTGGCATTATTTAGTCTATTAGATTATAATGGGTCTTTACTATCTAAATTTTTTAAATTAATTAGTGGGAAGAAAAAATTTAAGAAAATCACTTTGAAGAACAGTGAGTTTCCCGTTTGCTTCCCCAGGGCCCTGATTCTATAACTCGCATTGCGACCGCTTAGCAATTATTGCCATGTTAATCTTATGGAAGAAATTGCTAAGCGATCGCAATGGAGTTATAGAATCAGGGCCCAGGCCTCTTAATATATTCGGGTATTTAGGTTAGGTTACAGCAATCAAATCGGCAAGCACGTTTTTATGCCTTTTCTCATTTTCTTCTCGAAGTCTTTGTATTTGCCTTCTTGCTCCAGCTTGAGTCTCCGTATAGTTTTCCTATCGACTGCTGGCAATGTCATGTTGAAATTGCAGGATAAAATTGCATTTATCATCATTGTATCATTTGATGTTGAATGATCCGTTTAAACGTGGCTCGACCGATCGAACATTCCAAAATATTTTTTTTTAATTACCCTCGTGAATTACTTTTTCCAACAATTAAACTATGTTTAGGTATAAAAGAACCATAAAATGTCATTTAACTTTAAACTCCTGCCTTACAGAAAGATTTCAATTTATTTCCTTCCGAGATTGAACAAAACATTAACACAGGAGGTATAGGAAAATCATTTCGTTTTTCGTTTGTAACTTTTAAAAGAGCACACGTTGGGATTGTTTTCATTTTTTTTTCCTAATAGAATGTCTAACTATTCAACTAGTGGCTTTTCGGTACACGCTCTATGTGTGAAGACTGACATCAGTCTTCACCTGAAGATGGCAGCGCTACGACTGCCGAAACGTAGTGACAAACGGCCCTTTTGGGGGCCAACATCACAAAAACATAGAGCGTGTACCGAAAAGCCACTAGTTGAATATAACGATAGCTCTCAGACCCTCAGTCAACTCATGTCTAACTATCTATCATAAAATAAGGTTTTTGTTCAAAGTTGGGACTACCTAAATATTAGATTTCTACATTGTGACATTGTGTACATTGTGACACGAATTTACTTGTCTGCCATAAAATAACATGGGGAATAAACCCCATGTTATCTCAGAAGCAAGACACGAGAAGTATTTAATTTTTTCAAGGATTGTGTATTGCATGAATATCAATAAGTATCCAAAAAATTATGAAATGAGCCAATTTACGGAAACATTTGTAGACATCTTTAGACTAATTAAAATTATTACAGTTAATTTCAGGTTATTTTTTATTTTGTAACCCATAATTGCCAACATGTACTAATATTGTTTCAGACAATGGAGGACGCAACTCAGCTGCAACCCATGAGTCACCGCCATCTTGTTGTTGTTAAATCAGAACCACAAGAATCTGAAGACACAGCGAACATAATCGACCAACATGAAGTTAATACAGAAACATCCGACCAGCCTTTAGAAGACTGCTTAATTCAACCTAAAATAGAGATCAGTGACGACAGAGATCTCTTCCATTTACAAGTTAAATCCGAAGAAAACACTGCATTCTACAGTCATTTTATTGATCATCCATATGCAACTTGTCAAATATTAGAAGGAAGTGTAACTGAAGATTCTGAGAACATTAAAATAGAGCAAAACTACACTTCAGAAGATTACCTGATTCAACAAGAGCCAAAATCCATTGAAGAAACAGGCTTCTTGCACATACAAATCAAATCTGAAGATCACAGTGAAATACCCATCGAGGATAACGAGGATGACACTGAACCACTCCACAGCCTCGTTCCTACCAGTGACTTGCTCTACTCTTGTGAACTCTGCAGTTACCAAGGTAACTCCAAATGCAACCTTGCTCAACACAGGAGACGTCATAATTTCTCATATTTCAGTTTCCGTTGCAATCATTGTGAATATAGTACAAAATATAAGTATTATCTAATCAGTCACTTAAGAACACATTCTGAAGAGCGGTCTTATGCTTGTGATATTTGCAATTACAAATGTAAGCACAGAAGTGGCTTGTCCCAACATAAGGTAACTCATTCACGAGAGGTGCGGTTCGAATGCAGAAAATGTGACTTTAGATGTGGTGTTAGCAGCTCTCTCACGAAACATATGAGATCGCATTTGAACGAGTATCCATATGCTTGTGGTATTTGCAATAATAAATATAAGCATAGCTGTAGCTTGTCCAGGCACATGTTAACACATTCAACAAAGAAGCGGTACCGATGCAATATTTGCGACTATAGATGTAAGAGTATACATGAACTCGAAAACCATATAAGAACACATGAGTTAGAGAGGTGGCATATTTGTGAGATTTGTGCACACGTTTGTGTCTCCAGAAGTTCGTTGACCCAACACATGCTGAGTCACTCCACAGCAACTTCCAGCCAACCAGAAGAAGATTCCAACAGAAAACAAGAGCGAAACATTCAAGCAGAAACAATCATTGTTATCCCAGAGCAATCGGAAGATATTCCTGAAATCCCTAGTAAGGATAAGGATCATCACACTGAACCAATTCAAAGCACAGAACCACTGATCCACAGCCTCGTTCCTCCCAGGGACCTACTCGCTTGCAAACTTTGCTCTTTTAAAAGTAAGTCCAACGGCGGCCTGAAGAGGCACATGTCAACACACACAACCGTGAAGAAGCTGTTCCGATGCATCCATTGTGGCTATACATGTAATGTTAAGCAAGACATCGACATCCATTTTACGACAACGCATTCAGGTGGGTTGCTATATGCATGTGATGTTTGCCCCTACAAGGCTGCAACCAGCAATGGGCTGACTTTTCACAAGACACGTCATTCAACTACAAGAAAGAAGTATAAATGCAAAGTGTGTGACCATACCACGTACTGTATTAAAAAGCTTGAAGACCATCTGAGAACACATTCTGGAGAGCGGCCGTACGCATGTGATGTTTGCTCCTACAAGGCTGCAACCAGATCTGCACTGAATGCCCACAAGAAAGTTCATTCAGCTACAAAGTTGTTTAAATGCAACCAATGTGACTATAAATCTTTTCTTCTGCGAGAACTGGCCAATCATATGAGAATGCATTTGAGCGTGTGATATGTGCTCGTATGTAGGTGGCGCTAGTAGCATATTGCGACAACACAAGATAAAGTATCACTAGTTCATCACGTACTTTGCACCAAATTTACATTTCAAATCACTTTTTACGCAATGCAAATTATAACGGCCTCATGCTCTGCAGAAGTTGCGTCCGCGATTAGATAATTGCGGATGTCAGTCCTCAACACCACAAGACCGTGAGCTAATAATCTTATGGACAGAATCCAGTAGACTCTGGTCACTTGCGTCGATAAATCAAGACATTCTTTTGAGCATGATGCTGTTATTGTTTATCCTACGAGGAGCCGCTGTTTAGTGGATGTTGTAATTTATTTGAATCTGTTATTTAATTAACCACACTGACGTCAGAAGACAAATCAGATAGAGCAGAGGTCGGCAACCTGCGGCTCCGGAGCCATATGCGGCTCCTTGGTGGTTTTTGAATGACTCTTTATAATTTAAATAAAGATCTGGAATCGAAAAATTTGAAAATTCGAAAACAAAACGTCCTGCGGGGCAACAATGGGAATGTGTTTTAATTAAGTTTGTTCAATATAGAGTCCCAGAATCACTTTTAAATTCTTGAAATTCTAAAAAAAATCGCCCTGCGGGGCAACAACTGGGGGGCTTCGTGAAAATATCAAAATTAACCATGTTCCGTTTCATACCTAGAGACACTCATTGTTCTCACTTACATTGGACCTGACCCTATCGTTAAAACGTAAAAGTATCAAAACATACCTCAGCTGTGGAATGCTTTTTGTATCAGCTCTGCCGCAGAGCCAATAGACCCTCAAATGTGTCTGCATTTTCCCACTCAAAGTCCATTTCTTTGGAACGAATTTTTACAACCCTTAGAGGGCTAAGAGTAACAAGGTTGTAAAGGACATCGAACAAGGGACGGACAATAAATGGTTGAGGATGGATACAATGAGAGCAAATGATTTTACGATTTTTAAACGAGAACAATGAGTGCCTCTAAGTCTGAAACGGACCATAGTAATTAATTTTTTTTTTCGGTGTATTATTATTATTATTGTGTGTATTATGTATTATATATACCATACGCCAGGTGTCGGCAACCTTTTTTGGTGAAGGAGCCAATTTCCCAAAAAATTAACAGATTAGATAATGATGGGAGCCGCAGTATAGGCAATCAAATCGTCGGTGTTTTGCCATAAGGGCCTATCTAGGTTTTTCATAATTGTTCAGGAAAAGGAAAAAACGATGTGTTATGAAATATGAGGAGTAATATATATGAAAATTCATTTTTAAAAATCATTTGTTTCTAATATGTATCACTTTATATTAATTATTAGAAACATCATTCACAATGATAACAATTCAGTATCACAGCCTATGGATGTTACCCAGCAAACACAGAGTGTCAGATTTGTGCCGGGCCGATGCCTACCAACGGCGCCGGTCCGATGTCGCACGTTGACACTGGCCCGGCAAAATTGTGTCCGCCGGGCCGCCTCCTATTTGTTATCGGACAGCGGACACCAAGCAGTCACATATCCGCGTCCATTCCGTCATGAATATGACACTCACTAAAAGACTAAATGCGCGTGCTACACTGGCCCGGCATCAAAACGATACGTTTCGAACACTATTCTGACACATTGCGGACAGAATTCTGATATCTTTCGGACGCCATTCAGATACATATCGGATGCCATTCTGTTACATTTTGGACACCATTCCGTTACATATTGGATACAATGCGGATACCATTCCTGCATTGAATTCCGCCCCCTTCCCCCACCCCCTTCCTACTAAATATTCATAATTTGATTATTTATTGGTAATTAATTAATTAATTGATTAATTTTTTAATTTATTATTTCAGGGAAACGAAGGGAGGAAAGAATTCATTTGATTGAAACGAATAATGTTTTTATTGGTTTTAGAATTGACACAAATATACAAAAATTACGAACGTAAATTCAAGTCTGATGCGTTTCGCAGCCAAGGCACCAGCCGCAGACATCTTCTTTCTTCATAGAGTTGTGTAGGATCTTATTTCGCAGGGCAGCAACTAAAACACAAACAATTTTCATACGATAAATAAAAATTGAAAACTTGTCTTGATGATGAACGAACACTTGAACTACCAACAATAAAGATAATAATATCCCACCTTTAATACTTTCTTTCCCCCAATGCCCCCCGTGTTGATAGTTTTTAAATTAATCATCGTACATAAAACATTCATTCATTGTTCATAAAAAGAAATGAACGTAAAATTTGTGACATTTTACTTCTAATTTACCTAGGTAATTGTTGATCGATTTTCAAAAATAAAAAACGAATACATTAATTGTCCTTAAATCTAGGTGATCATCCACATCAATTTCTCAATTATTGATAATTTTGATACTGATTTTTAACCGCAGGTGCTCCATCCCTTCTATTGTCAATGCATGGTCAATGCTCAAGGCAACCTTGGAGGAAAGCAAACAACTCCCCCTCCCCTCCCCTCACTTCCATCCTCTATGTAGACAGGCAAGGACACGATGACTGGGGGTTGGGGGGTTGAAATCTGCTTGAAATGTATGTTGAAATATGTTAGCATGCCAATACTTTATTTTTAAGAGACGTAGAATTATTGTCCATGAAAACTTAAGCAAAATCGGTTTTTAATTTCGAAGAGGTGACATAATTTGAATGTTATTAAATTAAAATGGTATTAAAATTGTGTAGGACAAAATTGAATTGACATATAAAAACCTTTAAATATGGAGATCAATAGGTACAACTAAAATTATTTGTATGTTTCCGTAATGCAATTACCCTCTTGTACAGAATCTGCTGCAAACAACTTAAATTATTTGGAAAGAGAGAGAACTGCGAATGGAGTGACGCGTAATGCAGAACGTTTTTACTTTTTACATGAGTGTTAGTTCATTAAGAGACACAGTTACATTATTGCATTGCATGTTAAGAAATTGGTACTTACCCTGCAATTAACAATTGTCTTCTGGTATGTAGCAGTTGATTGGCAGTAGTATCTTTCTTCTTGTAGTGCAGCGTCAAAAATCAAACTTGTAGTCACGATAAAAACCGTTGGAGTTTGACTGCTTGAACTCCCTCCCCTCCCTCTCTCACAACCCCATCACGAACCCTCCCGAAGGCCGAAGGGCGACGGCCGAAGACACGAGTCTTTGCTCTCTACCCTTCGTTTTAGTTTGAAATAGCCAACACAAAACAATTAATTTAAATTTAATTGTGCGATTTTCTAAAATAACTGTTGATGTTTAATAATCTATATGAAATAATCTATATATTTATATAGCTTCACCTTGATAATTGATGTGCTGAATAGTGCAATTGAAAGATAATTGATTCTTGATGTCATCTTTGCATCGGTCTTGCACTGGGCCAGCATCGTGCGGACACAACAAATTTTAAACTGATTTAAAACAAATATAAATGGGTAAAACTTCAATCAAAAGTTATAAAATGTATTAGAAATACAAAATCTACTCTATTTTGCAAAATCAGACTGTTTCGTTGCAATATGAGGCATATTTCTTGATTTTTGTTTCACTATTAAATTCTTCTAAATGATGCATGAAAATGCTATAGGCCGCCATGGTTTGTGTTAGGGAATTGAGAGTGTCATATATGTGTCCAACGAATGTCGGGCGGGCATAAGTCCGACGGCGATGCGACGGCACGTAAAAAACATGTTCGAAACGCGCGCGCTCCGGCCGACACTGGCCCGGCATCATGTGGACACCGTTCAGACATATCCGCAGAGTGTCCGCCAGTAGACACCGGCCCGACACGGACATGGTGATACCTCACGGACATATCTGAATAGTGTCTGTCAACAGACGCCGGCCCGACACCGACATTGTGTCACACGCGGATATATCTGAATAGTGTCAGCCAGTGCGGCACTGGCCCGATAGCAGAACACTGTCCGAGTGCTGATATATCCGCTTGTCAGTAGTGGGCCGGCATCAAATCGGTATCTTCATGCGACGCACCATCGCCGTTGCCGACACTCCGTCATCGGTATGATACAGGTCCGGCATAGAACTGACAGTCGTGTGTTTGCTGGGTAAGCAAGATAGGCCCTTTGGGCATCCATCTTGCACAGAGCTTAAAGATAGGCCCTACGCTATTAGTCTGTGTAGAGATAGGCCCTTCTGGCAAATCAATTAATTATAAAATTGACTTTTTCCAATTTTAAAACAGCTCTACTGGCCTCAGTTTTCACTTCAGAGATATGCCCTTCTGGAATATCGTAAAGTATATTAAACCTTGCAGGAAAACACCAAAAAGTGAAATTTGCATTTTTGATGAGCAAAACACCAACGAAATATAATCACCGAAAAAAAAATTTAATTACTTGTTAATTTTGATATTTTCACGAAGCCCCCCAGCTGCGGGGCGCAGGGCGTTTTTTTTAGAATTTTAACAATTTAAAAGTGATTCTTGGACTCTAAAATTAACAAATTGAATCAAATGACATTCCAATTTTGGCCCCGCAGGGCCCTTTATTTTTAATTTCAACAATTTAAAAGTGATTTTAGAACTCTAAAATGAACAAACTTAATGAAATAACATTCCCATTGTTGCCCCGCAGGACGTTTAATTTTCGAATTTTCAAATTTTTCGATTCCAGATCTTTATTTAAATTATAAAGAGCCATTCAAGAACCACCGAGGAGCCGCAGGTTGCCGACCCCTGCCATACGCGGTAGGCTAGATGTTCCAACACTGCGTCAATGTGCTTAAATCCCCGAACATGAATGATAGTAAAATTTAGATTTTTGGGTTCACAAATTTAGATTTTTGGGTTCACTGGCCCTTTTAATATAACAAATAATATAATCAGTTATTCATGAATCGGCATTAGTCCGTGGTAATTATTTCTTAGATAATACAAAATATTATACCTACTAGGTACTAGTATTTTTGTTTCTGATTTAGAAATATAATAAAAAACAGGCTTTTGTTTAAATCTTACAGCATAAATAAGTTTGAGATGCACTTTAGGCGTGTGCCATTTCTTAAATAAATTCTGTGTAAGCAAAAAGCAATTAAGGATGCACTTACTTAAATGTTAATTTTCCAGAAAGTTATAAATCAGAAAATGAACATGTTCAGCTTTCGTTCTGGCATACCATACGGTCTCGTTACAACTGATTATTTCATATCAGTCATTCATTTCACGTGTGATTTAATAATTGAAAGTTCATAAAATATTAGTTAACTTATAACCGCACATCACAACTTGCCTCGGAACAGTATTTACGGGAAAAATATTATTTTGAACGTTTACTATAATTCAGTTGTTTTCTGATCGTTTATGCTATGCTATCGTTTACACATGGTTACAGTCTCCAAATTGCATTAATTAACTTTCCTAACATAGGGGAGGTACAAGACCGGCATATGTTATATTCCAGCTATCTTTAGCATTTGACCCCTAACTAATCATTTTTAAAAATGTATTTTGTTGTTTTTATTTAGGTACTAAAGTATCAAAGTACACCAAATTTTGGGCCACCAATTTGTTCTTATAAGGTTTTTTGTCAAAATAATAATTTTAATTTTTCCTTAAAAATTTGAAGGAGGATTTTACTTTTAATGTTTTTTTTTCAATGTTTTGTACCAACAAAAAATAATCAGCTTGATATATTATTATATTTCCATTCTTAACATAACCTCAATTTTATTGAAACTACTCCAGACAAGGGTTTAGTTATTGGTAGTGACTAAAATCCCGACAGCCGGGATTTTCAGGTTAAAAAAAATAGTCCCGACTGGCCTTGTTTATTTATATACTGGTTAAGAACGGCATTCAGTATGACCGTCCAGATGGCGCTATGGATAGCGTACTGGACCACGGTGCAAGAGGTCGTCGGTTCGAATCCGGCCGGGAGCACTTTTTTTTTTTATTCGTAATTTTCACAAGTTTTAATTCTGCCTAACCATAGAGTAATTTTTTTTAAGTTGCCCAGTTCGAATTTGTCTACCCATAGAGAGTTTTATTCCGTAGGCTGCCCAGTAAAACCGACGGTCGGGACTATTTTTTTAACCTGAAAGTCCCGGCTGTCGGGATCGTAGTCACACCCTTAGTTATTGTCTTTATTTTTGCACTGAATTATTCCTCTTGTGATACTATGACATCAAAATTACCGAAATGGAATTGTTTGTATAGGTAATCAATTTTCACCACAAAATTTTCAATTTATTTGCTAAACTTTTATGTAAACGTGCTAAACGTAAAACAAAAACTAATGGAAATAATACAAAACAAATAAATACTATTTTATACTTTAGGTATACGACTATCTATGGTTAACGAATGAAATAAATAATATACATATTTTAACCTCCATTTTGTCATAACAGACATTTTTGTGGAAATAACACATTAATTTTTATTTTATTATACTTAATATTTTATTCTACTGAAAAATTATTACGTTACAATAAATAAAAAATAATTTGCTTATCGCATTTACTGTTAATGTCAGATAATTTATGTTTTCCAACAATGCCTCAAATATATCAAAACAGTTCTATGACAAGAGCTGCTAGAGGTATGGGCACAAAATTTTTATAAATTATTCATCGCACTATGCACGATGAGTGAAAACATATTAAAAATTTATGTAAATCTAAGGTTTGGGAAAATAATTATTAACTTAAGAAGATAGTTTAAAAAACTCAATACATTAATGAATAATGATTTCCAAGTATTACTGTGAAATTTTAAACCAAAATAAGTTATAACTGTGATGCCATTTAAAATCGTTTTTGTAACCATTTTGATTTTATGTTATTTTACCGACTTTTTTAAATTACATATTTGAAAGAAAATATGAAACAATTTCAATTTTCAATATCTATTATGGCTGTAAAGGAATAATCAGCTGCTCGCATGCATTCTATTACACATTTTAACACAAACTCACTTATGAAAATAAGGCTAAACGAGAGATTGATACCATGTTTTTTCACTGAATTATTGATTACATTAATGAGTATACGCTATGATAGATATATTAAACATTTACTTAATTCTATATAACGTTTGATCTGTGTTCTACTAGCATCATCTGAATTTCAATTTCACAATCATAACAAACGATTCTTTGAAAATGTTGTAACAAATCGGGAAGGTCAGGGGTAGAACATGAGACACTGTAAACAGTTTTACTTGAGTTTAATGGTAGATTCTTGTTATTATGTACAGACAGGTAATAATTCAGACTAAATTGCAATGTAATAAATAAACAGTTCATTTCTTTCAACTTTACGTATGTTTTCTTGTTCCTGACGATCTTCTGTAGAGATTGTGACTCTTGTCACGACGGCGGCAAGTAGATGGTTTGACCTCGGTCAAGCAGTGCAGACTCGTAGTGTAGTTAGCATGACCTCCAAGTCATGCAGCATGTGAGACGTTCGTGAACAGCCTTGTAGCTCGACGTCGTTGCAGACTGGCGTCCTCGTCGTCGGCGTCGCTCGTAACAGCTCTCGCTCAGACGTCGGTTGACAATTATCAAAGAGCAAGTGCCATGTTACTCACTCTTTTGATTTGTCAATTGCTGTTTGACTCTGGCGTCGTTGTCTATGTAGTAAGTCAGCGTCCGTATTATAATCTTCACTTTAATTTTGATTTGACTAGTTTTTGATGTTTCAAGTACAAGTATATTATTTTATTAAACTTCGATCACTTGTGACTTTCTCGGCACTCGAATTATTCTAAACTTGCAACCTCTGATAGCTGCACACTGGACGTACTCGAGAAACTTCTGTCGACCAACTGATCCCGTTATCAATGCGTCACTCCCTTATATAGGCTCCCAGCGCGTGGTCTTGTTCGAGTGGCGTCGTTCTCGATGATTGGTTGATTCGAAATTTTCTCTCTCTCAGTCAATGACGTCGCAACTGGTCATAGTGCCTGAGGGATCCAACCGTCGATGCCTCTTATCAGCTTGGACTCGTTTTATCAGGTGGTGTACGTGATATTTTGATTGTAGGCCCGATGATTCACTCACAATATTTCCACTGATCACTTTCCTTGCCCTTTAGGCCGTTACATTGCATACACTAGGGCAGCGGTCGCCAACCGGTGGTCCGTGGACCACTGGTGGTCCGCGAGAAAATTTTGGTGGTCCCCAGAGAAATTTTGAAGTTTACTTTTAAGTTTCCATGCAATTTATTTAATTTAGAAAAATGGCAATCCAATACAAATGTATTGAATTCGGACATGTTTCAATACGTACCTATGCCTTTTACAAAGTATACATATTCACTAGCTCTATAATGAAAATAATATCAGTTTCTGAGTATTTTTCCAAAACCTAAGAGTCATTTTAAACGCATTTTCTCGAAATAAAAGTTGGCTGAAATCGCGTAGAGACGCGCCAAATGACTTCCTGAATACAAAAATTTTCCGGGACTAAGCGCCCCGGACCCGCTTATTACTGGGGGGCCCTCCCCCCAGACCCCCCATTGTCTCCCTCACTTATCGTATTTCCCGGCACACGTATTTTACGCGCCTGAGTGGTCCGCGAGATATAAAATTGTCATAAGTGGTCCGCGAGGTCCTAAAGGTTGGCGACCGCTGCACTAGGGCATTGTTGATGTAACCCTTTCTGTCACATTTATACTCTGTTCTGTCTCATAGCTCTGATTAGTAAATAATGATCTTAGATTCCTAAATTGTTACTATGTCTTAGAGCAGACTGTTTCAATGTAAAATGATGTAAAAGACTAATTTATTTCGTATTTGTGTGTGGACAGTAGAATACCCATACAAATAAAATGTGAATGTAACATAATTTTGAATTATGACAATGAAATAAAATTTCAATATTTTCATCATCTTCCCAGAAATTTTCTCCAATCAACATTTTGAATATTTCCCACTTGTATTTAGTTACTACCATTGTCACTGACAGTCAGAGCGCCACTAGTCCATCACCTGACAGTGACAGATCAAACAGATGTTGCTGTTCTTTATTGTTGTCAACCTAACCTTCATGACATGCGAATGCCGTTCTTTCTGTTCTCAAGTTATTTACTCGTTTGATATATTTTCCAAAAAACGTTTGCAATTTGCGTGGGAAGAAACTAGACTAGGTAACTTACATCAGCTGCCTGCCATGTAAGTATTTTCACACATTGCATTGCATGTCTTCAATGTTATTTTAACTTGGTAGCTACCTACCTACTCGAGTTGGCTAAAACCAAATACAATTACAATGAAACCTTTGGTAATTTGCTAAAACATAACTGAAGGACTTGTTGACAAAGTCGTAACTAGGTAGTTGGAAGGTCTAGACACATGGATGTTGAATATTGTATAGGTACGTAATACTTTCTAGTACCTACAGAGGTAGGTATCAAGTTAAAAAACTACATAGCTAATGCATAACTGACAGTCAGTGTAGATCTAAAAGTGGATTTCCATGCTCCGTCATCGTCCAACAAAAACGACAGAATGCGATCACGTGACCCGGACCAATCGGAGCCATCCCCAAAAATCTCGGACGGCGACGGATTGGTCGCATTCTGTCGGTTTCGTCGATGATCCCTGTGATTTGTTAAGATTGAACTAAGTTCAATTCAGTTGAACTAAGAACTAAGTTCCATTCCTTCCGCAATGCATCGTAGAAGAGTTATGTTAAAATACCGGAATCGGAACAATGCAAGTTATTGTACATTTACAACTCGGCGTTCGTTCGACGTTCGGCGCTCGCCGTTGAGCCTTCTGATTGGCCAACGCCGAGCGCTGGCGTTCAAGGTCAAAGATAAACCATGTTCATCTTTCAGCGCTAGCGCTGAGCGTCGAGCGTCAAACATCGAACGTCAAGCTGTAAACGTGGCTTTAGGTAGGTACCTATAATTTTTTTTTCTATAGGCTACTCGCGACGTGATCCGCATACCCTTAGTTGCAGCAGTTAGTAAACATTACTCATTGTATGCATTCTTACAATAATACGCCACAGGATATTTTGCTGTGCAAAATATGAAGTGTCAAAAATTTTACTGAATCTGATAAAATTATTAGTTTGCTCCTCTCTATTACCAATTCCGAGCTATTTTGAGTTATCTGTTGATTTTATCGGTTGCTATGGCGACGACCAATGAGAGATTATAAAATTGAAGATTCTTCGCCGTACAGTTTTGCCGATTTCTCTCGCCAGTGGCGCTGGGGGTATGAACACTCGGTGCATATTGTCATTAGGTAGTTTTATTTTAAAGGTATTTGTTCCCTAATGTTGTGACAATACCGAATGGCCGGGTTTTTGTATTGTGATGCTTAGAACTTAAATCCATTTGTATCCTCGACATAATATCTCAAAATATTTTTTCGGAAATTGACAAATCGGAGATTTTTTGGAACAGAATTATTTCAGTAATGTTGCCAATTGCATTACAACGGACAATAGCACGTAGTTATGCAAATTATTGCGCTCTCAAAAAGCTATTTATTGTAATCCACACATGAAAGCTGGCTATCGTCATTGATCAGATTGTACACACTTCTTATAGTTGTCAAAACAGAGTGTGTTTCATTATCAAAATAAAATTTTAATTACAACTACAATTGGAGTAAGAAATTTCAATTTTTCCACTTTTATGGAAAAATATGGGTAAGTCTGGGAAATTTCCATATTTTTCTTTCCGTCGGAAATTTTTCCACGGAAAAATTTCCATGGAACATCCCTACGGCACAGCCAATCAGACACCTCAAAATGATTGAAACAGTTGAATTTAATCCAAAAGCTAGTCAATCCAGCAAATTTAAATTGGTAATACCGAGCCTAAATTTGTTATTTCTATTTTATGACGGCTGGGTAGTGAGTTTGACTCTAAATTGTTTTTAATCGATTTTTATCAATATCTTTTAAACCAGTAATTGTTAATTAAATGTGGTTTTGTACTACGAGTCTTCAGAACAGAACAATGAAAATAATTTCACAGCTTGGAATGGTTTATTATTTTTAATTTATCCTTCAGACCTTAAGTGTATGAGAAATAGTAAAAATAAGACATTAAAAGTTTGTTGGACAGAATAAAATTAATAATCCATTTCAAATAATGAAAATATTTTCATTGAACAGTTGTGAAGACTCGTACTTTAAGGTTCAATTACATTGGTAAATTATAATTTTGATAGAAATCGATTAAAAATTTCTTCAAGGCCACTCTCACAACTCAGTTTCTTAATTAAGAGCACTGTACCTAGATTAAATCATTCAGTTCAAATGTTAATACAAATAATTTCAATTCGCACAATTAAGATCAGCTCTGCACCCTAGTGGTGGAGATGTGGTACTAGAGGAAGGGTGTACGTATTCAATTCTTCATAAGGAACGTGTAGAGTTTGGATACCTCTACTTCATACACTATTAAACATAGAACCCTGAAAAAAGTAACGAGTATAGAAAAGATGATGCCTTATCGATCTGTCACCTCAGAATTTTTCTCCGAGGTTAAATTGCAGTGTAGTAATCGTTCAAACATGTAATGCATCAGCCAATCAGAGGACAGGAAATGGTCCAACGGACCAATCAGGCTACAGTATAAGCCGTATTTGCTTCATACGGAAAGATATTTTATAATTATTTAGACACAAAAAATACATTTCTGAGGTGACAGATCGAAAAAGCATAATATTTTCTATACTCATTACAATTTTTATGGTTCTATGTTAAATAGTGTATGAAGTAGAGGTATCTAAACTCTACAGGTACCTTATGGAGAATTGAATGCATACACCCTTTCTCAAGTACACATTTCTACCACCAGAGTGCAGAGCGGAAGCTTGATTTAGCGAATAAGTTCCAGTTACTTACAGCACAGGCATGGTCAATCCACGTGGCATCATTGTTTCGCACAGTGTAAAATAAAATATAAATTATGAGTTTTTCAAGTGGTTTGAAATCTCAAATATTTCATTGGAAAAATATATTTTTTTGTTTTCATTTGGAGAAAAACTATGAATCATGTAAAATTGAACCATGTAAAATTGTAAAATTGTTATGGCCAAAGAGGAAGCACTTTCCTGAAAGCCACTAAACTACAATAAATTGAATTGAATTGAATCTTGGGAAATTCCTATTTGGCAATATGTAAACTGTGTAGTGTGTTGTATTGTATTGAATTGTATAAATTATACCTACACTTGAATACAGTGCAATACGCTACTTTCCAAAATACCCTCACATAAGAGGACATCCATGTTCCCCAAGGGTCTGGTCATGAAAATGTAATAAAGTGGAAATAAAACTGAAACTGGACTGAACTGAATAAGATTTAACCATAATTTAGGTGGTGCAAGTGCTCGGCCGTTTTAACAAATTGAGAGAGAAAACTTTTTTCATTTGTGGGTGTTACTTTGATAGGATGTTCACATGATCAGTCTGATTGTATATTAGTAGCACGTTTTAATTTTTGCTTCGTGCCTTGCTAATTAGGCGCCGGTTATTAAAAAAAACGCTCAAATCTATTAAATTTCCGGTACTATTGGAGACCTGACCCGTTATCAAATTGATCTCAAAGTTTAATCATGATTAGATAAAAGACAAACTTAGGGTATCACTTGGCACGTTTTAACATTAAATTTTATACGGCACCCAGTGAGGCAAGAATATAGAAAAATTTTCCCCGAAAATCATTTTCATAATTATTAATTACTAATTTACAAATCAAAATATTAAAAATGTACCAGATATCCCTTAGTTTGTCTTTAATCTAATCATGTGTGTTTTGAGCTTCATTCGTCGATCTACAGAAATGATTCGCTAGATCGCTCGCTATAAGTTCCATTCCATGACATCAAGTGCTTCTTCTATAAGTATTTCACATCACATTTTACTTGGTAGAACTGAGAGAACTGCACTATACAGTTAATTTCAATAAAATGGAGTACAGTACAGGTACTATGTACAGTATTGGATGGTTGAACCTATTTATGTTGGTTGGTAGGTCCAAATGTAAAAATTATTTTTTTCCCATTTGGTAGGTATACCTATTTATTTAAAATTAAAATAATTCAATAAGGTACAGTTCGTTTTTCCTATGTTTGAACTCTCTACAGACCGAGACACCAGTTCTTCTGCTAGGCCGAGAAAGACAACATTGCAAGGTGAGCGCGCAATGAAGTCTTTCTCGGCCTAGCAGAACAACTGACTGTGGCTCCATCTGGTGAGAGTTCAAACATAGGAAAAACGAACTGTATGCATACATGAAATGTAATTTAAAGAACTTGTTTTTCAAATAAAATTAGTATTGGTACCCGGAGGAAAATATCCAAAATCTTTGTTTTTTCTCGCATTTTAATGATGACAAACTTCTTGCAATAAGGTACGCTAGCGCAGTGTGACAGACAGTGGTAGGTAGTCACTTTGCATCTTCCGAGAGTCATACTGCTGTGTGCTATTCACATGCGTAATGCTATACGTAGTCTGCTGTGGTTAGTACTGAAGTTTCTCCCGGTCCACTCTTTTTGAGCGAGTGAAGCGAGCGACTTCTTTCGACAACTTTGTCACGGCCCCGTGCTTTTTATCAATTTTTTTTGTCATTCTGTCCCTACTTATATACAGGTCGCATAATTTCTCCAATCTAACTGAAATACAGCACTTTTAAGGAAAATCTCTGCGGTTTTCAGACTCAATTTCTTTTCAAATCCGTTGAATGGTTCAAATTAACATAAAATAATCTCATGAGTGGTGCATCCAATGAATTTGAAATGTTGCAAGGTCATTAAAACCAATAATGGTTACCTACATATTTTTTGGGAAATTTCTTACAGACATTTTCTCACTTCATAATACCTAATTTCATATTTTTATATTCAATAGTACTGATATAGGTATTTTTATGTTGTGATACAATTTCATTTGCAATTTGTATAAAGCAATACTGAATTATGATTTTGCAAGTTTTTTACTCTTCTAGGTAACATTTGGATCGTTACATACAGGAATCCTGCTCGTGACGTCACAGTGGTAGAAAAATGGAGTCTGCTATGGTAGGGGAAATGTGTCAAAGCTAGTGATGGCAATTTTCTGAAATTTTTTTTTTTGAAAATTTTCATGAAATTTTCATGAAAATTTTCAATGCGTTGAAATTTTTTTAAATTACTATTTTTATTGCTTTATTGCACACAATTGTTGATAATATATCTGAAAAAAGCGTAAAATCAAAATCAAAATAAAAGTCAAATATAAGCCCGAATCTCAGTTTTTCTTCATTGTAATTTTGGCCAGACTGTCATTTCTACATAGGCGGGAAATTTGAATGCTGTATTAATGATCATTTTGCACATTTACCACTCAGACAACAACACGCATCATAATAGAGTTCAGTATGCATCCCAAGTATGCCCATACATTTATTAAATCAAATAAAATTGATTTAAACTTTTTCAAAAATTTTCAATTTTTTCAATGGTCATTGAAAATTCTCAATGGTGCCATCACTAGTAAATTCTAAATAATAACAATAAATCATATTTATCAGATGAATATTTAACTTGAACATGTGTATGGATAAATATTGCGTATTATTATTACCTTACTCATTCCTTTATTCAAAAAAGGTGAAAAGACAGTGCCAGAAAATTACAGAGGCATAAATCTGCTGAATACAACACTCAAAGTTCTTACAAAAATCATAAATGTTAAGTTATCATTATATACGGAATTAACTGATGCGCAACAAGGTTTTAGAAAAGGAAGGTCTTGCATAGATGCAATCTTTGTTTTACGACAAGTTACCGAAAAGTCTCTAGAATTCAATAATCCTGCATTCCTTTGTTTTATAGACCTGCAAAAGGCATTTGACACTGTCCGACTAACTGACGTGACAAGGATTTTAAAGGAAAAGGGGGTACCTTTGCAGTTGATTGAACTTATTGAAGACATATATAGAGATAGCAGTATGAGAATAAAAAATAATGGAGAAGTAAGTGATGTGATCACAATTAGCAAAGGAATTAGACAAGGGGATTCCTTGAGTCCTTATTTGTTCAACCTCGTTATGGATGAAATCATAGTTGGTCTTCGCGAATGTAATGGATATAGAATGGGTAATGACGAAATAAAAATTTTATGTTATGCTGACGACGCGATAATATTCGCAAAAAGTGAAGACGACCTTCAAAGACTTCTCTTCCAATTTAAAAATATGGCGCAAGCAGTGGGTATGAGAATTGCAACCTTAAAAACAAAGTCAATGGTCATAGCCAAGAACCCTATTCGATGTAAGCTGGAGGTAGACGGAGTGATAATCGAGCAAATAATGAGCATGACTTACTTAGGTGTTAATATTACAAGTAGTGGCATATTGCCATTTGAAATTAGAACACAGACTGAGAAGGCGAACACAATATCAGGTTGCCTTAACGATATGATTTGAGGAACAAGCACTTGCTCAAGGAGACCAAGGCCAGAATTTATAAGACTTTGGTGAGGCCGATTATCACATACGCTGCAGAAACGAGGCCGGACACAGCTTATACCAAGAGATTGATGGAATCTACGGAAATGAAAACTTTGCGAAAAGTTACGAATAACACTCTGTTAGACAGAATTCGCAGTGATAACATCAGGGAAATGTGTGGTGTTACGCCAATATGTGAATGGGTTGAAGAAAGGCGTATTATGTGGAACACACACATTGATCGCATGCAAGAACATCGCATTGTTAAAATAGCTAGGGATAGATTTCCGGAAGGTCAAAGGAGTGTAGGTAGACCTAAAAAAAGATGGCGAGACAAGTATTAATTCTAGTAAATGAACAAGCCGAAGGCTTCGGAAGAAGAAGAAGAAGAAGAAGAAGAAGATTATTAGCTTGTACTTACTTAAATATCTTTCTTTCACAAGTAATCACTCAAAATATGAGATTTGGATTGCCGCTGTCAGATTTGTTTTTCCCTATACTTTTGTATAGGTTACTATGGCAACCTATTCTTTTCTTTTTTGGATTGTTTGTTCTTCTTTTTTAAAGATGGTTAAAGGTTGTTATTAGGTACTTATTTTTTGGAGCTATCATGAAAACTCTTGAATATGAAATATTTTCAATATTATTTGATATATAAAATATTGACAGTTTTCATCTATTTTAGATAATTTTAATTTACCTATCTTTGTAATATTGTTTACTAAACATCACATTTGTTTTGTGCCAAAAAATAATAATACCTAAATATTATTTTTTATTATTTTGATTTTTGTTAAAATTTATTTTTTATTTTTTAAATTTTTTGTATTTAATTTTAATTTAATTGTTTTAATTTCTATTTTTTAAGTTTATAATATCATAGTCTCATAGATAATATGTTCGATATGAATACGCTGACATAGTGTACTATGACTTTTTGCTGCTAAAAAATTGGAAGTGATACGCAAGCTACAGCTCCCAGAATTATTTTTGTTTCCAGGGCTTTCTTGAACTGACTCACTGCATAATGTTTTTTTTTATCTTACAATGAAAACAATTGAGAGGGTGTCGCCTCAAATTGTAATAGCTTTATATTATTTGCTTGTGATATTGCACTATAGATATTCTTATTTTTACACATTTTATTATACCAGAGTAAAATATATATGTAGACTGTAGTATCTAATCAGTAGGTAGGTACATCTTCTTACGCCTGTCAAAATACTAGGAAAACGCTCAGTGTAGGTAACGCGTTTAAAGCGAGCACCGGTACTTGCAACACTTCGAATCAAAATTACCTACCTAACACACTGAAATCACTCAAATAATAAAAAAATTGCTGCAACACCTGCTTTTTAATTCAACTTAGTAAAAGCCAACACTCAAAAATATTAAACAAATTAAATTTATTTTGAAAAGTTACACAAAAAATTGAAAAAAAGCTGCGTAATTGTGTAATTGTGTCATTCATAGGTTGCACGTGATATCATCTCATTGGGCACGCAAAATAGCTGAAATTCTCTGTTTTTTTGACGATATTTTATAGTTAAAAAGTACCTGGGAAATTGTATAGGCTCCGGAGATTACTTTAGTACGATGAGAAATCACTCACATTACAAAAGTACATCGGTTTGCCTCAATAAAGTTATAAATCTGACCCGTTAACGTGCCAACGTAATGGGTGGACAATTCAATAATTTAGCATTGTGATAAAACAAAAGAAGTTCGTGCAAGCTATGAATAGGCAATTAGCTATGTGTATGAGCAATAATATATTTTAAATTTTTTTGAAAAGTTACATAAATAATTTTAAAAAAAGTTGTGTAATTGTGTAACTGTGTAATAGGCAATTAGCTAAATGTATGAGCATGTTTTTACATGTTTTATGTAAATGTTTTATGTATTTTAAAAATTAGAATTATCCAAACAGTCATTACTTCCCCTTTTGTATCGAGCGTAATAACCTTAAACGTTTTAAGAACTAAAAAACTTTTCGATTTAAAATAAAATTTCGTAAAGAAAAAACCAATCTAATTCTGCAAATAATTTCGTCTGTCAACAAAGAGTTTTCTTAGCCTTTGCAAGTAATTAAAAATGCTTGATATGAAAACTCCAATAAACAATAACTTCATACTCTTTCTACAAGCAAAAAATATAAAAACTATATAGGTATATACACCCACGCATGTAAACTATAACTAAACCGTTTAATGTTTTGCCGAGTGTTCTTGATTAGTGTGCTTCTTTACTTATATTCAACATCAACTTGAATAAAATGTTTTTCTGTTCAGTTTTTCACTTACAATATTTAAAAATACGTAAGATATCAGGAACAGCTAGTGTTGGGACTTGAAAATTTTCAAATGAAAATTTTCATGAAAATTTTCATTTCATGAAAATACTCATCATCCTACAGAGGACCTTTCAGCTTATTTTCAATTTTTTATTTTGTAAAGTATTAATGGAGGTGTGTTACATTATTATGCGTGATAGAAATACGTTTAAAAATGTCGGTGCACCTACCAGAAAAATAAAAAAAATAAAAAAATAAAAATTACCTTTCTCAGGATTTAAAACATTGAAAATTTCCATGAAAAATTTCATCAAAAATTTCATAAAAATTTTCACACAAAAAACCTTAAAAATCCCAACAATAAACAGCCAAAAACCAAGTGAAACACTTATTTGTAAAGATAGCTTTTATCACTTTAGGAATATATACTAAATTAGTATCGAGGAGAAAATATGCAGAGTTATCAGTAAATATATTTTACATATCATTGCTTGGGACTAGCACATTTCCACAAATTTAAACCACAAAAATAAAATAGTTTTTATTGCTATCATTGCAAGTGGATATGGGTCCTTCGCTGTGACTCATGTTACAGTTTGAGGAACTTTTGTTACACATTATAGTATGTTTATCACAAAGTATTGAGTTATAATTTTTTCAACTTTGCTGGGATTTATACCAGACCATGCTAGAAATATCAACAGCGAAATTTGGATTTTTACATGTAGTAATTACCTTCTGTTCTGATGATACATTCCGAATGCTGCAAATTTTTTCATGATAAGCCTACAATTGAGGAAAAATATAAACATATAAAGAACTGTTTTTGTTGAATGATGATTTTTTACAATATTTAATTATTGTGACTCATGTTGCAAAAAATTGTGACTCATGTTACTTATCACGTTTGAACTAGACATTGACAACTGAGAAACCACTGTATAAGTTATGGAGAAGCTTCAGGGGTACATAAAACATAGAACAAAAGTTTATTGAGTCATTATCAATTAAATTGACAATTTAGTTAAATGCAGCAAAAAAAATCAAAAAAATTGAGAAAATCTTATGTGAAATGGTCAAGAATTATGTTTTATACATTGCGTAAAGAGGGTTTATGCAGTTTTAACTTTGGGTGCATTTTATGGCACAATTTAAAAATGGTCATGATTGTTACTTTTACATTTGGCTCAAATATGCTTAAATTAATATTTGATCAGTAAAACTTGCACTGATTTAGATACATAATTGAATTGCACATACTGAATAAGGAAGATTCTTTAATTTTTCTTTAGATTAAATTAAAAACTATATGAAAAAAAATAACTACCAACACTTGTTTCACTTTTCTAGTCCTTCGTTTTCTTTATCAAATCTCGCATTGAAATATCTACTAATTACCATTCAGGCGGGAAAAACAGCGTTTGTCAACATTACAACAAGTGACGTAGACAGCAATGTTATTTGCGACCAGAGCCATCATGATTATACATTGTGTTTATGTGATTATATACCAACATGTGACGTCAGTTGTCCCTTAGGCCGTTCTTGGTCTCAGTAAAATTCAGTAGTTTTATTCAGACTTAGAATGAAGATTACTTTATTACTATTTATCGCAACGCACGAGATTTTTTTTTTTATTATCGAGATTTTAACATTACTATTAAAATTAGTTTTATTAACATTACTATTGATAGTTGTTTTTTAAGAGGTAACAATCATGACAATGAATTAATAAAATACTCTCCATTGCAGAGTATTCAGATGAGGCTCAGTGATCTTTCTCTGTCAAATAAATCCCAAAATCTATAGTCACTGAAAGGTACCATAACAAGCATCCCTCCAGCCAAGTTGCAGCATTCTAAGAGTAATTTATCTTCACTTTAATTGGTAACATTCAAAAAGTAACACTCATGACTGGAATATCCGTACAAGCAGTCATCACTGCTTTTAATAGGAAAATCTCTAACGAATGCTATATTTTCTGTAGTAGTCTGAAGAAATAATTATCATTGATAATTAATCAATACTGCTTGTCTATCATTAAACATTGATTATTTGAAAAATATCATTATATATAATAAACTTCATGGGTTCGTACAGCTCTTTTTCAGGATTTTCAGTTTTTTAAAGTCCCATAAAATTGCGAGAGACATTATTGAGCGAGCGTAGCGAGCGTCACCACGGTACTCTTATGGCACTTTCTCTGTGTGTTTTTTTTTTTTTTGTTTGTTTGTTTGTTTTTTTTTTGCCTGCACTGCCCAGCCAAATCCTCCAATTGGTTCAAATTTGAAACCATTTTTCCTGTGATTTTTGAAATTTAAACTGGAACCGATTAACCGACCAAATAAAAACTTCGCATGGTCATTGGTACCAACATTTATGGTATTTTTGCCAATTTTCACTCTAATCTGTCGTTATTTTCAAAAGTTTTTGTCATTTTAGGGACATTTTGCGTGTTGGCTGTCAAATTCACGGCGACTTCGAATCTACAGTTCAAGGCAAGGTAGTTAGAGCAGAAACTTTCAAACCGCACAACCAATCGATCTGAAATTTTGTACACATACTAACGTAATCTATGCGATCCCTGGGATCTTTTCTGAACGAGATCCTGTGATTGGTTCAAATTTTATAAAAATTATCTTTCGATTGGTTGGTTCGATCAATTTGAAATTGAGCAAAGTCATTGCAACCAAAGTCATTGTACCCAATCAAAAAAAATTTCAGCCAAATCCTCCAATTGGTTCAAATTTGAAACCATTTTTCCTGTGATTTTTGAAATTTAAACTGGAACCGATTAACCTACCAAATAAAAACTTCGCATGGTCATTGGTACCAACATTTATGGTATTTTTGCCAATTTTCACTCTAATCTGTCGTTATTTTCAAAAGTTTTTGTCATTTTAGGGACATTTTGCGTGTTGGCTGTCAAATTCACAACGACTTCGAATCTACAGTTCAAGGCAAGGTAGTTAGAGCAGAAACTTTCAAACGCATATGAAACTGATAATGACCGTTCAACAGATTGATCTGATATTGTGTACACACACTACATATCATATCATATGGGTTGTCCCAGGTATATTTTTTGAACGAGATCCTGTGATTTTCGAAAATTAACAAGGAACCGTTCAATCATAAAGGTTTAATCGATCAACTTAAAACTTAGCAAGGATTAGCACCAATATTTTTGGAGATTTTGGTGATTTTTATACTAGTCTGTGACGAAACTAAAGAATTGTTGGCTTTTAATGACATTCGATAGACATAATTTCGGTTCGAGGTGTTGCGTGTATCCGTGCTCGCTCATCAACGCGTTTCACAGAGCGTTTTCCTAGTTATTCGTATCAGAAACACAAACATACAGTTTTCACTCTCATAACAATTAAAAATAACTAATATTGATAAACAAACTGATCTAAAAACGAGCCACATCAATAATAGGCAAATAAAATGTCTATAAAAATTAAGCCCAAAAACGAGCCACATCAACAGCTTTTTCATTTCCCGCTACCAGATTTTCAACAGCACAGTTCGGGCCCAAATGACAACGTATGAAGTGGGCTGTAGTTTGGTCGTCTCCGCAGTCGCAAAGGATGTCTTCTTCTTCCTGGAGGATCCCCCACTTACGTAGATTATCTTTGGATCTTGCAACTCCTCCGCGCAGACGATTTAACGATTTCCACACCTTCCATCCTTCCTCGGCGCCACTCTGCAGCTCTTCTGCTGGACGCATCCAGCCATGCAGGTGTTGAGAGCGGGCAATCCATCTCTCCATTCTCGCCTGCGCAGGAGAGACTAACAGCTCGGTGGCAACACTCAGGAGACTCTTCCTTGCAGTTCTTCTGCTGGACGCATCCAGCCATGCAGGTGGTGAGAGCGGGCAATCCAACTCTCCATTCTCGCCTGCGCAGGAGAGACTAACAGCTCGGTGGCAACACTCAGGAGACTCTTCCTTGACTTCAGCCGTCTATTTGCTGGTTGTTGACCGAACAATGGATGAGTTTGGGCTTGCAGTGACCTGGTGAACTCAGTTTTATCTGCCACCTCTCTTCTGATGCTCGGGGTGCTATCCCTGCCAAGATATGTAGCTTGTCTAAAGGGGTTGGCCTTAAGGTTGAGGGAGCCCCTCAGAGATCGGGCGAAACTATTTGTGTTTAACATTTAATTGCAATTAATCCCGAAGTCACAGAGAAATGCACAATATATCAAACCCGAGATACATTCATTGTCGTTTTAATAGAATTAGATTAAAACACTTAGTGATTTCTAATAAAGAGCAAGAATACTCTGACAATGATGTAACTTTTAGATTTTTTTTCGTTATTGAATATATTTCTTGAACCACTTTATTTATTAAGCTGATATTTTCACAGATCATCAAGGACCACTATCCGCGGGGTTTGCGAATTTTTTAAGCTCGTATCTAATTTGGATCGTTTGTAATTAATTAATTAGATTGGTGGGATGCGGGATGCATCATCCCCTGCTTGCCCGTGTACTGCCTGATTATGAGCAGCTTCGTCCAGCGAGCGCAGGTAGAATGACCGTCATTAGTCATCACGCCTGACTGAACCAGAGTTGGGGTTGGAAAGAGACATCCTGGTCTGATCTTATCTCATTCAAAGTCGTTTAGAATATTTCGCATCATACTGAGGTTCATTCTATTATCAAGTTTCAATTCCACATCTCAGTTTTACTCTCTAATGATTATAAAAGCAACCAATATAGGTATGAATAAGAAATTTAATTGAAATTAAATTTTAAATCTAAAGAAAAACACAAAAGTTACAAGTAAAATTAAGTTATTAAAATCAATGAAATTCAATACTTGGTAGGTACCACTGATATGCTAGGAACTCAATGAATGAATTATCACAATTACGTATAAATGAACGTAAAATGATGGATTGTTATATTTTAGGAATAACTTGAATATTTGATAGAAGCAAGAACGCTCGCTGATATGAGAGACATGTCGGTATGTTCTCTGTTATAAACCAGATTGATTCGCGATTATAACAAGACCGGATATGTATATATACGGGTGTCGTGGACCGTCAAAGCATGGAGTTTTAAATGGTCAAAGCAAGCCAACTAATGCTACAAAACGGAGATGCTTATCTAGAACTATTATGTATCTAGATAATTTTATCTAGATAAGTCACTGCACTGCTCTTGATTAGAAATTACCTACTAAGAGTTTGAATCTGAAATAATCTCGGGTATAAGATTTTGTGCATTTCTCTGTTAGGTACTTCAGGAATTATTTGCAATTAATAAATTTGCCTGATCTCTGAGGGACTCCATCAACCTTATTCAACCTAAACCATCAACCTAATTGCACTAAACTTTAATTTTAAAACTTGTAGTATGTTGTAATTAGAATTTTGTTTTGTAAAAAGTACATTTATGTTACGTAAATCTACTGCGTAATAATATCAGTACAGCTATTGTCTATAAGTTGTGTCATTATATACAGCAGGTAGAAGGGGGAGAGGGTCGCTCTAGCTATAGCCATTGTTGTCTTCCGCTTATCGAGATGCTGTTAAGTTAGAGATTAGGATCTCGGATTAGCTAGTATTCTCGTGACGTCAAAATACCCCTCAGCCGGCTCGGCGGCCATGATGGATATGTAGGTGATCGTTTCATGGCAGCTACCCGTGCAATACGACGTTATTTAGTTCAAGTTAATATGCAGTTATATCCGAGTTTACTTACACAAACCAACATAATGCATTCCCCAAATACATTTTAATTGTTCCTAGGGCATGACACGGGAGTATACTTAGAATAAAGATGCTTAAACTGCATAAAAAGGAGGCTACCTTTTCTTGCCAGTGGGTAGGTTTAACACTCTTTAATGATCAAGTTTGAGTGGCATTAATTACTTACAAAATGTTCAATTGTGCGATAATTGGACGTAGTGTAGTAGGAAACGTAACAGAGATAAAACAATCACGATCTATCAATATCCAAACAATATCCCAATAAATTCAATACACCTGACGGCAGGGCGGGGGCGTGACTGTCAAGAATAAGTCGAGTTTAGCAACGAATTATGTCGAGAAAAATACATAAGGATCAATAACAATACACTTTCATTCTCTTTAATCATATTGCAGAAAGTCACTTCATACTAATTCACTTTTGTAGCCTGGCAGAAGGCTGGATGGATTCCAAGGTATCAGCCTATTTGCATCAAAATAAACACGCGGAAAAGATGTTCAGAATACTCACTATGATACCAAAACAATGAATTCTCTGATAAATAAACACTGAACAACAGTTATTTACGCCTAATATAGCAAAATATTACATTAAACCACTATAACAGCCAAAAATTCGACAACATTATTGAATTTATGTAAAAATTCAATACACCTGACGGCAAGGCGGGGGCGTGATTGTCAAGAAAAAGTCGAGTTTAGCAACGAATTATGACGAGAAAAATACATAAGGATCAATAACAATACACTTTCATTCTCTTTAATCATATTGCAGAAAGTCACTTCATACTAATTCACTTTTGTAGCCTGGCAGAAGGCTGGATGGATTCCAAGGTATCAGCCTATTTGCATCAAAATAAACACGCGGAAAAGATGTTCAGAATACTCACTATGATACCAAAACAATGTAATCTCTGATAAATAAACACTGAACAACAGTTATTTACGCCTAATATAGCAAAATATTACATTAAACCACTATTATCAGCCTAAAATTCGCAAATAAAACACCAGATAAACCATACAGCCGTGTGCTCAAGTAACCACCCCATATATCAAACATGGCCCGCCCGTTACTTTCACAGGACGATAACAACTGTGAGAATTGTCGTGAATACTCCCTATAGCCGACTGAAGCAACCCTCCCACCCTGTTCGCCGAACAGTAATATTAGATAAAATATTTGAATAATTTGTATCATTAATTATACTTATACTTTCTGATGACGACTTACTAGCATTTGCTTGGATCTTGGAATAGCGCCCGCGATGGACAGGGAACATTACAAACAAAAGCAATTCCCAGACCAATTTTCAATTAAATAATTTTCCGCTCACATTGCTAATTAATAGCTTACTTTATGCTAATAGCCAATCTTTTTCACTTTCATAAAACAATCACACAAATTGAATCTTTGATAATATGTTACTCATTTACACAGATATGACCCATTATAAGAGCGAGTGTGATTGTATGACCTAAAGAAAAATTTAAAAAACGAAAATATGTTGCAATCACAACTCTAATTACCAATTCATATATATTTTGCTCATATTTTGAGAGGATATTAACTGTGAAACAATATCAGAAACTTGTGGTCAGGTTTTGATAGATCTTGACCCTTTCAGAGACAGGGTAGAGGAGGGACTAATCATCCATTGTTTGACTTCCGTCGCTCGCGCTGACAGGTTTAGAGAAGGGGCGACGAGATCATAATCTCTGGTTCTATTCAAAACTTGCATTTGCGGGGTAAAATAACAGTCAGAGCGAGGAGAAACATGACCACTCTCTAGGACGGTCTATGCCGGACTGAAGTCACATCCCCATATTTACAGTTATTGCCAAGATGGCGGCGCTCCCGCAACCTTAAACACCCTGTAACAACTCGGCATGTTTCATTTAATGCTACATCCACTTGTTAAATTTACATAACATTAATCTCCTCTTAATTTTGGCAACCTACTCCAAATTGTTCTGTAAATAAATTCAGTAAGAAGAAAGTGAATGTGAGTTCAAGTTGTTCAGATAAAAATTAGTAAACACCCCGTACAGCAAATCGTCAATCCCATATTATATTCGGGTATTTAGGTCGGGTTGCAGCAATCAAATCGGCAAGCACGTTTTTATGGGTTTACGGCTTCTTTTCTCATTTTCTTCTCGAAGTCTTTGTATTTGCCTCTTGCTTCAGCTTGAGTCTCTGTTTGGTTTTCCTATCGACTGTTGTCAATGTTTGTTGAAATTGCAGGATAAAATTGCATTTATCATAATTGGATCATTTGATGTTGAATGATCCGTTTTAATTACAGATAATGTAAACAGTATTCAAACATTCGTAGATATCTTTAGACTAATAAAAATTATTTCAGTTATTTTGGTTATTTTTTATTTTGTCACCCATAATTGCCAACATGTACTGATATTGTTCCAGACAATGGATGACGCAACTCAGCTGCAACCCACGAGTCACCGCCACCTTGTTGTTAAATCAGAACCACAAGGATCTGAAGACACAGCGAACATAATCGACCAACATAAAGTTAATACAGAAACATCTGACCAGCCTTTAGAAGACTGCTTAATTCAACCTAAAATAGAGATCAGTGACGATAGAGATCTCTTCCATTTACAAACTAAATCCGAAGAAAACACTGCATTCTACAGTCATTATATTGATCATCAATATGCGATTTGTCAAACCTTAGAAGAAAGTGTTACTGAAGAATCTGAAAACATTCAAATAGAGCAAAACTACACTTTAGAAGATTACTTGATTCAACAAGAGCCAAAATCCATTGGAGAAACAGGTTTCTTCCACATTCAAATCAAATCTGAAGGTCACAGTGAAATACCCATCGAGGATAACGAGGATCACACTGAACCACTCCACAGCCTCGTTCCTACCAGTGACTTGGTCTACTCTTGTGAACTCTGCAGGTACCAAGGTAACTCCAAATGCAACCTTGCTCAGCACAAGAGACGTCATAATATCTCATATTTCAGTTTCCGTTGCAATCATTGTGAATATAGTTCAAAATATAAGTCTTCTCTAATCAGTCACTTAAGAACACATTCTGAAGAGCGGTCTTATGCTTGTGATATTTGCAATTATAAAAGTAAGCATAGCAGCTGCTTGTCAAAACATATGGTAACTCATTCAACGGAGAAGTCTTTTCAATGCAGCAAATGTGACTATAGATGTGGTATTAAGCATTATCTCACGAGACATATGAGATCGCATTTGAACGAGTATCCATATGCTTGTGATATTTGCAATTACAAATGTAAGCATCGCGGCGGCTTGTCCCAGCATAAGTTAACTCATTCAACAGAGAAGCGGTTCAAATGCAGCAAATGTGACTATAGATGTGATTTAAGCTGGTATCTCACAAATCATATGAGATCACATGTGAACGAGAATCCATATTATGCTTGTGAAATTTGCAATTGTAAATATAAGCAAAGCACTAGCTTGAACATGCACATGTTAACTCATTCAAATGAAATGCAGTATCGATGCAATAATTGCGACTATAGATGCAAGAGTATACGTGAACTCAACGTCCATATAAGAACACATGAGGTAGACGGGCAGCATATTTGTGAGATTTGTGCACACGTTTGTCTCTCCAGAAGTTCGTTGACCCAACACATGCTGAGTCACTCCACAGCAACTTCCAGCCAACCAGAAGAAGATTCCAACAGAAAACAAGAGCGAACCATTCAAGCAGAAACAGTCATTGGCATCCCAGAGCAATCTGAAGATATTGCTGAAATCCCTAGTAAGGATAACGATCAACACACCGAACCAATACAAAACACAGAACTACTGAGCCACAGCCTCGTTCCTACCAGTGACTTGGTCTACTCTTGTGAACTCTGCAGTTACCAAGGTAACTCCAAATACAACCTTGCTCAACACAGAAGACGTAATCATCTCTCATCTCCCAGGTTCCATTGCAATAATTGTGAATATAGTTCAAAATATAAGTCTTCTCTAATCAGTCACTTAAGAACACATTATGAAGAGCGGCAATATACGTGTGATATTTGCAATTATCAATTTAAGTTCATGGTTCACTTGATCAGGCACATGTTAACTCATTCAAATGAAATGCGGTATCGATGCAATATTTGCGATTATAGATGTAAGAGTATACGTGAACTCGAAAACCATATAAGAACACATGAGGTAGACGGGCAGCATATTTGTGAGATTTGTGCACGCGTTTGTCTCTCCAGAAGTTCGTTGACCCAACACATGCTGAGTCACTCCACAGCAACTTCTAACCAACCAGAAGAAGATTCCAACAGAAAACAAGAGCGACTCATTCAAGAAAAAACAATCATTGTTATCCCAGAGCAATCTGTAGATATTGCTGAAATCCCAAGTAACGACCATCACACTGAGCCTATTCAAAACACAAAAGCACTAAACCACAGCCATATTCCTCCCAGAGACCTACTCGCTTGCAAACGTTGCTCTTTTAAAAGTAAGTCCGACGGCGGCCTGAAGAGACATATGTTAACACACACAACAGTGAAGAAGCTGTTCCAGTGCATCCATTGTGGCTATAAATGTAATTTTAAGCAAGAAATCGACATCCATATTAAGACAACGCATTCGGGAGAGCGGCCATTCGCATGTGGTGAATGCTCCTTCGAGGCTGCAACCAGCATTATACTGGCTGCCCACAAGAAAGTTCATTCAACTACTAGAATTTTGTATAAATGCAGCGACTGTGATTATAGCACCAACAATTGTGGGAACTTTGGAATACATCTGAGAACACATTCTAGAGAGCGGCCATACGAATGTCGTGATTGCTTCTTTAAGGCTGCAACTAGCCTTGAACTGAGTGCCCACAGTCAAGTTCATTCAACTACAAGAATTTTGTATAAATGCAGCGACTGTGATTATAGCACCAACAATTGTGGGAACTTTGGAATACATCTGAGAACACATTCTAGAGAGCGGCCATACGAATGTCGTGATTGCTTCTTCAAGGCTGCAACTAGCCTTGAACTGATAGCCCACAGTAAAGTTCATTTAACTGCTAGGAAGATGCATCAATGCAACGAGTGTGATTATTCCACGTACCTTAAAGGAAACCTTGAAGACCATCTGAGAACACATTCAGAAGAGAAACCATACGCATGTGACGTTTGCTCCTACAAGGCTGCAACCATAGGTTCGCTACATTCGCACAAGGTCATTCATTCAAAAGAAAGAAAGTTGTATAAATGCAGCCAATGTGACTTTAAGTCTTGTTATCAGCAAGAACTGGCCAATCATATGGGAATGCATGTGGAGGAGAACCCGTATGCGTGTGATATGTGCTCGTATGTAGGTGGCGCTAGTAGCATCCTGCGACAACACAAGAGAAAGTATCACTAATTAATCTTTCCTCTCCAACATATTTACATTTCAATTATTAGCAATTTGTAGTACGCAAATATAGGACTGTAAATTCGCATTTTTATTTTTGTTCCAAAGAGAAACAGTTCTAGGAAGATTATATTATATTTCAATTCATGCTTCAATCGACTACTAGTAACCACGCCCACTCTGACGTCAGAAGATCAATGAAATGTTGCCTGATGCTCTCTATGGGATATTCTTCATAATACTAGATTAGATCACGAATTAGTTTACTCCAACAAATAATTGAAAACTTATAAGTTATTCCAGAAATGGCGTAACTCCTAGGTAATAAACCTAAGCAGAAAATAGTCGCGCATGCGCTAGCGGCCATTTTCTTCTGCAGTTGTGTTGTGTGTTACAACTAGCTGACAGCTTTCCTTTAATCTCCTTCGAAAACGTTTTTTTTTTGTATTTGACAGTCTTGAATTGTGTTATTTAATTAGTGATTAAGTGATGAAATGGGTGTTGACTGAAGTAAAAGGCATTAATAAAGGCAGGTTGTCATAAATTGTGCCACGCCCTCTTTAGTTCGCTTTGAGGGCGCCACTAGTTTCTGCTTAAATGGTCTTTAATTTCATGTTTGTATTTTATATCAGCATAGGTATTTATTCAATCTTAAAACATTAATATTTTTAGGGCGAGCTGAGTGTTGCAACTTTTCTTGTGCCAACCTTTCTTGAATCGGTACAATTAATTACATTATAAGAAATGTCAGTTTCAGTATCAGCATCTTTATTTGGTGTGTTGACTGAATATCGGTATTCAATGTTTAATCCTAGAATTACATTGTTGTTTGGTAAGATATTACTATAATTTGAATATTTATTATTTAAGTCCCCATTTTATTTTTATCATGTATATAATTAAAATCTTTATCTCAATATTAATTCATAACCTTTAGCTCAGATAAGTTTTATTTACCTGGACAGAATATTTAGAACAATATTTAATGAAAATCTTCTGCCTTATCCTAAATGAAGACATTAATGTATTTACATATTTCTTATTTCTTTAAGGTCAGATAAATACATATTTATTAGAATTTGTGTGTCTATATCATCTATTTCCGAAAATGTTGTTTTCACTATTAAATACATTTCATAAATTTCTCGCTTTTGTTCTTCTTGCATAATTATTACATACTAGGTATAGTCAATATGACAATTTTCTTCTCTAAAGATTCACCAATAAATTGCGGTCCACTGTTAACCCGCCGGTTATCCTCAGTTAACCGAGGAGCGGTGTCAGAACCTTTTCTGGCCGCCAGGCTGCAGGGTAGTTAGTATTCGGGTCATTATGTCAATTTTTATTTACATGGTTATGAATTATTCAGAATCATAATATGGAGGTTCCACTATTTAATAATCAACAAAGAAAGAGAAGAGGATGCTTTCATAGCCTCCTCAGACCCCTGGTATCTTGTAGGATACACAAAAAGTGACCGACTTCTGTATTTATTTGCTGAGCCACCGAAGTCGTAGGGACGTGCAGTTCAGTATTTTTAAATGTAACATAGGTTGAAGCACATAACATATTTTTTTTGAAGATTGTATGTTATTGGTCGACGCTGTGCCAATCATCTGAATATTAGCTACCAAAAAAAATGGGCGCCATTGTAAAACCCAATTTACAGTTTTTTAACAAAACGCCATAGATTATATTTTAACATTTAATAAAAAATTACATCGTAACAATGACTTTTTAATTAGTAAATAAAAATAAAAAAAATTATTAAATCATAAAAAAAACATCGAACATTTTTTTTGATTTTTTTTTATATTTTTTTCAAAATTTTTTAAGAGATTTCCTCTTAGGAAAATAAATGTCACCAAAATCAGGGCAAAAAAAAATGTGTCTGGGTCTGAGGAGTATTTGAAATTCCCACAAATTTTAATAGTATGCCTTTAAATCTAAAACAAATCGAAAAATATATTATTTAATCTATAAAATATATTATTTTCAATTGTTAGTTTTTTGTTTTTACCTGTCAAAAAACTCCTGAAGAAGCCTACTGTAAAGAAGGTGAAATATCGAGATATTAGATAAAAATAAAGTTTGTGAATCGTTTCAAGAAAGAGAGTATTTATTATATTATTTAATTATATTAAAATAAATATTAATAAATGGTTGTTGTCATCAATTCATTGATATTGACATGTTCATAATAGTTTTTGTATGTTAGGTAGGTTTTAATTTAATTATTAGTTAGATTACATTATCATCTTTTGGCTGTTTTTTTTGTAAAAACTATCCTTCAATACCGCTCTTTGTTTGTTGCAATCGTTTATTGCAAGTTATTTTTTGTTTAGTTATTATGTTTATGTATATCTTATATAAGATGTGGTAACGCTCGGGTGGTAACGCTCGGAACTTGTATTCCGGAGGCCCGGGTTCGATTCCCGCGGTCGTCCTTCCTGACTGGGGTTTTTTCGTGGTATTCCCTCAGTCGACAGGCAAATGCTGTGAAGGTACCCTACTAATAGGCCACGACCGCCTCCTTCCCACCTTCCATCCTCACCTACTCTTCACCATCATCTCCCAATCATCATCATAATCATTCATCCGTCGCCATTAGCCTCGCTGCAGAACAGTGCGACGTTAAGCTCCAGACAAAAAAAAAGCCACATTCAAGCCAGTAGAGAGCTTTGTAGACCATGAGTGTGTAATTTGAAAAGTGTTTTTCTCAATAGATTAAAAAAAAATGATATTGAATATAATTACTTCACATTCCTGGATTTTAATAATAAAATATATAAATATCTCCTTCTTTCACAATATTTTCTAGTTAATTGTATGGTTTCACAATGATGACTAGTGTAATGATATTTATTTAAACATATATTTTTAATAGATTTTTCTTGAATCCCTTTTATATTGACTTGGGAAATTCTGTGATGGGCAAAGAAGAATACAGGTGATTTGATTTTTCGTAATAAACCACAATGTAAACTAGTAATTATCTTGCTATGTGACGTCACGAATAAAACAGATGACAGAAGGATGTGGGCCGTGACAAGGTCCCTGTCCGCCATCTGGCGCAAAGAGAATCTGGCGGAGATCGAGTGGTGGAACCGGCTGTCCGCCATCTGGCGGAGATCGAGTGGACCTTGGGCCGTGACCTCAAGAAGGCTGTGACCTCTTTGGCTGTCAGTCAGTCAGCTGGTTTGGATTTTTGGTGTGTTTATAATAATGGTGCAATCGTGCATTGTACCAGGATGCAACAGTAAATCATTCACTCATTCACTCCTAATTCTTCTAAAACCGGTCTACGAAACTATCCAAAGAAAGAAGACTGTTTTACCAAAATGAATTCACCAAATCGGCTTTTGTCAAAGCCCCTGGTGATGATCTCGATAAACATCGAGGGAATATCTCGAGATAAAGAAATATTATTAGCTGACTTGTGCAGAGAACATGCATGCGATATCCTTTTAATTCAAGAGACCCACACGGGCAACACAAGACGACGACCGAAGGTAACCGGTATGGAGATGATTTTAGAGAAACCACACGACCAATACGGCAGCGCTATCTTCGTGAGGCCAGGAGTCAACGTCACCTCAGCATTCCTGACAGCGAGAGACAATATTGAATTGCTCACCGTGCGGACCCCGCAGTACAGCGTCACCTCAGTGTACAAGCCGCCTGGAGCAGATTTCAAGTTCACGGAGCCTGTGAATTTTAGTTACCAAGATATCAATATCGTGATGGGTGATTTCAACTGTCAGAGCATCGCGTGGGGCTACAGGGAGACCGATGACAACGGAGCGGAACTCGAGTCATGGGCCGAGGCAAATGACCTGCAGCTGATCCACGACTCGACGCTACCATCATCGTACAACAGCGGTAGATGGAAGAGAGGCTACAACCCCGACAACATGTTCGTGTCCTTCAGAATAGTAGCTCAGTGCGAGAAGATGGTGGGGGAACCGATACCTCGAACACAGCATAGACCTATTATCTGCGTCATCAGTGCTGTGGTGAAGCCGGAGGAGGTGCCTTTCAAGAGGAGATTCAACTTCAAAAAGGCTAACTGGAAGGCTTTCACTGAGAATCTCGACGCCGAGATATCAAGGATTCCTGCGCAGCCTGAAATGTACGACGAATTCACCGAGCTAGTGAAGAAGGTCTCAAGGAGAACGATACCCAGAGGATGCAGAACACAGTACATCGCGGGATTATCCGAGGATGCTAAACCACTTCTCTACAGATACCAATACCTCTATGGGCGTGACCCTTTCGCAGACGACACCCTTCAAGCTGGAGAAGACCTCATGCGGGCGATCTCTCGAAATCGGGAAGAAAAGTGGAGCGAACTGGTGGAGAGTTTGGACATGAAGGTGAACAGCAGGCGGGCCTGGAAACTTCTCAAGAACCTCAGTGGAGACGCTACGAAACCGAAACACAATTTCATCGAAGTGACACCGGATCAAGTAGCAAGCCAACTACTCCTGAATGGCAAAACCCACGGTCGGAAGGTACGGGAACCTCTAGTGCGCGACTTTGAAGCAGAAAGCAACGTTCTCCAGGAATCATTTTCCATGACTGAGCTGAAAGCTGCCATTTTAACCATGAAGCCAAACAGAGCAGCTGGGATAGATGAACTGAGAGTTGAGCAAATCAGGCATTTCGGCCTGAAGGCGCTCAAGTGGTTGCTAAGTATGATGAACGCCTGTGTTAGTAGCATGCAGATCCCGAAGACGTGGAGGAAAGCCCGAGTGGTTGCGATATTAAAACCAGGAAAAGAACCGAACGACCCTAAAAACTTTCGTCCAGTGTCCCTACTGTGCCACACTTTCAAAATTCTGGAGCGCCTAACATTGAATCGGATCGGGAACATCCTGGAAGAAAAGTTCATCCAGCAGCAGGCTGGTTTTCGTCCCGGAAAGTCGTGTTGTGGACAGGTCTTGAACCTCACCCAACACATCGAGGATGGTTTCGAGCTAAGAAAAATAACTGGAGTAGCTTTCATCGACCTCACAGCGGCGTATGACACCGTGAATCACAGGAAGCTGTTGAAGAAGGTGTACGACCTGACGAAGGACCACCAGTTAACACAGCTTATCAGCACCTTTCTGCATAACAGAAGGTTCTATGTTTGCTTACAAGGGAAGAACAGCAGATGGCGGACCCAAAAGAATGGCCTACCCCAGGGTAGCGTTTTGGCCCCAGCTCTCTACAACATCTACACAAACGATCAGCCATTGCCGAACAACACCAGGCAGTTCATCTATGCGGATGACACCGCGGTGGCCGCACAGGGCCTTAAGTTTTGCGGAAGTTGAAGAGAAACTGACCCAGACGCTGGACGAGCTCTCTTTATATTACGACACAAACTACCTCCGGACGAATCCCAGCAAGACGCAGGTCTGTGCGTTTCACTTAAACAACAGGGAAGCGAGAAGAGAGCTGGATGTCACGTGGCGAGGCGACCAACTCCAACATTGCCCGACGCCGAAATACCTTGGTGTCACGTTGGATCGTACTCTGACTTTCAGGAAACATTGTGCTAACACCAGAGGTAAGGTATGTGCTCGAAATAACATCATTAGGAAGCTGATGAGCAAATCCTGGGGCGCCAATCCCCGGACACTTAGAACCTCTGCCATAGCACTGTGTTTGTCTGCCTCGGAGTACGCCGCACCAGTGTGGAGCGCCTCTGCACACGTTAGTCAGGTGGATGTCGCTGTCAACGAAACCGTGCGGATTGTGACGGGATGTCTGAAGCCGACTCCCGTTCATAAACTGTATCCGATCATCGGGATAGCTCCACCTCATGTCCGACGGAACATCGCTGCAGATGTGGAGAGGATGAAGCAGGACATTGACACCCGACACTCGCTGCACGGACATCAGCCAGCGGCACGGCGGCTTCGGTCCAGGAAGAGCTTCCTTTCACGAACACGTGTCCTGGAAGGAACTCAGGAAGCGAACCGCATCGCCAAGTGGAGGAGCGAGCTGGACAACCCTGAAATTCCAGTGAAGGAAGAACTGGCCCCAGGTGGTGACCTGCCCTATGCAGTGTGGAGAACGCTGAACCGCATGAGAGTCGGGGTACCGCGATGCAAGACCAACCTGCAGAAGTGGGGCTTTCTGCCAGCCGATGCTGATATCCTGTGCGATTGCGGTGTTGTGCAGGATCCGAGTCACCTACTGAGCTGTCCCCTACTTGACCATCCTTGCACAACAGAAGACTTGATGCAAGCAAACGACAAGGCCATCGCCGCCGCTAATTATTGGATGAATGCCGTATGACCGGACACGGAAATCAATCAATCATCTGGCCTATACTTCTAAGCTATTTATATACACGATGCGCCAAGTATTTTTTGATTCTCAAATAAAGTTTTGACTTGGCTCATTTTTTGATATCACTACTTTTCAGTGCAGAATGTTTAGATTTCATATATTTTTTTTTAGTTGAAGAGACTTGGCTGGTATTTTTACACGGAGTGTTTTTTATGTAGGGATTTACGTGCGGGAAAATGTGTAAATTGCTGTCTGTGAGGCAAATTCATTTTTATGTTTTTATTTTAACGAATTATTTTGAACAAGAGTTCAAGATTCCGGTCTTATCAGACTAGAAATAGAGATAGGTAGGTATGTTGCTCCGGGTCTGCATTTCAATGCCTATGGGTTACGAAATAGAAAATCTTTGATTCCAGCTTTATTTAATAAATTACCTCCTGAATTAAGAAATTTAAAAAACATATCAGATGTTAAAAGTCTTAAAACAATGATAAAAAATGGGTTTGTGAAAATTTGGATTAATTTTCTGTGGGATCAGATGCGCCTTTTCATATGTTTTTTTTTCTCTTTGGTGTAATTAAAATTATAATATTATTTGTGTCTTTAATTTGTATTACTTTGATTGTGACGAGTGTAATGAGTGTTGATGATCTGAGAGTGTTTTTTTTATTTTTTATTGTAATTTGTAATTGAATTTAGTCTCCCTGCCGACAAGCCATTATTGGTTTAGCGGGGCTACGTTTAATTGTATTTCATTAATAATTTAAAAAATTAATTAAAAAACAAAACAAAAATTACGTCATGAAATTTGAAGTACAGCGATTGGAATTTCAGCATCAAAAGTTGATCCGAATTTTTCGGTATATATTTACTTCGATACTTCTGACATCTTATTTGACTTGTTATCAAACCAACCGGAAGACGCCATTTTTATCATATCTTGAAAACGGCTTGACCTTTTTGAACGAAACCATGCGTTAAACGATTAGGAAGATCAATTCTATGCATTATCATCTGTTACATTTTCCGTTTCTCTTACCGAAACAGGAAATTACGTCACAAATTTTAATAATCTTACAGTTTTACATTTTAATCAATAATTACTATTTAAAACACTGTACATAATAAAATGTTGTCATGTCTAAATTAAAATTCGAAAAGTAGGAGTTTTCAGTCGCCATTTTGAAACAGGAAGTGACGTCATATCTCGAAAACGGCTAGGCCGATCAGTATACAAATCTAGCGCCAAACGATTCGGAAAGCCATCTTTATGAAATAGCAATGGTCAAACGCGAATTTTCCAAATGATGATACCGGAAATTACGTTATTCAATTTGAAAAATTAATATTATTCCCTCTCATACAATAAACACACGTCCAGAAGGCTAATAATAAGGAAAATCATTCCTAGATATAAATTCAATGAGGAAATAAGTTCAGCAGCCATTTTGAAAACTAATGTTTAGCCAGATCTCGAAAAAGGGTTGACCGATTCAATGAGACGTTTGCTATTCTTCATGTAAGATCATTTTTACGCATACCTATATTTAGTGCCGTTACCACTTACCAACTTTTCTTAGTAGCAACCAATTTTAGATGGCGATTTTTCATTAAGTGATTTAGTTAGTGTTTACCTGATATTTGTTACAAGTTGTAAGAATTTACCAAAAAAACGAAGTGATATCACCATAAAAAAACCCTCGGTGTAAAAATACCGCAGCCTCTTCAAATCTCTACAGTCAAAACTTTATTTAAAAAATCTAAAAATATTTGGCGCATCGTTTTTTAAGGCATTAGGTGTATTAGGTATGAAATATGATTTTTGCTGATAACCTCAGATAGGTCGATGTAAATAAATGTAAATAAAAAACTGTATGTGAACAAAATTGAATGACTGATATGTAGATATGTCGGTATTATTTGATTTCTGTCCTATACTATGTAATGCACGCTGCGCTAAAGTTTTGACTTGGCCCATATTTTGATATCACTACTTTTCAGCGATCAATTTTAGGATATTTCTTTTTTGGATTTTTTTTTTTTTTAAGAGATTTAGCTATTATTTTTACACTGGGTGTTTTTTGAGCGAGCGAAGCGGTCTCCTTTGGCTTCATTTAGCACGGACCTCTGTTTTTTTTGTCAGTCGTCTGCTTGTATACAGGTCACACTGTTTATCCGATAGAGCTGAAATTTTGCACACTTGTCCAGACCAAATATGAGATTTGCTGACCCTTTTTTTAAATGCTTTGATTGGTTCAAATTTAAAAAAAAAAATCTTTCGATTGGTTTGGTTTAATCAATTTGAAATTTTGACAAGTCATTACCACTAATATTTTACCCAATCATACAACGTTTCTGCCAAATCCTCCCATTGGTTAAAATTTAAAACCATCTTTACTGTGATTTTTTAAATTTAAACTAGAACCGTTTGACCGATCAACTTAAAACTTTGCATGGTCATTGGGACCCACATTATCTGTGTTTTCGACAATTTTCAGACAAATCTGTTTTTAAATCCAAAAGTTATTGACATTTTACGGACATTTTACTTGTTGCTATGGATCACGGCAACATTGACGCCTCAGTTCCAATGTTCCAAGGTAGTTAGAACAGAAACTTTCAAACGCATAATGACACTAATCTATCATCGATCTCATATTGTGTACACACACATATATCATATGAGTGGTCCCAGAAATATTTTTTGAACAAGATCCTGTGATTTTTGAAAATTAACAAGGAACCATTCAATCATAGAGGATCAATCGATCAATTTAAAACTTTGCATGGTTATTGGGACCAATATTTATGGAATTTTTGAAGATTTTCATACAAGTCTGTGACGAAATTGAAGAATTATTGGCTTTTAATGGCATTTTTAATAGACAGAATTTTGGTTCGAGGTGTTGCGCGTATCCGTGCTCGCTCATCAACGCGTTACACAGAGCGTTTTCCTAGTTATGGTATTATGTTACTTGATGTGTCGCACTTTATAATCAGTGTGACCAAGAAGCAATAACTAAAAATAAATAAAAATCAGTATACTGGGTAGTGGGTACCAAACAATATAAAATGTACACTCAACAAATGATAAAACGGTATTTGAAAGAAATGGATGGTCTGAAAAAAATGTTATGGAAAAAGGTTCTATTATGTCATCAGATGCAAAGTATGCTATCTCGTCATCTAACGCTAGGAGATGAGCTCTGATATCATTGATAATAACAAGGAATGAGTGTCAAAGAACCTGACCAGCAGCCAATCCGTTTCGTGCAAAGTACCGTTTATGATTTGTTGGGTGTAGGTTCACTTGGCAAAACATAAAACTGTATGTGAATAACATTGAATGACTGTCAGCTACGTTCTTTGATAAGTGATCCATAAACATAAGTGGTCACCTACTAGAACTAGATGTCGAGTTATCATATGCTGTCTACGCTGTAACTCTACAATCCGATTACGTCAAATACAATTTTATGTTTTATCGAGTGTACCTACATTAGGCTAAAAATAAAATTAAAATTTTCAATACAGCCTATTTTATCTTATTTTTCTAGATCGAAAATCCACTCATTCAACATTTTCATAACCCCTCTTCCCAGCCCCCCTCCACCCACCCCCCGCGACTGTGGGTGATGAAGCTTCGACGTTCAGTCGATGAAATAATACCGGGTGGCCCCCAAAAAACGTCAAACGGAATTAAGTTACATAAAAAAAGTTACAGCTGTTCGAATTTTGTTGTCGAAAAATTGATAACGGAGCTCAAAAATCACTCGTCCAGAAACTGTCCAATGGCGGGGACGTTGTTTACTCAAAACTACTGACGATATCAAGCTGAAATTGCATATTATGATATTCAAAATATCTTATTATCGATTGTGTAAAAATTTAAATTTCTATGCATTTATGCAATGAAAGTTATGTTATCTAGAATTTGCGCTTAAAAAGCATAATACACAAGAAATAATATCTCAAGTTTTATTTCACATGTTAATTTTAGAAGTGAAATGATCTCCCGTATTTTCTAATTTTAAACTCAACTTCTCAAGATACCTACCATAACTTTCGATCTACTAATTCAAATTATTGAAATTTGTATACATTAATTGATAATCATATGTTTTGAATAACATTTGAAATTTTCAGCCATGATATCATCAGTAGTGTTGAAATTAAATGTGTCCATGCCATTGGACTTTTTCTGAATGTGCGCTCAGTGAGCTCCCTATAATCGATTTTTCGTCAACCAAATTCGAGCAGCTGTAACTTTTTTCCTACAAATGAAATGTTATTGAAACTTTCACATCAACATTGGTATGTTTGTTATAACATGTGAAATTTTACGACTAATATCTGTAGTAGTTTCTCCACAGTAATGTCTCGCCCATTGGACGTTTTTTTGGGCCACCCGGTATAATTATCGGTATAATTTAAACTAGTGGTCACTCTTGCTCCGCCCTCCTCTTTAATTGCCATTCTGTAAATACTAAATAGTAATTATATTCTTCCAGACAATGGAGGACGCAACTCACCTGCAACCCATGAGTCACCGCCATCTTGTTGTTGTGAAATCAGAACCACAAGAATCTGAAGACACAGCGAACATAATCGACCAACATGAAGTTAATACAGAAACATCCGACCAGCCTTTAGAAGACTGCTTAATTCAACCTAAAATCGAGATCAGTGTCGATAGAGATCTCTTCCATTTACAAGTTAAATCCGAAGAAAACCCTGCATTCTACAGTCATTATATTGATCATCAAAATTCGACTTTTCAATCCTTAGAAGAAAGTGTAACTAAACATTCCGAAAACATAAAAATAGAGCAAAACTACACTTCAGAAGGCAGCTTGTTTGAACAAGAGCACACATCTATTGCTGAAACAGATTTCTTCCATAATCAAATACAACCCGCAGTTGATGCCAGCGATGTTAAAGATCATCACACTGAACCAAGTCAAAACACAGGTCCACTAAACAACAGCCTCGTTCCTCCCAGAGACTTGCTCTACTCTTGTGAACTCTGCAGTTACCGGGGCAAATACAAGTACAACCTTGATCAACACAAGAGACGTACTCATTCCTTGGTGTACAAGTTCCAGTGCGATCTGTGTGTATTTTGTGCAAGAACTAAGTCAAAACTCATAGTCCACTGCAGAACGCATAAGGTAGTGCGTTCGTTTATATGCGTTATTTGCACACTCAGTTGTGTCTCCAAAAGTTCGTTGACCCAACACATGCTGATTCACTCCACAGCAACTTCCAACCAACCAGAAGAAGATTCCATCAGAAAACAAGAGCGAAACATTCAAGCAGAAACAGTCATTGGCATCCCAGAGCAATATAAAGATATTGCTGTAATCTCTAGTAAGGATAACGATCACCACACCGAACCAATTCAAAACACAGAACCACTGAGCCACAGCCTCATTCCTCCCAGTGAGTTCGCTTGCAAACTTTGCACTTTTAAAAGTAAGAACAATGGCGGCCTGGAGAGGCACATGTCAACACATACAACCGTGAAGAAGCTGTTCCAGTGCATCCATTGTGGCTATACATGTAATGTTAAGCAAGGCATCGACATCCATATTAAGACAACGCATTCTGGCGAGGGGCCGTGCGCATGTAATGCTTGCTCCTTCAAGGCTGCAACCAGTACTACACTGAATGCACACAAGATAGTTCATTCATATAAAAGAATGTTTGAATGTAGCCAATGTGACTTTAAGTCTAATTGTCAGCGAGAACTGGACAATCACATGAGAATGCATGTGGAGAAGAACCCGTATGCGTGTGATATGTGCTCCTATGTAGGTGGCGCTAGTAGCATCCTGCGACAACACAAGAGAAAGCATCACTAGTTCATCACGTACTTTGCACGAATTTTCAATACAAATCACTTTGTACGCAATACAATCTTATATTGAGTTTATACTACATTGATCTTAATATTTGATGATGTTTGTATTAATTTATGATTTAATTAACCAATTTTGAGCCCGCTTACTCTGACGTCAGATGTAAAGTGAGGTTATTATGGTATGTATGGATGTATGATTAATAATATTGTTAAACGTGTTTTTATGTTAATCTTATGAAAGTCGAGATGTGACCGAACTCTCTCGCGTACCATATGTAAAGTGTACAGATCGGAGTGTACAGATATGTGAACAGATCCACTATTTTTATATGGAACTTAACGCAGTGATGTTATTATTTGTGTTTTGGAAGAAATTGTTTGAAGAAATCGATTTACACTGATAGAAATCTTCGAATATTTTTAATAGAGTAAAATCAACATAGACGTCTTAGTGTAGTGTATGGCCATGACAGAAAAGTGTTCACTTTAATGACGCATTGTTTAGTACTAAGAATTGTTGAAAATTTTCACCAAAATTTCTTGTTTTCTTTTTCGTATCGGTGTTGATATTACTCTGAGATAAGAAATTTCTTTACATGTTTGTGGGATGTTCTTGGTGTACTCTTGTCATTACTAGGAAAACGCTCTGTGTAACCCGTTGATGAGCGAGCACGGATATGCGCAACACATCGAACCGAAATTCTGTCTATTGAAAATGTCATTAAAAGCCAATAATTCTTTAATTTCGTCACAGACTGGTATGAAAATCTCCAAATATTCCTGTAGTATTAGTCCCAATAACCATGCAAATTGAACGTTTATGTTATTTAAAACAAGAAGAGACTATATACCTGTTAGTATACTAATTATTACAACCAACTATTGGAAACCTGGTATTCAATTTAAAAGCCACACATTAAAACAATATTTCGATGATTATTCTATCATCTTCATCAGTCAACTGACGACATTCGCCAGCTTTCCCCCCTTTCATCAAAAAACCTCTACACAATGACTCACCTCTGTCAAAAACTAAAAGTACATTACGTCCTAATAACTAAAGGTAAATGAGTCAGGTACACATAATATCACAGATTAATTAATTGCGAAGCAGTTTATTGATGTCAGGAGTCAACAAAGACCTCCATGACTCATCGAACATAAAATTACTCTGGCTAGTAATTAGACGATATGTGTGGCTTTTAAATTGAATACCAGGTTTCCAATAGTTGGTTGTAATAATTTGAACCTTTATGATTAAAATAAATCATAGGATCTATTTAAAAAAATATACCTGGGACCACTCATATCCCGCAGAATCGGGAATGCTAATGTTATAAAATAGGACCCCGGGAAAATTACTGATAAAAGTGTGTGTACTTACACAATATTAGACGATCTGTTGAACGGTCATATCAGTTTCATACGTTTAAAAGTTGCTCTAACTACCTTGGAACTATAAAGAGTCGAAGTAGCCGTGATCAACATTTTCGAGTAATTTCACAGCAAACACGCAAAATGTCCGTAAAATGTCAATAACGTTTGGATTTAAACACAGATAAGTCTGAAAATTGTCAAAAATACAGATAATGTTGTTCCTAATGACCATGCAAAGTTTTAAGTTGATCGGTCACACGGTTCTAGTTAAAATTTCAAAAATCATATGAAATATTTTTTTAAATTTTAACCAATGGGAGGATTTGGCTGAAACTTTGTATGATTGGGTACAATGTTGGTCGTAATGACTTGTCAAAATTTCAAATTGATCGCAACAACCAATCGAAAGATAATTTTTTTTAAATTTGAACCAATCACATGAGCCCATTCAAAAACGATCCCAGGGACCGCATAGATTACGTTAGCATATGTGCAAAATTTCAGATCGATTGGTTGTGCCGTTTGACCTGGGCTGTGAACACAAAAAAAAAACACAGAGAAAGTGCCATAAGAGTACCGTGGTGACGCTCGCTCAATTATTTAGCTATGTTTGTGCTACTAGGAAAACGCTCTGTGTAACGCGTTGATGAGCGAGCACGGATATGCGCAACACATCGAACCGAAATTCTGTCTATTGAAAATGTCATTAAAAGCCAATAATTCTTTAATTTCGTCACAGACTGGTATGAAAATCTCCAAATATTCCTGTAGTATTAGTCCCAATAACAATGCAAATTGAACCTTTATGTTATTAGAAACAAGAAGAGATTATATAACAGTTAGTATACTAATTATTACATGCAACTAATGGAAACCCGGTATTCAATTTAAAAGCCACACATTAAAACAATATTTCGATGATTATTCTATCATCTTCATCAGTCAACTGACGACATTCGCCAGCTTTCCCCCCTTTCATCAAAAATCCGCTACACCATGACTCACCTCGGTCAAAAACTAAAAGTACATTACGTCCTAATAACTAAAGGTAATGAGTCAGGTACACATTATATCACAGATTAATTAATTACGAAGCAGTTTATTGATGTCAGGAGTCAACAAAGACCTCCATGACTCATCGAACATAAAATTACTCGGGCTAGTAATTAGACGATATGTGTGGCTTTTAAATTGAATACCAGGTTTCCAATAGTTGGTTGTAATAATTTGAACCTTTATGATTAAAATGTTTCTTGTTAATATTCAAAAATCATAGGATCTATTTAAAAAAAATATACCTGGGACCAGTCATATCCCGCAGAATCGGGAATGCTAATGTTATAGAATAGGACCCCGGGAAAATTACTGAAAATTACTGAAGTGTGTGTACTTACACAATAATAGACGATCTGTTGAACGGTCATATCAGTTTCATACGATTGAAAGTTGCTCTAACTACCTTGGAACTATAAAGAGTCGAAGTAGCCGTGATCAACATTTTCGAGTAATTTCACAGCAAACACGCAAAATGTCCGTAAAATGTCAATAACTTTTGGATTTAAACACAGATAAGTCTGAAAATTGTCAAAAATACAGATAATGTTGGTCCCAATGACCATGCAAAGTTTTAAGTTGATCGGTCATACGGTTCTAGTTTAAATTTCAAAAATCATATGAAAGATATTTTTAAATTTTTACCCATGGGAGGATTTGGCTGAAACTTTGTATGATTGGGTACAATGTTGGTCGTAATGACTTGTCAAAATTTCAAATTGATCGCAACAACCAATCGAAAGATAATTTTTTTTAAATTTGAACCAATCACATGAGCCCATTCAAAAACGATCCCAGGGACCGCATAGATTACGTTAGCATATGTGCAAAATTTCAGATCGATTGATTGTGCCGTTTGACCTGGGCTGTGAACACAAAAAAACAAAAAAAAAAACAAAAAAGCAAAAAAAAAAACAAACACACAGAGAAAGTGCCGTAAGAGTACCGTGGTGACGCTCGCTACGCTCGCTCAATTATTGAGATATTTCTCAATTATTAGTGTTATATTGAACTGTAAATTAAGATAAATAAATCGTTTAATCACAACTGTTGCTTATTATTTTGTGAAACTGCTCTTGGCACAAACAAACACCACAATTGAATTTCAAATGTTTTCAGTTATGTAACTTACTGTTAGATATATATAACAATGTATCACATTATACCAGGGAATTTTTTTATTAATTAAATTACACAATATATTTAAATTATTACCATCTCGTATAGCATGTTTGGGAGGAATGGTAATAGTAGACAGCATTTGGGGGTTCTGGACCAGGATGTGGAGATGTGGAAATCTCAGCTACGAGTGTGAGCCTATTTTATGACGTCACATCTTGTTTTGGCGCCATTTTGTCACGTGTTTCCGGTTCCCACGCTCTAGTGTGAGCCTATTTTATGACGTCACATCTTGTTTTGGCGCCATTTTGTCACGTGTTTCCGGTTCCCACGCTCTAGTGTCAGCCTATTTTATAACGTCACATCTTGTTTTGGCGCCATTTTGTCACGTGTTTCCGGTTCCCACGCTCTAGTGTGAGCCTATTTTATAACGTCACATCTTGTTTTGGCGCCATTTTGTCACGTGTTTCCGGTTCCCACGCTCTAGTGTCAGCATATTTTAACCATTTCCGCCATTTTATCCGCCATTTTGTTCCACCATTTTATCCACCATTTTATCCGCCATTTTCTTCCGCCATATGCGTTTGACAGGGCGGCATTTTCAAACGTATTTCCGGTTCCTACACTCTAGCTCGAGCATATTTCCGCCATTTTCTTCCTTCATGTCATGTGTGTTCTTCTGACGTCATTTTTTTAAATTAAAAATGTATCTCGAGGTGGATTTGAACCTGCTACCATTGGAATAGGAATCCAACGCCTTAACCACTCGGCTAATTAGGCGATGAGAGAAAGACGATGCAATAAGCATATACATAGGTGGTTAATGACCTGTGCAGCAACGTCATCCAGTTGTCAAGGTAGGTATTGGCGCAAACATTTAAACTTCGCGCTCGACTGCAGCGCTATCTAGGTGATAATAATTACATTCACGAAAAGCGGCACAAAAAATTTGAATTTAAACTTGACTCGACTACAACGCTATCTAGGTGACACTAATTGTATTTACTAAAAGCGACACAAAAATTTGAATTTATATTTCGCGCTCAACTACAACGCTATCTAGGAGACAATAATTGTATTCATGAGAAGTGGCGCAAAAACTAAATCATTTTGTATGTCGACTGACTTTAAAAAAATGTAGCCCATGTGGGGATCGAACCCACGACTTTTGCACGATGAGCACAACGCTCTAACCAACTGAGCTAATGAGCCAACGAAGGTATGTTGCAATATGTCGTCACTTATACGGGGACATTATAATTTTTATTAATACACAGCAGAATCAAAACCGGGTACCTAGCTAGGATGAGGATGTGGATGAGGATGAGGATGAGGATGAGGATGAGGATGAGGATTAGGATGAGGATGAGGATGTGGATGGGGTGGGGGTGATGATGAGGATGAAGATAAGAGAAGGTGAAAATATGTTTACTCTTAATAATGGGTCGGTTAAGTTTGCTTATAAATAAATACCAAGTTCTTGACAATTAATTTAACTTCGTTTCATATAAAAAATTTCAAATAGGATTCTAGTCACAACTTGATATTTTTTCATCAGCTCCCCTAAAAGATCTCGGCACATGTTTTTCATATTGTGTTCACTATTGAAAGCATAATATAAAGTGATACATTCAAAATATTATAAATTTTACGTCATATCAAATATTGTTACAATTTACTTTTTTCTTAATTGTAGAGCATAACTGTTGGAGTGATCTTGTCCTTCATACTGAATTTGATATAAACGTTTTTCGTTAATTTCCTTCAAATCATCATCAGTAAATACATCGTTGAAACGTTTTGGTAAAAAAATTTTGATTGCATAATGTTGCTCTTCTCCTATTTTTGGTTGCCATTCCGAGACAAAGGAAACTGTTGCCAGGAGAGATGGACCATATTTTGTCTTGACACGTTTCATTTCTTCGATGGTGTACCACATCAGGTGCTCCATTTCACATATTTTCTTCACTGGAATCATAGCTGAGATGTTCCCGCTTCCCACATTGTTGAATTTCTCTACGAACGTCTAAAACAAATCAACGAAAGAAAAGTGTTTTACGAATGCTTTGATTTAAATTTAATACAAATATATCCTAATATTGTAAATGTAATTACTCACCATTGTTATGTTGAGATGATTTACTGCAGCGAAGAGCAAAGTGTTGAACGATGTCGACCGTTGAAGGTTGAAGGCTGTACTGATGACGACTCGTGAAATGTCAAGAGACATCCGCTTCTTGATGTTGTCAATTCATCAATTTACAAACAAAATATTGATGACGTTGTATTATTCTCACGAAACACAAAGTTGGGCAATCACTCACTGAATATTATACAATAGTTAGCATTTCTTTGAAATTTGAAGATTCATTTCTTTTAATAAAAAATCCATTCCTAATTCAAACACAACTCTCTGATTGATTTTATCACGTTGATTATCCATTTTCACAATAGTTTTAACAAACTGGGACAAATCATCTATATTAACATCAGATTTTTTAATTAATCGTGTTTTTAGATAATTATTTAAATTTGTTTTCACAAATCTACAATACGCATTCTTAACACCACTGCTTCTATCTTTGACTTGTGTAAGAGTAAAAGTGATGGCTTCTGATTGCTTCAGAATTTCTCTACATGTCCTTTCACTTAAAATCACACCGAAATTCACATTACTTATACTTTTTAAACCGATATATTTCCCATGAACATTTTCTTCGACAAACATGGTATGATTATCAAACACTTTTTGAGGTGAATCTCGAACATCGATGATAAACGCATATGTGGTCCACATCTTGAGTTCTTCCAAAAATTCTGTCCATTCCAAAAACGATATAATCACACCAGAACCATTTATCGATGAAATTATTTTAACAAACGGTGTAAATTCATCTTCAGCATTCAGCCCAACGATAATCAGTTTTGATCGATATGGATTCACATAGAAAAGTGATTGCACAACACCGAGAAATGGTTTTTCGTCTATTGCTGGAGTGATTTCCATTTTTTTTTTAAATATACAATTTCAACTATCTTCGATAAATCTTCAGAGGTAACTGACCTCTTTCATGGTAAATCGCAAATCAAATTGAATCTAACAAAATGTAATCGTCAGCATTTTTACTTTGAAACAAGACAGGTTTGAACAGGAAATGCAGGACATTGACCTCTCCTATGAAATGCGCATTATTTTTTGATTGCACGTGCGCAACAGCACTGTCCACCATATCCGGTGTCATGTTTCATGCAGTGGCCGAATATTTTAAAATAGGTTGATCTCACGAGTCGATCATTTTTTTCAGGTGATTTTTTATTAAAATGTTTGAGAAACGAATTTAGTGTTTTCCCTCTAGCTCTATGAGCTAAGAAAATAGCGCAATATTCACCGCAAACATTTGATGTAACGCTTTGTAGTGGAATACGATTATATGTCCAGCTTTTACAATGTTGATTTAGAAATTGACGGTGTTGTGGAATGAGCGGGGGATAGCCAAAACTACAAAAAAATTCCCCATTTCCATGCGTATTAATGTGACAAGCGACCCAATGTTGACCCTTGCACCTTGCTATGTCGGTATTGGCAATCAATTGAATCGGACGACCCACATGTTTAGGTAGTGTATCAGCAGCAAAAACACCAATAAATAAATCTTTAGAATATTTATCTTGAGAAAGTGCATTTTTTAATACATTTGCATACATTTTAAATTAATCCTTAACAACAGCACTCTTCGCATCCATAGGTAAACCTCGAATGAACATACAATCAGGGCTCCAGTGTTTATGTTCATAAAACGGGATGTCTTGAGGCAACCATTTATGTATCACGACCCCACATGATGGACAGGCAGCTTTGTCTCCATGAAACGTGTAATATAAACCAGCCTCGGCCAAGTCGCGTGCGGTGACATTGTCATTCGGGAATGATGCAAATGATTTCAATCTTGGCTCCAGTTGAAACATGTCGGTTTTTTCACTGTTTGCAACCCCGGTGACAGCTTCATTGCACTTTTCAGAGAGCACATTTCACCCGCAAAACCAATATGCACACCATGGACGTAACACTTTATTTCTTCGTATGGAAATGATGACGATGAGTCATACTCGAAATCATTCAAATCAATAACATTTCTCCAGAAGATGTTGTCTAAATATTTCACATTTGTTCTGCCTCTGGTATATTTTAGTTTATAACCCAGACAGTGAGTGAAAACCATGATTTTTAATGCTTCATCTCTAGCTCTGCAGTTTGCGTACGTGAAACCAGTAAAATTTGTTTCACTAGAGTCATCAAATACCAGAATCGACGGACTTCTTTCGCCGTACGATCCATTTTCTAAAATCCACTGTTTTGATTTTTTGGTTATGTTGTCAACAACAGCAATTTCTTTCACAACATGAGTATCGTAGCCGACAGCCACCGTCTCGAAATCAATAGTACAACTCATGATGAGGGTTGGGCTAAGACTGAATAAAAAACACAAATACATTTCAATATATCAATTTTATTATACCATTTCAAACACTACAATATTCAAACAATATTAATTACTATAGTCGACAATCACATTTCGATTGCGATCTATCTCTAGAATATTATCAAACTCTGCATATACAATCACATCGATAGCTTCTTTAAGTGCTTCTTTAAAACGAAGATCGATACGTAAATTCTTGTTGTGTTGCAGACTATAATGATTTTCATTACAAGAGAGGTCTGGACTCAGGTCAAAGGCCAATAAAAAGATTCCATTTGGATATTCTTCACGAGAAATATCAATACCTCGATCCTTAAAGTGAATACCATTCCCAGAAAACAATGTATGATAGCAGGCGACATATTGGTTAGTATCAAAGTCGGGTTGCAGTGGTTTAGCTGGGATTTGTTGACCATCCGCATACATGCAGAAGTGGTTTAATCCAAAATGTTGAAAGTCGAAGGGATTCTTTGTATAGCTCCCGTTAACAGCTGCATTGGAGACAAGTCCAATGATAATTTTCTTCGGATTACCCGTCATGAATAAATTGCCTATTTCCTTGCTTTGTATTCCTGCTGGGATAGTTACCAGCTTGACATCTACTCTTGTTAGAGGATATTTTGCATTGGCTCCTTCTAAAACAATATTTTGTGCAATCATTACAGACTCATTCACGCGAACTTTTCGCACAAAAAGAGTAGCATCAGTGATGATTGTCTTGAAGGATGCATTGGAGCCGGCCATGAGATGAAACGAATCTCTGCTCTTGATAAACTTCATGCGTAACTCCACACCATTTGGTATGAGACGGTCTTGATTGAACAAATCGCCATGAATATTTCCAATCATATCCACAATTTGACTTCCATCTGTATACTTTTTTCGTTTCTGAAGCCCTAAATTCTTATCAAAATCCTCCATAAATCCAGCAGTATCTTTATACCAAAGTTGACATGTTCTATGTGAACTCTTAGCAGAGGGACCAAAGTGCATACAATTCTCAAAAAATGAACGATAGGCATAGTTATTATTTGATGAAGGGAGAAGTTTTCCGTTTAAAGTCATCTCAAACTGAGCAATCAGAGAATGCATGAAATTATTGACGGGCGCCACCACAGCAGCAGCCGTTTGAACAGCACCATCTGATTTTTTGACAAGAGTTGCAAGCGGCGAGCCATCTGCATTCACAATTTTTGCTTGAAGTGCAAGCAGAGATTGACCTATATCTATGTATTCCTCACCTTGTGCAGGAACAACAAATTCAAATGGGGCAAATTCTGTCATTGCAGCAATGGGTTTATAAGGATACCAATCACCTCTCTCAAGACAAATTTGAGTCGATGGAACTTCAAAAATATTCAATTCCGATTTCATCGCCTTTTCGGATTCTGCATGCATAAGAGACATGATTATGCAAAAATGTCTGTAAAACAACCAGGTGTATTTGTCGTCTTCTTCTTCTTTGTCTTTTTAACCACCTTCTTCTTTTTAGGCTTGATGTTTAGAGTTTTTTTCGGAGAGATCTTGTTCCTCTTACGTTTGCTCTGACACTGAAGAATGCGTAACCTCTTCAACCTTTTTATCCCATCACCAGTCATATTTTGAAATTTGTCTTCTACTTTTCGTTTGAGATTTGCACCTGCTTCACCGACTCGCCTATGAAATGATTCTTTCACAGGTTTATTCTCAACTAAATCACCCAGAAAATTTGCTCCCGTTCTAGCCGTCTCATGAGCAACAACACGAGCACCGCTTCTTAGTAGAGGAATAGCAGATTTAAACAACCCTTTGAAGAAGCTTGCAAACCCATGACCACGTTGATAACTTGCACCATGATAAACATTCAATCTTCCTCCAGCCTGGTCTCGGTAAAATTTTGTATAAAGTTCCACATCCATTATGATCGGTGGCGAAAATGAAGCACCACAGCAGAAGTTCCAGCTTGAAATGGTAACGAATCACCAGTGTCTCCTCTTAAATCAATTTCGATGCTTCTAATCTCATGAATCATAACCGGAACGTAGAGTAAATTTAAAAATCTTTGAGTGACTTGTTCACCAAATTTGTGAGTTTTATATTGTGTATTGACAATACGTAATAGCGGAGCAACCACGTCCCCTACGATTTGAGGTTCTATTACATTACAATACACAAAGATAGATTTGGGAGTTCCAGCATCAACATCTATTGCTCTACCGACTAATGGACACACGCCATTTGTAATGTTGTGTTCATAACCCAATTGAATAGCGAGATTAGGCGCAAAATTTACTTCATGCTCTTCATCTTTACTATTCTTCACAGAAATACAGCCGCTTGCATTCAAATCGCTGAGCGGTGCAATGCTGATATCCAGGTGTTTTATTGCATCATTGATAGTTTTCAACAACATGTCACCAGTTTCATAGTAGCCCGGCTTTATGTCCACTCTTTCATATACCCTAGTTTTTTTCTTTCCTAGAATAGTTTTTCGTGAAACACCAACATAATTTTGACCTTTAGTCACATTGAACAGCGTTTGTGGGTAATGAAGTTCAACCAAAGATACCTCCCAGGGACCTCCTGATAATTTTACAGGTTCCTGCAATTGAGTGACAAAATTTGCTGTCGTATTATCCTTATACATTTTCATCGAACTGTTGCTAGGCAACGTCATGTAGAGAGAACGATTCATATTTTTTGAATGTCAGAAGCTAATATCCAAGAGTTGAATTTGGCAGGCAGACCCTTCCACTGAACCAAAACTTTCTCACTGACGCCCTGCCCCGTTTTGCGTATGATTTTATGTATTTTGTAAAGAGAATTATCACCCTTCGTAACTTTTTGCAATTCTTTTTCATAAAACGTTCCAACAATTTCCTCACCTTCTAAATCTTCAATTCTATACACCACTTGGTGTCGATCAACAATACAAATGACTTTGAATATTTCGTCAGACCAATTTTGTTCGTAACCCTTATCAAAAATTATTTTTTCTCTGCTGATACGCACATAATCACCTACCTTTAATTTAGGTTTAGATCGTTTCCTACTCTCAATTTCATTATCTTTATAAAGATGACGCCAAACTTCAAGAGCATTTTTGTCACTCACCGCAGCTGGCATCATACCAATTGACCTATGCACTCGATGATTATAAGCATTCATCAGTTTTGGTAGTACATTTATGTAGCGATACGTGTTCTTTAATGTAAAATACTTCCACATCATTTCCTTGATTGATCGGTTGAGCCTCTCAGCTATACACGCTTTGGTGTCAGGGTTATTTGTGTAGTAAAAATGAACATTATTTTTGGTGAGAAATTTTTGAAAATGTAAATTTTTAAATTCTCGGCCTTTATCGGTCTGTATGCGAACAGGTTTACGCTTACTTTGTTTGAAAATCTTTGCGAAAGCCTGAGACACTTCTTTACCTGTCTTTTGTTTAAGAGGAATCAACCAAGCAAATTTACTGAATACATCAATTACAGATAACAAATAGTTGTATTTATCATTAAATTTACTGAGTGATCTCATATCATTTAAATCAGCCTGCCATAGTTCATCAATGCTGTTGACTATGTATCGGTTACGTTTAAATCTTTTTCGAACAGGTTTATGTAAACTATAAGTATCTTGAGATTGAAGCCATTGCAAAATAATTTTTTTAGGAATCTTTTTATTAGTTGCCTTCCACAGTGCATTTAAAGTAGAAAATCCAGCTGGATGCCCAGGATCATTATAAATACGAGACAATCTTTTACATATTTTAGAATTCATTTAAACACAAATTCATCCCAATCTCCCATAGAAGTTGCTCCTCTTGTTCGTTTTGATGGCTTCTCCGAAGGTGATGGTAGAGGTCTGTTCAGTTGACGGTATCGCTGAAGAATGTCTTCTCTTCTTCGAATGTTCCCTATAAGTGTGAGTGGTAGATTTATGTCGGTGAGAATTTTGGCAAACATGTTCCAACCAATCGGTTCTGTTTCTCCTCGACGATTGCGAACAAGATCAGATATCAAATCTGTGATTGTGGAACCGAAAATTTTCACACCGTTCACACTGACAAGTCCCGAATCATCCCATGAAATAGCATCAGATGATGCCAGCTTATCGAAAATAAGTCCAGCTTTTCTTTTAAAAGTGCCGGGAACAGCTTGTAACACTTGTGTTCTCATGGGTTCTTCAAAAACTGCATCATCTTCATCCTCTTCCACCATCTTCTTCACAGGGATTCCAGGGTGAGTTTCAACTTTTTCAGGACGTATCTCCACAGAAATAGGTTGACGGGCTTCATTTACAAAATATAAATACCTTTGTAGAACTTCATAATATTTACGCCATTTTTCATCATCAGAAATTTTGCTAGCGTGAAGTATTTGATGTTTATCTCTATCAAGAGATGATAATGTATTATTGAGAGGATGTATTTGCGGTTGTTGAAGTCGTTGCATACTCTCTGGGTTTACAAGAATCATCTTTTTAGTATTATCCATAATGATTATGATGATGATGAGTTAAAAATACTTCCCAAAAGTCCACTAATAAGCGGAGCAATCAAAAGTGGGAGAAACGCACCACCAGACTGAACCAAAATTTTTTTCTTAGTTTTCCAGCTATCACCCTTGCGTGCAATTTTTCGTAAGAACTTCTTATGACGACGAAGTTTATTCTTCTGAGAGGGTTTCAAGAGAACACGACCTTTTAATGTGTTTATTACACAAGCACAAATTGATTGAGTCAAACCTTTATCTGCTGATTTTAATATACTCTTGCGCATAGCAGGGGTTGCTTTACTCAATGCCTTGAGGAGTTCACTATACCTCCTCGTTGAGTCAGTCATCGTGATGAAATGAAGCTTTTATGACAATGTAGTGTCATTTAGTAGATTTTGGTGTGTATACAACACAGGCCTCATCATCAGGGAAAATATGAGTGCGCAATCTCATATTCTCGGGGCAAGTCTGTGTAAAATCAAATAGAATATAGCCGTGAGGTTGACTCGTTGCATCTTCGAAAGATTCTTGCACATGTTTCATGTTTCTAGGGCATACCTGCCTTGCGAGATGTAAAATTTGAGACTAATCACGAGGATTTTTAAAAAGAATAATATAGTGGGCATTCAAAGAGATATCACGTCGTCCCTTACCTTGATTAAAAATATTTTGAGAAATTAGAAATACACTCACTTTACGATGATGTGAGATTTTGGTAAACAAGTCCACAACCCTATCATCTGCTTCTCGCATTAGATCATCGATAATCAAAATTTGAGCCCCGGAAGATGCAGACAAGTCGGCAGGATTAATAATTCCCTCGTGGAACTTGACTCGTGGATCTTGAATAGATTCATATAAACTCTGCCACTCGGCAAAACACCAAATAATATTTTTTATAGGTTCATCTACCATAGAATCCAAATTTGTTAAAAAACGGCGTATAAAATAAGACTTGCCACATGATGTGGGCCCCGCAATCAAAGCTGTAAAAGGAACCTTCCAGGTTGGATCCATTTTGTTGAATGAGATTAAAATATATTTGTTGATAAATTTATAATATTTTTTGAAAATCATAAATTGTCAAGGAATGAGGATTGAGAGTGAAGAAGGGAAACAAATTATTCATAAAAAACAAGTTTAGAATAAAACATGTATTTTACAAACATGTGTCATGTTAACAGGTACATTGACATTGATGTGATGTTGATGTGATATTATTATAACTAATTCTAAATTCTCTAATCTATGTCCATTTCCGTGTCTATTCTAAAATGACCGTATGCTAGGGTGTTGAAACCATCATGTAGAATGTATCTCTTGTCGTCGAACGGTGATAGTGTACTCTTCCTCTGACTGACAGTAAATATTTCATGTTTGAAGCTACGGATGGACATCATTTTCTCACTTTGTACACATTTTTCAAATAAGGCGGCTCTATACTTTTGATGAGTAACATATTTTTTCATTGTGGCTCTAGTTATGCCTTTACCAACCTTTTTGTTTCTACCGTCCAACTCCAAGAGACTGTACATTTTTGCCCTTAAACCCACAAATTCCTTCACAATTCTACCGTCCGACTCGTCTTTCATTTTTCCCAACACCTTTTTATTAGTGTTGGAAAAAAGGAAGTGATCTTTCGGCAAATTGGAAGTATCAAATAGCGAAATGTCATTGGCCATGTCTTGATATAGATCATCAGTCTGGATCTCATAACACAGTGAGTCTGTGTCTGTGAATAATAATTTTGAATTTTGATTGTATTTAGTTTTTACATAATTATAGTGAAAATCATACATGATGGTTTTACTTAAATCTAAAATACTGAAGCCTGCATAGATTGGTCGATTTAGTTTCAGACAGATTTTCTTACACTGTACTGCAACTAGATTGTTGGAAAATATTTCAAATCTTTCGAATGCAGGGTTTGCCGCATATTTTAACATTTGTTTCTCATCATTGATAAGCGTAACGTTTACCCGATTTCTGACATTTTCCATAGTTTTGCCGAAAACAGCGTTGTTCATTAATTTAAAAAAGTCTTTTTCAAAATCATTCTGTGCCTTCACACGTTGCGCTGTATTGAAATCAATATATTGTTTCAACCATTGCGTTTGTGTGAATTCTAGAACGCGGTGAATTTTTGTCAATTTCAAGCCAAGAGAAGTGTATTGCTTCAAGTTCTTGTAGTGTACAATATACTTTTCTTTGTTTTCCAAATTTGGAATCAGCTTTTTGATTTTAGAATGACCAAGTTTCAGAACGTCTGAGAGTTGCTTGGCATAAGGCGAGAGTTCACTCTCAGAGACACATTTTCGCTGAGGTGCCAAAGGGTAATCGTTGTGCTTGTCATGTAATTCTTTTGGATATTTGAGATCAACCTCCAAAATATATCCTTTATCGGAGTCATCTGCAACAGTTGTAAAGTCAGTTTTCCTGATTTCTGCCGGACTCATCCACTTGAAATCACGGATGGGGAGGAAATCTGACATTGCAACACCGTACAAATTATTAACATCCCAATAAATGATATATTTCGAAGGTTTCTCAGCATCGAAATCATCCATGTATTTATTATTAGCTTCCGAAAATCGCGTCGTGATCGTTGCCACACCGCCCCTTACACCCTCCTCCATGAACAAATACATATCGGGGTCTGTAAATAACTCTAACTCTACCTTGGTCATGCGGAGGCAAGCCTCCCATGCCAGACCCGGAGCAGTGTAGGTGTGGCAAGGATCAAGTTTGTAGTTGGCGAGACAAAGTGTTCGAAAGTTTTCAAACACATCCGCAAGTAGCAGTACATCAGTTAACACATAGAGATCTTGATACTCTCCCATGTGTTTCATTTCAAAACTCCTCCAAACATTTTGGGCGTGTTCGTAATCATCATCACTGATGTCCTCTTCAGTGAGATCATTCTTAAAGGCAGATTTAGGGGGTAGGCAACCTTCCATCAGCTTTTCTTCTGAATCAAAATAACTGTATGGGAATACACCTTTCCTCAAGAGTAGAGGGAGAAGGTCTTCACTGAAGAATGATTTTAAAATTTTGAATCTGTCAGAACCATAGTTGACAAGATTTTTGACTAGTGAATCTAGAGAAGTGCTCATGAATTGAAAAGAGTCAATGAATCTTAACTGCCCCAATGAGAATGACACATACTTCTCTGTATTGTTGGGGATTACAATGATTTTCTGATTTTGAATTTTGCCAATGCCTTGCATAATAAGATGCGAATCGTAATTTCGAAGATTATGAAATATTACTGGAATATGCTCGGCTTGAGGTGCATTTATATTACATTCATTATGTGCTGCACCCCTAAATTTGCCAGTTATGTGATCATGGTCACGAACACGATCAACATCGTCCAGGGGCTTTTCACAAATGCTACACATGGTGGCCTGTGCAAAGGAAATCTCGTCTTCATCTGTCATCTTTAGAGGGATAATTTTGAACATTATTTTCAATAATTTCTCCTGCATGACCAGAAGTGAATTAAGAAAATGATCCACAACATTATCACCACTGTACACACGAGGTGGCTCAAACGCTTTTCCCTCCGCATCAATCACAACGAAGGCATATCCCGAAGGATCATGCAAGGCAGTCTTATGCGTATGTGATCGTGCATCATCAGGTTCACAACCGTTCAACTTCCTCACAAAACACTCAAAATCCGCATATATAGTAAAAGGAGTTTTAAACGAATAGCCCCTTTCACTATACGTCATGGAATTTTTACCCTCCTGAGGCATAACAATTCTTTGAGGGTCGTGTGAGTCGCAGAGGGTGTGATGCGCTTCAAGCCTTTCCTCCGTGGAAAATCTATGCAGGCAACGATGACAATAATATGCTCTACCGTGATGTTTGGTCAGTGAACTAAGAAGACGACTGAGGTCCTTGATGAGGAAGTAATGAGAATTTTCCTCGTCGGACATGAATAACAAATTAATATGACTATCTCTATTTTCTTTACTAATTCTAAGGGGGTACACTATTTTATAATTGCCGAATTTATCAGGCATTACACTATACACATTCACGGAAATGGACTCGTTTTGTTTCTCAAATCTATCTATGCTACTAATTTTTACAGGGTATTCTATTCCACTCATATTTACACTAGATTCAAAATTAACATAATTATTTACACGTTCTGCATGAATGTCTATGGGGTGAAGATGGGCTAAAATACTCCATAAGAAACACTTTTAGTCGTCATTTTTTACATTTATAATCGATTTTGTATAATATAATTTAGGTGGTAGAAGCATATAACTACTTGCAGCTAATGGAGCATATTTGACTGATTTTAATTCTAATTGTAAAACTCTATCTACGATCCAACCGCTCCCTTCACGTTGGAAATTCTGACATGCTTTAGCCATGGATGAAAAAGCTACATTAAATTGTTCGTCAAACTCATCCATATTATAAATTAAAACACTATTCTTACTCCTAAAACATGCTTTTGTGATGACCTCATCTTCACCCCGATTCTTTTTAAATTGAACCACTAAACTTAAGTACCATTTTACACCTTTAAACACTTCTAAATCTTTTGCTAATTTCACTCTCACCGTGTCCATTCTGTCCGAAACAAATTTTAAAACATCTAAAGAATCATGTTCAACGTCACTACTGTCTTCACCTCCTTTATAGGTATATGATTTTACGTTTCCTCTGAGAGCACTACTCACTTCACACGTGTACTGATCGGGTTCATCTGCAGGCACCGATGATGTTGACGGCCCAGGAGTTGATGGTGAAGCTGAGTCGTCGACTTGTCCAACCCCCGCGTTTGAAGTACTCGGGGGGCTTCTGATACTTGACATGGGCCTGCAGATTATCCCTGCGGTTGAACGATGCGTTGCAGAGAGTACACGTGTGAAGAGCTGTTGAAGTGTTGCCATCAGATGGAGGAGTGGAAGGATGCATAGCCAGTTTGTGACGTTTTAAATTGGAGTTTAAAGTAAACGTAACGCCACAAATTGTACAGGGGAACGTTGACTTCTCCCCCTTACTATGCACCCTGCCATGCCGCTTCAGACTATCCTTGCGCTTGAAGCTGGCATTGCACTCCTCGCACTTGAAGTTCTCCATCTTTCTACAAAAATAAAATAAAAATATTTGTAAAAATGTATTTTCCAATATGGAAATGTATTACCTAATTGCTATTTAACTTTCTCTTTGAAATTATCATTTAAACGTACCTTGATTAAACTGCTGGTTTTCTCCTATGAAGACGGAAGACGAAAATGTTTCGCAGCAATTCCGGAAACTGTAAATTAAAAAAATTAAAATTAGTTTACCTATAATGTAGAAATAATTTAATTATTTTCCAATAAAGAAATGTATGACCTAATTGTTATTCAACTTTATCTTTAAAATTATTATTTAAACGTACCTTGATTAAACTCTTGGTTTTTCCCTTCGAAGACGGAAGACGAAAAATGTTTCGCAGCAAATCCAGAAACTGTAAATAAAAAAATGATTATTAGTTTACCTAAAATGTAGAAATAATTTAAAGACATCCATTTAACTTCTTTTAAAAATTAAGAATAACTCACCAGAATGTGTGAAAGTCGCTGTTCTCTCTCGCTCCACAAAATGAAACCGATTGTTAGGAAATCACACAAGTGTAACCTGTAAAAAATAAAATGCAAACATTAAATTCTATTCATAAAATTATATTTGTTATAAATACCTATTTTGCTTGAAAGTGAAAAAAACTTACCTCAAATCTTTGTAACACAAACTTGAAGAAATAAAAACTTTGTAATGATAATTATAATTAAACAATGATGAACACTCGGATAAAACACACCGCTTGCAAAATTCACTTTAGACACACAATTCAATTCTTCTGATGCAATATGAAGATGAACCGCACTGGTCGATTGATTTGAAGAGAATGATTGATTTGGCAATCAACACTTATTAATATTGTAACAAGAGGTCATACACCTGATATTAGTCTCGTACGAGGTACTCCCTTATGGATGAACTAGCCTCAAACCAGGTGCTAAAATTGATGATGCAGCGATTTCATTTCCGTTCAACTATGAGATGCAGGGTCCAAAGTCCAATATACGTCGCAATTGTCCGACGGATGTGATGATGCAGGTGTTCAATTGCGTCTTTAGAGTATCTTGTTACCTCAGCAGTAAAGTGTATTTGATAAATGCACTTGACATGAGATGTATTCATTACAATGCTTTATTTAATATTTTGTTCAATAGTTGGAATATGTGAACACAATTCAAAATTTCATAATAATAATTAAAAAGATGCTACCATCCACATCCTCATCCACATCCACATCCCAATCCTTTATAAGATGTAGGATTCAATGTCCAAATATCAGTTGGATTATGTGAAAACAAAACAAAATTTCAAATTATCTTTAAATTCATATTTTTTGCGACACTTTTAATTAATACAATTATTATCACCTAAAGAGTGCTACAGTCGAGTACGAAATTAAAATTAAAATTTTTGCGCCACTTTTAGTAAATACACTTATTATCACCTAGATAGCGTTGTAGCCGAGCGCGAAATATAACTTCAAATTTTTTATGCCGCTTTAAGTAAATATAATTATTCTCACCTAGATAGCGCTGCAGCCGAGCGCGAAGTTTAAATGTTTGCGCCAATACCTACCTTGACAACTGGATGACGTTGCTGCACAGGTCAATAACCATCTATGTATATGCTTATTGCGTTGTCTTTCTCTCATCGCCTAATTAGCCGAGAGGTTAAGGCGTTGGATTCGTATTCCAATGGTAGCAGGTTCAAATCCACCTCGGGACACATTTTTAATTTAAAAAAAGTGACGTCAGAAGAACACACGTGACATGAAGGAAGAAAATGGCAGAAATATGCTCGAGCTAGAGTGTAGGAACCGAAAATACGTTTGAAAATGCCACCCTGTCAAACGCACATGGCGGAAGAAAATGGCGGATAAAATGGCGGACAAAATGGCGGATAAAATGGCGGACAAAATGGTGGAACAAAATGGCGGATAAAATGGCGGACAAAATGGTGGAACAAAATGGCGGATAAAATGGCGGATAAAATGGTGGAAATGTTTAAAATAAGCCGACACTCGAGCGCGGGAAACGGAAACACGTGACAAAATGGCGCCAAAACAAGGTGTGACGTCATAATATAGGCTCACACTCTAAGCTGAGATTTTCCACATCTCCACATCCCGGTCCAGGAACAACAAATGCTATCTACTGGTAATAGTATTTTTATAACATTTAATGAAACGCAAATTTGTGTGTTTACCAATAATGTGGAAATATAAAATTAATTTTAACTAGTTTTCTCATGATAGCAGAAGGAAATAATCCATATTTATAATAGTTCTGCTATCTTGTCAAAATATTTATCCAATTTAAAATCTGTTTGAATTTTTCCCTCCTCATAAAATTAGTTACTGCCATTGCCACTAACACCTGTGAGCGCCACTGTACATTGTTCAATGCCGAGCGACAGCTTCTGAAAAGATGGCCGTCATTTACATTGTTTTTGTTGCTGGAATAATATAACACTTTCTTTTCTGTAGTTGACCTAAGTGACGAAATTAAGCATTACTGTTTTGTTTGTTTAATATCTGGTGTTGGTTTCATTTTTTGCAATTTATAGAGCCCGCAGTGAACGAGATCGAATACCTAGTCCATCTGAGGTAAGATTCGACTTGGCTTCACGTCCGTGCAGATTGCTTTATAAATAATCTTTCTGCTACGTGTTCTAAACATTATTGCATGCTATTGATACGCACAATGATTACTAGATAGAGATTTTATAACGCACCTATTTTTATAAATAATTGATATTTTTGTGCAATGTATGAGTTTGTGAGTTTGAACTATCATATTCTGTATCATAAAATAGATCACCATGATCAATGGTGACAGTGGTTTTACACACTTTTCTTTAGGTTGGTTCTGTAATGCTGCCCAAACTTAGCCAACACATAACTTAGCTAGGATTAGCAAGCCATTGATCCGTGTCTGAAATCTAAATATTTGATTAACATGCCGATTTTTTTGACCGCTCAATGAAACGGCCAAATATATAATTATGCTGCCTTCAGTACCTATTTCACATTCATTTGTAAGATAATTTGAATGATTTTAACCATCAGAAAGAAGTGGAAAACATTAGCTACACTGGCGGCATTAAGCTCTTCGTACTCTTATGATATGGGTCAGAGAGAGACAGAGTTCAACGATCATTTTGCCGCCACTGTACAGTGCATAATAAATTTGTTTTGAAGCGACCATGTAAATTACTTGACAAATTGGTTTAAACATGTTTAAAATATTTATAACATAATGTTGGTGTTGATCAAAATGCTCAATTTGAACTTAATTAAGGTGTATTAGATAGTCCACCATTGAAAAAATTGAGTTTCTAAAAATTCTGATTAAATTTTTCAATTTAAATTGTAGTGGTGTTCATCGATTATTTTTGAATTTGAATTTTATATTAATCGTAAAAGATCATTTGAATTTTGTCATTAATATTATTCAATTCAAGTTAAAAAAAAGTCGATAAACACACCCTTAATTTTTAACATAAATTATCCGTGTTCTGTATTGTGATTTTCACCTTATAAAGGATGCATAAAAACCAGCAACAACTAAAAAAAAAAAAATTTAGACCTAGAAACGTTTTTTTTAAGTTGTTGCTGGTTTGCAAGCAATGTTTTTTAAGTAAATCTATTACTAAATAATTTTTAATGATCATATAAAAGAAGAAATTTTTTGGCCTTACGGAACATGCGCTTGTCTATTTTATTTTAAAATAGAACCAAATTGAGCCTTTTATCACAAAATGTACTATCTGTTTCTTATGTTGAAACGAACTAATGTTTGTCAAAATTGCGATTCTGGGTGAGCTGTCATTGTGAGTAAACTGTCATTGTCAGAAATCACTGTTACTGGCAGCAATTAAATGTACCCTTGAGATAGCTTGAATGATTTGTAATTTATGTAGAAAAGCGATTTTAATTATATTTGTTTCTCAGTAATAGAAGAAAAACCAATCTATATGAAGTAGGCACCAAAATTGAAAAATCGTAGATTTTAAAGAGTAAACGGTTACTAGGAGCATTTTGACTTTCGACAATCCTAATATTTACCTACTTATATTTTAACCAATTTTAACCAATTTGGCTGAAACTTTGTAAAATGTAATAATGTCGTTCTTAATAACCTGCTGGGGGCTTACCTAATATCCATTTAGGCTTTGACTTCAGTGGTGGAATAGCAAATTGTTCTCCTAGTCCAAAGCTAGTCCCGCAATGTTATTGATATAGCTATGACCGGGACTTCAAATAACCGGACTAGTGGTTTGTGATATTAAATGAGGGTCCTGGCAATGTTTCAAATTTATCGGCGCGAACCCTTCAATTGATCAGATTTATTTTTTTAATTTGAACCCATCAGCGGATTTTTAAAATAATAGGGTCAGCAAACCCCAGAGATAGTCTACATGGATGCAAAATTTCAGCTCGATCGGACAAACGGTGCAACCTGTCGTCAGTAACAGAAAAAAATAGGTTCGTGCCTAAAAAGTGAAAAGGAGACGCTCGCTGCGCTCTCTCAATAATATTTCACTTGCTTTTGAAGGGTTCACAAATTATTAATTTTGTTGATGAACCTAATAGATTCTAAAGGTCACTTTCTTTTGAAGGATTTACAAATTATTAATTTTGTTGATGATCCTAATAGATTCTAAAGGTCACTGCTTTTGAAGTGTTCACGAATTATTAATTTTGTTGATGAACCTAATAGATTAGATAAAGGTCTCTTGAAATTATTAATTTTGTTGATGAACCTAATTCGAGAAAACAAGGAACACGACTGACCTCTGGTGGATTCTTTGGTACTAGAGATAGGGTGTAAAATGGAGGCTAGAAGGGGGATATTTATATAAATACACTATATCATGTTTGCTTCAAGTTGTTTGTTATGGCTGAAAAAGTAAACTTGTAACTAAATCAAGACTTCAATTGTTTCACCTTTTTCACTGCCCTATGGAAGCATGAACTTCTAAATAAAAAAGTGCATCTAAAAAGTTTCCTGTTAGAAGTGGCTCCATCACGTATCGCTTGTTTGTTCGGATAGATTCTAAAGGTTATGTTTCAGTTCCTTATTAGTCATGATGAATAGGTACATTTTGATGATTCTGGTTCTAAAATTGTAGGGGTTCTATTCGGTTTTCGGTTCTGGCTCCGATTCGTGTCACTGAATAAAGGTTTGTCATTGTCTCAAAGTCCATAAACTCAACCCTTGTACAAACATGGCTTTTACTGACTCAAAATCGTGCACTGATTTAGTTTGAGCTCGACATAAATTATATACTCATGGCATTTAGTATTATGAACAACTTGGGTCATAATCGAATTTGCTGAAAAGTTGCTTTGTTGATTTAATGTGGAATAGCACATTAAATTGACCAGGTGAATATTCAAAGTTTATTCCACCATTTATGTATAGTAGAGTGGTTATAACGACAGATATCCTAAAATATTTTTTTTCTTGGAAATTGTACAATTTAAAAAAACGTTTTTAAGCATTTTAACAAAATTTAAATTGATCGGACCAACCAATCGAAAGAAAATTTAAAAAAAAATTAACCCCGGATATATTACGTTAGTATGTGTGCAAAATTTTAGGTCGATTGGTTGTGTAGGTTGACCTGAGCAATGCAAGCAAAAAAGACACACAGCAAAAGTGCCATAAGGTACCGTGGTGACGCTCACTACGCTCGCTCAATAAGTCACCTAATATGAAAAAAATCGGAATACATGAGGTCACCTTGCATGAGGTTATAGTTGCTCAAGCTCATATTCAGGTAATAACTCATATTTAGTAAGTTGATATCATTTTGGTAAACCATATTGCCAACATGTATTATATCTTGCAGACAATGGACGACGCAACTCAGCTGCAACCCACGAGTCACCGCCATCTTGTTGTTAAATCAGAACCACAAGAATCTGAAGACACAGCGAACATAATCGACCAACATGAAGTTAATACAGAAACATCCGACCAGCCTTTAGAAGACTGCTTAATTCAACCTAAAATAGAGATCAGTGACGACAGCAATAACCAAATTAAATCAGAAGGACACTGCGCTTTTTCTAGTCAATATATTGATAATCAAAATGCGCCGTTTCAATTCGCGGAAGGAAGTGTTAAAACTAAAGATTGTGAAAACATGAATGTAGAGCAAAGCATTGCTACATCCGCGTCCCTACAACCAATAGAAGACTACGAGAGACAACAAGAGTCACATGTTATCGGAGAAACAGGCTTCTTCCACATTCAAATCAAATCTGAAGATCACAGTGAAATACCTATCGAGGATATCAAGCATCACACTTTTTTAAGTTCAGATGTCACTGAAGATAGTCAAGATGTCAAGATAGTTACAGAAATATCCAGTTATCTTATTGATCATCAAAATGCTACTTTTTATACTTCAGAAGGAAGTATAACTGAAGATTCTGACAACGTTAAAATAGAGCGAAACTTCACTTCAGAAGACTTCTTGATTGAACAAGAGCCAAAATCCATTGGAGAAACAGGCTTCTTCCACATTCAAATCAAATCTGAAGATCACAGTGAAATACCCATCGAGGATATCAAGCATCACACTTTTTTAAGTCCAGATGTCACTGAAGATAGTCAAGATGTCAAGATAGTTACAGAAATATCTAGTTATCTTATTGATCATCAAAATGCTACTTTTTATACTTCAGAAGGAAGTATAACTGAAGATTCTGACAACGTTAAAATAGAGCGAAACTTCACTTCAGAAGACTACTTGATTGAACAAGAGCCAAAATCCACTGAAGAAACAGGCTTCATCCACATGCAAATCAAATCCGAAGATCACAGTGAAATACCTATCGAGGATATCAAGCATCACACTTTTTTAAGTCCAGATGTCACTGAAGATAGTCAAGATGTCAAGATAGTTACAGAAATATCCAGTAATCTTATTGTTCATCAAAATTCTACTTTTCATACTTTAGAAGGAAGGATAACTGAAGATTCTGCCAACGTTAAAATAGAGCAAAACTACAGTTCAAAAGACTACTTGATTCAACAAGAGCCAAAATCCACTGAAGAAACAGGTTTCTTCCACATTCAAATCAAATCTGAAGATCACAGTGAAATACACATCGCGGATAACAAGCATCACACTATTTCAAGTCAAGATGTTACTGAAGATAGTCAAGATAAGATAGTTTCTGCAAGCTCCAGTAATCTTATTGTTCATCAAAATTCTACTTTTCATACTTTAGAAGGAAGTATAACTGAAGATTCAGACAATGTTATATTAGAGCGAAACTACACTCCAGAAAACTGCTTGATTGAACAAGAGCCAAAATCAATTGGAAAAACAGGTTTCATCCACATAGATTTCAAATTTAATGATCACAGTGCCGCTAAATGTTGTCAAAACATTAAAACAGAGCAAAACGTTTCCACATCACCGATGATCACTGAAGATCCCAGATCACACATCGAAGATAACGCGCATCCGATTGTTTCAAGTCAAGTCACAGATCAACTTAACTACAGCCACGTTCCTCGCTTGCTCTCGTCATGTGATCTCTCGAACATCCAGGGCTACAACCTTGCCAAACACAAACGTCGACATTTAGTGAAGAAGGACCAAGGATCCGTGTTGATCACACAACATCAATCTAGTTCAAGCAATACTCTGCCGTCTTGTAGTCATGATAACGACCACACTGTACCAGCTCAAAACACAGATCAACTTAACCACAGCCTCTCTCCTACTAGAGACTTCCTCTACTCTTGTGAACTCTGCAGTTACAAGGGTAACTCCAAACAGTGCTTTGCTCAACACAAGACACGTATTCATTCAACGAAGATGCATCAATGTGGCCAGTGTGATTATAATACAATTAACAGTTTTTGTTTTCGTGATCACCTTCTTGGACATTCTAAAGAGCGGTCTTATGCTTGTAACATTTGCGCTTTTAAATGTAAGTCCAACGGTGACTTAACCATACACATGTTAACACATTCAACGGAGAAGAAGCTGTTCCAATGCGGCCATTGTGACCACAGATGTGATGCTAAGAAAGACCTTGTCATCCATATTTTGAGATCACATTCCGAAGAGCGGCCATACGCGTGTGGTGATTGCTCCTTTGGGAATGCAACTAGCAGTGCACTCACTGTCCACAATATGTATCATTTAACTACAAGAAAGATGTATAAATGCAACGAGTGTGAATATACCACGAACGTTAATGAGCAACTTCAAGTCCATTTGAGCACACATTCTGGAGAGCGGCCATATGCATCTAATGTTTTCCCCTTCAAGGCTGCAACCAGCAGTACACTGACTGTCCACAAGAAAGTTCATTCAACTACAAGAGAGACGTATACATGCAGCGAGTGTGAATATACCACGAACGTTAATGGGCAACTTCAAGTCCATTTGAGCACACATTCTGGAGAGCGGCCATATGCATCTGATTTCCCCTTCAATGCTGCAACCAGCAGTACACGGACTCTCCACAAGAAAGTTCATTCAACTACAAGAGAGACGTATACATGCAGCGAGTGTGAATATAGCACGGACCTTGTGGGGAACCTTGAAGTCCATCTGAGATCACATTCTGCTAGCAACGTTTCCACTTTTAAAAGTAATTTCAATGCCAGCTTGACCAGACACATGTTTACCCATTCGGCAGAGAAGCAGTTCCGCTGTGGACAATGTGACTTAAGATGTGTAGCTAAGCGAGATCTCGACATCCATATTTTGAGAACGCATTCGGGAGAGCGCCCATATGCATGTGATGTTTGCCCCTACAGTACAAGAAAGATATATAAATGCAACGCGTGTGATTATTCGACGTACAATAGTGGGAACCTGACAGTCCATATGAGAAGACATTCGGGAGAGCGGCCATATGCGTGTGATGTTTGCTCCTACACTTCTGCAGCCAGCAGTGCACTGGTTGCACACAAGAAGACTCATATGACGGACAACTATAAATGCAACGAGTGTGATTGTACCACTAAATTTAGGAAAACTTTTGAATACCATCTGCTAACACATTCTAGAGAGCGTGCATATGCATATGATGTTTCTAAAACCAGCAGTGGGCACAAGATGCAAGACACAAGAGAGGCACAAGATGTCCACAAGATACGTCATTCAAGTTCAAAAAAGATGTATAAATGCAACGAGTGTGATTTTACTACGTACTACAGTGGGAACTTTACAGTCCATATGAGAACACATTCTGGTGAGCGGCCATATGCTTGCGATGTTTGCTCCTTCACTGCTACAACCAGAAGTAGCCTTAATGTCCATAAGAAAGTTCATCCACCAACGCTGGAGTTGAAATGCAGCCAGTGTGATTATCGATCTTGTGAACAGAAAGAACTGAATGATCATTTGGGAATGCATGTGGAGAAGAACCCTTAGATCCATGTGCTCGTATGTAGGTGGCGCTAGTAGCATCCTGCGACATCACAAGAGAAAGTATTACTAATTTATCTTTACTTTCCCCTATTAACATTATTATTATTATAATTTTACGCAATTCGATAATTTACTTTGTTTGTGTGTGCTATTGTGCTGCAATTGTATTTGGTGGATATTTGTAATATTTTTAAATTCTTTTTTTTAATTAATATTGTGATCAAATAGATTTTGGGTAGATAAAACATGAACATTTCATGAACATTACGTACGGATTGTATTGAAGTCTCGTATTATTTTTATTATGGGATATTGTTTAGGCCAGTTTATATGTTTATTAACCATATCACGTACAATGGCCACATGTGTACCCCTATCAATTTTGTTTCTTAGATGGGACTTAATGCAATGATTATTTTATTTTGTTGTGGACTGAATATTTGTGAAGAAATCTATTTTGAAATCTTGGAATTTTAAATTTTGTATCATCTTGTTTTAAATGCTGCCATGGCAGGAAAGTCTTAACCATAATGACACATTGTTGAGTAGTTAAGAGATTTTCTGCCAAAACTTAAATTTTACCTTTTCTTATTGGTGTTGATATTCAGTCTGAAGAAGATTCCCTAACAATTATTTTGTGAGGTGTTTCTGATGTATTCTTGATTTACGTAGGTTAACGTTGTATTTTTGAGATGATTCTCAATAATTATTATTATTATTATGTTGAACTGTAGATTTAGATCAAATAAATCATTTGAACACAACTTTTGCTTATTATTTGTAAAAGTACCTACTTTCGGGAACAAACAACAAACACCACATTGTATTTTTAGTGTTTTTCCGTTAGATTTTCAATGTAGCATTTGTTCTAAAAGATCACAGTTTTTTATATATATTTTTTTTTTATTTAATTAAATTACGCAAAATATTTAAATATATTGCCATCACGCGTAGCATTGTGGAGGTAAACGGTAATCATATTCTTACAACAATTAACAAATTGCAAATTGGTTTGTTTACCTAAGAGGTAATATAAAATTCAATTTACTATTCATATTCATGAATTAAATATTTTAATTTTAACATTTCTCATGATCTAAGATAGAAAGAAGCTATATTTATAATACCACTCAGTTTGTACAAAATATATTTAAAATCTTTTAAAAATTGATACTATATGACATAATTTTCACCGAAGTTGCATTTTAAAACAAATTTTAATTTTCCCACCAAGTAAAGTTACTGTCATTGCCACTAACAGTTGTGAGCGCCACTGCTCAGGGAGATAAGTTCTGAACTTCTGTTCTGGTTGATACCTTTCTGACAGTTCGAGTTGGAGACATTTTATTAATTGGTTATTACAAACAAATTAACTCATTGTTGTATTTATTGGTGTGCGATTCGCAAAATAGCGATTGTATTTTGAGTAGAAGAATAATCCAGTTTTTACTCTGACAATAAGTGTGCTGCTTCATGCATGTAAGTATTTTGACAGGTCATCTTGCCTTCATATTTTATTAACCTGACAGACTAGAGTGAAAGGTAGACATACATTATTTATTTATCTACATTTCTTCGTTTCGTTACCCGGAACTCTAAATTTAAGTAATTTCTAAATTGGGGTGTCAATTATGACACGACTGTTCGTTTATCTCCATTCGGACAGGACCTTTCAGCGCCTGAGGGCAAATGCCAAAATACAATCGCCAATAAAAAGCTGTATACACCTCAGAAACGAGATTTTTCTTTGCTCCTCTATTTATATGGGGTGGAATGGAGGTAAAGTTCATTCACGATTAGAATAGCAAGACGTAATGGCGGCGTGTACTACCGTAGTCAAGTGAACGTATACCTTAACATGTAAATATCAATATAGGTAATAATCAAAAAACGTGTATAATACGGCTGTAGATAAAAATAAATCAATTTTATTGAATTTTTATAATATTTACTACTATTAAAAATTGTGTATTTGACATAATTCATACAATTTCAATAATACAAAGAAGAAAGTCTTGCCATTGACAGGGCAGTGATCAAGTGACTGACCAATGAACGACGTGATCGACTAAAACGTCAGTGATATTCTTATCGTGAACGAACTTTAGTGCCAGAAATTTTGCCAAAATTAGCGTTGAAATTAGGAATTCCAAAAAAAAAAAAGATTTCTCGTTGCTGAAAATTCCGTGTCGAATGTACTTGTAGTTTGGTTCTTGCGATTCGAGGTTAAAGTTTTCAATACTCAAGTTGCTTTGCTTATTGTTTATTGGAATTTTAACATTGTCTCATTTCATTCATTTCAAAGGCTTAGCAATCATATTGTTATCTGAATAATTAGGTTGGGAAAATAAAAATCATTGGTCAGAAATCCAAATAATATGGTATTAATTAATTTTTAAAGGGGGGGTGGGGGTCCACAATTTGTGACGTAATTACAGGGGTGGGGAGGGGGGGGGAAGTTGATTTTGTGACAAGCTGTGACATGGGTGGGTGGTTGAAGAATGCCTAAAAAACTATGGCATAATTAATGGACGGCCCCATATATATGAAGAAAAAAACTAGAATTACAAGAGACATTGAATTTTTTCCTTTTTAAATCCGCAGAGCACAAGAATCCAACCTAGCTGCACTTATTGGTAGTTAATGACTGCAACTTTTGAAAAAATTCACGAAATTTTATTTTTACATGAATACCTATTAGGTATCTGAGAAAAGTCCAGTGGCCCACTATGCTCCAGTCTCCCCTACTTAATATCTCTTAAACCTTAAAATGGCATTAAGTCTGTCAATACTTGACCGATTGTGATAAATTTGTTTACAAAATGTAATGTTGGTTTTAATAACCATGTCAAATTTGAACTTAATCAAGGCATTTTGATTTTCGACTAATCGGAATATTTATTTACATTTTAACAATTTTAGGTTTTTAGCTGAAACCTTGTAAATTTTTATAAAATGTTGAGCCAGTTAGAGAGTAAGAAGATAGAAGATCTTCTATCCCAGTTTGTAACTAGTAAAGAAGATTTTTTTTAAATTGAATCAATCAAAGGATTTCCAGAGAAGGGTCAGAAAACCCCAGAGTTGGTCTGTAATTTATGAAAAATGTTAGATCGATCGAAGAAACGTTGCTTAACTCCATTCAATGTAAGATTGATTAACCTTGAAACAGTCATTTATTTGATTGTCATCCAGCAATCTATTGGAAGACATTTATTAACATTTTAATTATCATTACAGATATTATACAGTCATTCAAATCGTATTCATAATTGAGCTAAATGACTATGGCTTGGCAGTCGATTTCAAGGTCGTCATTATTACGGTGAATGAAATTTTTTATCAGTAGGTATCAAAGAAAGAGAGAAAGAGCTCGTGCCAAGAGCTTGAAAAGGAGACGCTCGCTTCGCTCTCTCAATAATATGTCACTGCTTTATCAAACTGATATTTTTTCATTTGTTATTGATTGTTCAAGTTCCTTACCAATTTTTTGGCGTAAGACTGTGGCTTAAAAGACTTAGTCTGTGACTTAAAAAGCCTGGCGAAGCAAACGGGAAACGCACTGTTCTTCAAAGTGATTTTCTTAATTTCTGTCTTCCCACTAAATAATTTTAAAAAATCAGATAGTAACGACCCATTAGAGCCTAATAGACTAAATAATGCCGCACACTGGAGAACTTTGACCTCTGGCGCGACCTCAAAGTATTAAATACGATTATGTCGGTATCATTTTGGTAAACCATATTGTTAACGTAATTGTATCTTCCAGACAATGGATGACGCAACTCAGCTGCAACCCATGAGTCACCGCCATCTTGTTGTTGTTAAATCAGAACCACAAGAATCTGAAGACACAGCGAACATAATCGACCAACATGAAGTTAATACAGAAACATCCGACCGGCCTTTAGAAGACTGCTTAATTCAACCGAAAATAGAGATCAGTGACGACAGCAATAACCAAATTAATTCAGGACACGGCGCTTTTTCTAGTCATATTGATCATCCATATGAGATGTGTCAAATCGAGGAAGGAAGTGTAACTAAATATTGTGAAAACATCAAAGAAGAGCAAAGCGTTGCTACGTCATCCATACAACCAATAGAAGACTACGAGAGACTACAAGAGTCACATATAATCGGAGAAACAGGCTTCTTCCACATTCAAATCAAATCTGAAGGTCACAGTGAAATACCCATCGAGGATAACAAGCATCAGACTATTTCAAGTCCAGATGTCACTCAAGAGAGTCAAGATGACAAGATAGTTTCTGCCTGCTCCAGTTATTTTATTGATCGTCAAAATGCTACTTTTCAAACGTTAGAAGAAAGTGTAACTGAAGATTCTGAAATCATCAAAGTAGAGCAAAACTACACTTCAAAAGACTACTTGATTGAACAAGAGCCAAAATCCATCGGAGATTCAGGCTTCTGCTACATTCAAATAAAACCCGAAGTTGATGCCAGCGAGGTTAAAGATCATCACACTGAACCAAGTCAAGACACAGATCCACTAAACAACAGCCTCGTTCCTCCCAGAGGCGTGCTCTACTCTTGTGAACTCTGCAGTTACCAGGGTAAATACAAACGCAACCTTGCTCAGCACATGAGTAGTCAACATTCTTCTTCGGTCAGGTTCCAGTGCAATCATTGTGTTTATAGTGCTAAAACAAAATGGTGTATGTACACACACTTAGGAACCCATTCCGGAGAGCGGCCGTATGCTTGCAACATTTGCACTTATAAAGGTAAATTCAAGCATAGTTTGACCAGCCACATGTTAACCCATTCGGCAGAGAAGCGGTTCCAATGCAGCCAATGTGACTATAGATGTAATCATAAGCAAGATCTCAACATCCATATTATGCGTAGGCATACGGGAGTGCGGCCATACGCATGTGGTGATTGCCCCAACACGTATTCATCAATAAGTGCGCTGAATGCCCACAAGAAAGTTGTTCATTCACCTACAAGAAAGAAGTATTCATGTAACGAGTGTAATTATATCACGTTCCGTATTGGACTCCTAAAAGTCCATCTGAGAACACATTCTGGGGAGCAGCTATATGCATGTAGTGATTGCTTCTACAAGGCTTCAACAAGCAGTGCATTGATAGCCCACAAAAAAGTTCACTCAACTTCAATAGAGTTGTATAAATGCAGCGTGTGTAATTATAGCACGAACTATAGTGGGAGGTTTACTGGCCATATGAGAACTCATTCTAAAAAGCGGCAATACGCATGTGGTGATTGCTCCTTTATTGCTCCAACCAGCACTAGACTGAATGTCCACAAGATAGTTCATTCAACTACAAGAAAGTTGTTCAAATGCAGCCAATGTGACTATAAATCTTTTCGTCAGCGAGAACTGGACAATCATGTGGGAATGCATGTGGAGAAGAACCCGTATGCGTGTGATATGTGCTCGTATGTAGGTGGCGCTAGTAGCATCCTGCGTCAACACAAGAGAAAGTATCACTAGTCCATCTTTACTTTCCTCTATTTTCATTTGAAAAGTACTGGGAAAAAACGTTATGAAAATCTTTGAAAAATTCTTTGCATTCTTTGAAAAAATTAGTTTAATTTGTAATCTTGCAGTGATTTTTATGAGCTTTCAGAATAACCATTGGTTTATAGAAAATATGGCCACAAAGTCTTTTAAAACTCAATTGAAATATCGATCTGTATGGAAGATGGATGCAAGTTTCAACATAAAACTTCGTTTATCTTAGCTTCATCCGAATATGACTTATAGCGATATTTCCCCGTACCCTTCATTTACATTATTATAATTTACATATACGAGTATAGCACCGTAAGTTTAAATATAAATTGGAATTACTAGTAATATTCTTGACAGAATATTATATATTATACTTATTATATATTATATTATATTATATTATATATCAATTACTTTGTTTGTGCTACTATTAGTTAAAATTTGTATTTATACGATATTTCATTTGCAATATATTTTAATTAATATTTTTAAATAATATGGTGCATCAAAGAGTTTTTTTCGGTGGCTAAAACATGAACATTACATGAACGCCCAGTATTGAGGTTTCTTATTATTTAGATTATAAAATAATGTTTGAAATGTTTATTAACCATAATATCACGTATACAATTGTACGTGAGTACAACATGTGTACACTTATTCACTTTTTTTTTAGATGGGACTTAACGCATTGATGATTTTGTTGTGGACTGAATATTTGTGCGGAAATCTATATACAGGAGTGATAGAAATCTTGGAATTTTACATTTTTATCATCTTGTTTTAAAATGCCAGGCAGGAAAGTCTTCACCATAATAAAACATTGTTGAGTAGTTCGAGATTATCTGCCAAAATTAAAATTTTAAATTTCGTATTGGTGTTGATATTTTCTCTGAGACAAAATGTTTCTTTTAGTCGTGTTTGTGTGGTGTTTTTGATGTATTCTTGACGTACCAGTGTGTGTACGTACTAAAGGTTGATGTGGTATTATTGAGATCATTCTCAATTATAATAATAATTATTATTATGTTGAACTGTAGACTTAGATAAATAAATAATTTATTCAAAACTTTTGCTTTTATTTGTAAAAGTACCTACCTATTTTCGGGAACAAACAACAAACAACACACACCACAATTGTATTTTCAATGTTCTTCCGTTTGGTACGGAGCTTCAATATGGCATAATATGTTCTAAAAACTCATTGTTTTTTTTCTATTCGTAATTTTATTTTCATATAATTAAATTACGCCAAATATTTAAATATTTTACCAACACGTGGTGAATTGTGGAGGTGAATGGTAATAATATTTTTACAACATTTAATATAACTCAAATAGGTTTGTTTACCCAACCGGAAATTAAAATATAATTTTACCATTCATATTCATGATTGAAATTATTTAATTTTAAGTTTGCTTATGAACGCAGATGGAAATGAGCTATTTTTATACTATTGCACAGTTTGTATAAAACAGTTTTATAATATTGTAAAAAATTATCAACATTTGCATTTTCCGTTCTCGTATAGTTACTGCCATTGCCACTGACAGCTGTGAGCGCCACTGATCAATGACGTTTGACGAAAGAAGTTTGAACTTTGAACAGCTGTTCTTCTTTGTTGTTTTGTTTTGTTTGTTGCCCACCCACCTAACTTTCCTTCCTGACAATAAGATTTGGAGACATGGTTATCACAAGCAAATTAACTCAGTATTGTATTTATTGATGTGAATATCGCATCTATTTACCTAATGCATTTTGAGTAGAGGAATATTCCACTTTATTCTCGGACAATAAGTTTGCTGCTTCATACATGTAAGTACCTAGTACTTATTTTGACTGGTCACATATCTTGCCTTCATATTTTACCAACCAAATAGGTACCTACCTATCTGACAGAATGAAAAGTAAAAGTAGGTAGTGAAAAGTAGTCATTATTTGCCTCTATTATTATTATTTTCTCCGCTTTCTCTTACTTGCATACTCTAAATTTAATGTTTTTTTTTTATTGGTGATAACAACTTGGTGATTCACTAGTAGAATTGGTCATCATCGCTCAAGTTTCATGAAATATTACACTGCTATGCACAATTTGACTGATGGACATAGGTGTAGTAATGTTTATACGTACATAAACTAAAATAGTTACATGCGCCTGTTTGTAATTGACGTAATTACCTACGTCAATTACATCCCGGTACCATAATTAATTATGGTACCTACCGTGATGTTACAATTAGGTATGACTGTTCGTTTTAGTTTGGGTCTTGCGAGGGAAAAGTTTTCAATTTCTAATTGTATGGATGTGTATTTTTTATTGGAGTTTTTTAACATGAAGTCTTTAATTCCATTGCATTCACAGGCTAGTAAACTAATTGTTCCTAAGGCCTAATTTATAACATGCAAAGCGGTAAGCAAATCCGCTAGCAATGAGATTTATGATGTATCCATAAGAGTCGACAGGACTCGCAGAAAATTTCGATTCCGATGAAAAAAAATCCTAAAAATGCATGAAAATGCATTAGCTCTGGGTTGTAGGTACGTGACATTTGTGACATTTAATCGTGTGTTGCATGTTGCATATACTGCTGTGAAGTACGTTATTTTAATTCAAATATTGAAAACCACAAAATACCATAAAAAGGCGGCCCCTACTTTTTTCTTAACGGCTTGACCGATTGTTTTCAAAATTTAACAGCATAGAGATAAAGAGTAAATCTGAGTCTCTAGTGATCGAAAAAAATTATAAAAAATGTTTTTTCTTGCTTTAAGGAAGTGCTAACATGGGCAATATATGAGTCATTTTGGCCCCTCTGCCCTGAAATATTTAAACAAAAAATAAAACTTGGGGGCCACTAGAGACACAGATCTAGGTACTCTTTATCAATAACCTGTGAAAATTTGAAGACAATCGGTGAAGCCGTTAAGAAAAAATTAGGGGCCGCCTTTTTGTGCTTCATAAAACATGGATTTCATCAAGTATCGTAGACTCATAAGCTTGATACATATTGCGATTCCGCTAGCAATCGAAAATGAAGTAGAATTTAGTAGAATCAGGACCCTGACAGAAAGTCTGTTTGAGTGAAAAATAAAGTGAATTGAGTGAAAGTGAGAAATATATCTGAATGACCAACAAATATACGAAATATTACGAAATATTTTATTGATACTATTGATCAGTTTTTTACTTTATAAAGCGTTTTACGCTCTGTTGAATGGAACGGATTTCTATTTGTGAATACCTAAATCAAATATTTCTTTATTTTTTCAATTGATTTAGGTACCTATTGACCTACCTACCTACCTACCTACTTATATTGTAATTTTTTTACTCAATTTAGTATTTGGCTTATTGCCTATTTTGTGAGTTTGAAAGATTAAAAAGCACTACTTTTGCAATTAGTTCCACTGTCCGTTTTTTAAAATAAGTAAAATTCCAATTAGGTATTGAGAATGTCATGAAATTTAATGAATATATTAAATACATTACAATTACCTACGTATCATTGTACGTGTATTGTTTATCGAACTGATCCATGTGTCGCGTGTCGTGACTGCAAACAATCTCTTTAACATCCCTCTCTAAACATTTTTTTATTTTTTTTCATTTCATTTATTATTATTTATCACATCATACGATGTCTGTTCAAAAAGTATCCGACCATATTTTTTTTCTCTGAAGCCAGTTGGAAGAATTCATAGTGGGCCAAGATTGGTGGTCAACCTTACTGGGCTTGCGAGATTTTTGCAGCCTTGCCTGATAAGTCATGCGCCGTCAAGCTACCGGTGAGCGTGGTCACCTTACACACGCTCGGCGCATTTTCAAATTTACATCTGCGATGATGGAACAATATGATCAGCGTTAGAGCCTTAAATTTTGTCATAAGCTTTGTGAAACAATTTCTAGGATAAAGCAGACTTTCGGCAAAGATGCTATGGTGGTTACAAAAATTAAATAATGGTTTACCCAGTTTAAAGATGGCCGTAATTTGGTTGACAATGACCAACAGCGTTCTGATCGGCAGCCAACACAACAAGATCCGCAAATTATTAACCAATTGATGATGGATGGTGATCATTGATCATGGATGATGATCATTGATCATCTGATAGACTTCTAAAAGTCCTATCAAGAAGGTATCCGTTTTCTTCATGCTGCAGTTCGGCGCAAGAGACCCGACCTGTGGTGACTGTCACACAACTCGCCACTGCTTCCACAAATCTCTGGTGCCTTCTTACCCTCTGGTCAAACAGTTCAGGCTAACTACGGGGTCAGAAAGGCCCCCTGGTCTACAGACATAGCTCGTAATGATTTCTGGTGGTTCCCAAGCTGATGGAGCCGGATTACGTAATCGTGCGTAAAGTGGAATTGGAAATTTAAAAATTCGACGAGCGTATGTAAGGTGACCATGCTCACCGGCTTCCTGACATCGCCTGACTTATCAGGCCAGCCTGAAAATAATCACGCATGCCCAGTAAGGTTGACTACCAAACATAGCCAACTATGAACTATCACACCCAACTGGTTTCAGAGAATAAAAATAAAGCCGGATACTTTTTGAACAGACCTCGTACATAGTCATACAGTAAAAATCATGGCACCTCCATAAGCCATTGGCCTGTTTTGAGGCGCATGCGAAATATTGGATTGTCTATGGCACGGTATTCACAGCAACATTTAAAGTAAATCAGAATAGGTACATGAGGTTATAGTTGCTCATCATATTCAGACAATAACTCATGTTTAGTAAGTTGATATCATGTTGGTAAACTATTGGCAACATGTACTGATATTGTTGCAGACAATGGATGACGCAACTCACCTGCAACCCATGAGTCACCGCCATCTTGTTGTTGTTAAATCAGAACCACAAGAATCTGAAGACACAGCGAACATAATCGACCAACATGAAGTTAATACAGAAACATCCGACAAGCCTTTAGAAGACTGCGTAATTCAACCTAAAATAGAGATCAGTGCCGATAGAGATCTCTTCCATTTACAAGTTAAATCCGAAGAAAACTCTGCTTTCTACAGTCATTTTATTGATCATCAAAATGCGACTTGTCAAACCTTAGAAGAAAGTGTAACTGAAGATTCTGAAAACATTAAAATTGAGAAACCCATTACGTCAGCTACTTCCATTTACACTTCAGAAGACTACTTGTTTGAGCAAGAGCCAACCTCCATTGGAGAAACAGATTTCTTCCACATTCAAATAGAACCTGAAGTTGATGCCAGTGAAGTTAAAGATGATCAGACTGGACCAAGTGAAAATACAGATCCACTTTCTGATGCCTCCCAAGACCTGATCTTCTCTTGTGAAGAGTGCAGTTACAAGAGCTGCTTCGAAAGCTGCCTTGCCAAACATAAACTACACTCTAAAAAAATTCTGTGTGATTTTACATGTAATGTATATGGCATCTTCAGTCTCACGCTCATTCGAGGTAAAATTTACCATACACCGAACTGTTAAAATAACATAAACATGTATGGTATTTTTTCACAGACAGATATGAATATTTAGCAAGACATTGTCGATGCATAAAATCCAGGTATTTACCGTTAATTATACCCATACACCGAACTGTTAAAATAACATAAACATGTATGGTATTTTTTCATGGAAGATACGGATAATTGAAAAACTAAAATTTAACTTTTATTGATTACTCAACCAGTTTTAATCAGATTTCATTTCTGTAAACGGAAATACATAGACAATTTTAAGTATGATCAGTACACTTATATAAATTATTTCACCCCAACCGGCCTCGAACCTGCGATCTTGTGTGTTGAACCTCATAGCGCTAACCCCGGGACCACGGCGCCAAGTGAGGAACAGAGCGGTTGAAACTGTTCTCGATCAGTTGAGTTAGAAAGTTGTTTGTGGGCAAAATTAATTTTCATGATTTATGAACATAATGATAATAGAGTTTATGAATTTCATTAGTTTGTAAGTTATGTCTCAATATTACTTACCGTCATTATAGACGTGAAATAAAATACCATACATCGAACTGTTAAAACTACAGCGGATGTATACCTGTGAAGTTTTTTTTTTTTTTTTTTTTTATTTCGAACAGAATTAATTATCAATTACAGGATAGCACGAAAATAGAACACAATTACATCATTAAAATAGACAGTGAATACATTTATTTGAGCACTAGATGCCCATCTTCTATTTCAGCAAGGCACTGCTTGCGGCACCAGGTCTTCTTAAACTTGTCAATGTCATTGGTCAAGCTGGCTGTCGCGAATTCCACGCCTATCCTATAGTGAAGTCTATTCTTGAAAATTAAAAAAGAGTCCGCCAGACTTCCTGGACTTTCAATAAACACAGCAATGTATCGGTGAATTGTGGATTTTGCGAGATTTAATAGGAAGTTACACAAGTTGACTGTCTTTTCATCAGGGCCAGTCCTTATCCCGCAAATCATGTCTTCAGTATTAAGATTTTGATTAAGTAAAAGTCGAATCTTTTGTTTGACGTAAGCCCACAGCCTATCATTTTTTCGGCATTCGAAGACAGTGTGGATGGTCGTGCCCACTGCGTCACACCACGGACACTTGGGGCTGTCCCGCAGGCCCCAGCGATGCAGCCGGCTGGGAGACGCGACGGCGTCGTGCATCTGTCGCCAGCAGATGTCGGCGTCCAGGCTGCATGTTGGCCAGCGGTAGAGATCATCCCAATGGATCTCGGTATCAGTCCAGGCGCCTCTCCCAGTCAACTCAGTGTCTGGAATTTCTATCTTGAGGATGGTTGAATATAGTTGTTTCGCGTCCTTAACGTTGTCTGTTAATATCTGGGGGCCCTCTGCAGGGCTTATCGTCTCCCATGCGAGGAAGAGGGACTTGTAAAATGGTTGAAGTCTTCTCAGCCAGTCAGTTCTGATAGTTCCGACTAGTGAAGCCGCTATTGAGTCTTCCGGATTGTACCTATTCATGTTGTGTTCTTGTAAGTAGCGGTGGTGGCTGATCTCCGCCTCTGGAGAGAGGAAGTCAGCCACGTGCTTCGCCCTCAGTGACATGATCCTGCATTTTATGTTGATTAGTCCCAGGCCACCCACGGCAGTAGGAGCGAAAACGTGGTTCTGGTCTTTCCAATGTCGACCGCTCCACATAAACTTTGTTAGTCTGCGTTGGATTTCTTTAACAAAACTAGAGGGAGGCTCGAGGACAGAGAAGGTGTGGACAAGGCGGGAACCTATTAGTTGGTTGGACACTATTCGTCGGCCCCGATAGGATGTAGTCTTATGCCACCTATTCCATCTATCGATTCCGGATTGAACCTTATTCGTCAGAGATGTCCAATTTTGCGATTCCCATTCTTTGTTCGCGTTGCCCAGGTACACTCCTAGAAATTTGAGGCCTTCGTTGGTCCAGGGCAAACCGAGTGGCGCGTCCGTCCGGTTACTCCATGAGCCGGCGAATAGCCCAGTGCTCTTGGAGGTATTCAGCGCCGCCCCAGAAGCACGGGCGTATGAGTCGAAAGATGTCGTCATGATCGGGAAGCCCCTGTCGTCAGTTATAAACACAGACACGTCATCCGCGTAGGCGGTCACGACCAAGGGACTGTTGGCTCCTCCAGGGATGCGCAGTCCATAAGGCGCAAGTCCAGATCTGAGAAGCGATAGGAAAGGTTCTATAGATATGGTGTACAAGGCGCCAGACAGTGGGTCACCTTGCCGAATGCCGCGTTGGAAGGGGAAGGGCGGGAGGAGAGTCGAACCGACACGCACCGTTGACTTGGCTTCTTTGTACAGTGTAGAGATGAAACTAATGAATTTGTCACCGAAGCCGAACTCTTGTAGTGTCTTGAACAAATAGTCGTGTTCTACGCGGTCGAAAGCTCCCGCCTGGTCCAGGGTGATGATGGCTGTTGGCGCGTTTTCGGCGTGGGCAAGATCAATCGCATCTCTCATCAGATGGAGATTGGAGAAGATCGTCCTTCCCGGTACACAGAAGGTCTGGTCGCTATTAACTATTGAGCTGAGCACGTCTGTTAGTCTATTGGAGAGGGCGCGGGAAATGATTTTGAAGTCGGTGTTCAGGAGGGAGATAGGTCTCCAGTTTTTGAGTTGTAGTTTATCACCGCCCTTAGGAATTAGCGTGAGGACTGCCATGCGCATGGTTGGGGGGAGGATACCAGATTCGAGTGAAAAATTAACCATGCAGGTAAATAAGGGCATGAGTTTATCGATGAAAGCTCGGAAGAAATCTACTGAGAAGCCGTCGATGCCAGGGGATCTGTCCTTAGTAAGCTGGAAGAGGGCAGTCACAAGTTCCCTGCTACTAAGTGCGGAGTCCAGCTTGTCTTTGGAGGTTTGGTTTAATTTGGGAAGGTTTTCGTAAAGGACTTGACTCTCGATTGTGTTCTGGCCTGATCGTGAATAGAGGCTAGAGAAGTGATTGCCAATCACTTGTCTGATAGCGTTCGGCTCCTGAACAATTTGACCATCGATTTGCAGTGCTGAGATCGTGCTCGAAGTTTTCCTGTCGCTGCCGAGCTTGTAGAATGTGGGAGTTGCCCTGTTGTATTCAAGGTATTTCCGCTGCTGTTCTGTGTTCAGATCCGTCCTTGCTTCTGAGTAGTATTTCTTCCGTATTGCAGCCAAACACCTGTTAATTTCGTTGCACTCGGATGACGTCAGAGTGTTCTGCGCTGCGAGGAATCGGAGTCGGGTTTCTGCAGCGAGCAGTGATGCATAGTTCAAGTGGCTCGCTTCTGCTTCGTAGCGTTGAGTAGATATACGTATTTCGCTTTTCAAATTGTCCCAGCACTCGTGAGGGTCAGTAGCTGCTGGCCTATTTGAGTAGAACTCAATGATGTTTTCAATGTATTGCGTATACGACTTGTCTTCGAGGAGAGCGTTGTTGAAAATCCAGTAAGGTGATTTTCTGCGCTTCTCGGAATGCATAATTAATGTTACACCGGAGTGATCAGAGAAAGATGGTATGATCTTAGATGACGTAATCTCGCAAAGCTGGTTACTGCGGACATATACTCTGTCGAGTCTCGATCTCGGTCTGTCTTTGAGTGGGCTTATGTAAGTGAACTCGCGATTGGTTGGATTTAGCTCGCGCCATACGTCTCGCAGGTCCTCGGAGTCGAGCAGGGCGATCAGCGGGGACACCAGTTCGTTTCGGTGTTCAATGGAGACCGCACGGTCGGCTGGCTCGAGAGTACAGTTCCAGTCGCCTGCCATGATAATTCGGTGGTTCACTGGAATACTCAGGATATATTCACTGACTTTATCCATTACTTCTAAGCCTTTCGCTTTACTCTGTGGCATGTAAATGTTAATTAGGTGGACTTGGGATTTATTTAATTGTAAGATGGCAGTCTGAGCGAAGCCGGCTACTAAAATTTGAGTTGTGTCGAAAGCTATACCTCTGGATAGTATTGCTGTCCCACTATTACGCTGCACTGGCGCATTGATTGCAGATGAAAAATTATTTAGATAGTTTATTGAGAATTCAGTGTCCACGTTGGTTTCTTGGAGAAAAATTATTTCAGAGTTGAGCTTTTTGATATAGTTCGAAAGTAATATTTGCTTCAGTTCGTTATTCATGCCCCTAACGTTGAGTGATAGGAAATTATGAGGCATTTATTAATTATTCATTGTTTCAGCGGTTATGGCCGTAATTATACGGCCAATTCTGCGTTTTAGGTTGATATCGTTGCACTTCTTGTTAATGTCTTCTAGCTCTTTTATGACTTTTTCATAGTCTTTTGAGAATTTTTTAATAATCGGAACAATCTTTTTGAAATGGCGGGACTTCTTTAGGAAGTCCTTAAACCTAATGGGTGTGAAAATTTGATCTTTGTTCGTACCGTCGTTTCCGGGGATGATCTGCTCCAGCGAGGTCGCGTCTTCCATCAGCGACATCTGCGATGACGTTGAACCAGTCTCCGACATGACGTCCTCATTCAGTGTGTCGTCCACGTGACTACTCGGTCCAACTAATCCAGTCAGCCTCGCGGCCTCTGCCAGGCGGCTTTGCGGCGACGTCGCCCGCACGGGCATCGTGGTGATCGGGGACGTGATGTCCTCGACGTTGGTTGACTTCGGTGGTCGTATCGTTGTGTCAGTGGAGGTGCCATGATCAGCCACAATCGTGGCGATGTCCTGAGCTAAGGTTGAGGGGATCTGATAGCCAATGTTATCACTTGCGTGAGGTGTTAGTAAGAGAGGGGGGGTTGCAATTACCGCGTCCGCGAAAGACAGGTGCTTTGTTGGAAGGGGTGGGAACCTGGCTTGGATGTTGTCAGTCGGGTTTCCCGCTGGCCGGGGTTGCTTACAGTTCTTAGCCACGTGGCCGGCTTGTTTACAATTGTGACATGTCACATCATCCATAGATATGTAAACAATGTGTTTATAACCTTCAATATCGAAACTAAAGTGGGTGGGGACATTATTTACATCATCGAACAGGATATATGCAAGTTTACGGAAAGATTTTACATGCGTGCAGTCAGGGAGTCTTGAACCAGTAGAGATGTCCCTAATTGGGCAAGTCAGTTTCCCGATTCGTCTTAGTTTCTCGGTCAGCATCTCGGTGGTTATAAAGGGGAATACATTTGAGAGAACAATCTTTGTGGCAGCCGTCAGATAACGTCTGATAGGAACAAATTGAGTTTTAACAGTAATGAAACCTTCTTGCACAACAGTTTTTACCGCCGTCTCGCTGCGTAGGAAGACACACACTCTTCCCCCGGCAATGCGTGACGCGTGCGTTATCTCCGCCCCCGTCACCAATTCGGCAATACCTTTGAGGTAGTCGTCGATCGCTGTGTCGGCGACGTTATCAATAACCACGGCGAGGCTGGGTAGGCACGCCATAGTAAACAATATCAGTTCGTTGCACTACACCGGCAATAGAAAAAACATATACATGATTGTATATTTATACGCTACATTGTCTATGCAAAATTACGATTTTTTTTTACAGTGTATGTCATTCCAAGAAGAAGAAGCATCACTGCAGCCAATGTGGGCACAGCTCAAAGACCAGAACCCACCTCGACAGCCACTTGAGACACAAACATTCGAGCGAGCGACCGTATGCTTGCGGCACTTGCACGTGCACATTTAAAAGCAAGTGCAGTCTTGTTGTCCATCTGCGCAATCATACTGGGGAGCGTCCATACGCATGTGACAGTTGCACGTACACGTGTACCTCTAGTGGTGATCTCTCCAAGCACAAAATACGCCATTCTAAGGAGAAGTGGTTGAAATGTAGCCAGTGTGATTATAGTTCGTACAGAAAGGCACAACTCGTCTCCCATGTTTTGAGAAAGCATTCGGTAGAGAGGTCGTATGCTTGTGATATTTGCTCCTACAAATATGCTACAAAGAGTGCACTGGCCGCCCATAAGAAAATACATACTGAAGAGAAGAAACACAAATGTAGCCAATGTGATTATGGATCTCATGTGAAACGTGATCTCGATAATCATATGAGGAGGCATTCGGGTGAGAAGCCTTATGCTTGTGATGTTTGCTACAACAAATTTGCATTCATTAGTTCACTGGTCAACCACAAGAAACTACACAATACTGAGAAGAAACACAAATGTGGCCAATGTGACTATATATCGCCCACAGAGAAATACCTCGTCATCCATATGAGAAAGCATTCGGGAGAGAAGCCTTATGCTTGTGATGTTTGCTCCTACAAATGTGCATCAAATAGTGAACTTGTCAAACACAAGAAACTACACACTTCTGAGAAGAAGCACAAATGTAGCCAATGTGGCTATATATCGCCCACAGAGAAATACCTCCTCATCCATATGAGAAGGCATTCGGGAGAGAAGCCTTATGCTTGTGATGTTTGCTCCTACAAATCTGCATCGAAGGGTGCACTGGGCGCCCATAAGAAACTACATACTACAGAAACGAAGCACAAATGTGGCCAATGTGACTATATATCGCTCACAGAGAAATACCTCGTCATCCATATGAGAAAGCATTCGGAAGAGAAGCCTTACGCGTGTGATGTTTGCTCCTACAAATTTGCATCGAAGGGTGCACTGGGCGCCCATAAGAAACTACATACTACAGAAACGAAGCACAAATGTGGCCAATGTGACTATATATCGCCCACAGAGAAATACCTCCTCATCCATATGAGAAGGCATTCGGGAGAGAAGCCTTATGCTTTTGATGTTTGCTCCTACAAATCTGCATCGAAGGGTGCACTGGGCGCCCATAAGAAACTACATACTACAGAAACGAAGCACAAATGTGGCCAATGTGACTATATATCGCTCACAGAGAAATACCTCGTCATCCATATGAGAAAGCATTCGGGAGAGAAGCCTTATGCTTGTGATGTTTGCTCCTACAAATGTGCATCAAATAGTGAACTTGTCAAACACAAGAAACTACACACTTCTGAGAAGAAGCACAAATGTAGCCAATGTGGCTATATATCGCCCACAGAGAAATACCTCCTCATCCATATGAGAAGGCATTCGGAAGAGAAGCCTTATGCTTGTGATGTTTGCTCCTACAAATTTGCATCAAATAGTGAACTTGTCAAACACAAGAAACTACACACTTCTGAGAAGAAGCACAAATGTAGCCAATGTGGCTATATATCGCCCACAGAGAAATACCTCCTCATCCATATGAGAAGGCATTCGGGAGAGAAGCCTTATGCTTGTGATGTTTGCTCCTACAAATCTGCATCGAAGGGTGCACTGGGCGCCCATAAGAAACTACATACTACAGAAACGAAGCACAAATGTGGCCAATGTGACTATATATCGCTCACAGAGAAATACCTCGTCATCCATATGAGAAAGCATTCGGGAGAGAAGCCTTATGCTTGTGATGTTTGCTCCTACAAATGTGCATCAAATAGTGAACTTGTCAAACACAAGAAACTACACACTTCTGAGAAGAAGCACAAATGTAGCCAATGTGGCTATATATCGCCCACAGAGAAATACCTCCTCATCCATATGAGAAGGCATTCGGAAGAGAAGCCTTATGCTTGTGATGTTTGCTCCTACAAATTTGCATCAAATAGTGAACTTGTCAAACACAAGAAACTACACACTTCTGAGAAGAAGCACAAATGTAGCCAATGTGGCTATATATCGCCCACAGAGAAATACCTCCTCATCCATATGAGAAGGCATTCGGGAGAGAAGCCTTATGCTTGTGATGTTTGCTCCTACAAATCTGCATCGAAGGGTGCACTGGGCGCCCATAAGAAACTACATACTACAGAAACGAAGCACAAATGTGGCCAATGTGACTATATATCGCTCACAGAGAAATACCTCGTCATCCATATGAGAAAGAATTCGGGAGAGAAGCCTTATGCTTGTGATGTTTGCTCCTACAAATGTGCATCAAATAGTGAACTTGTCAAACACAAGAAACTACACACTTCTGAGAAGAAGCACAAATGTAGCCAATGTGGCTATATATCGCCCACAGAGAAATACCTCCTCATCCATATGAGAAGGCATTCGGGAGAGAAGCCTTATGCTTGTGATGTTTGCTCCAACAAATCTGCATCGAAGGGTGCACTGGGCGCCCATAAGAAACTACATACTACAGAAACGAAGCACAAATGTGGCCAATGTGACTATATATCGCTCACAGAGAAATACCTCGTCATCCATATGAGAAAGCATTCGGGAGAGAAGCCTTATGCTTGTGATGTTTGCTCCTACAAATGTGCATCAAATAGTGAACTTGTCAAACACAAGAAACTACACACTTCTGAGAAGAAGCACAAATGTAGCCAATGTGGCTATATATCGCCCACAGAGAAATACCTCCTCATCCATATGAGAAGGCATTCGGGAGAGAAGCCTTATGCTTGTGATGTTTGCTCCTACAAATCTGCATCGAAGGGTGCACTGGGCGTCCATAAGAAACTACATACTACAGAAACGAAGCACAAATGTGGCCAATGTGACTATATATCGCTCACAGAGAAATACCTCGTCATCCATATGAGAAAGCATTCGGGAGAGAAGCCTTATGCTTGTGATGTTTGCTCCTACAAATGTGCATCAAATAGTGAACTTGTCAAACACAAGAAACTACACACTTCTGAGAAGAAGCACAAATGTAGCCAATGTGGCTATATATCGCCCACAGAGAAATACCTCCTCATCCATATGAGAAGGCATTCGGGAGAGAAGCCTTATGCTTGTGATGTTTGCTCCAACAAATCTGCATCGAAGGGTGCACTGGGCGCCCATAAGAAACTACATACTACAGAAACGAAGCACAAATGTGGCCAATGTGACTATATATCGCTCACAGAGAAATACCTCGTCATCCATATGAGAAAGCATTCGGAAGAGAAGCCTTACGCGTGTGATGTTTGCTCCTACAAATCTGCATCGAAGGGTGCACTGGGCGCCCATAAGAAACTACATACTACAGAAACGAAGCACAAATGTGGCCAATGTGACTATATATCGCTCACAGAGAAATACCTCGTCATCCATATGAGAAAGCATTCGGGAGAGAAGCCTTATGCGTGTGATGTTTGCTCCTACAAATCTGCATCGAAGGGTGCACTGGGCGCCCATAAGAAACTACATACTACAGAAACGAAGCACAAATGTGGCCAATGTGACTATATATCGCTCACAGAGAAATACCTCGTCATCCATATGAGAAAGCATTCGGAAGAGAAGCCTTATGCGTGTGATGTTTGCTCCTACAAATCTGCATCGAAGGGTGCACTGGGCGCCCATAAGAAACTACATACTACAGAAACGAAGCACAAATGTGGCCAATGTGACTATATATCGCTCACAGAGAAATACCTCGTCATCCATATGAGAAAGCATTCGGAAGAGAAGCCTTATGCGTGTGATGTTTGCTCCTACAAATCTGCATCGAAGGGTGCACTGGGCGCCCATAAGAAACTACATACTACAGAAACGAAGCACAAATGTGGCCAATGTGACTATATATCGCTCACAGAGAAATACCTCGTCATCCATATGAGAAAGCATTCGGGAGAGAAGCCTTATGCTTGTGATGTTTGCTCCTACAAATGTGCATCAAATAGTGAACTTGTCAAACACAAGAAACTACACACTTCTGAGAAGAAGCACAAATGTAGCCAATGTGGCTATATATCGCCCACAGAGAAATACCTCCTCATCCATATGAGAAGGCATTCGGGAGAGAAGCCTTATGCTTGTGATGTTTGCTCCAACAAATCTGCATCGAAGGGTGCACTGGGCGCCCATAAGAAACTACATACTACAGAAACGAAGCACAAATGTGGCCAATGTGACTATATATCGCTCACAGAGAAATACCTCGTCATCCATATGAGAAAGCATTCGGAAGAGAAGCCTTACGCGTGTGATGTTTGCTCCTACAAATCTGCATCGAAGGGTGCACTGGGCGCCCATAAGAAACTACATACTACAGAAACGAAGCACAAATGTGGCCAATGTGACTATATATCGCTCACAGAGAAATACCTCGTCATCCATATGAGAAAGCATTCGGGAGAGAAGCCTTATGCTTGTGATGTTTGCTCCTACAAATGTGCATCAAATAGTGAACTTGTCAAACACAAGAAACTACACACTTCTGAGAAGAAGCACAAATGTAGCCAATGTGGCTATATATCGCCCACAGAGAAATACCTCCTCATCCATATGAGAAGGCATTCGGAAGAGAAGCCTTATGCTTGTGATGTTTGCTCCTACAAATTTGCATCAAATAGTGAACTTGTCAAACACAAGAAACTACACACTTCTGAGAAGAAGCACAAATGTAGCCAATGTGGCTATATATCGCCCACAGAGAAATACCTCCTCATCCATATGAGAAGGCATTCGGGAGAGAAGCCTTATGCTTGTGATGTTTGCTCCTACAAATCTGCATCGAAGGGTGCACTGGGCGCCCATAAGAAACTACATACTACAGAAACGAAGCACAAATGTGGCCAATGTGACTATATATCGCTCACAGAGAAATACCTCGTCATCCATATGAGAAAGCATTCGGGAGAGAAGCCTTATGCTTGTGATGTTTGCTCCTACAAATGTGCATCAAATAGTGAACTTGTCAAACACAAGAAACTACACACTTCTGAGAAGAAGCACAAATGTAGCCAATGTGGCTATATATCGCCCACAGAGAAATACCTCCTCATCCATATGAGAAGGCATTCGGGAGAGAAGCCTTATGCTTGTGATGTTTGCTCCAACAAATCTGCATCGAAGGGTGCACTGGGCGCCCATAAGAAACTACATACTACAGAAACGAAGCACAAATGTGGCCAATGTGACTATATATCGCTCACAGAGAAATACCTCGTCATCCATATGAGAAAGCATTCGGGAGAGAAGCCTTATGCTTGTGATGTTTGCTCCTACAAATGTGCATCAAATAGTGAACTTGTCAAACACAAGAAACTACACACTTCTGAGAAGAAGCACAAATGTAGCCAATGTGGCTATATATCGCCCACAGAGAAATACCTCCTCATCCATATGAGAAGGCATTCGGGAGAGAAGCCTTATGCTTGTGATGTTTGCTCCTACAAATCTGCATCGAAGGGTGCACTGGGCGTCCATAAGAAACTACATACTACAGAAACGAAGCACAAATGTGGCCAATGTGACTATATATCGCTCACAGAGAAATACCTCGTCATCCATATGAGAAAGCATTCGGGAGAGAAGCCTTATGCTTGTGATGTTTGCTCCTACAAATGTGCATCAAATAGTGAACTTGTCAAACACAAGAAACTACACACTTCTGAGAAGAAGCACAAATGTAGCCAATGTGGCTATATATCGCCCACAGAGAAATACCTCCTCATCCATATGAGAAGGCATTCGGGAGAGAAGCCTTATGCTTGTGATGTTTGCTCCAACAAATCTGCATCGAAGGGTGCACTGGGCGCCCATAAGAAACTACATACTACAGAAACGAAGCACAAATGTGGCCAATGTGACTATATATCGCTCACAGAGAAATACCTCGTCATCCATATGAGAAAGCATTCGGAAGAGAAGCCTTACGCGTGTGATGTTTGCTCCTACAAATCTGCATCGAAGGGTGCACTGGGCGCCCATAAGAAACTACATACTACAGAAACGAAGCACAAATGTGGCCAATGTGACTATATATCGCTCACAGAGAAATACCTCGTCATCCATATGAGAAAGCATTCGGGAGAGAAGCCTTATGCGTGTGATGTTTGCTCCTACAAATCTGCATCGAAGGGTGCACTGGGCGCCCATAAGAAACTACATACTACAGAAACGAAGCACAAATGTGGCCAATGTGACTATATATCGCTCACAGAGAAATACCTCGTCATCCATATGAGAAAGCATTCGGAAGAGAAGCCTTATGCGTGTGATGTTTGCTCCTACAAATCTGCATCGAAGGGTGCACTGGGCGCCCATAAGAAACTACATACTACAGAAACGAAGCACAAATGTGGCCAATGTGACTATATATCGCTCACAGAGAAATACCTCGTCATCCATATGAGAAAGCATTCGGAAGAGAAGCCTTATGCGTGTGATGTTTGCTCCTACAAATCTGCATCGAAGGGTGCACTGGGCGCCCATAAGAAACTACATACTACAGAAACGAAGCACAAATGTGGCCAATGTGACTATATATCGCTCACAGAGAAATACCTCGTCATCCATATGAGAAAGCATTCGGGAGAGAAGCCTTATGCTTGTGATGTTTGCTCCTACAAATGTGCATCAAATAGTGAACTTGTCAAACACAAGAAACTACACACTTCTGAGAAGAAGCACAAATGTAGCCAATGTGGCTATATATCGCCCACAGAGAAATACCTCCTCATCCATATGAGAAGGCATTCGGGAGAGAAGCCTTATGCTTGTGATGTTTGCTCCAACAAATCTGCATCGAAGGGTGCACTGGGCGCCCATAAGAAACTACATACTACAGAAACGAAGCACAAATGTGGCCAATGTGACTATATATCGCTCACAGAGAAATACCTCGTCATCCATATGAGAAAGCATTCGGAAGAGAAGCCTTACGCGTGTGATGTTTGCTCCTACAAATCTGCATCGAAGGGTGCACTGGGCGCCCATAAGAAACTACATACTACAGAAACGAAGCACAAATGTGGCCAATGTGACTATATATCGCTCACAGAGAAATACCTCGTCATCCATATGAGAAAGCATTCGGAAGAGAAGCCTTACGCGTGTGATGTTTGCTCCAACAAATGTGCATCGAAGGGTGCACTGGGCGCCCATAAGAAACTACATACTACAGAAACGAAGCACAAATGTAGCCAATGTGACTATATATCGCTCACAGAGAAATACCTCGTCATCCATATGAGAAAGCATTCGGGAGAGAAGCCTTATGCTTGTGATGTTTGCTCCTACAAATGTGCATCAAATAGTGAACTTGTCAAACACAAGAAACTACACACTTCTGAGAAGAAGCACAAATGTAGCCAATGTGGCTATATATCGCCCACAGAGAAATACCTCCTCATCCATATGAGAAGGCATTCGGAAGAGAAGCCTTATGCTTGTGATGTTTGCTCCAACAAATTTGCATTCCATAGTTCTCTGGTCAACCACAAGAAACTACATACTTCTGAGAAGAAACACAAATGTGGCCAATGTGATTATGGATCTCATGTGAAACGTGATCTCGACAATCATATGAGGAGGCATTCGGGTGAGAAGCCATTTGCTTGTGATGTTTGCTCCTACAAGGGTGTAGCCAGCCGTGCTCTGGCTGCCCATAAGAAAGTACATACAACAGAGAGGAAGAACAAATGTGGCCAATGTGGTTATGGAACGGATCTTAAACGAGACCTCGTCATTCATATGCGTAAACATACTGGAGAGCGACCATTTGCTTGTGATATGTGCTCTTATAAGAGTGCTGGTATCAGCACTATGTATTCTCACAAGAAAAATCGCCACTAGATATCGGTGTATGAACTTTTACATGTCTTTGCTTACAGTTAGCTTCTGGCTAAAGAGGGAACTTAACAACTGAGTAGTGAACGTGACCTTGAAATGTTTTTTAATCGATTTTTATTAATATCTTTTACCTATGTAGTTGTTTATGTAATAAATAAGGCATCGTACCTACCTACGTGTCTCCAGAACTGTTCAATGAAAGTTATTTCATAGTTAGAATGCTTTTTTTTGTTTATTTTGTCGTACAGATGTTTAGTGCCTAAACATTTGTAAAAATATGGCTCTAAACGTTTGTAGGACAAAAACAAACAAGTAAACTATTCTTAACTATAAAATAATTATAATTGAACATTTCTGAATACTTATACTGTATAGCCTTATTTCATAAACAAAGATATTGATAAACATCGATTTAAAATCTTCTTCAAGGTCACGCTCAGCACTCGACACTTATTGAAGTGTTTTCGTGTTTTGGTTTACATTATTTAATTTGTATGTAATCAAGCTTTTTGCTCGAGATACAGATAACGTCGTAGGCACATCAGATTATTTTTTGGCTCTATCGTGATTGGCACCTTTCAGAAATATTGAATGTTTCGATTAACTGTTTCATGAAATTTATGAAATATATTTGAACTATCAGAAGGGAATGGTTTTCTTACTGTTACTTATTGGAAAATATTTGTTCATTTGTAATCTATTCCTAACTATGTGAGTATGTAATTAATAAGGCATTTATAATAATGCTCCTATTTGTATCACCAAGGTTCTACATAAGCCCAAATCATGAAATCGTATTGACTAAACATACTGGAACAAAATTATGAAATTATTTCCCAGTCAGTAAAACCCTTTCTGTTCACAATGCACATACAGTGTAAGGAAATATCTAAACAAGAAAATATAAATTGTTACTTTTCTTATATTCCGTGGTGCACAGTGAACAGTTTCCGAAATTGTAGCAAATTTATAAAAATGTGGAAATTTGTTGTTTCGCTGTTCATCACAATGTCTCCGTAATTATAATACTTATTGTATTCTTATAATTATTATATTATAATTTGATCCTCAGAACATTTATTGACCACATAATTTAACGTGGTATTTTTCGTTTCAACTCTAAGAAGTGATGTGTAAAGATTTTGTTTTGAAGGAATCACGAAAATATATTGATATTATGTGAATATTAAAAGCTGACAAATATTATATTGTACTGGAGATAATTGTTTTTTGTTGAGGTTTTTCTAGAAATGTTGGCACAGCTGATGTGTAAAGATTTTGTTTTGAAGAAATCAGGAAATTTATATTGACATGAAGTGAGTATTAAAAGCTGTCAAATATTATGTTGTGTTGGAGATATTGTTTTTTGTTGAGATTATTCTTGAAATGTTGGCACAGCTGATGTGTAAAGATTTTGTTTTGAAGGAATCACGAAATTTATATTGTGCATTATGTGAATATTAAAAGCTGTCAAATATTATGTTGTGTTGGAGATTGTTTTTGTTGAGATTTTTCTTGAAATGTTGGCACAGCTGATCAGGATGTTGGTTGGCAAATTTTGGCCAACGTCATATGAATCAATACTGGTAGAAATAACAATGTTAACTCAAAGTCAATGTTGTCCTGATATTGAAAATCTGTGTTTAAATTATTGTGATTTTGCATTTCATTTCTAGCAATTAAAATCGTTGAATCATAATGCGCATGATTTATTTAATATTATAATAATTATAGTATGATTAGAAAATATTAAATAATATGGTCTGTTATGTAAACATTAAAATTTAAAATTCTAGTTTTAAATATAAAACAGATAATTCCGCATTATTTTCTATTTTCTGGAATACTAAAATTTGAATTATTCTGTAAATAATCATAATTTTTCACTCAATCCCTAACGAATAATTGACTGAGCGTAGCAGCGTCTCCATTCGGCTCTTTTGGACACTTTCTCTGTTTTTTTTTCCCCCCGACGCTGTAGGTCATATTGTTTATCCGATCGAGCTGAATTTTGACACATGCTTACATCATTTTAATTTAGCCTGGGATTGTTTTTGAGCGCTGCCCTCTGATTGGTTCAAAGGTAAAAATAGCCTGCAGCTCGCACCGTTTGACGTATCGAATCGAAACTTTTCACATTTTTTGAGACCGTCGTATAGTTTTAATATTATAATTTTTGTACCAATGATTGCTACAAATTTTAAAATAAATATCTTCTGATTAGTTCTTCCGATCAATTTGAAATTTTGCGATGTCATTAAGATCAACATTTGATTAACTTCCACGAAGTTTAAGCACAATTATACTAAATTGGCTATGGGTATTGGTTATGAAAATATCTCCCGATTGGTCAAAAATAAAAAATTTCCGATTATGTTCAAATTGCTGGGCTTTTCTCTTATTTTACAAGTTTTAACCCGAATCAGTAGAATGTTTGAACTTAATGGTATGTCAGAAGGGTTGGTAGGCATCTATTTAAATGTAATTCCACAGCATCTTAGATCTGATTGTCTTTATGAACCTGAGTGATAGGTGATATTCTCAATGAGTGATCTGAGTAAATATCTGAGTGATATTCTCAATTTCAATTAAAATCCGGTACCTGTAGGTACTACAATTTATTTTAATTGAGTGGAGCGTATTTCAATTCAATATGGATAGGTATGTTTTCTGTGTGTAAAACGAAATTTCATTTGTAGTACTTGTTGCGCGTTCCGGTGCTCGCTCATTATCGCGTTACACCGAGCGTTTTATGTAATAACACCTCGATTTAGATGTCAACTAATACTACATGAGCAATGCCAATAGAATTGAGTCAGTATAAATGTAAACAAATTCTGTAAAATTATAAAACATAGTTAACACTCGCTTGTCGTTATTCCGTCTTCGCTGGTATAAATACAAGTTCCGAAAATGCGCTCATGGAGGGGGTCCGCGGTCGTGGAGGCAACAAAACAAAAAGAGTCAACAAAAACCTTCAACTCTCACGACCAATTCGACCCCCTTTTTGAAAAAAAAAATAGGAAAGTTATTGAGCGAGCGTCTCATTTATTCTCATTTGTCACCAACACTACGATTTTTTTCTGTCACACAAGTCGCACCGTTTCAATTCGATCGAGCTGAAAACATTGTCTAAAAACTTTTGTAAGTTTCAGGGAAATCCTCCAATTATTTAAAAAATGGGCTGAGGGATGCACATAATCCGCTTTGGGTAGCTTCGTAGGGCCTAGATAGGTAACATTTTTTTAGTAACCAAAATGTCCGTGGGATGGCGCCAGCGGTTGGGTAACATCTTTGGGTAAAATTTTTGTAGTAACTAAAATGAGTTCTAATGAGTTTAAATGACCAATTAATGTATTAATATCCTTTGGTAATCTGTTGTTATCTCAAATACATTTAAAAATGTAAATTACAGTGTATTAGGTGCATAATATCATTGTAAAACGAAATGTCATCATTGACGGCCCAACATAGATTCCATTTTTCAAATTTTCGCCAAGTTGCCGCGTTCTACTCTCTGCCCAGTAAATAGTTTTCACATGAAAACAAGATACGAATTCAGGCTACATCTTTATACTATGTTAATATTTTGAGGTTTTTTTGTTTTTTTGTTAATTTTTGGGTCATTTTTAATAATGTAAACACTCTGTGCTGTAATTGCTTGTACCGGAAATCAAAGGCGGAAATGACGTCATTTTGTTACCTATCTAGGCCCTACGTCACATTATCCGCTTTGTTAACGTGCTGCCATCTAGTGGAGACATCAACAATTCATAAAAACAATATCTCTACATGGTAGTTCATGATCTTGGCACTGCAAATGATGGAAATTGCATTCGAGCTCAATTTCTGCAGACATTTTTTCATCCTTTTTTAAGTTTTGACCCTATTAGACCTTGAGCCAGCCGTAGTGGACCCTCCCCCCCCCCCTGCTGCGGAAGGTCTTAAAGTGGTTTCGGGTACCTCAAGGTACGCACATTACACTTTCACTTGTTTGACATTTCACTTGTTTGACACTTGTTTGTTTGACACCCCCCCCCCCCCCCCCCAGGGGGCGCAAAGGGTGATTTTGGGAGTATTTTGTCACACGTTGGTTTTTTGTGGGCTAACGGGGCAAGATAATAATCAGTTTCAATATTTGAATGTAGGATGGCATTTGTAATTTGACCCATATTTTTTTTGTAAAGGCAATATCCATATATCAAAATTTGGAATGGGGGGGGGGGGGGGGGGAGATTACCCAAAATGGTTTTGATGGCTGTCAATCTCTTCGTAATAAAAAGTTGTTCATGAATATGCCATCAAGGTTGCCATATTTTGTGTTTACAACCAGTTTTTATGGGATTAAGTGTCTCTTATGGGTTTATAATGTTAAATATTGGATTTTTTTTAGGGTCAAATGAAAAAAACAGACACGTGCAACATCCCCAGCCAAGCACGATACACGATACCCAGCAAACACAGAGTGTCAGATTTGTACCGGGCCGATGCCTACCAACGGCGCCGGTCCGATGTCGCACGTTGACACTGGCCCTGCAAAATTGTGTCCGCCGGGCCGCCTCCTATTTGTTATCGGACAGCGGACACCAAGCAGTCACATATCCGCGTCCATTCCGTCACGAATATGACACTCACTAAAAGACTAAATGCGCGTGCTACACTGGCCCGGCATCAAAACGATACGTTTCGAACACTATTCTGACACATTGCGGACAGAATTCTGATATCTTTCGGACGCCATTCAGATACATATCGGATGCCATTCTGTTACATTTTGGACACCATTCCGTTACATATTGGATACAATGCGGATACCATTCCTGCATTGAATCCCGCCCCCTTCCCCCACCCCCTTCCTACTAAATATTCATAATTTGATTATTTATTGGTAATTTATTAATTAATTAATTAATTGATTAATTTTTTAATTTATTATTTCAGGGAAACGAAGGGAGGAAAGAATTCATTTGATTGGAACGAATAATGTTTTTATTGGTTTTAGAATTGACACAAATATACAAAAATTACGAACGTAAATTCAAGTCTGATGCGTTTCGCAGCCAAGGCACCAGCCGCAGACATCTTCTTTCTTCATAGAGTTGTGTAGGATCTTATTTCGCAGGGCAGCAACTAAAACACAAACAATTTTCATACGATAAATAAAAATTGAAAACTTGTCTTGATGATGAACGAACACTTAAACTACCAACAATAAAGATAATAATATCACAACTTTAAATACTTTCGTTCCCCCAATGCCCCCCGTGTTGATAGTTTTTAAATTAATCATCGTACATAAAACATTCATTCATTGTTCATAAAAAGAAATGAACGTAAAATTTGTGACATTTTACTTCTAATTTACCTAGGTAATTGTTGATCGTTTTCAAAAATAAAAAACGAATACATTAATTGTCCTTAAATCTAGGTGATCATCCACATCAATTTCTCAATTATTGATAATTTTGATACTTCGATTTTTAACCGCAGGTGCTCCATCCCTTCTATTGTCAATGCATGGTCAATGCTCAAGGCAACCTTGGAGGAAAGCAAACAACTCCCCCTTCCCTCCCCTCACTTCCATCCTCTATGTAGACAGGCAAGGACACGATGACTGGGGGTTGGGGGGTTGAAATCGGCTTGAAATGTATGTTGAAATATGTTAGCATGCCAATACTTTATTTTTAAGAGACGTAGAATTATTGTCCATGAAAACTTAAGCAAAATCGGTTTTTAATTTCGAAGAGGTGACATAATTTGAATGTTATTAAATTAAAATGGTATTAAAATTGTGTAGGACAAAATTGAATTGACATATAAAAACCTTTAAATATGGAGATCAATAGGTACAACTAAAATTATTTGTATGTTTCCGTAATGCAATTACCCTCTTGTACAGAATCTGCTGCAAACAACTTAAATTATTTGGAAAGAGAGAGAACTGCGAATGGAGTGACGCGTAATGCAGAACGTTTTTACTTTTTACATGAGTGTTAGTTCATTAAGAGACACAGTTACATTATTGCATTGCATGTTAAGAAATTGGTACTTACCCTGCAATTAACAATTGTCTTCTGGTATGTAGCAGTTGATTGGCAGTAGTATCTTTCTTCTTGTAGTGCAGCGTCAAAAATCAAACTTGTAGTCACGATAAAAACCGTTGGAGTTTGACTGCTTGAACTCCCTCCCCTCCCTCTCTCACAACCCCATCACGAACCCTCCCGAAGGCCGAAGGGCGACGGCCGAAGACACGAGTCTTTGCTCTCTACCCTTCGTTTTAGTTTGAAATAGCCAACACAAAACAATTAATTTAAATTTAATTGTGCGATTTTCTAAAATAACTGTTGGTGTTTAATAATCTATATGAAATAATCTATATATTTATATAGCTTCACCTTGATAATTGATGTGCTGAAAAGTGCAATTGAAAGATAATTGATTCTTGATGTCATCTTTGCATCGGTCTTGCACTGGGCCAGCATCGTGCGGACACAACAAATTTTAAACTGATTTAAAACAAATATGAATGGGTAAAACTTCAATCAAAAGTTATAAAATGTATAAGAAATACAAAATCTACTCTATTTTGCAAAATCAGACTGTTTCGTTGCAATATGAGGCATATTTCTTGATTTTTGTTTCACTATTAAATTCTTCTAAATGATGCATGAAAATGCTATAGGCCGCCATGGTTTGTGTTAGGGAATTGAGAGTGTCATATTTGTGTCCAACGAGTGTCGGGCCGGCATAAGTCCGACGGCGATGCGACGGCACGTAAAAAACATGTTCGAAACGCGCGCGCTCCCGCCGACACTGGCCCGGCATCATGTGGACACCGTTCAGACATATCCGCAGAGTGTCCGCCAGTAGACACCGGCCCGACACGGACATGGTGATACCTCACGGACATATCTGAATAGTGTCTGTCAACAGACGCCGGCCCGACACCGACATTGTGTCACACGCGGATATATCTGAATAGTGTCAGCCAGTGCGGCACTGGCCCGATAGCAGAACACTGTCCGAGTGCTGATATATCCGCTTGTCAGTAGTGGGCCGGCATCAAATCGGTATCTTCATGCGACGCACCATCGCCGTTGCCGACACTCCGTCATCGGTATGATACAGGTCCGGCATAGAACTGACAGTCGTGTGTTTGCTGGGTACGATACAATACGATTTTCTTAGCAACTTTCCATTCTCCATATAAACACTTTGGATAAACTTCTTTTGTTTTATATCAGCATTGCAAAAAAATTATTGAATTTAATTTTCCACCAGATTTTCTTGGCACGTTGACGGGTCAGATTTTATTGAGTTAAATCGATGTATTTTTGTAAATTGTGAGTGATTGCTCTTCGTACTAGAGATATCTCCGCTGCCTTTACCATTTCCCAGGTACCCATTATTAACTATAAAATATCGTCAAAATACCAAGGATGGTGACAGGCAACAATGAGATGACATCATCATGCAAACTATGAATACTTTATCCAGAAATCTCTTTTGACAATTCAGTAATCTCAGTAAATAATGTTGGTCTTGAGCACCATGAAAAATTAGAAACCTAATCGCTTTTTAGGATTTGAGCCATTGTTGCAATGATTTGAAACAAATTCAAATATATCGAACCAGATAATCGAAAGATATTTTTTTAAAGTTTGAACCAATAAGCGGATATCAAAAAAAATGAGTCTGCAACGCCCAGAGATGGTCTAAACACGGGGCGATGCCAAGCTAGGACGACAGGATCGGCCACTTTGGCGCTAGCGTCGAGGCTGTGCTTTTCAAATCAACGCATTTCTTACCCCACAGTCCGTATTTTTATGTTATATTATAATAATTAATGTTGATATTTGGTTATTTAACGAAATAGTGGATAATTATTAGAAATGGTAGTGTAATAATGATATTTTGATCATATAATGACAGCTCACAGAATTATTTTTGTTTCCAGTGCTCTCTTGAAATGACTCACTGCTTAATGGAATTTTGTAACTTCCAATTAAAACAATTGAGAGGGTGTCGCTTTCAGATTGAAATAGAATTTGCTTTAGATATTGCACTATCTTCTTATTTTTACACATTTAATTATACTAGAGTAAAAAATCTATGTATCTAAACAGTGAGTACATCTTCTTACGCATGTCAAAATAAAGTTTCGCGAGTTTTAATTTTGAGTGGCACGAACAGCTTACTTCACACTTGTCACAAAACCGATGGCAGCACCCTAGCGGGAGATAGTTTGGCTAGTGCCCTATCTAAGAAAAACTGTGACCTGGAGGCCAAGTCTTGAAACTTACGCCTTCAGGACCAGTGTTGTGACTAGATAATTTTATTTTTATCTAGATAAAGATAATAGATAACTGCCAAAAATTTATCTAGATAAGATAATAGATAATTGTTTAAAAAATTATCTAGATAATAGATAAAGCTAAAAAAAATTATCTAGATAAATATTAAAAGATAAAAGATAATTTTCTAAAATCTTGTCTAATTTCATTTTACATAGGTATTATAATAAGGTATCTATAAACATTTACTTTATAGGCATATCTAACCAGATTATTGATGTTCCTACTGCCTGTGATTAAAATTTACTAAAAGGGAAGGGACTATTTTTATTATACGGGATTATAATTTTAATTTTCTAATGCGTAAATTTGGAAACGTCGCATATGCCTCATTATCTATCTCAGATTTCATTATAACATTATTTTCTAACAAATGTTTTGAAAAGTATTGGCGGATAGGATACAGTATTTTTGGTAGGAACGATGAGGTACCTAAGTAAGTAAATAGAATGTAAGGCATAATATTAAGTTAAGCTTCTTTCCTTAATATACCGGGTTGCGCAAAAAAAAATCACCCTGATTGAGAAGTCAAAACTATTATAAATAGGATTCTGAAATTTTGACACATATTAGAAAACATACCAAAATGTAATATGTGCAAGTTTCAAAAACATTTCTATAGTAGAAAAAAAGTTACAGCTGTTCAAATTTTGGTTGTCAAAAAATTAATTATACGGAGCTCAAATAACTCGCGTCCAGAAAACTTCCAATGGCCGGGACGCTGTTGTTTCAAAACTACGTACGATATCTAGCTGAAAATTTCAAAATATATCGAAAATATAAGATCAATTGTGTACAAATGTCAACCAATATAAATGAATTGAACGAAAGTTATGTGATCTTGAAGTTGAGCGTAAAATCAGAATAATGTAGATTATTTCTAAATTTTACACACGTTATAAAAGTGATTTTTCCCCCACTATTCTGTTTTCATGCTCAACTTCAAGATACAATAACTTTCGTTACATAAATTGATATTGATTGAAATTTTTACACAATCGATCTTAATCTATTTTGAATTTAATTTGAAATTTTCAGCTTGATATCTTACGTAGTTTTGAGAAACAGCATCCCGGCCATTGGAAGTTTTCTGGACGCGCGCTTTTAGAGCTCCGTATAATCAATATTTTGGCAACCAAATTTGAACAGCTGTAATATTTTTCCTACAATAGTAATGTTTTTGAAACTTTCACATATTACATTTTGGTATGTTTTCTAATAGGTATGTGTACAAATGTCAATATCCTATCTAAAATAGTTTCGATATAAAACCGTCTCAATCAGGGTGATTATTTTTTGCGCCACCCGGTATTATGAATTCTAATCTAGTGGAGTGGTCGCTCCACCCAGCCAAGTCGTACTGTACACTCACAGTTACTCAACATACCGTAAAAGACTATATAAACTGAGGAGCAGACCAACCACTTTTACTGTAAGCAACAACATAGCATTTTCGGCCTACTGGATCTCAAAATTGAAAAATATCACATTGTTGCGAAATATCTTAATTTCGAGCTTGATTCAGATGTCAGGAAACAAACACCGCTGTCACCACCGCAGCCTAAACGGCTGAGCCGATCGATCTGAAATTTTTACCACATAAGCACTTTTGGCGTCTGAGGTGCCTTTTTATAAAACCAACCGGAAGCCGCCATTTTGAAACCGGAAGTGACGTCATATCTCAAAAACGGCTAGACCGATCAGATTGAAACAGCGCCAAATTATTCAAACGGTCATATATATGGAATATCAATAGTTGAAGTAGAAATCTACTATAACTGAAACCGGAAATGACGTCATAATAATGAAGAATCAGACTTATAATTATAAGTATATAAGAATTATAAGAATTATAAGAACTTCTATTTTTTTATAGTTGAAGAGACTTAGCTGGTATTTTTACACGGAGTGTTTTTTATGGGGATTTACATTACATGGTATTTTAAAATTAAAATAGATAAATATTTTTTATCTAGATAAAAACAAAAGATAACGATTTTTTTTATCTAGATAAAGATAAAGATAACATGAAAATTATTTATCTAGATAAAGATAAAGATAAAAAATAAATATCTAGATAATTATCTAGATAATTTTATCTAGATAAGTCACAACACTGTTCAGGACGCAAACGCTCTCGGACGTCATAAAGTCCCATTTACTGTAAGAATGACGACCTTGAAATCTACTGTTAACTGTTTATCTTAATTTTGAATAAGGTTTTATGACTGAATAACATCTGTAATAATAATTATAATATTAATAAATTGTTTCCAATAGATTGCTGGATGACAATCAAATAAGTGGCTTGACTTTATGTTTCAATGTCGATCACTCTTACAGTAAATGGGACTTTATGACGTCCTAGAGCGTTTGCGTCCTGAAGGCGTAAGTTTCAAGACTTGGCCTCCTGTATAGCCTCAGTAAAAGAAAATCACAAACACAAAAAAAAATTACGTCCGTGCCAAATGAGCCAAAATGGTGTAGTGTAGTCAGTTATCTTTTATTGAGTGGAATGTGTTCGTTTGGAGATGTTGTGCTATACGTGCTCGCTCATCAACGCGTTACACCGAGCGTTTTCCTAGTTTATTTTGACATTTATAGTTTGAATTTAGTGCACGCTCTATTCGTACTCAGCTGTGCGCCCAGTGTGTAGACGTGCGCATAGTAAATATTGGTGTGTGCATAATCCCGCCTCTGCAACCTAACCTTCTTTCTGTCTTCTGACTTTGTTGACTTGGCTTTTGTTTTGACATTTCAAATCTTGATGCAGTTGAATTTTTGAACTTTGGTAAGTGTAGGTAGGTAGGTGTTGGTATATTAGTTTTATTTTAGTTCTTATTTTATATGTTACTTTTACGTTTAATTTAATTATTTTGTGACTTGGAAGCTATTTAAACAAGAACTTATTCTTCTGGAATTCACTTGGTAGGTAGGTAATAATAATAATAAATAATAAAAAGACTTTATTTCAGTAAGTGTACAGGTTGTAACAAATACGAAAATGGCGATGTTCAGCATGCAGAATGCTTTCGTATACTGCAGAGGCTGCTCTGCCACATAACCATGCTAAAATTACAATATAATGTAAGAGGAATAATAAACTATGTGATACATTGAGATGAAGTAACATCATATAGGGGCATGAAGATAAATTAATTTGATTTGTGAATTTGTGAATAAATTAACAAATAAAATAAGAATAGAATAATGTAATATAATATAATATACGTAAATGGAAAATAGACATAATCGTTGCAGTCTTCACTTCTCTGCCGCATTATCCCCTGCGAACGATGGCTCCTTGTTGGTCAAGGAGAAACATTTTGGCTACTTTCTTGAAACTAACGTCGTTGTTGATTGTCTTGATTTTGTCCGGTAATGAATTGTATAAAGTAGCTGCAACATATGAGAATGATCCTTTATACTTGGCTGTTTTGTGGTGATTGATGTTAAGTGTGCTTTTGTGCCTCAGGTTTCGGCCGTGGAGATTTCTACGGTAGTTTAGTTTGCTGCTGAGGTATGCTGGCTGTTTGGATTTGTTAAGCTTATGAACTAAACAGATGGTATGAAGCTTTCTGCGGTTCTCAAGTTTCAGCCATCTCATGCTGTTGATGAACGGTGTAATATGTTGCCAATCATTTCTACGGAGACTTAGAACGAAGCGCACTCAGCAGTTTTGTATCCTCTGGAGTTTAGCTGAGGTGTATTTCGTTATATTCGGACCGTAGATAACATCACAATAGTTCAGTTTCGAAAGTATTAATGCTTCCGATAGCTGGAGCTTGGCTGGTGTTGATATGAGGTCTTTGAATCTGTACAAGGCTTTAAGCTTCCCAACAGCATTCTGGCAGATTTTCTTGACATGAGCCTCGAATCTCATGTCACTATCGAGCCATAAACCTAAGTTTCTTGCGACGTCCACAATAGGTAATGTACAGTTGTTCAAAGACAGTTCGAACCCCTGTTGTATCGCTCTACTCCGCTGCAATGAAGAGCCCAGCAACATCGACGAGGATTTGCTTGGGTTCAACACCAGGCCATGGTCAGTTGCAAAGAGTCGGATCTTCTCAAGGTCTTCATTAATCTTCTGCACAAAGCTCAAAGTATCTGCAGGTGGGAATGAAGCATACACCTGTGTGTCGTCTGCATATGTATGAACTTTACAGTGTTGGACGACTTCGCACAACTTAGCCGTATAGATGGTGAACAACAATGGCCCCAGCACTGATCCTTGTGGCACGCCTGATTTTGGCTTCAGGGGGTTGGACAATAAGTGTGTGTCGTTTTTGATGACACGCACCCGTTGAACTCGATCCAAAAGGTAACTGCGAAACCAGTCCACTGTATTCGAATCGAAGCCCATGTACGCTAGGATGTGCAGTAGTAACTTGTGATCTAGCGTATCGAATGCCTTTGAGAAATCTAGCAAAACAAGCGACGTAACGTTTGAAGAGTCTCTTGCGGAAAGCGCATCGTCTGTGATATCTAGGAGAGTTGTCACTGTGCTCCGATTCTTCCTGAAGCCGGACTGTGAATCAGGCAGGAGTTGGTTACGTTCTAGGTAGCCCTTGAGCTGAATGGCTACCAACTTCTCTAGGACTTTCGACAATATGGGCAACAATGTTATTGGCCTTAAGTCCTTGAATGTTTCAGGCTGTGTGACTTTGGGCAGTGGGAATACGATGCCTTCCTTCCACAGAGAGGGAAATGAGCTATTAAGCATGGATTCGTTACAAATGTGTGTGATACTGTCAATGCAATGTGGTAGACATAATTGCAACATTGTTACTGAAATCTCATCCATACCAGCTGATTTGGATTTAATATCCTGAAGCGCCTTCTGAACATCTTCAGCGCTCACAGTAGAGAGACGGAACATCAGCGCTTTTGAATCGGTGACTCCTGGTGTGTTAGTGCCTGTGATATAGTAGTTCAGTGCGTCGCTGCTTACTAACTCGTGACCAACTGCTTCGATGTAATAGTCGTTGATCTTATCTGGGTCGGATAAATGATCAGGTAATGCGCTGTCGTTGCTATTCTTCGATGAGTGCATTCCCCATGATTTAATCTTTGACCAGAATAGCCTGGAGTCGCCTTTGCACTTTTTTAATTCCTCCGCAATATAGGCCTTTTTCTCGCGTTGTACTGCGCCTGTGATAAAGTTCCTTAGTTGCTTATAGGTATTCCAATGGGCCACCTCTTTGCTGCGTCTCCACTTGACTAGGATACTGTCTCTCTTCTTCATCATTAGTCGAAGAGAATCTGTCAACCAGGGAGTTTTTGGTTTGGTTGCTTTGACTATTTTCATGGGAACATGTGTATTTACCAAAGTAAGAATATTTTGGTTAAGAAGTTCCACCTTCTCATCTAATGATGTAATAAGATGGATATCTGACCACGCGATGTTGGATGCGTGGTCATAGAAGGTGTCCGGGTCAAGTTTAGAGAAATCTCTATAGGACCAGGTCTTAGCCAGCTTCTTTGGTCTTGCGCAACGTAGTGTACATGAAATGAGATTGTGGTCTGTTATTCGGCGTCCTCGAGTGTCGAGTATATCAGACGTGTCGATAACTGCAGTATCAACAACGGTTGAGGTATCTCTGATGTACATGTGGTCGATCAGTGAGGAAGTTGTAGATGCCGATGTTGTAGCGATTCTGGTTGGTTCCTCGATGACTTGTTGTAGTGCAAAGCTGTCCATGTAGTCGAGAAGAATGGTTGAGTCTGGGTTTTTCGAGATAAGATTAACATTGAAATCACCCATAAGAATAATATTATCAGACTCTATGCTCATGTTTGACAATACTCCGTCTAGGGAGTGTATACACATTTGGTTAGCAGTTGGGGGTTTGTAGCATACTCTAAGGGCTATCGTCTTCTTTTTTATTTTAACTGATATCCATAGTAGGTTGGCTAGTAACTAAGTAGGTCGGTAGCCTAGGTGTAGTACTTTCAAGGATTACCCAGAATTAACGGAACAGACTGGTCGGGTAGGTAGGTATTTTGAGTGCGTTGTCACAGATCCATCGTTCCTGACATAGGTAGTAGTAACAGGTAGATGGTCAAACGACCAGTTCGTTGGCTTGCTCGGAACTGTTCTGAGCTGCTTGGAGCAGTTCCGAGCAGCCCGACGAACAAACCTAAAGCCGTAATACTCTGAACCAATCGAAGAGATGCACTAATATCGCTTTAAACACTAGGTCTGCTTATGAGTTGATCAGAACTTGTTTAATGTTGCACTAATGCATCTCTATAATAGCATACATTTTGATTCTATAATATATTTTTACAACTCAAGTAGACCATACTTCTACATGGATTTTTTTATCATAGTTTGTCCGCACTTATTTATTTTTCGTCATGACAGCTAGCAGTAACACCAGCTTTTATTATTTTTGAGTACCTACCTAAGATATTACTTCACATCAGAAGTTTGTGTATTAAGCCTGATGCACCATTGAATTAAGGTTTATGGTTTAATGTTTAGTGATTAGTGTTTAAGATGTTATAACAGAGTCCAGTGCACAATTGCTTATTTCACGAGTTTATTTCACCACGTGATAAAATTAAATAATTGATCGAAAAATGATATGGAAACAAATACCTATATGAGCAAGATTAGGCACAAATCAAATTAAAATGCTTCCAATGACATTAATTCAGACGACTTTTCATTTTCCCGTACGAATTTGACATTGACATTTACTCTGCTCTCTTCTGATTGGTTCGTCATAAGGTGAAATAGTGTTTTGCAATAAGAAATGGATTTTGTTGATTTCTTATTTCAGCCTAAACCTTAAACACTAAACCTTATGACGCTTATGACAGTTGTGCATGGTAACGTTATAACAGCACCTTTCATTTCTCTTAAACACTAAACACTAAACACTAAACACTAAACCATAAACCTTAATTCAATTGTGCATCAGGCTTTACCTAATGTATTGTGTACTTAATTGCAGGCAATGAAGCAGACGTCAGCGAGTATGCGAGTCAGACCATCGCAAGCGAGTCAGATGTTCAACATTAGCTGCTCGTGGGGATTTCTTGACCTCGTCTGAGTTGATCAATAAGAACATTTGCAAGTGAGTCCTCTAGCAAACAGTGTGTATCTAATGGGTAGGTCCTACTTATTTGGTAGAAAATTAGAATTTACAATTTCTTTACACCTTCCCTTCGCATCAAGTATGTGCAAGGTGCAATAATACATCATAATTATTGATATAATTTTGAATATTTGTGGTAATTCATGTAGGTTTTAAAGTCGCTTTAGCCCAGTAGGTGTAGGTATACACAAGACATCCATTTCTAACATTGGATTTTAGAACCCATCTTTCAAACTTTAGAACACAGTGAATCAAGTTTCAAATACATAGTGTTGGGAATTTTTTTAAAGTTTTTTTGTGTGAAAATTTTCAATGTTTTGAATCCTGAGGATGGTAAATTTATTTTTGTATTTTTTGTATTTTTCTGGTAGGTGCACCGACATTTTTAAACGTATTTCTATCACGCATAATAATGTAACACGCCTCCATTAATACTTTACAAAATAAAACAATTGAAAATATGCTTAAAGGTCCTCTGTAAATTAGTATTTTCATGAAAATTTTCATGAACATTTTTAACAGGTCTTGAAAATTTTCACTTTGAAAATTTTCCAACACTACAAATCTAGATGTTCCTGTGTGTCATGTTTTGATGAACGTTGTTGAAGTACCTACTGGGTGCTATTCATAAGAGTCGGCTGTACTAAAAGGTAAACATTTGAGTTAATTCCTAGGTATCGGTATCGCTATAACTTTTGAACTACCTATTCAAATTATGAAATATGTGAAATATTATTATCATAGCAGATGGGTAGCTCATCTTTTAATCAACCTTACCAAATTATTAAGACAATAGTTTTGAGCAAAAATATTGTATTTGTAATGGTGTTTATATTGCTAAGGTAAACTTAAAAATTAGGTAGCTACTTGGTCTTCTTCTTCTTCTTCCTAAGCCTTCGGCTTGTTCATTCACTAGAATTATTATTTGTCTCGCCATCTTTTCTTAGGATGAAAAGCTAATTAGCTATACTTGGTACACCCAACAAATGATAAAACTGTATTTTAAAGAAATTGATAGGCTTAAAAAAATGTGATGGCATCATCCGATGAAGTCTATATCGATGGAAAATTGGCAAAAGGTTGTAAGCTGCTTTAGGCCCTAAATACGTTTAAAAAAGCAATTTAATTTAGACGTCGTACAATAAAATTTTAAATGCTACCCTGGCAAAAGGTCGTAAGCATCATAAGGTCGTATCCCTCTGCAAAACCATTACATGAATCACCAAAGCCAGAATCTAGTATGAGGCAAAAGGTCTTAACCCACAGTGGGAACCTGGATATATTGGCATAAGGTCGTAACCCACATTTTTTTAGATTGAAACAATTATTTTTAATTATGGGTGCATCTGACCGCAGGTTTGATTAATCTAAAAAATAGGAAAAAATATTTATTTGAAAGTATATTTTGGAATTTTTACTATTCACCATGGAAAAGAAATGAAACACTTTAAACCTCCTCCTGAACATTCTGATTTTGTGGGTTATGACCTTATGCCAATTTACCATCATACATACTAACCATCATCTACCTCTAGTAGGTCTGATTTCATTGATAATAACAAGGATTGATTGAAAAGGAACCTGACCACCAGCCAATCTGTTTCATTCAAATACTATTTTATGATTTGTTGGGTGTAGGTAGTATAGCTACATGCTTATTGTTGTAAATTTCTCGAGAATTTTATTTGGGAGAAATTTTTCCGATGGAGAATTTTTAGAGAGTTTTTTTCTACCAAATATCAACACAAATTTTTCTGATAGAGAATTTTCACAATTATCACACAATTATCACACAAAACAACTGTCAAATTGCCTTTATTAGCAAAATATTATTAGCTGCTGTGTATTATTGTAATATGAATCTAGGTATGTACTGTATTTGATAAGATTTATTTATTCCAAGATTTATTCCAATATTTTGTTTGACCGATCAACTTAAAATTTTGCATGTCCATTGGGACTAATATTTTAGTTCCTACTTAGTTATTGTCAATTGTGAGACTAGAACTTAGTTCTTCAAAAGTTATTGACATTTTACAGTTAAATGTTTTTTATGCACGTTTGGAAACATTTGTCACATCATCAGCAGTGTTGGGGAAGGAACTTTTTAAAAGTACGGGTCCTTTTATTTAGGAACTTTTATTATTTTTAACCGCGAACATTGAACATGTGGAAGTTCTTGCTATGTTGTCCGAAATTTGGGAACATTATAATTAGGGGTGTTCATTGATTAATTTTTTTCAAATCGATTATCGAATCGACGTGCATCAAGCATAATCAATGATTAATCTGATTAAATTGTATTGATATTATGAAGGGTTGGAACACAAAGAGGAAGGGCATCATCTCATTTGTTATGGCAATATTAACCTCAATTATTTGGGAAGTTCACTTCAAGGCGCAATTGCACTTAGTCACTTTTATCACTTAAAGTTACTTTTTTGGTCTCCAGTCACTTTTATTTACTTTTTGACAAGATTAGTCACTTTTCTCCCTATTTTCGTATATCTGGAGTGAAAACTGGGAGATATTAAAAAAAAAATTGAAATCAAAATACACCTCAGAACGTTTCAAAATTGATTTCAAAGTGTCACAAAACCAAAAAACGCCCTGCGGGGCAAGGTTTTTGGGGCATGCCCCCCCACACCTTATTGAAGTGAAAACTGTGAAAAATTTAAAAAAAACAAGATACACCTCAGAACATATCAAAATTCATTTCAATGTGTCAAAAACCCAAAAACGCCCTGCGGGGCAACATGGGGGGCGCGCCTTAATGCGTGGCAAATTTTGTTCCTTCACTGTCCCCCTGGCAGAAATCCTGCCAGTACACCATCCCCCCATGGACTGACTTCCAATTCGACCACTGATGGGTCCAAATGTCAACAAAAAGGTCTTCCGAGTTATGAACATGCAGACTTGATTGTGCATACATTTCTATTTTGAAGAATGTACCTACCTACGTGAGTTCTCTATGGTGACTTGTTCAATTATCTTAAAACATATCTATTAAACATTTAAATTGTATCGGAAAATGAGAATAAATTGTGAAATTATAGAAAATTAGTTACTTTTTAGTTACTTTTTCGGTAAAATTTTGTCACTTTTTCCCACTTTTTCGTTAATTTTAGTCACTTAAATCACTTTTTTGGAGGATCTTAGTCAGTGGCAGCCCTGAATTGTAAGCCTCAATTTAAAAAGTATGACTGTAAATGGTAGTTGGAATGAGAAGTTGTAAGGTTATTTAAGAAAACTCACTCGAAACACGAATATTTTGATAAAATAAGATGCACACAAAGAAATATTAGAATTATTATCAACATGAACTGAAGCTGACGGCAGCCATTTTGGATTGGGTATGTTCAGATCAGTGAAAACAGAGTAGTGAATGAGCACTAAATTTGACATTTTCTTCGGAATTTTCTTCTAATCGATTATTCCACTCCAAATCAGATTAATCAACTTAAAATCAATAAGCGCTTAATCGATTCGATTTAATCGTAATCGTGAACACCCCTTATAATGTATCATTTGAAGTCTTGAATAATTAGATGAATACCTTACTACGGACAATTTTAATATGATTACTTGAATACCTACTTTTAATACTTTGATATGTACACTCAGCCAAACAATAATTGAACGTTGACCAAATTTGAATGACTGCTGGTCATGTCCCATAACTAATCAAAGCATGTTATTATCATTGAAATGTGAGGTCACCTACTAGAGTGAGACAATGAGATCGCTTAGACTGACTTCTGATGGTGCGATCTTACATTTATCAGCCTATAAAATTTATTGAATGTTCAATTTTTGTTTGGCCAAGTGTACCATTTCCGTGTTGTAATGAGAAAATCACTTTATTGATGGATGTCCTTTTTAAAATAAGTTGACCACTTGGATCCAGCGTACTGTACAATTCAAATTGTTTCAGCATATTTTAGGTTTATTTAATTTTAAGTAAATTGTTTTGCAAAAAAATGCAAATAAAACAGGACAATCAGCAGTTTTCTGTTGAAATTATTATGAACCTACCTTCTTTCTTATTTGCTAGAATATTTACTTGATATTTTTTTCAAAAATAACTTTTTAAAAGAACTTCAATCCTTTTTTCCAGGAACTTGAACTTGAATGCATTCCTCAATGAAATAGTGAACTTGAACTTTCTAAAAGTTCTTTTTTTATGCAATAAACTGAACTTTCAAAAAGTTCTTTTTAGAAATGAACTTCCCCAACACATGATCATCAGGTACTTGAAAGAAATGTTAGATATTTTATCACAGCTTCTTTGGCGCATTTTGTTTCGGCTCATTTGAAGGTAGTTATAGCTTATATTTCACACTCATATGAATTCACATGCAATATGAAGGCTCGCTCATCAATGTATGCACTATGCACAAACTGTTTCTAGTTTAGTACAAGTTATGAATTTTTTTAAAAGATGAAACATTAATTAATATAAATACACATTTTCATTTTCATTTTTCAACACGTTCATTCAAAACAATTTTTAAAATAAATTATTTCTGTTTGTATACACCAATTTTTTTATGTATAGGTAGGTACATTACATTTTTATGAAAATAGATTTATAAAAAAATTCTCAAGAAATATAGGTAATCTATGATTATTAGGTTCGCTATTTATATTCACAAATTTGATGCTACTCTTCTAGTTATTTTTTAATATTAAATTAATAAGGAGCTAGAACACATTGTTGTTCAAGTTTACCTGCTTCTCTTCTCAAAACCTCAATCTTGGAGACTATTGCAAATTACAAAAAAAAAGTATGTAGGTACTTCTAGTTAAGCGATTTTGATATACCTATATATATAAATATATATATTTTTTTTTAAGAATAGTAATTTTGTGACACAGGGTATGAACCATTATTACTATTATTGCATAGTTAGATAATTTTTAAAAATATATTGTATAATAATTTTTAGTCAAACAAAATAAAAATCGCACTTCGTTATTGTTGGATGGAAACTAATAGAACCACACACATTGTTTCTAGAGGCTAAAAACCATGTTATTGTTTTTTTTTTTAATTGGCTTACTTTCCATGTTGTTAAAAAAACTTTAACAATACATGTGAGGAGATAAAAAATATTTAAATTATATCTATCTATTCTGTTAATTGGAGTAACTTAATTTTTAAAAATTTTGAATGTTTATTAGGGTTGTGCGAACCGGTTCGAAAACCGAACCGAACCGAACCGGTTTTGAAGGTTCGAAAATTATTATGAGAAGTTCGAAATAGAACCAATTCGAACCTTCCCGCCCTTTTTCCCGCGCGTCACCACAGCCTTCTGAATTCGAGATTTTAACCTCAAATGGCGTCATTTTTCACGCAAAATTGCGTATATTCTTCTGCAGTAATCAATCTTTAGTTAACTATGTTTCAGTTCAAAGGTTTGTTATTCACGAAATTTACATTATTATGTCATAAATACATGTAAAAATTAGTGATGTTGATGATCCTAAATAAGTTATATTTATTTTCTGTCTCGCGTCATGATGAGTACTATTAGCCCATTTTGCATAAAATTATTGACTTCATTTTCGTTACCTTCCTCCCTAATTAGTTGATGAAACAAAGAACCGTTTTTAGGCAAGGTGCAAGCTTACAAGAACAAATTGCAACACAACAATTTATAGTATAAAAAAACACTTAATTACAATTTTAAACAACACCTGTCTCTGTCAGCAGCAATAGGTATCTGGAAGCATTTTGAAAACAGCCAGAACGTGTTAAACACATAACTTTCTTAAAGATTTTGTCCAGCATCCTATTGAAAATGAAATGCAAATAGTATGTATGATAAATCCATTCATGTGTGTTAGTATCCATTCACTTTCATCCTTTGGATTTCATTGAAAGTTGTTTAGTAGCACTGAAAGCAAAAATCGATTATACACCTGTAAAGGTTTGAAAAGGTTCGAAAAGGTTCGAACACTTTAAGGTTCGGTTCGAGGTTCGGTTCGACTTGAAAAATCAAGGTTCGCACAACCCTAATGTTTATATTTCCCAGATACAACGGTAGATATTTGAGGTATAGTGTATGATGCCTTCTTAAAAATAATTTAAAACTTGGCAATTTCTGTTCATATCAACACTTGTTTATTTTTTAGTTTTTTTTTTAGTTGGGTTTTCTTTTTTGTTTTGCTTACGTGTTCTAATATAAATATTTATGATATTCAATAATCGGAGAATAGAGCTAACGAAAACTATTAAAAAAAAATTGCAAGCTGGAGACATATTTTTTTAAGAAGTAGTTCGTTCATTCACCATAATCGTCCCCGTTTTGCACCAATTTGTGGCGATGTGTACCCGAAACTTGACTTTTTCCAGTATTACTAATTTTACCATGGTTTAGGCTTTATTACAACTTTTTATATTAGCTGTAATTTTACATCTTTAAGTATGCGTCCTCGCGATGGAGAATACTCGTGTCTTTACTGTGCTGCCACTTCGCGGAAATAAGTTTTGACATCGCCCTACAGGCATCCTGCATGAATGTTTACCTCGTTCCCTTGGCAACATGATTCAACATGGCCGCTTCCAGGGTAACATTTTGAACCGTCAGAACTTCAACATCAAATCGTAGAAAATACGAATTGTTCACAAACGTTATTATGTCTATGTCCAACACTTTTAGTTACACAAAATATTTGTTGACATTTTACACGCACTTTTTCAATGTAAACAATGGTCGGACTGTTCAAAATGTTACCCTGGAAGCGGCTATATTAATACCGTTGCCATAGAAACGTGGTAAACATTTTCTCATGCAGGATGCCTATTGTTTGTAGTCAAATTAAAGTTATTCGCATAGGAATTTCTATTGTTGCAGAGGGAACTATGAGCCAGCTCGTGGCTTCCGGCGACATCGTCGTGAAGGTAGAACCAGAGGATATTGATGATTCTGAAGACATCGACACAGATCATGATTTGACTACAGCAGCATTCGTCCAACCTTCAGGAGACAAGATAGGGCGAGATCCAGAGACAATTGGAGACACGAGCTTCTTCCATGTTCAAATCAAATCGGAAGATCACATCGAATTGCCCATCAAGGGTAACGATCGCCATGTTGTTGATATGGTAAACCAACCAGGAATCATCCAGAATCCCAGAGACTTGCTGTACTCATGTGACCTCTGCAGCTACCAGGGTAAATCTAAACGCTACCTTACCAATCACATGATCATACATTCATCAGAGAGTCATCAATGCAGCAAATGTGACTACAAGTCGAACCGGAAGGTGAACCTCGTCGTCCACATGCGCATGCATTTCGAGGAGCGCCCATACTCTTGCGATGTTTGTCCATATTCGAGCACCACTCGTCAGACGCTGGCCTGTCACAAGCGGAGTCATTTACAGGAGCGGAAGTTCCCGTGTAGCCGGTGCGAGTTAAGTTTCTGCAGGAAGAGTACACGCTTAGATCACGAGCGTCTTCATACCGGAGAGCGTCCATACGCGTGTGATTTGTGTGAATACACGGCCAGCACCAGCAGTGTGTTGGCTCGACATAAACTTCGTCATGCAGCTAAGTTGGATCCGACGGTGAAGCGGTACAAATGCGGTCAGTGTGAGTTCCGGTCGCACACCATAACCGCGATGACTGTCCACGAGCGTACTCATACGGGGGAACGGCCATTTGCTTGCGATATTTGCGACTTCAAAAGTGCGACCAAACACAATCTGTTGACGCACAAAACAAGTCATCATAATGTGAAGGGCTTCCAGTGCGGACAGTGTGAGTATGGGACGAACTTTAAGGCGCATTTTGTGCTACATCTGCGCCGGCATTCCGGAGAGCGGCCATATTCTTGTGATGTGTGTCCGTTTAAGAGTTCAAGTAGCAGTGGACTTAGGACTCATAAGAAGAAGGCACACAAGTAGTGTGCTGGTTGGTCTCTTTCATGAGTTTACGTGAGCTAGCTTTGTTAAATATTGAATTTGTAATGTTTGCACATTTCCTATTTAATCGAATTTCCTACGGGTGTGCTGTTCTTTCAAAATGGATTTTAATTCTCTCGTTACTGTGATTTTGTACTTGGTAGTACTATATTATGTTTCTCTTGAATAAATTAATTGTTTGGTAATCATTATGTTTCATTTACTTACATATGTACTTAATTTAATTTTGACATGATTTTACTTCTAAGTACTTTAAGTACAACTTCCAAATGAATGTGTTGCATTTCTACGTGATATTAACTATAGATGATTTTAACTTTAACTAAACTATTTTAACCAATTATTAATTTACCGGTAAATAAAATTTTTAAATTTTGTTTTTGAAATCCTTTCGAATGAATGAATGAATGAATACATATATCACAATTTAAGTAAAGCTATAAGTAATCTTCAGGTTAAAGGCATATTTTAAGTTGATTTGTGCTACTTTTCAGAATGATACAAATACCTAACGATTACTTTTAATGTCGGATTCTTTGTTTAAGTTTGCTTGTTTAGCAGATACAGCATAGTGTTTGTAACTTGATCAAATATTTATGGTCGACAATTCCTCTTATGGGAGAATTGCACAGGCTTGGCATACTAAATTGATCGAATCATTGATTGATTCAGCTATACTTATTATCATCCCATGCAATATTATGGTCATTTTAACATTGATTATTGATGTGATCGCTATTGGGGTCATTTGGCCGGACAAGGAAATACGGGAAAGAGTTTGCGAATACTTCGATTGTTGAAATTAGCATATCTATAGTTTTTAGAATACCTGTCACTGTGTGTGTACATTCTTCCTTTGAGTGTATTATAAATGTAATTTTAGTGTATTAGTGTTTTTATATTGTGTATTTAATTAGTGTGTAGCCCCTCAGACAAGCCAGCCTATTGGTTTAGCCGGGCTACAATAACAGGTTATTTGTACTTTTCTAAATAAAAAATGATAATAAAAAAGTAATGCCATTTTTGTATTGGTATAGTTATATTTTGGTTTTACCATCGTTTTTCCAAATTTACCGCTTACCGGTAAATTTACCGTATTTTTAGAACTGGTAAAAGTTTCATAATGATGGAAATTTAGTGAATCTCTCACTTAGGGATGGTGTTTCAGAGGTAACCTGCGAAATTAAAACGCGCACCCTGACTGGGAATCGAACCCAGATCCTTCGGGTTTCCGGCCCTATGCTTTAACCATTAAGCTATCGGGGCGCATTCTTAATCAGCAGGTTGGGTTGCCATACAACTCTTGCGAGTCCGAGTATCTGACATATACACGAAGACTGAAGCACTTCGACTTCCTTTGACAACGTGAATACATCTCTCTCGAATGTCTATGCTCAAACTTCTGAGCTAAGAGTGGATTGTTTGATAATGATGGAAATTTAGTGAATCTCTCACTTAGGGATGGTGTTTTAGAGGTAACCTGCGAAATAAAAACGGGCACTCCGACTGGGATTCCCAGTCGGGGTGCCCGTTTTTTTTCGCAGGCTATCTCTGGTAAAAGTTTCATCCCTAATTTTAACAATTTTTAAGCATATTTTTATCTTATATGTATAAAATCTTTCCTATGTGTCCAACTATATGTATAAAATCATAGGGAGGGAAATCAGAGTGTTTTTTTCCACCACTTCCTACGCGCCTGATAGGATCATAAACTACTTTATATGCATTAGAATTTAGAACAACAATTTGGTTATTTCCTGTTCGTCCGGGTGTCATTAAGCTTCGTACTTGGGAAACCGCTCGGTGTAATGCGATGATTAGCGAGCACCGAGAGAGACGCGCAACATCTTCAACCGAACACGAACCAAGCGATCAAAGATAACTACTTTTCCGGTACCTACCGTTTTTCAGACATTTTTCAATACTCTGCTAAATTTTGAAAGTAGATTATAACAACTATGCTATGGAAACAACCAATGGCATAGCCTTCGGATTGGCTGTACAGTGTGAAGTGTCTATGCTAATACCTACCTAGAGGGGGCCAAATCAATTAAGCTTTCTTGTTTTGAAACCGTTCGCGTTTTCATTGTTTTAACTTCAAAAAGTTGATAACTAGGCCTTAGCCTTCAACTTTTCAAGTTTTAAACAATGAAAACTTAAAATACCTCCAAAGAATATTCTTTGGAGGTATTTTAAGTTTATAATGGATATAAGCCTCCCAAGTATTGAAAAACTGGATTTTAGTGAACTTCATTATCCTCTCATTATAATAATTTATAATAATTTTACGCAGTGTATTTTGGGGGAAGTGATATCACTACCTCTCTATCAAGAGTGCAAGGGAATTAAATAAAATATCATTCACACCAGTTTCATCCACTCTATAAGTAAAGCATTATTGAGAAATAGTTTGAGAGAAAACTGCAGAGTGATTTTAATCCAAAGTTTTGGACACACTTTTTGCAAAAACAATAATAGTTGTGAGAACTTACTATATAAAAATATGATGTTTTACAATATTAATTGCAGGAAACATTCCCCCTCCCCCCCCAATCCCATTTAAAAATGCTAAAATCAATGTTCCCGTCTGCTTGAATAGAAATCACAACTGTTTTTCCTGTTTATCTATCAGAACTGAGCAAAGTGGAGATTGCTGGCTTTTTAAAATTTGTGCAAAAGGGTTAGCTGGACTAATAAAACATGTTCTTAAATGCAGCTAAATATGAATATGTAAATTTATTTTTCACAGCCACATTTATCAATATTCTCTTTAGAGACAGACTGTTTAGAATAAGGTTTTATTTACAACCAATAAAAAATAAATACTTAAAAAATATAGACCACAACAAACCAATAAAAAAATAGAAGTTGTTAGGTTTGATAAAAGTTTTTTTGCACAGTAGGTAGCTACCTGAAGAAGTAGCTGTGAGTGTAGTGTTAGCTGTGATTGGCTGTGAGAGGCAACCGCTCCACTGGAATTTTTATCAATCTTCACAGGAGCTCCACACATGGTGTTTGAATAACATTGTGCGATGCAAATGTGAGTGTTTTATAAAATATTTTGAACTGCACAGTATAAACTTGGGCACATGAGTTGACAAATTATAATCAAAATACATGGATTGATTAGGATTAGGTACATTTTGGAGCAATGAATCAATTTTCAAAACCAAACATTTATTAAAATATTAACTCACAACATAAGAATTAAAATTAACATATTTATATAATTCTATTTTACATAGAAAATAAATCATCATCATATTATTAATATGATAAGTTTTGGCAATAAATTTACACTATAAGATTCTATTGTTACATGATCCTAGGTAGTATCGTTTATAGCAGTTTGCACAATTCCGGCCAAACTTCTTCATGATCGTTTCAAAAACAAATTCATGCATTCTCTTGTCCAGAAAATTCTTCTACAATCATAAATGGCTTCAATTATGTTCATAGTAACGGATCAATAGCAAATATGTTCTTATTACAACACTCAGACTATAAATACACCCATCTCACTTCAAATATGTTAATTACATTATTCTTTGTCAACATTACAATAAAAATACAACCATATTTTCACAATCACTTCGACAAAACAAAAAATACCATTTTCTACTCTAAATGGAAGACGAATTTTAAATCACTTCAAATTCGAATTACAAACATTTTCACACACATTTTTCTATTTAATTTCAACTAAAGATCGGTTGACAAACAAACGCCGGCCAACCGACATTTAGTTTCGTAGTTAAATACCTTACTTCAAAGGCAAAGAAGAATTGTTGGTGGGTGAATTGGAGTACCAACCCTAAGGACAGTGGTTTGAATCCATTCAGGAACCGTTCTTTCAAATTCCATCCTAGAATTCATATTAAAATTTTCTCTCAATGCCATGATATACAACTTTATTTAAAAAGTTTGTATTTTCATATGATAAATTCACATACGTTATAGTTGAGCATATTCTTCAGTGATAAAATCTTGAGCACAAACTTAAAGAAAATATTATTTTTTAAATATCATATTGAACATAATTTCAATATTTTTTATGTACACAGCATTTGAATTTGAATATAATTACACATGAATGTAATTACCTTAGTTTTAGGTAGGTATTCTTAAATTTTTCTTGACTAAGATAATTTTTAAAATAAACAACAAAGCAAAGATTTTGTGGTGGAACCCTCACTTAAACTCTACACAGTCAATCAGCACCATAAGTTGGTGTATTTTAAAGTCGTTTTCGCCAAGGGGGCAAGGATGACTGGGGCTTTTGACCATCTGAACACCCAGAATCCAAGCTGTTTGAGCAAAATATCTCACAATTGACTTCAGATGAAGGAAGTATATTAAAATTTAATTATAATTCAGCCAAGAAATAAGTTACCTTGGCCGAACACTCAATCAGGTGTTTAACGATAAACCAAAAGGAGTGGCGCCACACATTCGTTGTCAAGAGATAAGTAAATACAAAATTAATCGCCCTTCAGGACACAATTTGGGGGAAGCTGCCCAAACCCCATAACGGCCTATGGATATAGTTTTCTGGGCCAGCACCTTTTCTCTTCATACAATTCCAGTGCAGCATTGTCTTAACAATATTCATCTAAATCATCAATAGACCATTTTAAATATTATCTCAGTGGCTCTGCTTTCTAAGAAAAATCATATGCAGTTTGATTTCCAGACACCTTAGTCCCTGTTACAACAATAGGTAAAACAGGGACTACGGTGTCTGGAAATAATACTGCATATGATTTTTCTTAGAAAGCAGAGCCACCGAGATAATATTTAAAATGGTATATTAACGACTGGTGATCATTCACTGTGACGTCATATCCACGACCGATGAGACGAAGCCTATTGGCCACCGTTGGTGGGATTGACAAATCATTCTCATAAGAACCTTTTTGACCAAATAGAAAAATATTTTTCGATACCTACACACAATAAACTTATCGCCTTCCTAAACCATGTGACCATATGTGACAGCCAGGCAAGGTACTTGGATGGGACTCTTATAAGACTCGAAAGTACATATTTGAAATATTTCCTAAAATCATCATAACTTTCGTTCTATTCAATTAACGAAATTTTTGAAAACTGATTAGCATAGATAATCCTTTTGTCGATAATGAGAAACATCATCTTATAAAGACAACATTTGTGTCCAAACTCGTAAAAAATAAAAAATAAATCTATTTTTTAGATTTTTCACTAGTTTGAGCAAAAATATTGTTTTTATAAGTTAGTGTTTATATTACTAAGGCAGACTTAAAAAATAATTATAGTTACTAATTGTTTGCACATTTTTTTTGTTTGAATTTTTCAAAAGTTATAGCGATATAATATCTAGGAATGCATATTTTCTCCAGAGTTCACCTTACGTACATCCAACTCTTGACATCACTAGTATAAGGGGTCCATACTCAAGGGTATAGATAGTCAATTCTCATAACATTACTTCACTTCCTATCACATCCATTAAAAGTCGTTCTTTCTGATGTCCCCCATGGTAGTATCCGTCTTGAAAACATCTCTCCCTCTACCCTGTGATTTACTGTAGTGATGGGTGTAGGTGTACTTGGCCGCTACGATGCAGACGACTAGTAGAGTGGCGAGAAAGAAGTAGAGGATGATCAGCTTGGCGGTGTGCGTCGCGAAGTTCAGGGCTTTGAGGTCGCTGAGGACGGCGTCGGGGATGTCGTCGACCACCTGGGACATAGAGGACGTCGACATTTGCAGGTACGTCGTCATAGGCGTCCACACGGGGGGGGGGGGGGGGGGGGGGGGTAAGGGGGGCGTTTAACATCAATTATTGTGGGGGTTTGCGTAGAGTTTAATTTTGAAAACAAAAAACTAATAAATCTCAGTTTCAAAGTGTCAAAAAACAATAAATGCCCTGCGGGGCATGTTGGTGGCTTTCTCTCCTCCACCCCAAAGTGTCAAAATTGAAAAAAATATTGAATATTTCAACAAAATACACCTCACAATGTTTCAAAATTGATTTCAAAGTGTCAAAAACAATAAATTCCCTGCGGGGCAAGGTGGTGGCTTTCTCCCCCCCCCTCCCAAAGTGTCAAAATTTAAAAAATTAAATATTAAATATTTCTACAAAATACACCTCACAATGTCTCAAAATTGATTTCAAATTGTCCAAAAACCAAAAAACAGTTACAGGATATATTATGAATATTCTATATTTAAATATAGTTGAAAAGTAAAAACAAATAATAAATATTGTAAATTTAAAAAAAAACGAAAGCTTCTACTCGCCCCCTTAAAATAAGAAGAAAATTAAGAAAATAAAGATAAAATGTTTTTGGATAATAAAGTGGAAGTTGAATAATGTGTTTATAGCTGTCTTTTATAGCTCAACAAAATTCTCTTCCGACGAACCGTGTTCGCCTAACTTATTTATTTATTTACTTATTTATTTATTTATTTATTTATTTATTTATTTATAATATATACTATATAAAGCCTGAATTACACTGTTCAAGTTTCCTTGAAGGGGTTGAATTCAACCCTTGTTTTCAAGGAAACATGAAAGAGTATTTAGACGATTTAATGTTTATTGTTGATTGAAGTTGCGGTGAAATTAACAATTGGTTGAAATATTTCAAGACTTGAAGGAAAATAGGACATGTTCTAATTGTAATGGTTGAAAAGATGTCTTGAATTCAAGACATCTTGAACATCTTCTTGGAATGCTTCAATGTTTTCATTTAGACTATCCAAGTCTTGAATTCAACCCCCTAGAAAGGGTTGAATTCAAGGAAACTTGAATCGTGTAATTCCGCATTAATACACTGACTCTAGAGGTACTCACCACTTCGAACCATGCCATGGGCAGGATCATCTCGTCCTGGAACTTATCCAGGTTGTAGATCCCTAGGGACTTCCGGACCATGATGTTCACCTGGAACCGGGACTCTCCGCCCAGAGGGAAGCCGAATTTCTGCGGGATTCGATCAGACAGTCAGTACACAGATTTCACAGATCACATTCTTGCTAGATGCTAGGGTATTGAATAGTTCGATAACGCGTGAAGTAACTTTATTTTAATTAAACTTAAAACATGAAAATACGACTTTGATGAATCTAAAACGTCCACATTTTGGTTAAAAAGTAATCATAAAATCCTCTAAAATTAGTGAAAAAGAAGTTGTTCTGAATATTTTTGACCAGAAATGTTATCTAAAAATCTTGCAACTAATCATTTTATTAAAACAATTCAAAGTATTTGGATATTGCGTCATGTTTTATATATAATTATTTATTTCTGTCAACAGGTTCAATTTTAATTTCAAAATCTTTCTTAGGACAAAAAATATCAAATATCAATAAAAATATTAAAAATCACTTTTTTCTGAAATTGTATAGTTTTTGTCCAGAAAAAAATTGGGAAAATAAAGTCGAAACTGAGGTGCGATCACATAAAATGATAACTTCCTTGTCACTGTGACAAGTCCCTAGAAGGCCGTGAATAACATTGAGATGAGAAGCTTGTCACCGTGACAAGAAAGTTCTCATTTTATGTGATCGCACCCCTGTTTACAGAAATAAATAATTTTATATAAAACTGACGCAATATCCCAAAACTTTGAATTGTTTTAATAATACTAGTCATGACCCATATGAATGTTTAAAAACATATTTAATCATTTAATGTTTCTTCTTGAATTCCAGGGCTAGGGATTCGTCGCCATTATACTATTTCTAGACCAGTGCGACGTTAAACACCTCTATAAAAGCTCATCCCTGACTCGTACTTCTTTACACTACTATTTCAATTATAAAGAGTTATCAAAAGGTTTAAGTTTTATCAAGTAAACCAGGGAGTACCAAGCCGAAAGGCTATCACGAAATTTCCTCTCATTTCCTCTGTACTACGAAATAAATTGCGTATGTAAAGGTCACAGTATTGCATATCCAAGACCTGTGTCAAGGTCAATGTCATTTCTAATCTGTCATTCAATTTGATAACAGTTCGTGAAATCCTGCGCCATTTATATCAAAACTTATCCCTAAAGAGTCTATAAAACTACCCTAGAAACTTGACAATTTGAAATGTTCTCGCATAAACATATTCTGTGTAGTCATCTCTATATCCCCATAAAAAACACTCCGTGTAAAAATACCAGCCAAGTCTCTACAACTAAAAAAAATTATGAAATCTAAAAAATTCTGCACTGAAAAGTAGTGATATCAAAAAATGGTCCAAGTCAAAACTTTATTTGAAAATCAAAAAATACTTGGCGCATCGTGTATACATAGTTTAGAAGTATAGACCAGATAGAAAATATACATCAAATATACATAATACATGTAGTATACCTATTATGCCCTAAAAAAACGATGCGCCAAGTATTTTTTTTATTTTCAAATAAAGTTTTGACTTAGACCATTTTTTGATATCACTACTTTTCAGTGCAGAATTTTTTAGATTTCATAATTTTTTTAGTTGTAGAGACTTGGCTGGTATTTTTACACGGAGTGTTTTTTATGGGGATATCACTCCTTTTTTTAGTTTATTCTTAGAACTTGTGACGTCAATTGAACAATTACTAAATCCATTAAAAATAGTCGCCATTGACAATTTGGTTTACTAATGAAAATCTGCGTATGGTACTATATATTTGCTTTAAATGATATTTCATGAAGAATAGCAAAGGTTTCATTCCTATCAGTTAACCGAGTTCCGAGATATGGCAACACTTCGGTTTTCAAAATGGCTGCTGAACTTACTGCACTGCCACAAAGAATGTATATCTATAAATGATGAGTATCATTTTAAGTTTTCTGAATATGTATTCATTATATAGGAGGGTATTATAATAATTTTTAAATTTGAATGATGTAATTTCCGGTCTTATAAATAGGAAATTTCTAGTGTGACTGTTCCTATTTCATAGAGATGACCTTCCGAATCGTTTGGCGGTAGTTTCATACCGATCAGTCAACCAATTTTCAAGATATGACGTTACTTCCTGTTTCAAAATGGCTGCTGAAATCACTGACCCCTTGAATTATAATTTAAACATGATAAAATTTTATTATAAGCTCTCTCAAATAGTATATTTATTGTATCAAAATGTAAATGTGTGAGATTTTTAAAATGTGTGACGTCATTTCCGGTTTCGGTATGGGAAACTGCAAATAATATTGATGATAATACATAAAGTTGACCGTCTAAATTGTTTAGCGTTGGTTTCGTTTAAATCTATTAAGACGTTATTAAGATATGATGTCATTTCTGGTTTCAAAATGGCGGCTTCCGGTTGGTTTTATATCAAGTCAAATAATATCACAAAAGAACATACGTTACATAAATATCAAAATAATTGGATCAAATTTGTTGCCGAAATGCCAATCGATGAATTAAATTTCATGACGTCATTTCCGGTTTCGATAACATAAATTTTAGTCTGTTGCTATTGATTATCCATATAGATGACCGTCCGAATCGTTTGGCGCTATTTTCGTTCCAATCGGTCTAGCCGTTGTTGAGATATGACGTCACTTCCGGTTTCAAAATGGCGGCACAAAAAATTCATGGGGTGAAAGTTAAATCAGACGCCAAAAGTGCACACGTGGTAAAAATGTGAGATCAATCGGTTCAGCCGTTTTGGCTGTGGCCATGTTACCGGATTTGAATTCCAGGAGACTACTACTACTACTACTGAGATTATTATTATTATGAAAACCGCCCTAAAACACTGTTTTCACGGCCCTCTAGCGCGCAAAGGGCGTAACCTATTGTTCCCAAATTTGCTATATGTTGTAGGGTGGGCCATAGCTCGAAATTAAGATATATCGCAACAATGTGAGATTTTCCAATTTTAAGATCCAGTAGGCCGAAAATGCCACTTTGATGCTTACAGTAAAAGTGGGTTTGCTCCAGCCTTTATATGAGAGTGTGCGCGCGCCGTACGACTTGGCTGGCGTGGAGCGACCGCTCCACTAGATGTCATGATAAAACTTACCCTAAATAAACTAAAAATACCTAAACTAAATATAGACATTTTTGTATACAAGGGGTGATTTGCTTTATCAGGACATAGAGAGTTTACTGTACTGGGTCTTTGAACAATGCGTGAATGTTTAAATACCACTGAATAAGTAGAAATCTTAGTGAAATTAGACACAAATTAGTTAATTCTGGACTTGCATTCCCTAGTGTTGGGATTGGTTCCCACGCCCGCCCTTGATGACTGAGATTATTTCATACTCTCAAGTTGTTACGAGGCGAATTCTGGAAAGGTTCCTTACTAATAGACCACGATTGCCTCCTTCCCACAGTCCATCCTTACCTATTTGCATTATGGCTTTACGATATAAAAAATAATTGATTCAGTTGCATTATCTTCAAATAAACCAAATATTTAGCAATTTTATTTTCCATTCGCCTTTCCTGTAATTTTTTTTAGAAAACAAACATCTGATGAGTCCTGGGGACCGCTTTGGAAACTGACGGATTGTGTCAAACTTTCCCAAAATACCAAAGTCTCCCGAAGGCCCATTATTTACTCCACTGGTATGCAACTTTGGTGGTAGTTTTGATACCCATTTTCTCGTAATACTATTGAGAAATTTTAAGAAAATACTTGAAATAAAAAAGTGATATTTTTTATTTTTTTCATGAAATATTTGAAACATAAACCTTATTTTTCTTTAAATATTTCTTAAATATTCTCAATAGCATTGCGATAAAATGAGTATCAAACTACTTCCCAAAGTTGCATAACAGTGGAGTAAATAATGAGCCTTGGGGAGACTTTGGTATTTTGGGAAAGTTTGACATAATCCGTCAGTTTCCATAGCGGTCCCCAGGACTCCATTAAAAAATAAGTACTTCCCTAGTGACAGAGGCTGCGTGCAATCATCATGGAAATGGTCCAAAATTTAGTATACCTATTAAGAGGGCTGAGTTGTGAGCGTGACCTTGAAGAGTTTTTTAATCGATTATTAACAATATCTTTTACCAATGTAATTGTTAACAAAATAGGGCTTTGTACGAGTATTCAGAACAGTTCAATGAAAATAATTTCATAGTTTGGAATAAGTTATTAGTTTTATTTTGTCTAACAGATGTTTAGTGCCATAATTTTACTAATTTTCGGGCACTAAACGTCTGTAGGACAAAGGAAATCTAATAAACCATTACATTTACAAGCTATAGGATTATTTTCAATGAACTGTTCTGAATACTCGTACAAAGCCTTATTTTATTAACAATTAAATTGGTAAAAGATATTGATAAAAATCGATTAAAAAACTCTTCAAGGTCAAACTCACTACCCAGCCGTCTTCAATCGAGTTTGAATTAGTTTTGTTTTCTCCACTCACCGGATGCAGGTCGATGAACATGTCGTGCTTCACCGGATCGGGCTTGAGTCCATCCACGGCCTCCAACAACACCGGATCTCCGAGATAGAAGTGCGGGAAGCTCATCATGATCGGGGCGTCGTAGTTGCAGGGCGATGAGTTGAACACGCCGCTAGGGGGACACGACTTGGAGTGCGCGTGACAGAAACACGCGTTCTCGGGATGCGTGTCTCCCCGCGCGTACACGTCACGCGGCGGGTGGAAGCGCATCGCAGTCATACCGTGTCGCTGTAACACATCATGACAGTTGAACACGCCGCTAGGGGGACACGACTTGGAGTGCGCGTGACAGAAACACGCGTTCTCGGGATGCGTGTCGCCCCGCGCGTACACGTCACGCGGTGGGTGGAAGCGCATCGCAGTCATACCGTGTCGCTGTAACACATCATGACAGTTGAACACGCCGCTAGGGGGACACGACTTGGAGTGCGCGTGACAGAAACACGCGTTCTCGGGATGCGTGTCGCCCCGCGCGTACACGTCACGCGGCGGGTGGAAGCGCATCGCAGTCATACCGTGTCGCTGTAACACATCATGACAGTTGAACACGCCGCTAGGGGGACACGACTTGGAGTGCGCGTGACAGAAACACGCGTTCTCGGGATGCGTGTCGCCCCGCGCGTACACGTCACGCGGTGGGTGGAAGCGCATCGCAGTCATACCGTGTCGCTGTAACACATCATGACAGTTGAACACGCCGCTAGGGGGACACGACTTGGAGTGCGCGTGACAGAAACACGCGTTCTCGGGATGCGTGTCGCCCCGCGCGTACACGTCACGCGGCGGGTGGAAGCGCATCGCAGTCATACCGTGTCGCTGTAACACATCATGACAGTTGAACACGCCGCTAGGGGGACACGACTTGGAGTGCGCGTGACAGAAACACGCGTTCTCGGGATGCGTGTCTCCCCGCGCGTACACGTCACGCGGTGGGTGGAAGCGCATCGCAGTCATACCGTGTCGCTGTAACACATCATGACAGTTGAACACGCCGCTAGGGGGACACGACTTGGAGTGCGCGTGACAGAAACACGCGTTCTCGGGATGCGTGTCGCCCCGCGCGTACACGTCACGCGGCGGGTGGAAGCGCATGGCAGTCATACCGTGTCGCTGTAACACATCATGACAGTTGAACACGCCGCTAGGGGGACACGACTTGGAGTGCGCGTGACAGAAACACGCGTTCTCGGGATGCGTGTCGCCCCGCGCGTACACGTCACGCGGCGGGTGGAAGCGCATGGCAGTCATACCGTGTCGCTGTAACACATCATGAGAGCAGTTCTGTACCTAGAGGTAGAAGGCCGGAAGTCAATTTTCTCGATTTTGCATCACACTATTTTGGAATAGTGTAATCAGGCTCTGTCAAGTAGACAAAAGAGAGACAAATGATGGGAAGGTTCCCTAATAATATACCAAGACCGTAATCTTCCCACCGTTCCAAACTTATATTCAACATTATTATCGTGTTTGCCAATCATCATTTCATTTGTCAGTTGATTAGCTTTAAGCCAGAAAAAATAGATAGAGTTGTCTATTTTCAGCAACATGATTATACACTATGTGTACGTGTTTATTTAATATTCAAGATTTTGACGTCAGATGTGAGACAGTACAGCCCCATGGTGACTTGTTTATTTCTTGCTTGGAAGAGTCAGTTTCAAGGAGACAGTGAAAAGTATTATTGTTTCTGAGTCTATTGTTGAAAAGTTAGTAGGTTCATTGTTGTCAGAGATGAAGGTTGTAGAAATTTGTGTAAAAAAGAAATTGTATTTGATTTTAGTACAGTAAATGTGTAATAATTATAAATTAAACAATTAAAACAATAAAACATGTCAAGACAAGACAAATGCAATATTCTTCGTTTATTATTATTGTATGAAAAGAAGAGAGGTATTGCTTCAGTTGTTTGGGTCGTCTTGCTCTTTAGATAATTGTCTAGCTTTATCAGATTTGAAATAAAGACACCATGACGATTATTTATCAAACAAGAATAAACTTTATGTTATCGATATCATAAAATATGTTTACTTTCAAAATTTTATGTGTTTCATGCATGCTTCTAGAGAGTTTTATGATATTTCATTCCCAATTATTTCCCTCAAGTTTGTCACTGAGAGATTAGAAGCCACAGCGACAAATGGTTCATCGTAACCTTCTGATAACATCATTGACCTAGAGGTCAAGCTAACTAGTTGAAAAAATCATTAAGATAATGATTTATTACATGATTTCACGATCTGGTTTGTCAGACACGAGTATCGAGTGGGTGGTAAAGGGGGGGGGGGGGGGGGTATCAACACCAACCCTCAGGGGAACATGTGGGGCAAACTGACCCTTCAGATTTTTTTATGAAGCACTACATTAGGTACCTATGTCACATAGTTTATCTCTACAATGAAATTGATTTTTAATTTTAGAATATGTTATGATCAAAAAAGATGTGTAACCTAGTTTAACTATCTTCATTCCGAGAAAACTGTTAGAAGTAAATCAGATTAATTACGGCCATTACTCGGTGCTGTTGCAGCATTCTTGAAACAGAAATAAGAGTAAATATGTTTTAATATCTATTGATTGAGTCATGCAGAAATGTGCAGATTCATGAAGCAAACGCAAATTTCAAATAAGCGAGCGTCATCATTATCTACAATTTGGTACATAAAATCTGCTTTCTTGCCCTCTTATTTTTTTATTAGTATACCCCAAAATACATGTTTCCAATCGAAATTTCGACTGAATTGGTAGAAAGTAAAATTTGACAATTTGTTGATCATAATGAACTTTGTAATATCATTTTGGGCACAACATTTTATCACATTTTACAAATTGTCTGCCAAATCAATCTAGAAATTAAATATTATAAATAGTTTCATGCCTTGTGTCTATACACCATTCCGCCATTAGCCTCGCTGCAGAACAGTGCGACGTTAAGCCCCAGACAAAATGGGTCTACACTTTAAAAAAATATATCAAACCGGGTCCGACCGGGTAGCTCAGCTGGTAGAGCTCTCGCCCGGCAAGTGAGAGGTCCCGGGTTCGAGCCCCGGTTGGTTCGGTCACAACGCACATGCCTTTCCTATCATCCTGACTATATGGAAGTTTTCCACAGAAACCTACATTCTCACTTATAACTAGGTTGGCAATTTGGGACCCCCGTGACCTGCATCAACAACCCGCACGATCAAGCGTCGGTTGTAGGGTAGTTTACCGAGGGACAGTTTACCAACGCACACATTACCGAAATCTGCACGGACACTTTACCAACTTTTTTTTACATTTTTTCCAAAATTTGGACAAAATTTTATATAAAATTCCTACAAATATTTTTTCCAAAATTTTGACATTTTATAAAAAATTTACCAATATTTTTTCCAACATTTTCACAAAGTTTTATCAAAATGTCACAAATATTTTTTCCAAAATTTTGAAAAATTTAAATATGTTTTTAAAAAAAAAATCAAAAATGTAAAAAAATAAATGTCGGTAACGTGATAATGTGATAGTGATAGTGATAAAGTAGGAATGTCGGTAGATTCGGTAATCTGTCCGTCGGTAAAGTGTCCCCCTATGTTTAACGGTAATGTGTCCGTCGGTAATCTGTCCTTCGTAAACGGTCCGATAACCCCAAGCGTCCTACCTGTGCGTACTGCTTGAACACCATGGGGAACTTCCTGCACATGTCCTTCATGTACATGTAGAGTCTCGCATCCTCACGCATGAGCGCCGGAGGCCACATGGAGCCGTCTGTTCCGTCCACGCGGTTGCACTCCTCGCTGCCCCAGACAGCCAGCTTCCGCTTGCCGCCGAAGTGGTCGATCACGCCGAGCTTGCTCATGTCCGTGCTGCCCGTGTGGATGGCGATGCGGGCCGTGCCAGTCCCGTTGCGCTGCGCACGAACAAGAACCGAATGGCATTGGGGGACAGGCGCATAACTAGTTTTATCATGGGGGATTGACACACCCGGAAGGAGGGCCGGGGGCTAGCCCCGCAGGGCGATTTATAGAATTTAAACCAGTTAAAAGTGATTATGTGGCTTTAAAATGCACTAACTGAAGCAAACAACGCTCCAATTGCTGTCCCGTAGGGCGTTTTTTGAATATAAATAATATAAAAATGACACTGGGGTTATAAACTCCTTAAATTAACATGAAGAACCTCCTATTGTTGCCGCGCAGTGCGTTTTTTTCTAGAACTTAAGCAATTTATAAGTGGTTCTGGGATGCTAAACATAATTTTGTATGTTGAATGGGGGTCAATCTGCTCGAGTGGGGGGTTTGGGGGGGGGGATTATATCTACCCATCCCTCCCTCCCTCCCCCTTCCTACGCGCCTGGTCCCTGACAAATGAGGGGTGCACAATGTAGCGAGTTCGGCGTGTGACGTCACCATAGGATTTACATCAAACTTGCCGCGTCAACGAATGAGCTCAAACCTGTGCCCATAATGCTCAAACTCAAGAGGTCGGGTTTTCTGATCCAACATGGATGCCTGTTTTCATTCATTCGACTTGATTCGGCTCAAGGTCACGCCCAGGTGATTACGTCACAATGTTAAATGAAAACTGGGCGTTTGGATCAAAATACGGTTACGGAACAGGTTGGGTGAGTGGTTAACGCTCTGAACTTGTATTCCGGGGGCCGGGTTCGATTACTACGGCCGTCCTTCCTGACTGGGGTTTTCTCGTGGTTTTCCATAAGTCGATAGGCAAATGCTGGGAAGGTAGGTACCCTACTAATAGGCCACGACCGCCTCCTTCCCACCTTCCATCCTTACCTACTCTTAACCATCATCTCCCAATCATCCTCATAATCATTCATCCGTCGCCATTAGCCTCGCTGCAGAACAGTGCGACGTTAAGACCCAGACAACAAAAAGAATACGGTATGCAGCCTTAGTATAGGATTTCAAACAGCTTACCTCCACCAGCAGGCCGATCTTCCTGTTCTCGGCCTCTGGGTCACTTCCCTTGAACTTCATGATGGACTTGCCGAGATTGAACAGCTTGTCCTCGTAGCCCCAGAACAGCGACTCGGCGTCCATCGTCAGGAAGGGTTTCACCTCGAGACTCCGATGCAACGCCGACATGGCGACCCGCGCCATGTAGTACTGGTCCTTCATGAGGGAGGCTGAACCCTGCGCACAAGACAGAACATGAGGAAGGGTTTCACCTCCAGACTCCGATGCAACGCCGACATCATGTAGTACTGGTCCTTCATGAGGGAGGCGGAACCCTGCGCACAAGACAGAACATGAGGAAGGGTTTCACCTCGAGACTCCGATGCAACGCCGACATCATGTAGTACTGGTCCTTTATGAGGGAGGCTGAACCCTGCGCACAAGACAGAACATGAGGAAGGGTTTCACCTCGAGACTCCGATGCAACGCCGACATCATGTAGTACTGGTCCTTCATGAGGGAGGCGGAACCCTGCGCACAAGACAGAACATGAGGAAGGGTTTCACCTCGAGACTGCGATGCAACGCCGACATCATGTAGTACTGGTCCTTCATGACGGAGGCTGAACCCTGCGCACAAGACAGAACATGAGGAAGGGTTTCACCTCCAGACTCCGATGCAACGCCGCCATGTAGTACTGGTCCTTCATGAGGGAGGCGGAACCCTGCGCACAAGACAGCATTGAAAACAGGTCCTTTCGGTTTTGGATTGTATTGTTTTGCTGCTAGTCCAAAGCAATATTTCCTGAGCGCCTGTTTGCGAGAATAGGAATATGGTTCTACGAAGCGTTTTTTTTTAATTTGTCTTAAAAATTAAAAAAATTAAATCTAGGGACCCTTTCACGTTTAGGTAATGCCACAAACTGGAGTACATTATAACCTCTGGAGGCCAATTCTTGAGTTTTCATGTTTTGAAACCATGTGTGGTTTCATTGTTTAAAACGTAAAAAAAGTTGACAACTATTGCTTAGCCTTCAACTTTTTTACGTTTTAAACAATGAAACCACACATGGTTTCAAAACATGAAAACTCAAGAATTGGTCCCCTGGTACGACCTCAAAGTGATAAATACATTTATTTTGCGATAAATATCATCAATTTGAGATCGTACGAGAGGTCATTATGAACTTCAGTTTGTGGAATTATTCAGTGAATTATTAGCTTGAAAGGGTCGCTAATATCTTATTAATTGTTTTTAAAATTATGTAGTGTAAAACAAATTTAAACAAACGCTCTGAAGAACCGTACGATTCCAGTTCTCTTATTAGAGTTATTTGAAAAGCTGCCAGGGTATATAAATGTGGTGCCACCAAGATCTTCACAAGGGAGAGGTGTGCAATTTTATGTTATTTTAGTAGTTATATATTAGCATATATAATTTAAACAATATATATAAAACATGTAATTTAAATAAAATGTAAATTCAGTGACAAGTGGCAGGGGCAAGAAGCGGTCCAGAAAAAAACAATCTGTTAGGCACTAAAATAGATACAAGGATTCCTTCAGTCGAAAGGCAAATGCTGGGAAGGTACCCTACTAAGACCACGACCGCCTCCTTCCCACCTTCCATCCTAACCTACCCTTCACTATCATCTCCCAATCATCATCATAATCATTCATCCGTCGCCATTAGCCTTGCTGCAGAACAGTACGACGTTAAGCTCCAGACGACAAAAAAATGATTAGGTTATTACTTTTTAATGTGCCACAAAGTGATTTTAGGTGTAGGGTAACCAAATCACAGTGATCCTAATGTGACTATCTTCAGTTTGTTTTATGTGTGTAGAAAAATGATTCATTTTGTTTCACTCACCAAGAAGGCCATGTTCGGAACGACTAGTTTGTCACTCATGCTGCCGGCCGTCAGATCGGGCATGAAGGTGAAGCCGCGACGTTCTTGATACGAAGCCGTGCCGTTGTCGTAATACTCGACGTTGACGCGCTCGAAACTCTCTCTGTAGGCAAGAAGATGAGTCACTCCATGTCACTCTGGACTGGAGGAGGTCCCGGGTTTGATTCCCCCTGTTTCGCGTAGTTTCGCTCGGTCAAAAGACTTGGGGCTCAGTCTCAGCCAGAGACTGGAACCCGAACCGGTACCGTATCCGAAAAGAACCGTTATATTTATAGAAACCGGAACCGAAACGCTTATTAACCCTACAAGTGCCAAGGCTAATAAGTGTATATAAAGTGCCAGCCCTATTTAGCAGAAATGTTGACATAATTGAGAAAATTAATTTGAAGATGAAATAATTGTTTTTTTGTTGTTGAGCATTTTTTGTTTTTTGTGCACACAACATATAAAAAATTTACAAAGACAGGATCCGGAACCGGTACCGTATCCGAAAAGAACCGTTATATTTATAGGAACCGGAACCGGAACCCTTATTTACCCTACAAGTGCCAAGGCTAATAAGTGTATATATAGTGCCAGCCCTATTTAGCAGAAATGTGGACATAATTGAGAAAATTTATTTGAAGATGAAATAATTGTTATTTTGTTGTTGTGCATTTTTTGTTTTTTGTGCGCACAACATATAAAAAATTTACAATTTTTCACCTAATATTTAAATTTTATGTAGGTACTGTTTATTGTGTGGATCTAAAAATATTCTCTCATTGGCATAACTAGTTATTGCGCTGTAGGTACACTTAAATTGGCTAAACTCAATTCAATATTCAATTCAATTCAACTCTTTATACATTATTTGTAAAAATACAAAAAGCATGGCTCTACCTCAGAAGCAATGCTAGTGTGGGGATGGATGTCAATTTACCCAACAGAACAATAATAATGATAATAGTTACAATAAACCATTGATTTAAATGCCACTATGTATTGAGTTATAATCTGTCGAACGCTTTTTACCTGTAGACGTACGGCCCAGCCTCCTCTACATGCAGCTTCTTGTCATCTCCCGACATGAAGCTGTCCACATTCGTGTAGTTGAAGATGCGAATCTTGAAGAGCGGCTGCAGCGGAGGCTGGAGCCAGTATCTGGACGACTGAGATCCGTTGCTGATCACCATGTCCTGCGCAAAAGATAGTGAGTTACACACATGAAGCTGTCCACATTCGTGTAGTTGAAGATGCGAATCTTGAAGAGCGGCTGCAGCGGAGGCTGGAGCCAGTATCTGGACGACTGAGATCCGTTGCTGATCACCATGTCCTGCGCAGAAGAGAGTGAGTTACACACATGAAGCTGTCCACATTCGTGTAGTTGAAGATGCGTATCTTGAAGAGCAGCTGCAGCGGAGGCTGGAGCCAGTATCTGGACGACTGAGATCAGTTGCTGATCACCATGTCCTGCGCAGAAGAGAGTGAGTTACACACATGAAGCTGTCCACATTCGTGTAGTTGAAGATGCGAATCTTGAAGAGCGGCTGCAGCGGAGGCTGGAGCCAGTATCTGGACGACTGAGATCCGTTGCTGATCACCATGTCCTGCACAGAAGAGAGTGAGTTACACACATGAAGCTGTCCACATTCGTGTAGTTGAAGATGCGTATCTTGAAGAGCGGCTGCAGCGGAGGCTGGAGCCAGTATCTGGACGACTGAGATCCGTTGCTGATCACCATGTCCTGCACAGAAGAGAGTGAGTTACAACATGAAGCTGTCCACATTCGTGTAGTTGAAGATGCGGATCTTGAAGAGCGGCTGCAGCGGAGGCTGGAGCCAGTATCTGGACGACTGAGATCCGTTGCTGATCACCATGTCCTGCGCAGAAGAGAGTGAGTTACACACATGAAGCTGTCCACATTCGTGTAGTTGAAGATGCGAATCTTGAAGAGCGGCTGCAGCGGAGGCTGGAGCCAGTATCTGGACGACTGAGATCCGTTGCTGATCACCATGTCCTGCACAGAAGAGAGTGAGTTACACACATGAAGCTCTCCACATTCGTGTAGTTGAAGATGCGAATCTTGAAGAGCGGCTGCAGCGGAGGCTGGAGCCAGTATCTGGACGACTGAGATCCGTTGCTTATCACCATGTCCTGCGCAGAAGAGAGTGAGTTACACACATGAAGCTGTCCACATTCGTGTAGTTGAAGATGCGAATCTTGAAGAGCGGCTGCAGCGGAGGCTGGAGCCAGTATCTGGACGACTGAGATCCGTTGCTTATCACCATGTCCTGCACAGAAGAGAGTGAGTTACACACATGAAGCTCTCCACATTCGTGTAGTTGAAGATGTGAATCTTGAAGAGCGGCTGCAGCGGAGGCTGGAGCCAGTATCTGGACGACTGAGATCCGTTGCTTATCACCATGTCCTGCACAGAAGAGAGTGAGTTACACACATGAAGCTGTCCACATTCGTGTAGTTGAAGATGCGAATCTTGAAGAGCGGCTGCAGCGGAGGCTGGAGCCAGTATCTGGACGACTGAGATCCGTTGCTGATCACCATGTCCTGCACAGAAGAGAGTGAGTTACACACATGAAGCTCTCCACATTCGTGTAGTTGAAGATGCGAATCTTGAAGAGCGGCTGCAGCGGAGGCTGGAGCCAGTATCTGGACGACTGAGATCCGTTGCTGATCACCATGTCCTGCACAGAAGAGAGTGAGTTACACACATGAAGCTGTCCACATTCGTGTAGTTGAAGATGCGTATCTTGAAGAGCGGCTGCAGCGGAGGCTGGAGCCAGTATCTGGACGACTGAGATCCGTTGCTGATCACCATGTCCTGCACAGAAGAGAGTGAGTTACACACATGAAGCTGTCCACAATCGTGTAGTTGAAGATGCGTATCTTGAAGAGCGGCTGCAGCGGAGGCTGGAGCCAGTATCTGGACGACTGAGATCCGTTGCTGATCACCATGTCCTGCGCAGAAGAGAGTGAGTTACACACATGAAGCTGTCCACATTCGTGTAGTTGAAGATGCGGATCTTGAAGAGCGGCTGCAGCGGAGGCTGGAGCCAGTATCTGGACGACTGAGATCCGTTGCTGATCACCATGTCCTGCACAGAAGAGAGTGAGTTACACACATGAAGCTGTCCACATTCGTGTAGTTGAAGATGCGAACCTTGAAGAGCGGCTGCAGCGGAGGCTGGAGCCAGTATCTGGACGACTGAGATCCGTTGCTGATCACCATGTCCTGCGCAGAAGAGAGTGAGTTACACACATGAAGCTGTCCACATTCGTGTAGTTGAAGATGCGAATCTTGAAGAGCGGCTGCAGCGGAGGCTGGAGCCAGTATCTGGACGACTGAGATCCGTTGCTGATCACCATGTCCTGCGCAGAAGAGAGTGAGTTACACACATGAAGCTGTCCACATTCGTGTAGTTGAAGATGCGAATCTTGAAGAGCGGCTGCAGCGGAGGCTGGAGCCAGTATCTGGACGACTGAGATCCGTTGCTGATCACCATGTCCTGCGCAGAAGAGAGTGAGTTACACACATGAAGCTGTCCACATTCGTGTAGTTGAAGATGCGAATCTTGAAGAGCGGCTGCAGCGGAGGCTGGAGCCAGTATCTGGACGACTGAGATCCGTTGCTTATCACCATGTCCTGCACAGAAGAGAGTTTGAAGAGATGAATAAAGATGTCCTTCCACCGTCCATTTTCACCTCTAGATGCGAGCGTCTCCTTTTGGCTCTTTTGGCACGGACCTCTGTTTTTTTTGTTTATATTTTTGGCTGTTACCTGGAGCAATAGAAGTCGCACCGTTTCACCGATACATCTGAAATTTTGCACACATGTAGAGACAATTTTTTCTGTTTGCAGACTCTAATATTTTTTGAATTCCATTACTTGGTTAAAATTTAAATAAACATCTCCTGATAGGTTGAAAAATGAAAATGGTCTTCGATAAATCTGATCAAACTCATATTTTGGCTATACCTACAGGTCAGAGATTTTCTTTGATCGAGCTGAAATTTTGCACACATGTAAAACTAACCTTCTCTGTTTGCACACCATAATTTTTTGAAAATCCATTAATTGGTTAAAATTTAAATAAATATCTCCTGATAGGCTGAAAAATGAAAACGGTCTTCGATAATTCTGATATAATTCTCTTATTTTACAAAATTTCATCCCAATCAGTTAAGAGGGCTTGGTAGTGAGCGTGGCCTTGACGAGTTTTTTAATCGATTTTTATCAATATCTTTTTCCAGTGTAATTGTGTACAAAATAGGGCTATGGACGTGAATTCAGAACAGTTCAATGAAAACAATTTCATAGTTTGGAAACAGTTATTAGTTTTATTGTGTCCAACAGGTGTTTAGAACCCGAAAATTTAGTAATTGAACTGTTCTGAATTCACGTCCATAGCCCTATTTTGTTAACAATTACACTGGAAAAAGATATTGATAAAAATCGATGAAAAAACTCTTCAAGGTCAAACTCACTACCCAGCCGTCTTAAGAACGTATGAACTTATTTACATTTTTAATATCTGTTAGTAATGAGTACCGAATGAATGTTTTCCAGTGCCAATTGAACTGGATCTGATTTTCTATATTTAACAGGGTGCTTAGATGCTATTTTCAAGTTTCGATGAAAAGCATACTACTTTTATGTTGATTGAGTGATCATATTTCAATTCAATATGGATGTATATGTTTTCTGTGCGTTGTGTACGCATTTCCGGTTCGAGAATTTGCACGTTCCCGTGCTCGCTCATCAACGCGTTACACTGAGCGTTTTCCTAGTGTCTAAATAATGTGACTACTCTATTCACATTCGTCAGAATCCAGTAATTCTGCCTCCATTCAATCACTTTGTAATTAGACGCGAGTTATTGTATAAAATAATAATTCGTATTTGTTGACATGAGTCAAATGATAATTTAATAGAGCTAGATTACATCATTCCAAAGTGCGCAACGCAAATTGAGATAACGGACTTCCGACCTTCTGCCTCTGATGTACAGAACTGCAAATCTATTTATTGCCTGACCGCGTATTAACGGAGTTAAATCTAAACAAGTTGCCTTGATACTTTAGGCCTATAATGTTTGTAATCTTTAGAGTGTCAATAAAAAGTACATTTCGAAGTCCAATAAACCTGATTAATATACATTTGTTTCTTACTGTTTAAAACTAAGGACTGGAACCTGAACCGGAACCGAAAAGAACCGTTATTTTTATAGGAACCGGAACCGGAACCGGAATCGGAACCTTTATTAATATTAAGGGTTCCATAACGGTTCCATAAGGGTTCTTGTCATAGAATTTTTACTTCGTCGCCTTTCAATCTAAAATTATTTACTACCATTTACTGTTTTTCAAATAAATGATCACCGAGTCAAATTAATGTTAGACAGTTCTAAGTACCTACGTAGTTTCCCAAAAGTCAATTTGAACAAATGTAATTATTGTCTGAATTTGATGGAACCGATTGGAACCCTTATGGAACCGAAATGGAACCGGAACCGGAACCGGAACCGTTTTTTTCTTTTCCTGGAACCGGAACCGATATTTATTTGGTTCTAGTCCCTGTTTTAAAATTCGTTGAAGTCAATAAATGTTCAAATATTGTTTGCGACGTATTTTGTAAATAGTCTCTCTTCTCGATACGAAGATAAAAGCAGAATTTATTTTGGCAATGTTTATTTTTACCTGACATCTTGGCAAGCGCCAGTCTAATCGCTTGAAAATACACAACATCAAGAAGATAAGATACTGAATACTTTTACTTGTGTTTACAGAAGATAAGTAGAGTCGAAACACGTAAACAATCAGAGATTTAAGTTTATTGACTGGCAGAAATACTCTTCAGGAAGCAACTTGGTATGTATTTAGACAAGCGAATGACCAATCACTTTTTTAAGTTTTATAATGTCGCCTTAATGTGAATCATGATAATTAAGAAATTCAACAAAATAAATGACAATTAAAAATTATAGCACTGAATAAAAAATTTTCTTCGAGTAAGTATCATAGAATCAAAATAAAACACAATAATAATTTCACTATATTACAAAGTGACTTTGTCTTGTTCAAAAGCAAAACGATACTAATATGTATCACAAGATAAAGGGAAGAGAATCCACACAAAAGGGTTCCATTTCTTCGAGGAATGCGTACTGCTTTCAAATTGTGAAGTTCACGATTAGATAATTTCAAAGTATATTATTAATATTTATACATTTGTATTTTTTATCACTACAAATGAGCCAATTCTCCCGTACATAAAAGACCAAAGTCCCTCATAATTAAAGTATTTTAGGAATTTAAATGACGTTTGTGCTGCGGTCTGAAATAAGGAACCTTCGTACAAATGTGTTTTTAGTTATGAATTTATTTCATTGAAAACTGTTTTCATGGCCATTTCACAAAAAAAGTGTTATCTTCAAATTGATTGCCAAATATTTATTAATTTAATATGAAAAAAACGGTATAATTTGGAGTCTATTAACGATTTAAAACATTTCTACTTGCCAAATTAATTTTTACTGGTTTTACTTTCAACTGTTGATTTTTGGTTAACACAGACAGTAAATAGTCAAATACTACAAAACGTGTTTAAATTACTTTAGCGAATAAATACATTCAATGTAATGTTTTTATTTGATAATAAAAAGTAACTGTTGTACCTATAGGAATCCTGCTCGTGACGTCACAGGGGTAGAAAAATGGTGGTTGAGGGGGTAGAAATGTGTCAAAGCTATAAATAATAGCTATATATTTCTCAGATGAATATTTAACTTGAACATGTGTATGGATAAATATGGCGTATTATTATTAGCTTGTACATACTTAAATATCTTTCTTTCACAAGGTAATCACTCTAAATATGAGATTTGGATTGCCGCTGTCAGATTTGTTTATTCCCTATACCTTTATATAGGTTACCATGACAACCTTTTTTCACGCAGGATGCCTATTAAATATTCTATTAATTTCTAAGTAATGTTGTAATGACTTACCCTGATGATGGCATCTTCTATGAACGAAGTGCCCCACACAAGTACAGTCGCTATCAGTGAAATTAGGAACACTATGACCAGCACGCTGAGACCTGTAACAGAGCATATATATAATCTTTATTCATTTTAAAATAAAGTCTGCCTTTATACATAAAGGTTGTAAGAACATAGAATAACAATCAATAAAATAGAACATTAGTTAAATTTAAAGAAAATGAGTAGATTTAGATGACAAGAAAATATGAGAAAGAACTAACTAATAACTAATTACTATAACAATGGTTTCTGAATATTTGAACTGACCCCTTCAGGGACAATAAAACTATATTATAAATTATTTTTGAACTTAACTTAAAACGTTTACAAAACTTAACTGAACTTAAAAAACTTTACAAAACTTAACTACAAAACTGAGTGGATCTGGAAGTAACACCATGGCCGGGCAGCGTCTTTCCATACCCTAATCGAGCCCAACTCATTGATTTAAATATTTGCATTTTACGCGCATTTAACGCCGAATCTATTCGGTATAACCTAACATTCTAAACTCCCATTCATAATGAAGCAGCTATGTGAGGTGTATCCGCAATATTGGAGGTTTTACTCACGTAATTGTTGACAGTTTGAAAGTAAAGAACATTGTTCGGAAAGTAGATTTAAACACTTTATAAGGTGATACAAATTTCTGGATAACAAAATTCGGACACGAGACAAAAGTACAGATTATTATAAGCAAGGCGAAAAAAAATGAGCAGAAGTGGTTGGGTTTAATCAATAATTATAATAATCATCATGAAAATTAAATTATGACCAATATTTCAGGTCAACCCCATAGACCTACGCCAAAGTACCACCTACTTTTGGAATTCGCATTAATACCAACGAATGTTTTGACCAGAATAGATTCTCTAATAATTGTCAGCTAGGTTTATTGTTGGTCCAATATACCAATTTAAGATGGTTGTTAATAAGTGTCTTTGTGTTACAAAACAGGTACCAGGTGTTTAGTTAGGTGCTTAGGTAATAGCTTAGGTACTAAGAATTTACAGTAGGAAGTCACTTGAAGGACGACATAAAATAATTTGAATTGCTAGAAAACACTTTGTTCAGTTCTTTAGTCTCTAAACAGTTGTATTGAGTTGGGCTCGATTAGGGTATGGAAAGACGCGGCCGGGCAGTCAGTAGTCCTGGGGTCGGTTCCAGAGGCAGTCCCTTCTGACTGAGGGGTGAAAGAATAAACAGAGCAGTACACTTTAAAATATATAAAAAAAATATATTAAAAAATAGCAAAATAAATAAGTATAAAATTATTATAAACATCTTGATTAGGATATTTCATCCTGTATTTAGTTGATTTGAAGTTTTGTCCTGAAGAAGGTCCAAACATATGGACCGAAACTGTTGACTTTACCTACAAATAAACTAAATACAGGATGAAATATCCCAATCAAGATGTTTTTAATAATTATAATAATCCTGATTCTTTCAAAACTTTTATAAGTATAAAATTATTCGAGTATAAACGAAACGAGTAAAAAAATCACGTAACAATAAAAAAATTACACCAAAAATTAAACAATCAAAAGGAATTGTAAAATATCACGTAAAAATCATATAAAGAATTAAAAAAAAACACGTGTTAATCAAAACAAAAATCAAAAAGCAAGTAGTCAAAAAATTAAAAATAGTGAAAATAAAAAATGGTTTACACTAAAATGGCGAGTTTTTATAACCCCTCGATCCTGGGTGATGTTTTGATTCAAAAGTTTCTTACAGTTATATTCTACGACCGCCTCCTTCCCATCGTTCATCCTCATCAAGCATCTCCCTATCATCATAATCATTCGCTGATAATCCTGATATGAAATTCCTTTTTTGTCAACTAAACGATAAAAGTTAAATATCATCGACATAAAATGGCTCTACATCATTTGGTATGCGTTTCTACAAATTTGAAATGCCAAGCCCGTAATTAAAACCACTCAAACAAGTCAAACAATTTTTAATGTAGCCTTTAAACAACTTAACAAACTTCGAGTCCTTTTTATGTGTATACCATTCCCCTCACGCCAGCTATGTTACTAAAATCCCGATAGTCCACGATCACTATATCCTCCCAGGTCTCGAATCCGAGTTCAAAGCGTCGCTTATCACAATAACAACAACAGATGTCACCTTATCTCGAAACAAATTAACAACTCTCTAATCTACACTAGGAACCACGCTTGAACTTTCAGACAACTACTTAAAAATCCATCAAAAGGTTTTTGTGAATGAAACTATCGCTCTTATCTATTCTGAGAAATACAACTGATATTACGGGGAATCGATTGATGATCTTCTGTTTTTATGATGCTGTAATCTGAACAGGAAGTGTCAAAGGATCGTGTTCTGTGATACGTTCTAGGACTCCGTTCTGTGTAACGCGTTGATGAGCGAGCGAGCTATTTGGTATGCGTTTGCAAGTTTCTGCGCTACAGGCCTTGGAACTGAAGCTATTTATGAAATAAGAGAATGTTCTTTGGCATACATTTACAAATATATCAAGATTATAGAACAAAATGTCATTAAAATAACAATACTTTTGAAGAAAACGACAGATTAGTCTACAAATTATAAAAATTCCAAAAATGTTGGTCCCATGACCGCAAAGTTTTAAGTTGATCGGTCGAACGATTCTATTTTAAATTCCAAAAATCACAGGATCCTGTCTATATAAATATTTTTCATTAATTCAAGGTATTTTATGTCTTTAAAACTACTGCTTTTTTATTATGTTAGAAAACCTTAACACGCTGGATAGGCAGTAAAAATATTAAAAATAAAATGTAAAGTGTTTTAGGTAACTTGGAATCTAGGAAGAGATGTGCGTTGTGAAAAATAGCTGGCCAAACCGGGGCTCGAACCCGGAACCTCTCACTTGCCGGGCGAGAGCTCTACTAAATGTGCTAACCTACCGTTTATTAGCTACAGTGAACTGAATGTAACGTAACTTTTATGAAATTTAGTCTCAACATTTTTAAGAATTTACTTTTTTTATTCATAAATTTGAGCTTAGACAAATGATTTTTGAAGATTAATACATGAAACATTATACGAGTAGATACGATAATTAATTATTATAATCTTTATAGATAATTACCTAGTCAGCTGTTAGTGCAACAATTCATCGCCAATTCCTAACATATTGTTGTCAATGACATAGACTCAGTATACTGTGTTAATGTAATTGGACAATTGGGTATTTTGCATTGTAATTCGTTGCATTCGCAAGCCATTGGCAAGCTGACAACTGATATGACTGGTTGTATAATGGTAAAGATAGAAACATAGTCCAGACATAGAATGGTTGCACGGTGGAGGGGGGAGGTCTTTTAAATGGAATTATTGATATTACTGCGCTGATCTCTTACAAATATTAGATTTAGTCTTAACATTTTTAAGAATTTACTTTTTTTATTCATAAATTTGAACTTAGACAAATGGTTTTTGAAGATGAATACATGAAAAATAATTATTTCTGTTAGCTTCATGTGCTGTTGTAAATATATTTTATTTGAGGTTGATTCTCATTAATTTTACATTATCTGACGGCTTGTATTACAAAGATGGAATACAGTAACCCAATCAGATACTGCAAAATGATTGGAATCGTTGTTTATCTTTGGTACCGGTATTTAAGGGGCCACGTTTTCTCAGGCAGTACCTACACTTGATCCACCCCAGAGATAACAGGTTTTCTGGCAGTTTCTGTTTCATATGGTTACTCTGAATTTCGACGCAAATGCTGAGAAGGTTCCCCAACACAACTATTCATTATCATCATCTTCCAATCATCATCTGATAAATTAAACGCATATTCAAGAAAGGACATCAGTCGATGGTAAGTAGTTCTGAAATAAATGAAAAAAACTATATAAAACGTTGTAGATATTCTTTTTGAAATGTAACAGCTTGTTAGATTATTAAAAACTTAGAACACCTCTATTTTAGCATTTTTTGCTTTGGACTAATGCCCTTACTTGAATAAACAAGTTAATTTTCCCAAAACTGTCATATTGTTTTGTTTATCATCTTTGATCTTGTTGTTATGACGTCATTGTTGTTGAATGACGTCAGACCTGACGTCTGAAATTGTAATATTATCACCAAAATCAAATCAAATCCTAGAATCCAGAAGTTGCACCAGAGGGATTGTTTTGATGCAAAGTAAACTGGGAAGAAACTACGTATGTTTTCGTCAAATAACGTCGTGGGCTCAAATCCCACCGGAGGTCAAATCTTTTAAATTTGCAGTTGATATACATTATTATTGCTGGTTCAAGGCCAAAGTTGATTTTCGAATATATAAGAACATTTAACAAATTATACGATACAATATTTTTTATATTGTCTACTATTTCGTTGTTCATATTTTGTTTCGAGGTTAGTTTCCACGACGTGGTTGGAAATGGAATGCAATGATGTTAATTTTATGGGACAATTCAAGACTCGCCACTTGGCTCAAACATAGAATATGTTGAGATGTTTTCATGGGCTGGATCTTTCAACACTGCGTGACCTGTATAGAAACTGCCCAACTCTTTCGTGGGAAATTCGTTTTTTTTACTTACTATTCGCTTTTGTGACGTTTAACGTCGTCCTGTTCTACAACTATGTTCTAGTGACGTAAATGATTATTTTGTTGATAGGACATTATTTTGACGTAGAATTTGTTTTGAAATTGGACGGTGGATGAAGGCGGCCATATAGCATATAGTAGGGAACCCAACAATTGACTCTAGCTAAAATAGGGTAATTCTGACTCCATCCATTCATATTTATACTATTGGTAACTGTGTAAATAATACTTCAATACAACTGTATTTGCTGACATCAGTCAAATGGCAATTGATGTCTTGATTACATAATTCCAAAAGTGTGCAACGCACAATCAAGAAAGTCGACTTCCGCCCTTCTACCACTGAAGTACCTACAAAATATAATAATTGATTCGATGAAGACAATTGGTTTATGAGCCCACCTCTCATGAACCATTGAAATGGACTTTCGCCCTTCTGCTTCTAAGCTAGAGACCGTGAATGAAAATGTATTTTTTAAGCTCGTGCTCGTGTTATCAGTAATTATAGGAAACATCGGGTCACCGCTGAGGTCACTCAATGTCGTTTATCTCTCGTCCCAGGTCGCAGGTCAAACTGTATCAGCCAATCAGGGACGTGATGGAACGCGTGGTTTGACTGAGCGTGTTGAAACAGATCGCAAATCAATTTGCATCACAGATCGGATTTGCACATAGAAATGGAATAAGTATTGAGTTAAGAAATTTAATTGGAAAAATCTAGCGGGAAATTAAATTGTGATAATTAAATTGACGCAAGATCAATTGACCAATGTAGATCTCCACCCACCACCCCCCCCCCCCCCGCCCCCCACTACATCATAAAACAAACATCAGTGTATGGTCACAACCACAAAGAGCACACAACAATTTGAACATTATGACATTATTAGAAAAATGTTGAATTCTTACAGAATTTAACAGTTTTACAGTCCAAAAATTGCAATTAACAATAGCAACGCTTGAAACTCTACTTGAATATTGTTCAGTCTTAAGACGGCTGAGTAGTGAGCGTGGCCTAGAAGAGATTTTTGATCGATTTTTATCAATATCTTTTACCAATGTAATTTGTAATAAAATAAAGCTTTGTACGAGTATTATTCAGAAAAGTTCAATGAAAATAATTTCATAGCTTGGAGTGGCTTATTATTTTTATTTTGACCTACAGATGTTTAGTGCCTGAAAATTATTAAAAATATGGTACTTAACATCTGTAGGACAAAATAAAACTAATTAATCATTCAAAATTTTCCAATTAATTTTATTAATCTGTTCTGAAAACTCGTACAAAGGAAAACTCACAACCCAGCCGTCTCAATTTACTTCTCATAAGAGAGGTAGGGCATTTTTAAGTTGACGAAACTATCCAGTGACAGACTCCATTAAAAAGTAAAACGCTTTGGCAACATACGTGGCAAAATATAATTTGTATCGTTGTACCACTGTAATAATTGTCCAGCAAATCATCAAACATGATTTATATGAGTTTAATGATTGTACTATTTTAAGTGAAAGATGAAACAGTGTGATGATTCTGTGATATTTTGAATTTCATTTGTCTGAATGAAATATTGTTATTTTCTAAGAACCCTGGAGTTACCAAACAAATACTTTTGTATTTCAGAAGGCAACGCCCACCTTCATTGGTCAATTGCCAAAATTAAAAAAATATCTTGTTAACTAGCTCTGCTTTACAAAGAATTTCATATGCAGTAGCATGATCCTTATATCTATTTATAATGTTATTCAACAATGGATAATAACATGAACAGATATTAGGATCACGGTACTGCATATGAAATTTTTTGAAAATCAGAGATAATCTATAGATAATTTTTATGTTAATGCATTGTGGGGAAGAGAATGGCGTGTATCATAATGCGGAAATAAAAACTATCATATTTTAGTGTTGCGATCAGAGAAAAGAGTAAAGAGTTCTGCTGATAAGGGTAGTTAAGTGCTATCTAATCAAAAACATAATCGTATAAACACTCGAAGTGTAGGGAAAGGCGCCAAGCCTCTACTATTGGGTGATATTTTTAAACAAGCTGCAATGCCAAAAGAGAAAAGTAAAATGAATAAGCGAGCCTTTGTATTGCATGCGAATTGATGCGTGTGAAAGTTGCTGTTTATAATATACCTTGGAAATAGACGTAGATAACGGAGCAGTTGCTTTCTCAAAGCAGCAGAGATAATTTTGTCCATGCTTTGAATAAATTGTACAAATATTTCAAACTAAGCATAAAATGTTTGTAAAATTTCAACAACTCTTGAAGTTAGCTGACAGATTTGTCTGAAAATTTTCAAAAAACACCTGAGGCATCGTTTAAACAAAACAACCATATTTCAAGATAACCAATAAAAACTTTCTATATGTTTACATGAAGCAATTAAAATGGTATAAATTAAAATGTAGTTAGTTTGTAACGAGTGAGTCCGCAGACTCATTTAATTTTATCCCAATAATATATTATCCAAAAAGAGTAAAAATTTATTTTATTCTGGACTATGGTAATTGTTTCATGAAAAAGAACAGGTAAAGAAAGTCTAAAACACAAAAGTATCTTATTAAAAATCATTCATAACACAGAAAATATTAATACAAGAGTATCTTGCTTCACTATGTTAATTTTGAAGTAGGTAAAGTAATTTGGCAATTTTCTCTCAATAACAGACTTATTCTTTTGCTGAAGACGAATACTCAAGAATAAGCCAATCAAAACAAACAAAAAATTGTTGTACCATATTCCAATTTTGGAAATTTTGGACGTTTTTGTAAATGCCGCCTCAATGTTCAACCAATCACTTATTAAATAACTGGATTAAAAAGATTGGTGGTACTTTTCTTTCTTAGAACACCACATAATGAATTATGAACACAATTTAATTTCAAATCATCGATGAATGATTATGATCATTATGATGATAGGTAATGATGAACGTTGGGAAGGAGGCGCGTGGCCTATTGGGAAACCTTTAAAACTAATCTTGACTGAGGGAGACAAAGAAAACCTTCAGTTAGGATAAAGACGGACAAGGGAATTGAACCCAGGACGTAAATAATTTTCTAGCAAAGAGTTCGTAAATGGTTGAAAAAATTAGTTATGCTTATAATTAAAGTTTTAAAATTTTACAATAAAATATAAATTAAATAGGTAAATGAAATATAACAAATATAGGATGTTATTATATTTATTATCATAAAATATTATAACTTATTATAGTTTGTAGTGAAAATTAAATTTTTTATTATAATATTTTTAATAATAATTATAATTTTCTATATCAGAATTGTTTAAATTACTCATTTAATTTAAATTCTTTGCCAGAAAAGTCTCGAACCCAGAGCCTCCCGTAGTGTCTGCGGAGCCAACTTGCTATCAGCGCGTCTTTTTTATTTCAGCTCATAACATCTAATGAGAGAATGTGAGATTAATAACCTTTAACCACTTCAATCTACAATTTATTATTTACAGTGTAACTATTGATTCTGCCAATCTTTTATGTAAGTAATATTTACTTGAGAAACTGGGTTGCTGTGGAAAACTTCCATGGAGTCAGGATGATAGGAAGGGATGTGTTTTGTGACTCAACTGAACGGGGCTCGAACCCGGGACCTCTCACTAGCCGGGCGAGAGCTCTACCAACTGAGCTACCCGGTCGGACGGACATTAGACACAACGCACTGATGAGGGTTAGAGATCTCCGAGGACTCTGGAGCCTTTTTTGGTCAAGCAGCCAATTTTTCCAAAAATTATTAAAATATGTAATAATGGGAGCTGCAGTAGAGGCAGCCAAATATAAAATACTGAAAATAATAAATTGCATTGGTTGTTTATTTTGATATTTTTGCGAATCCCCCCATTATGTTCCCATCATGGCGATTTTTAGAATATCGACAATTTTAAAGTGATTTAAGGGTTCTAATATGAACAAACTGAATCAATTAACCTTCCAATTGTTGCCCCGCAGGGCGCTTTATTCCAGAATTATGGTATTTTTCGATTCCAGATCTTTATTTAAATTATAAAGAGCCATTCAAGAACCAACAACGAATGAAGGAAATTAAGGATTTAGATTAAGGATTTAAGGGTTTACTGAGCTCTGAATAAGGAGCCGCAGGTTGCCGACTCCTACGAGAATGGAACGAAATTATAGAGAATGCTTACTACGTATATTTACTTGATCGTTAACGTCGCACTGTTCTGCAGCGAGGCTAATGGCGACGGATGAATGATTATGATGATGATTGGGAGATGATGAAGAAGAATAGACAAGGATGGACGGTGGGGAGGAGGCGGTCGTGGCCTATTAGCGGGGAACCTTTTCAGCATTTATACCTCTCGACTGAGGGAATCGACTAACATTCTCAATATGGAGTGTCGAGGGGATTCGAACCCCGGTTCTCAGTGCGCTAACTTCTGAACCACTTGGTCCTTTATCACATATCAACTTCAAATATTCAGTCGAGAGCCAAATGCTGGGATGGTTCCCAAGTAATTAGCCTACAGCCCAACCTTGCATCATTCTTCTCCCTCCCTATCATCATCATAATCATTCGTCCGTTTTCAGCCAACTTGCAGAAACTTTGGTTTACAATTACCTTTTTGAACATGTTACTATAGCAATTCATAGCACGATAATGGCCAAACTATAAGGTATACATACTTGCATCAAAGAGATAGGTTTGTTTCATAATTCTACAACTCCAGTAATTTGGTATACAATTCATGTGACGTGACCATTTATATTTTATAAGTATATTTTTTTTTCGGATTTAACAAGATCATAGCAGCAAAAGCACATTAGGTACACGGACTTGGTAGGGAACTCGTTTATTTCTCAAATTCTCTGTACAGTCTGGTACAGTGTATACCCTAATAATTCAATAATTTATTTCCTACGAATCAGAAACATTTCATCTCAAATACTGTATATTCGATTTTTTATTGAATGAAAAGGAATTGAGATTGTAGAAAGTCATGTTGTTCATCCTTGTAATATTGAGCGAGTGCATGATTTAAACTTACGAGTAAAATGTATCCCCATAAAAAAAAACTCCGTGTAAAAATACCAGCCAAGTCTCTTCACCTATGCGTGACACGAGTAATCGTATTACCTTGTCTTTGATATTACCTAAGTCCTGAATATTTTCTATTATCAAAACCGATGCTGTGTGACAAACATAATGAATGAGATTGTGAGCCAGAAACCGTTTCAGTGAAAATTGTTTCTGAGATGGATTTGTTGATTGTAAATTTTCGACGTTGGACTAAATTTCGATGGCAAGGAAATTATTTCTGAAAATTATTAGTTCTTTGGGTAACTTGTCATTGCGGACAAAAGAAAATCGACAGCATTGCTGAAATAGCAAATAATTGTTGCAGAATCGAAGAAAATTAATTTCTTACATCGTAAGTCAGATAATTGTCAAAATTGATCAAATTAATTGCGAACTCTTGTATAACACGTGAGCTGTCAATGCGTGAGTGTGCGTGAGCGTGCAGCATTGTTAAAGCTGCGTGCGTGATTTTACGTGAAAATTTAAAGTGTGTCAGTTACGTCACCCGGCGTGAATAAAATTCCCCATTCAGAGAAACGATTTTACGAATTTCTTTGGCCAAAGTAACACAATTTTTGTAAAAGTCTGACTTAAAAATGACTATAGTTACTGTCTATATCCTGAATAACACGGTTCAAGTTTCCTTGAAGGGGTTCAATTCAACCCTTGATTTCAAGGAAACATGAAAGAGTATTTAGACGATTTAATGTTTATTGTTGATTGAAGTTGCGGTGAAATGTACAATTGGTTGAAGTATTTCAAGACTTGAAGGAAAATAGGACATGTTCTAATTGAAAAGGCTGAAGAGATGTCTTGAATTCTAGACTTGGACGCGTGTTAAATGCTTCAATGTGTGTATTTAGACGATCCAAGTATTAAATTCAACCCCCTTGAAAGGGTTGAATTCAAGGAAACTTGAATCGTGTAATTCTGCCTTATTGATACGTAGGTACCTACTCCATACATGTTGCGGTTGAGAAAAGATACCTTCTGGTTAAATGGGTAGCTCGCCGAGTGTACCACGTGACTAAACATATTATAAAACACGAAATTGCCAAACTATTGCACATAAGAGGAAGTTAATGTATTCTATTATTTTAATGTTAATTTATTTCTACAACCCACTTGACCTTTTTTGCCTCCAATATTTTGGCCCCGAATTTTTTTTGACGAAATATTGCTGTTGCATTAAAAAATCGTATATAGTCCGCAATGTTCACTCTACAGACTTGCAAGTGGGCTTGTTGTCTTCGTTATGAATAGGCGAAGAGGGCACTAAATTTATTTTTGTCAATAACTTGATATCTAACCTGGCCACAGGCATTCAGTAAATGTGAGATTTCTCGACGAAAAATCCGGTACCCACCGACTTTATTTTATAAAATTTGCAATAAAAATACCTAAAAAGGACTTTAGTACTCCTAGGATGTATTATGATAAATACTCATGTCCAGTTTTAGCTTGCTATGTTGAACAGTTATTCAGTTTCTATCTTTTCTGTGAATCGTCTTGAACCAGTTTGAATCGCCCCGGTAATTTTTTGACTTTCCAAAATGGATTGATTTCGCTAAATATCGCTCTCAGCAGACATCTTCTTACAATATTTGCAATAAAATTAGAAAGTCAACCCCTTCCCCCCTGGAATCCCCTTAAAATCACGACGGTTATACATTTTGTTACTGAAAACCATAAATAAACAATTTTCAATTTATATACATGTGATTTTTAAACGATGTTAATCTCAAAACTATCGTTTCTCAATAAAACACAAAAACATTATCAAAGAAAGCGAAGTTTTTTTATAACCAGCAGGAAAGTAATCTCAATCAAATGAACTCGTAAAACGAAAATCTCAATAACAAAAGTTTTCACAGACCGCAACACCTGAAGAAAAACAAAACGGTACTCACAGCAACACTTCAGTATTCTGCTCCAACAACTATCCACTTCAATACTGTCCCTCAAGTTGGGGTTTCTCGTCTCCAAAACCAACCCATTCTTCTTTATCATCGAGCTATAGTGATAGTCCTTCTCCGCCTCTTTACCCAACTTATCAACCCCTTCCATAGTCAAAAACACGCGAAACCAAATCAAAACAAACACTTAAACCAACATTCGAAGCACTATTGAGATTCTAGAAGAGAATTCACTTGTGTAAAGAGCATATTGAGAAGGATTTGTTAACTCTTTGGTGGCGATCTTTGTACTGATGTTGACAAGCTATCAGTGATTTCGTAAGAGTTGATAAGAAATTATTCAATTTGTATTGGAGACTGTGTTGCGCATGTGTGGAAGATGTTCAGGGGTATGTTAGAAGGTTAGGACGTCATTTGGTGTCAATGACGTGGGTACATGAGTTCGGTTAAGGTGAGAGGGTGTCGGGATTGTGGTTTCACGTGATTAAGAACGTCATTTGGTGGCAATGACGTGGGTATATGAGTTCGATTGAGGTGAGAGGGTGTCGGGATTGTGGTTTCACGTGATTTAGAACGTCATTTGGTGTCAATGACGTGGGTACATGAGTTCGGTTGAGGTGAGAGGGTGTCAGGATTGTGGTTTCACGTGATTTAGAACGACATTTGGTGTCAATGACGTGGGTACATGAGTTCGATTGAGGGGATAGGGTGTCGGGATTGTGGTTTCACGTGATTTAGAACGTCATTTGGTGTCAATGACGTGGGTACATGAGTTCGAGTGAGGTGATAGGGTGTCGGGATTGTGGTTTCACGTGATTTAGAACGTCATTTGGTGTCAATGACGTGGGTACATGAGTTCGAGTGAGGTGATGGTGTGTCAGGATTGTGGTTTCACGTGATTTAGAACGTCATTTGGTGTCATGACGTGGGTACATGAGTTCGAGTGAGGTGATGGGGTGTCAGGATTGTGGTTTCACGTGATTTAGAACGTCATTTGGTGTCAATGACGTGGGTACATGAGTTCGGTTGAGGTGAGAGGGTGTCGGGATTGTGGTTTCACGTGATTTAGATCGTCATTTGGTGTCATGACGTGGGTACATGAGTTCGGTTAAGGTGAGAGGGTGTCGGGATTGTGGTTTCACGTGATTGTGATGTTGTATTGCATGGGGTAGGCAACCTTCTTTGGGAAAGGTGCCAATTTCCAAAAAATTTATAAAGTAGATAATAGGGCGCTCTAGTAGAGGCAATCAAAAATATAATACACCGACAATAATGAATTTAATTAGGTACTTGTTATTTTTATATTTTGACGAAAGCCCTCAGTTGCTGCCCCGCAGAGCATTTTTAGGGGTTTCAACAATTTAAAAAAGATTCTGGGACTTTAAAATAACCTTCCAATTATTGTGCATGTCTTTTTTTTCGAATATTCACATTTATCGATTCCAGATCTTTATTTAAATTATAAAGAGCCATTCAAGAACCGCCAAGGAGCCGCAGGTTGCCGACCCCTGCTATAGTGATTCATGAGTGAAGACTGGATTTTTTGTCAAGGGGGATACACTCATAATGGGTTGGGGGGGGGGTGAATATATTACACGGAAAATAATAAATTGAATTATCCGACGAAGTCCCTCAGTTGTTGCCCCGCAGGACGTTTTTTAGGATAACAACAATTTCAAAGTGGTTGTGGGACTCTTAAATGAACCAACGTAATCAAATAAGTAATAACCTTCCAATTGTACATGTCGTTTTTTTCGAATTGTCAAATTTTTTGATTCCAGATCTTTATAAAGAGCCATTCAAGAACCACTAAGCAGCCGAATACGGCTCCGGAGCCGCAGGTTGGCGACCCCTGCTGTAGTGAGTCATGAGTGTAGACTGGATTTTTGTCAAGGGTGATACACTCAAAAAGGGAGGGGGGGGGGGCTATTAACCCCCCCCCCCCCCCTTGTGTAAATGCTTGAGGCTTGTCAACTGTGGGAAAACGCTCTGTGTGACGCGTTGATAAGCGAGCCTTCGTATTGCATGCGAGTTAATAAGTGTGTGAAACTTGCTGCTCTATAGATCGTGGAAATAGTGAAAGAGAACGTGCGTCAAAGAAGCAGTGATTTTGTCTTTGAGCTTCTTCTAATAAATCAGCAAATATTTCAGAACAAACATAAAACGTCCGTAATACAATTACTCTTGATACTCTTGACAGATATTTGTCAGAAAAGCACGACTGATGGAATAAATTAAAAGTCCTTACTTAGGAAGGAGGCCGCTGGAATCGAACCCAGGGTTGTTCAATGCATGTAAGTCCAGATTTTTATTTAATTTAATTTATTTAGCTAGAAAGCTATTTTCCATTACATTGGTACATTCACAAAACAGGATGCACACAAATGAAGTACATACTAGGAAAACGCTCAGTGTAACGCATTGGTGAGCTAGCACGGGGACGTGCAAATTCTCGAACCGGAAATGCGTACACAAGCACAGAAAACGTATACATCCACATTGAATTGAAATATGATCACTCAATCAACACAACATATTATGCTTTTCATTGAAACTTGAAAGTAACATCCAAGCATCCTGGTAAATATAGCAAATCAGATGCAATTCGACTGGCACTGGAAAACATTCATTTTGATACTTCATTACTGACAGATATTAAAAATGTTAATAAGTTCATACGTTCCTATAACTGATTAGGATGAAATTTTGTAAAATAAGAGACAATGTTGGTCTTAATGATCATGCAAAATAGGAGTTTGATCTGAATTATCGAAAACCGTTTTCATTTTTCATCCTATCAGGAGATATTTATTTAAATATTAACCAATGAATGGATTTCAGAAAAATTATGGTCTGCAAACAGAGAAGGTTGGTTTTACATGTGTGCAAAATTTCAGCTCGATCAAAGAAGAACTCTGACCTGTATAGCCAAAATATGAATTTGATCAGATTTATCGAAGACCATTTTCATTTTTCAACCTATCAGGAGATGTTTATTTCAATTTTAACCAATGAATGGATTTTAAAAAAAATTTGGGTCTGCAAACAGAAAAGGTTGTCTCTACATGTGTGCAAAATTTCAGATTGATCGAAGAAAAACTCTGACCTGTACAGCCTCACCTAACAGAAAAAAAATAACAGAGGTCCGTGCCAAATGAGCCGAAAGGAGACGCTCGCTACGCTCGCTCAAACATTTTATACATTTCTTATACCTACATTGTCTTCTTCATTTACCTTTTAACTTATATCTACTATAAAGTTGAATACCACTATATAAGATACAGATTTTTGGGTTCCTGAATTGCTTTTTTTTCTAGATATTACATAATATGTTTTTGTCTGAGAGATCAGTGCCACATTATTGTTAGTTGAATTGAACCTACATATACCTATTGTTGTGTTATGGAAATTTTAGAATTACATTTTCAGTTTCGAACTCAAGTATTAATTGCTATTAGAATCAATCAAAGACGTGTGTTTTACTTTTCAGTTCACTTCACAGATTTGCCAGGTTTTATGACTAAATTCTATTTCAAATGTGCCTAATATAAAACCCAAACTTATATAATCACGTGTTTTGTATTGATGCCCAACATATGCCCGTTCTGGACAAAGTATTTAAGGTTTTGCTTTGCATGATGAAAAACAATTGATATTCGTGCAAGCTTCATAATATCTCCGTTCTCCGGTGAGATATTGCTTAAAACTATGTTTGTGCAAATACTCTCCATTCCCCTCGCACATCAAATATAATAAATACGTAATAGAAAAAAGAAACGATAGTGACCCTAATAAAAATAATAGGCATAGATTTTTTTTATCACACAAGAATATTACATTATTAAAAAAAAATGAATTCACAACACAAATTGATCCTACTAAGTCCATCGGACTTATCAGTAGGTATTACTAGTAAACGTACCTATATAAGTGTATATACTTCGCTATAAACAGAGGGAAAAAAATATTAAATAATCAATTAGACTCAACAGTAATAGTTACAGTCAACAAGAATGTGTCAATGTATCTCGTGGCTTTTGTTGATTGCCATCCAAATGGTAGATGGAAATTTTCTGAATTGTGGTATAGACCAAAATTCATAAAATTGTTGTAACTCGCAACAAACATTTCATACTTTTTCCCCAATAATTAAAAAAATTGACAAAAATACTTAAAAATAGCAAGAAAAGGACTGAATCCATAAAGAAAATTGAGTCAAAGGCATTTTCAGGCAAAATGAAACACATATTTTTGAAATCAGAAACACATACAACATATCGATATATCATTTTTAGACGTGTCTTAACAAATAACTAAAAAAGGATAGGTATGTTCTAAACATCCTAGCCCAACTTATAAGATACGAGTAATGTCAATAAAAATGATTTTTATCGGTCAGATTTTCGAACATTGATTCAGTAGTGTCCTCATTGATATCGCAAAGTATTAAACTGTATTGAATATCGATTGAACACGCCACTTCGATGTGCCATGATAACAGAAGGCCGTGAACCAGGGGTCACGTGATTTACTCGAGACATAACCTCCAAAATGTCATTTCACGCGAGAAGAACCATTTTTGTTATCACATTTGCAGAGTGTGTGAGCTTTTTTATATCTACTTCAGTGTCTTTAACGTCGCACTCTTATGCAACGGATGGCGACGGATGAATGAGTGTGATGATGGTGATTATGAAGAATATAGTAAGGAAGGTGGGAAGGAGGGTAAACGGACGTTTCGCCGACGGAATTTTCACCGACGGAACTTTCGCCGATATTACAAAAAGCACGGAACTTTCGCCGACGGTGAAATTGACCATGAAGGAACTTTCAACGCCAGAAAAAAATCTTAAAAACCAATCATCTCTCAAAAATTAACTCAAACATTTAAAACTGTATCAAAATTGTAAAAATGTTAGATAAATATTTACAAGAAAATTTAATAGAGTTTCAAGATTTTTTGATTTCAAATTAATCTGTTTGAAAACTTATGAAAAATAGTCTATTTGATAAGAAAATATGATTTTCCAAGAATAAGTATTTGGTTTTCACAATAAGCTACTTCTCATCTTCTGATCTTAAAGGTATATAAGAAAATTGTGAAAATGAGGGATAAATATTTTCAAGAAAATTTAATAGTTTCACGATTTTTTTTGCTATTTTTTTTTGCGTGTGGATTATAAGCATGTGTTGATAAAATATTAAATTAGATAAAATTATCTAGATAATTACCTAGATAATTAATTTTTATCTATTGTCTTATGTACACAATTAAATATTTGGTTATATTAGGAACTATATCTAGATAAAATAATATTAAATTGTAATGAATTTTTGTGTATGAACATGCGCCAATCTCAAATGTCAGATGATATGAAAAAGGAAAATCATCGCCCTTTAGTCGCATTAGTTTGCTTATTTTGACGACCCTATTTAAAAAACTCGAGTTCCGAATTTAGGATTCAAAAATAATTAGAGAACAGTAGTATTTGGTCAAAAAATTATCTGTTATCTATTACAATATTTCTAGTTAATTATTTGTTATCTTGATCTATTATCTGGATTCTAGATGATTTCTTGGAAATTTATCAAGCGAGCGTAGCGAGCGTCTCTACTTGAAACTTATGGCTCGAATCTCTGGGTTTTTTTGTGTGTATTTGTGCATTTGGCGTCTCCTGCCAAACGAAGTAATGGATCAGGCCAATTTTTTCACACAACATAAATTACTATTCTCGTTATGGACAAAATGATTTTCAGCAAGTTCGCTCCATTGGTTGCATCGGAAACTTGATGTGTAGTTATAGTTAGCTTGGCAATGGGGATGAAGGAAACTCTGTGTATATACCTAACTGCAATAGTTTGACCGATCATCACCAAATTTTGCAAGGTCATGTGTACCAGCATTATAAGTGATTTTTTACAAATATGTAATGAGCTTTAAGAGTAATAGACATTTTACTGACATTTGTATACTTAATTTAAAACGGCCTATAGCCACACCACCATTTGACCTATCAAATGGTCTTCGATTAATCTGATTAATCAAACTCATATTTTGCATGGTCGTTCAGACCAACATTGTCTCTTATTTTACACATTTTCAGCCCTACCAGTCAAGAACATAGATGCACTTATTGACAGTTTTAATAACTGTCAGAAATGACATTTCAAAACAGAAATTCCACTGCATTCTGGGTTGCTCTATGTAGCAAAGCAAAGTTTATAGATGGCTATTCTCAATATCAATGTAAGACAGATTCTTTTATGAGTGGATCATATTGCAATACATAATGTAGTCAAAATGTAATGTAGGTATTTCATATACATAGGTATAGGTATACCTTATCTAAAATAATTTATTTTACGATATGGATTGTGTTTCACAGTTATGAAAACAACGTTTTGACTAGATATCATCATATTTTACACATTTCCAGCCCAATCGGTCAAGAATTTACAGACTTATTGCTGTTTTAAGTGTTTGAATATCTGTCCAAAGAGATTGATGGAAAAATATCAGTACAATAATCTGTTATTTAATTGATCCAGAGTGTTTATGAAAAGTTGCAAGGAAAATTGATAATAAATAATGTATAGTAAGTTATCTTTGATTAATAGAGTGATTTCACCCCCTCTGAATACAATAGGAATAGGCTCCTCCCTCTTGAAATCTCGGCGTAGGGCCATCAGGCCAGTGAGATGCAGCAACAACATGCATTTAGGGTGATTGTTTTCTTAGTTTATATCAAATTGTGCAAGAAAGATATTTAAACAAATTATATGTGTGGATATATTTCCAATTTATTTTTAACATTGATGGGCCTGACCCACGCCGAGATCGTGACGTCAGCTCGAATCAGTCTATTGGATCGTGCTATGATTGGCGATGTCGTGCGTGTCGGTGCTCGCTCATCAACGCGTTACACCGAGCGTTTTCCTAGTATATTATCAGATACATTTTTGGCAGGTTATCTTTATCTCTATCAAGATAAAGATGCATTTATCGAGTCACAACACTGCTTATAAGAAGGGGAACCTTGGCAACATTTCCCTATACTATTAGATCATAATGTAGAGAGAAGTTAAACTGTGTTGTTTGGAATGTATTAGAAAAATCATATTTATTAGGAGTCTGCTGTATACTATAAATGGTAAACATTAAGTTTTATTTCCTATCGTCATAACTTTTGAATTACCTACAATTAAATTTACGAAAAATGTGAAAACTAATTAGGTTAGCTAATTTTTAGTTGACCTTATAACAATTGCGTCCATACTCCTAGAAAACCATGAGTTTGGGCAAACATTTTGTCGTAATAAGTTGAAGTTGGGTTTCAAAAAATTAAATTAGGTTTCAAATTTTTCGTAAATTGAAGTCGAATAATCATTTCCTGTATAAAATTGTCAACAATGATCTCATCGGAAATAATGTTAAGTAGGTATCGCAACACGCGACAATTCATAAAACGGTATTTGAACGAAACAGATTTGCTGCTGGTCAGGTTCATTGACAATCTATCCTTGATTTTATTATCAATGAAATCAGAGCTCAACTACTAGACGTAGATGACGAGAAAGTATAGACTTCATCAGGTGATGCCATCACATTTTTTTTCAGACAATACATTTCTTTCAAATACCGTTTTATGAATTGTCAAGAGTACATTAATTTTCAAAAAAAAATAATAAAATTTAATTAATTAAATAAAAAATATTGTAACAATAATATAATATTATTAATAATTAATTGAGCGAGCGTAGCGAGCGAATCCATTCTGCACTTTTGGACACTTTCACTGTTTTTTTTTGTTTTTTTGTTTTTGTGTTTGGCCCGACGCTACAGGTCACAATTTTCTTTCGATCGAGCTGAAATTTTGAACACATACTAATAACATTCTAACTTAATAGTGTATAGTTTTTGGGAGCTAACCTCCGATTGGTTCAAAAATGAAAATATCTCACGATTGGTCGAAAATCAAAATGCTCCGATTAAGTTCGAATTTTGCAAGGACATTAAGACTTCCATTTTAGATTATTGAGCGAGCGTAGCGAGCGTCACCACGGTACTCTTATGGCAATTTCTCTGTGTGTTTGTTTTTTGTTTTTTTGTTTTTTTGTATTTTTTTTGTGGTCACACTCCAGGTCAAACCGCTCAAGCAATCAATCTGAAATTTTGTACACATACTTACGTACTCTATGCGGTCCCTGGGATCGTTTTTGAACGGGATCTCGTGATTGGTTCAAATTTAAAAAAAAATATCTTTCGATTGGGTTGTTTTATCAATTTGAAATTTTGACAAGTCATTACCACTAACATTTTACCCAATCATACAAAGTTTCAGCCAAATCCTCCCATTGGTTAAAATTTAAAAAAATCTTTCATATGATTTTTGAAATTTAAACTAGAACCGTACGACCGATCAACTTAAAACTTTGCATGGTCATTGGGACCAACATTATCTGTATTTTTGACAATTTTCAGACTTATCTGTGTTTAAATCCAAACGTTATTGACATTTTACTGACATTTTGCGTGTTATCTGTCAAATTTCTCGAAAATGTTGATCACGGCTTTTTCGACTCTTAATAGTTCCAAGGTAGTTAGAGCAGAAACTTTCAAACGTATGAAACTTATATGACCGTTCAACAGATCGTCTTATATTGTGTAAGTACACACACTTTTATCATATGAGTGGTCCCAGGTACCTATATTTTTTTAAATATATCCTATGATTTTTGAATTTTAACAAGGAACATTTTAATCATAAAGGTTCAATCGATCAACTTAAAACTTTGCATGGCTATTGGGACTAATACTTTAGGAATATTTTGAGATTTTTATACCTACAAGTCTGACGAATTTCGAGAATTATTGGCATTTAATGATATTTTCGATCGACATATTTTCGGTTCGAGGTGTTGCGCGTGTCCGTGCTCGCTCATCAACGCGTTATACAGAGCGTTTTCCTAGTTTTACAAGTTTTAAGCCCATTCATTAGATAACGTATGACTTAATGACATTTTTCAATGTTTGAAACTGTCAGAATTGATGGTATCGGGAAATTCCACTGCTTTCTGGATTGTTTTATGTACACATACCAAAGAGTATAGATGACTATTCTCAGTTTCAATGATAAACATTCATGTTGATTGTGTAAGGGATGTATTATGTATGTATACCTACATAGTTTTTTTTTAATATGGATCGTGTTTCACAGTTATGTTAGAAGCAACGTTTCGACTATAGATAGCACATGTAACGTCTCATATTTTACACATTTTCAGCCTAATCGTCAAGAATTTACATACTTATTGCTATTTTAAGTATTTTGAATATCTGTTCACAGAGGTTGATGGAGAAGTATCAAATTCATTTTTTCAGAACGTTTATGGAAAGTTGCAATGAAAATCAGTAATGATGTATAGGTAGTTCTAGTTAGTATAATCTTTGATTGGATAGATCGTGCTCGATTACCAATGTTGCGCGTGTCGGTGCTCGCTCATCAACGCGTTACACAGAGCGTTTTCCTAGTAAATATAATGAATGGTAAAAAATGTTTTATGAGAATTAAAAAAAAATTGTATATTAAAACAATTTAGAGAAAAAGTAGGCACTGCATGTATCATAAAGTACTGAAACGTGACTTAATTTAACGAAAAATTATTTTTTGAAATGTATCTAAATATATCTAAACTGAATTTCAGATGTATTTTAATTTTATCGCATTTGTTTATGAAATTGAAGTCTCTATTGTAATTAGTACCTCTTATTTGGTGGTACCTAGGACATGTTTTGAAGTTATTCCGTTTTCAATCGATTTTATTTTATAGAAATTATTTTTGTTTCCACATTTTTTCTACAGACGTATTTTTCTACAAATACGTTTCTACAAACGTATTTTTCTACAAACGTATGTCTACAAACGTATGTACTTATGTTTGCTTGAAATTCATATTTCGACATTGTAGGTTGCAGGTGTTAGAATGATGTTTTAAATTACTAGATAAGACCTAGTTGAGTTACATTGAATCAAAAAATTTCAAATCCCCTCCATTTCCTTCGTAGTTCCTACGCATGCGCGCCGTCTTTTGCAACTTTCTTTCAAATGGCGCGTGTTGCGCCATCCCACGGCGACATTCGTAACTTCCTCAACTTCTCTACCGGCTGAAGAAGGAACTGCGTACATGCGCAGAATCAATGCGCTGACGTTATAAACTCCGTTGTACATAGTTGCCAATTTTCTCTTCTGAATATAATATTACTTTATTGATGAATAATATGTTGTAACCTAATATTTCATGAATTTCATGAATGTAAGTCATGAATACAAAATATTATGTAGATATGTGTACCCTTTAGGTATTACAGTAGGATTTTTAGCCACCTGGATGGAAATAAAAATATGCGTGTTCACAGTCACGTAAGTGGCAACATTACATGAAAGTGAACGTTCGATATTTTGCCGAATAGAGGGCGTAGTATTTTATATCTACAAAATTTGTTCATAATTAATGTAGAATAGTATTTCTTACATTGAAGTTATTTCGAAACATAATAAGAATAAGAAATTTGGTTGATAATAATTTGATATTTTGTATATATTTTACTGAAATCTCCAAAAACATCGATAAAATCTTTTATATGGTTCTGGAAATGAATCATTTGCATTCACTTATGTTATTATTATCAAATTTATCGTAACAATAATTGTAAAACAATATTTATTGCTCCCTTAAATTTTGCAAATTTGAATTTGAATTTAGCGGTGAATTTACCTTCTGCATATTTACCGATACCGCCTTCTAAAGGAACGTTCATAAACATTCTGGCGGAAGGATATCACAAAGAGTTAAAAAGAAGTCCAATTTTCTAATCCTTGTTTATTAAATAAACCCAAAAAAATATATTACTCCAAGTAAAGTTTAAAAAATTCTTAATTACTGCAAGAAATAATTAGCACGACTCTACATATTCCAGGGTAGATTTTTCGTAAAGCAAAAGTAGAGAAATAATTATTTCACTGTTGGTACAACTGCGCTAGTAACTTTCTCTTTCTTCAATGTTGTTGCCTTCACGCTCGTCGTGACGCATTTTCCCCTTCCGAGTGGAACGTTAAAATGTGTAGAGTTGGGAAATCCCAGGGCATTATTTTGTCTTTTTTGTAATGGATAACTAGATTATATATCAACATAATTACTATGATATGTGTTCCAGTGTTTATTTCAATATTAAAAGTGAGTTAAAGCTGTAAACGGTGTACTACAGAGCAAAAGTGAGTAGACGTTTGCCTATTTTAGATGCAGCAGGTGCTGAAGTAGGCATTTTACGGCTGTTGGACCCGTGCCAAGTATGACGTCACGAAAATAATAGCGGTAAATATTCAAATGGAAAATCGTGGACTTCCGATTTTGAGGCTGTGCCGTTTACGATTAGGAAAAGAACTCCTGCATAAATATATAGATGTGTCTCATTTGAAGGTTGAAGATCTTTTAAAGAAATGCTTGTGTAAGACTCCGTTTCATGATATTTCTTGTCAACATTGGAAGATTATCAAGAGCATGGAACCTGATGACGATGAGATAATCGAAATCGCCAGAGTTCATAAACCGAGCGAAGTCGTTGATCTCACCATTACGGATGAACAGTGCGTTGATCTTACGCAATCGACTGTGGCCATCGATTGCTTGCCGCCAATCGTCATCGGAGACCATCCTGCGAAGAAACGAAAGAAGTCCGGAAAAACTCGCTCAGGCACTCCCTATATTTCGGAAAAAGATGATTCGACAACAATTCCAGAATGTCCAGTCGATGTCGATCGCAATCCCAATGCGTTCATTGATAGCTCTCTGCCATGTTCAAGTAAGTCAAATGTGATCGCTGTTGTTAATGCACCTACTACAGTGCCTTTGTCAGACCTAACCTCAAAAGAAGACAAGAATACTAAAGATTTGCAGGATATTGCTCAACATGATTTTATCGAATCAATTACAAACTCTGATCTTATTCCTAATACTATTAATTCTGAAAATTCATCATCATCGTCTAATAGTGTTTCAAACCAATGTACAGCTATTAAGACTAGAAGTACTGTTCGAATTCTGAAGAAGTCAACCACTCAGGTCACAGACACGGATCTGCAGAATGTACAGCTAATTAAAGATCAAATTGCTGATAAAATGGCGAGTGACCGTCAACTGTTGAATGAACCATTGAAAAGGGCAAATATTTTGAAAAAGAAAAAGAAACTCCCTCCACTACCGCTACCACGAGTACCAATCCCCCGCACTCCTCGTAACATTCGTATGGTTCCGAGTTTTGAAGTAGAACCTGTTCCAGGGAATTGGATGTCTGTACCAATGTTGCATCCCGTTGTATCTTACTCATTTTCGCAATCCACTGTGGCGATTGAAAGAACCCTCAATAAGCAATTTATCATTGTTCCTAATTCTGAAGTTACCAAACTCACGCGAGTAAAAGGTATTAGAAAATTCAAACAAGCCGACAATGGGTATAAGAACATTTCAACGGCGACCACAGACATGAGCGTTCCTTCCGAGGAAGTCGGAATGGAAACGGCTCATTCCCCCTCATCCAGTTCGCTACCTGTCGAATCCGAAAACAGTGAATTGGGAGAGAATAGTTTGAACGTCAAGAATGTAGACGCCAGTACGATACAAGCAGCGGTTTCTGACGACACTCAAAACGATCAGCCCGCCACGACGTCTGATGCAACGCCACCATCAAATCAACTCGATGACGCTTTACTGGTGAGTCTCTTTATATTTAGAATCCATGGTTCTCAACCAGGGGCCCTATTCCAGAACTTTTAAATTCTCAATTTTGATGGAATTCGATTCCATGCAATGTTAATCCTTATGGCCGCAACAGGATTTCGTTAGAATGGAATTGGGTTAATGTTCTAGAATAGGCCTCCTGTGGGGAATTCCCCATCAGGAAATTATAGAGTTCCAGGTGGGGAATACCTATTGTGATAGGTAAAAACATTTTTTTTTAAAATACATCTCAGATTCTTTTGGTAAGTTAAGCCCCATTTACACGGTAAAATTTCCTGTAAAATATTTTATAAAATCTTTTCTTAAAATCTTTTCGTAAAATCTTTTACAGAAATAGAACATGTTTTATATCATAAGAGGTTTTACACAACCCTTTAACAAAACATTTTACCATCAAATTGGCTTGTTTACACGGTAAAATTTCTTTTACGAAAAGATTTTATAAAAGATTTTACAGGAAATTTTACCGTGTAAATGGGGCTTTACTACCTAAATCCAAATATTAAATTGCCGAAAATTATTTTTCAAAAATGCATAGAAATGGTCCAAAATCACGTTTGAACTAGGTACAAATTTACCTGCCTGATTAGCCCAATCCTGCATGGTTGGGGGAAAAATGGCTGCATGGCATTGTTTCCTTTGCATCAATTTTTTTCTCAAAATACCTTCCCCTACCAGTACAAAGGTAGATAGAAAAAATTACTATGTATATAACATTAAATTAAATGAAAATTAACACACGTTTTGGGACACCTACCTACTTGGTACTGTGGGTAGACTAGGGGACGGGGGAACAGTGATCGATGGTAAAAATGGAGAATGGAGCAAAACGGTGGAGAACCACTAACTTCTTAAAAATTCTTCTTAAAAATATATATTTCTCAAGAGCCAAGTAAGGCTAATATAATAGGCTATTAACCTAGTAATACAGTTTGTTCAAATCTTCTTTACAATGACTATGGTGGTAAAGATGGCAACAAAAATGATGTAGGTACTACGCTAGCACCAACACAACAAAATGAAAACAGCTAGAACTTAGGTGGCACATTCAAGTTAGCGGATTCACTTTGGACAGTTTAGGTTGGCAAAGTGTGAATTCTGGTGGAAGGTCTGGCGTTGTAAGCGTATATTGAACAGTCTATACACCCGCGGCAAGAAGTACCTAGGACACCCTCCTTTCGCCCCCACCATATACCAACAAGGGTCGAGGGGGAGGAGCCTAACTCACGCAATGCATGGAAAGGGGAAAGGAGGGTGACTGGGACTGTTGTCGCGGTGGTAATGTTTTCTAGAGAAGCTCATGTTACATTTGTGACGTTGTATTCAAGGAAAATCGTGTTTCCTTTTCTCCGGGCAGCTCTTTTCAATCCAATTTGTTCATTACAATTTAATCTTCTTCCACAGTCCTTTCCTTGAAGCTCAAGACCAAAGTTTTATTTATCATTAGAAAAAAATATTTTTATACTGTACAATAATTTTCCTTTCTTTGGAAACAATAGGTCTGTTCGTTTACCATGCGGCCAAAAACTACAGCAAACTGCCACAAGCTACACCTCCTCGGGATGATGTGTGAAAGTGGTAGCTTTGGTAGTTTGCTGTAGGTTTTGGCAGGGTAAACGAACACCTTTTATGTTAGCCTTTGTATTGGCATCTTAGCGCTGTATGAATGGCTGTCAATGTGTGTGAGTTGTATTTTTTATATTGTAGGCCTACATGTAATGATGTGTCAGTAATTACGTGATAATTATGTAGTTACCTGCCTTATTAAAATTATTTTTGTCCTGCTGAAAAAACTGAAATAGGTGGCCATGAAAATGACCAATTTTACCAATCTACCATCCTACAGTCTACTTAGGTATGAACAGTTCAAAGATAATCCCATATATATGTTGTTCCCATATATAAAGCAGGAAATAAAAATAAAATATCTAATTACCGTCCCATTTCGCTAACCTCCATTGTGTGCAAAGTAATGGAAAAGGTTGTGTCTACACAACTACTAGACCACTTGAAAGAATTGAAGGTTATTAATAGCCAACAACATGGCTTTCTTCCGGGAAGGTCTTGTGTCACGATGCTTGCTGGGGCGGTCGATGAATGGCAACACATCCTGGATAAGGTGCCGGGCGCCCGGATCGATGTATTATCCTTAGACTGGGCGAAAGCCTTCGATCGCGTTCATCATGGCCGACTACTAGACAAACTGATGATGTACAACGTGTCGGGTAATTTGCTGCAATGGATGGCGAGTTTCCTTGTTGGTCGCAAGATGAGGGTACTATTCAATGGTATTTGTTCTGCTGAGCAGGATGTTATGTCAGGGGTACCTCAGGGCTCGGTCCTCGGCCCCCTGCTGTTTACGACTTTTATGCTGGATTTGCCCCAATGCGTGGAATCGACCATGTGTCAGTACGCGGACGACTGCACGATTTACAGACACATCAAATCTCCGGCAGATGAGCAAATCCTAAGATCGGATTTGATGAAGATTGAACAGTGGTGTAACATCAATGTTTTAGCACTAAACCAAAACAAGTGCCAATACATGCAGATATCCCGTGCCAAAACAACGGTTGAGTCGGTTTACCACATAAATGGCAATCGTATAGTTGGTGGTCAAACTATGTGTATCTTGGGGGTAACGGTCACTTCTCAAATGAAGTGGAATATTCAGACTGAGAGGGTTAGGGTGAAAGCAGCGAAGGCTCTTGGGTTCATTTCTAGGATTCTACAGAGCGCAAGACCTAATGTTAAGAGGACTGTGTACTTGGGTTTGGTTAGACCCATCTTAACATACGGTTGCCCTGCGTGGCACCCTTCCAGCTTGAATAATATTAAAAAACTTGAAGCTATACAAGATAGGGCAAGTAAGTTTATTACTGGAAGGCCAGACTTATCAAAGAAGGATAGGCGCATTATGTGTTGCATGTTATCTATTGACGACCTATTGAGGGAAATTGATGTTTTATTTTTTAAGAAAATGTTGTTAAATATTATTGAAATTGATCCCTTTGTTCGTGTGACCATAAATGCATTATCCAGGTCGCGGCATAGTGTGAATGGGGGGTTCATTCCACCATTTGCCAGGACAACTGATTACCAGCAGGGGTTTTATTTTAGAACTGTGCAATATTTTAATTCTCTTCCTGCACATATTAGGCAGGAAGAGAGTTTTAAAACTTTTAAAACTAAAATTCGCAGTTACTTAGTTGATAGATATGTTAATGGTTAGGTATACAGTCAGTGCAATAATATGTTACTTTTAACCGATGGTTTTATTACTGTGTATAGTTTTATTTTTAATTGGACTAATTTATTGACTTTCACGTTTATAATACGTGGTATTTATTGAGTATATTGTGTTGTATATTGTTCTTGTTTTGACTATAAGCCGGTAGCGAAGCACATGTGTTACGGGGCTTGCCCTATACTCGCTACCGGTAAGTGTACCTCTGTATGTATGTACATTTTAAAATAAATAATAATAATAATAATAATCGATAACTGCCATTGAGAAGTTAGGTAAATTATCACCAGATTTTCCTCCCGGCAATGAAAGCTAGGACGTTTAGCTGGGTCCACATAGGTCACCGTTTTTGTTCTTTGCGTTAACCGTTTTTTTCTTTTAGCCATACACAAGTCCAGAAACCGCTAACTGGAGATTTGTGAATGGACCAGTAATAAAGTCCACAGAAGGGTGGACAAAATATTGATTGATATTAAAAAATAGTTTGTGAAAAGTCTTAATTTAGTTTTATTTGAATGATAATTTCAATAACTTTGGTAGAAAAATTGTTGCAAGTGACGAAAAGTTTCGATGTAAAACAAAGAAGCCCATTCCACGAATGACCTTTCATGATTATTTATTTTCCTTCCCCAAGGACTCTGATCCCGGATCGCCGGCCGAGGTCCTCGACGAGACGACTGGCTTATTGACGAAGAAGAAAGGATTCGATCAGTCTGCAGATGACTCTGACATCATTCCTGAACCGAAGAAGAGAGGTTTCGATCAGTCTGCAGATGAGTCCGACATCATTCCTGAACCGAAGAAGAAAGGATTCGATCAGTCTGCAGATGAGTCCGACATCATTCCTGAACCGAAGAAGAGAGGTTTCGATCAGTCTGCAGATGAGTCCGACATCATTCCTGAACCGAAGAAGAAAGGATTCGATCAGTCTGCAGATGAGTCCGACATCATTCCTGAACCGAAGAAGAAAGGATTCGATCAGTCTGCAGATGAGTCCGACATCATTCCTGAACCGAAGAAGAGAGGTTTCGATCAGTCTGCAGATGAGTCCGACATCATTCCTGAACCGAAGAAGAGAGGTTTCGATCAGTCTGCAGATGAGTCCGACATCATTCCTGAACCGAAAAAAGCTCGAACAAAGCAGCCGGAGACTGCTGAAGGATACCCAGTACCCCATTACATCGACGTAATGAAGAACAGATTGCCAATATGCGATGAGGCTGTGTACTCGATTTTATTCGGTGATGTCTCTGGTGGCAACAAGTTGAATGTTAATGCTGACAAATTACAAACAGTGGAAGCGGTGGAAGGAACAGTCGAAAAGAATTCGCAGGTGACTGATGACAAAGAGACTCCGATAATAGAATCTGGTAAGAGAGGGGTCGAAATGAAAGCGGAAGAACCGGCTATCAATGAGCCGTTGACCATGAAAACTGTAGAACGAACAATTGAAACACAAGCTCAACAAACGTATGAAGATTTACCACTGACTGTGGAAACCATGGAACGAGACCTTGAAATGAAATTTGAAGAAATGGTTGATTTACCGTTCACAATCGAACCCGAGGGGATGATTGAAACGGAAGCGCAAGAATCTACTGGAAAAGATATTCCAGTGATAAGAACTGAGGAGAAAACGATAGAAAAGATTGTGCAAGAATATTATGACAAACGACCGCCTATGGTATTCAAACCTGTGCGCAAATCAATCAAAAAGGCTGTCAAAATACCGCAAACGATAAAACCCGTGGAGCGAAATGTCGAAGAACCCGTGGAGCGAAATGTCGAACAACCCGTGGAGCGAAATTTCGAAGCACCCGAGGAGCGAACTGTCGAAGAACCCGTGGAGCGAAAAGTCAAAGAACTCGAGGAGCGAACTGTCGAAGAACCCGTGGAGCGAAATGTCCAAGAACCCGAGGAGCTGGTTGATAGTGAAGAATGTTCTAAGATGAGAGCCGAGCAGGAGAGGATAGACAGAGAGTTGGATCTCAAGTCACTAGAGCCGTCGAGTGTTGCCAGGACAGTGGTGCGTCCGCAGAAGGAGTTCATCGTGAGGGACGAGGCAACGCAGACGCCACCTCTGATTGACACCGCCACTATGCAGAAGGACGACGACTTTGTGTGTAAGTAGAAATCGTGCATTCTTTTTTAGTCAACGCAAGTCGACATTGCTTCATACCTACAAATGTACCTAGTAGGTACATTTTGTAGGTCTACTAAAAATGGCGCTAGCAAGTATCTGGTACAATTCGTTGAATTGGTTAAAAACGAACTTACACTGGTCATCATACCTGTTTGACATATTTTTAGTTTGATATGAGATGTGTGTGGCCATTTAGTTATAATGGGTTCTCATTATTATTTATAAGTACAATACACTTTTTATCTCTGCATTGAGTATGAAGAAAAATATTATTGGCCCATTTGTGGTTAATTCTTTGAATCGACTCGAGCATTGTGGAGACTATTTTTACATTGAATAATTTAATTGGTTTAAAAATGTTATGATTATGAAGTGAGTTACATTTGATATTACTAGGAAAACGTTCAGTGTAACGCGTTGATGAGCGAGCAAGGGTACGTGCAAATTCTCGAACCGGAAATGCGTACACAACGCACAGAAAACATATACATCCATATGGAATTGATTATGATATCAACTTAAAAGTGTATGCTTTTCATCGAAACTTTAAAATAGCATCTAAGCACCTGGTTCATAAAGCAAATCAGAATCAATTTTCAATTGGCACTGGAAAACATTCATTTCGATACTTCATTACTGACAGATATTAAAAATGTAAATAACTTCATACGTTCTTAACTGATTGGGATGACATTTTGTAAAATAAGAGACAATATTGGTCTTAATGATCATGCAAAATATGAGTTTGATCAGAATTATCGAAGACCGTTTTCATTTTTCAGCCTATCAGGAGATATTTAAATTTTAACCAATGAATCTGAGTAACGCGTTGATGAGCGAGCACAGATACGCGCAACACCTCGAACCGAAATTCTGTCTATCGAAAATGTCATTAAAAGCCAATAATTCTAAAATTTCGCCACAGATTTGTATAGAAATCTCAAAACATTCCTAAAATATTGGTCCAAATAACCATGCAAAGCTTTAAGTTGATCGATTGAACCTTTATGATTGAACTGTTCCGTGTTAGTTTTCAAAAATCACAGGATCTCCTTCAAAAAATATACCTGAGACCACTCATATGATATAAGTGTGTCTACACAATATCAGATCGACTGTTAAACGGTCATTATCAGTTTCATTTGCGTTTGAAAGTTTCTGCTCTAACTACCTTGCCTTGAACTGAAGAGTCGAAGTCGCCGTGAATTTGACAGCCAACACGCAAATAGTCCGTAAAATGTCAATAACGTTTGGATTTAAACACAGATTAGTATGAAAATTGTCAAAAATGCAGCTAATGTTGGTCCCAACCATCGTGCGAAGTTATAAGTTGATCGTTCAATCGGTTATAGTTTAAATTTCTAAAAACACAGGAAAGATGGTTTTAAATTTTAACCAATGGGAGGATTTGGCTGAAACTTTGTTTGATTGGGTACAATGTTGGGGGTAATGACTTGTCAAAATTTCAATGTGATCAAAACAACCAATCGAAAGTTAATTTTTTTTAAATTTGAACCAATCAATGGATTTCAAAAAAATTAGGGTCTGCAACAATCAGAAATGTTACGTACATGTGTGCAAAATTTCAGCTCGATCGAAGAAAAACTCTGACCTGTATATCGTCAGTAACAGAAAAAAAACAACAAACAAACAAACAAAAAAAAAACAGAGGTCCGTGCCAAAAGAGCCAAAAGGAGACGCTCGCTTCGCTCGCTCAATGATATACCTGTTATCAATATTTTCACTTAAAACTGCCAACATCTCAGTTCTATAATGTAGGAACCATAACCAATAAACAATTTAGGCCATCAGAAAGAGATAGCATTTAACTTTTTATAAGCACAATTTTAAACAATATTTTGGAGTTTAGAATTTTAATTGCTTGTTTTCTTATTTTTACTTGTTCTTATTTGTTTTCTTATTTACTTTCTCCTAGAAGTGTCTTCAATGTAAATGCAAAGATGTACTTAGTGGAATGCAATTGGGTTGTTCCTGACATGGGGAAATTTAGTGTCATCATGTTCTTGGTTCCCTGCTGCAGACGAAGTGGTTCCCACCAAGTACAAGCCTCAGCTGGAGACAGTTCCGGACCTCCGTCACCTCCGGCTGCGCATCGGCTCCTCGTTCCTGGGCCTCAGCCGCGTGCGCGACAAGGTCATCGTCAAGATCCCCATCGCCGTGCTGGAGGCCAACTTCACGGGCGGTCTCAAGATCGACAAGGAGCGATGCACCAAGGTATTCGGTGTTCGCATTCACTTGTTGAGTGACACTCTTCAGAATAGTCTTCAAATTCAAGAAATCTTTTGTTCTTGTGATTTATAAGTACCTATGTTTTAATGGGTTTTTTTCTTGAGAAGTTCTAGAGTGCCAGTCGGTAATTTTGGTACACTTCATCATGTATGTATTTCATATTTAAGAATTTTAAAACTATTAAAAAAAGCGTTTTCTCTAGGGGCATTTTAGAAATTTGTTATTTTAAAATGTAAATTAATTGGCTTTTTAAAAAGTGTCAACTTTTAAATTATATTAGGTACCTACGTACCTACCTATACTATAAATGTAATATTGTAACTGGTATAGCTTCAAAAATTATTATTTTGGAGCACTCTCTCACTTGAGATATTAATATGAAAGGGTGTTCGATAGGCGTGGGGGGGAGGGGGGGGATCCCCATTCTTGACCCCTTGTTAAAATTTGCTTCAGCCATCATTCTTAAGAAGATATTAAAACAATTAAGGCCAATACATATCACGTGACTTTATTTCTCTACATCCGATCAAAAGAAATAGTTACCTATGTGTACATACCTTACATCGTTCATGTTGAGTAATCCAAGGTGATTTATGAAGGAAATTCACTGCATACTGGAGCTTATCAATATTTGCAGTCAATATTATTTAATTTTGCAGTGGTTTTATAATAAAAACAACACAAATATCGTGTATACGTACGCATGTGAAGACTGTCAAAACCAAGTGCTGTTCGTTTAAACATTACATTTATAATAGTGGATATAATTAATATCTCAACATTTCGTTGGAAAGATGAAGAAAGAGCGCATGTTTTGTTGGCAAAATTGTGTCAGGTTTGTGATGCATATGTGCCCTTTTATTAGATTAAAGTTTGCTGTTCTTGGCAACTCATAGGATTTCCTTAAACTTCAGGTCTTGATTTGAGAATATTAAGGTGCAAGGAAGTAAAATCATCTAATAAGTTATTTTTGCAGTTCTTTTCTGCGTAGATTTGTTCCAACAGATGTGTCCTAACTTATCTGATGAGTGAGAAGTATTTGCTAAACTGAACCCTTCCAAATGAAAATGTGTAGCTTTTTGGTTGAAAAGTCACGTGATATGCAGCCACCTTAAATGTTAATGTTTATCGAATGCATTTTTCGTTGTGGTTTGTTTCACTGTCCTGCAACTCCTCTCACATCTCTTAATGCGCGACTGTGTTTGGATCCCCAGAACTCGCTTCAGCTGAGAACTTGCGACTATACCCTGAGCCTCCGCTACGGCGGCGACAACAACATGGTGGCCGAGATCACCGACGACATTCTGAGGACAATTCGGACTCACTGCTCAAAAGTGAACAAGACGAAGCAAGAGCCGAAGCCAGTGACAACTCCGCCTTTAAAGATGACACCTCCGCCTTTAAAGATGATAACTCCACCTTTGAAGATGACGGTAAAGAACAACGCACCATTGCCATTGGCCACGCATCCGTCTGTCAACACGGCTGTTAATGTGAATTCGAACATCCAATTTACACCAAGATTGGTCCCGTTCGGACCGAAGGCTACTTTCTCCAAGCCGAGACCCGTCATGATCAAATCGAAGAACATGAATCTCATGAGAGCACCCAATTCCGTATCCGGTGTTGTTCGACCTGCTAAAAATACCGTTAATGTTTCTAAAGCAGTTGGCTCCAATATAACTTTACCAGTTGCACATACCTATCAACTAAAAGGTTTATCTTTAATAAAGGCTGTTGAATTGAGTCAGTCTTCTTCTAATGCTGGAATACCAGTTATATCTTTTACAAAGGCTGTTGAATTGAGTCAGTCTGCTTCTAATGCTGGAATACCAGTTATATCTTCTGTTCATTCTCTAAACAACGCTGGAAAGGATAAGGTGAACGAAGATTCAACACCAATTGAGAAATGCATAGAATCCGAAAATTCTTTCGACATTGGAAGCGATGTCCAGTGGAATGATGCTGCTAAAAATCAAACAAATATAAATCAAATCGTTAACAAACCATTTAACTCTGCCGTGGTTAATGTTGTGTTGTCACCTAAAGCCTCTCCAGCGACAGATGAAGCGAATGACATGGCGGTCGCATCAGAAGAAGATCCGAAAATCGGTGTACAGACCAACCAGAAACCATTTGTATTCTTTCGATCTAAGAATTCAGAACTGGAACGCGTAGAAAACCCGTCAGGTTGGGCGAAGACTTCCGAGGCGGTGATTGGACAGTACCCACCTTGGCTGTGTAAGTCGATTGCTCTGAGAAACGCGAGTATTCGAAAGGTCATGAAACCCGGCGCGAATGAAGGTCCTGTAGTGACCTCAAGCGCTGTGAGTTCCGAAAGTCGTTCGGATTCCTCGGAGTGTAGATATATTTCGGGGACTGTGTCTGTTCCCGCTGAAAAGGTGACTGATTCCCAACCTGTTCCGTCAGACTCTTCCAACTACACTGGAACCGAATCCGTCGTGGAACCAATGGAAACAGGTGATGTCTCCGTTATAATGCCTGAGGATGTTGCTTTAAAAGGAAATCTCTCTACTGAAAGTACAAGTGGATGTTCATCTGAAACAATGAAACCCTGGACAACGATAATACCAAGTCCAGAGACTCTCAGAAAACTCGATGGTTTGGCACGTAGCGCGTCAGATAAAGCTAGACTTCGCAAGTTAGCTCATACCTTGGACAAAGTGCCCACATTGGAGACTGCTTCGGAAGCCGAGACTTCTGAGTTGAATTGTCCAGAATCTTTCGACACAGCTCAAATAGAAAACGTGGATCTTCAACCATCCCCTACATCAGGACACATAATCAGAATGCATAATGAAACAAATTCTACAGAAACTCAAAGTATCCAATCTAAATCGCCGATTGTTCTGGAACAATATCAGGAATCAGAATCTTCAACTCCATCTAGATCTGCAACAGAATCAACGAGTTCTTCGAACCTTGAAATGTCAGAACTTCAGAAAGAACTTCAGAAGAACTTGAGCTCTACGGTGACATATCCCTCAGGAAGTGTGGTTATAAATAAAAGTCTAAACCGCCCCAAGACCCCTCTCTCAAAAGACCCGACAACACTAGATAAGCCTCAAGCTCTTGGATCAAACGCTTCAGCGGGGGAAGAATGTTCTGTATCCTCGCCGAGTGAATCTAACGTCGGTAAGTTTACACAATTTCCCTGGGACATAGCGCAGGAGTTCAAGAAGTCCAAAACAGACTTCACTACACAGATGGCCAAAATAGCACCGGGCATCCGGGGGAGCAGTGAGAGTACACCATCAGAATTATCGGTTTCAATGAGTAGCCAGGACAATCATTCTGAAAATAGTCAAAGTCTTGCATTGTCCCCTAACCTAACTTCAGGCCCTGAAAATTCAAAGATTGCGCCAAGAGTCATACTTCCAAGGAAAGTCTTGCCAAAAGCAACTACAGAATCAAACAAGATCGAGTCACAATTACTTCTTAAACCTACCGCTGATGCGATTCAAAGTCCTGTAGTATCTCGTGGCCCAGTGCCAATCAACAAAACTTCAATGCCAATGCCCAAAACAAAACCACTTATACTGAGGGGCTTGTCGAAAGTTTCTTCGAACTTGCCACCCGAAATTATTAAGCCACAAGAAGTTACTCGACTAGTTCCACTCGGTGTTGGGACCAAGACTCTGCCCAGAACATTAACGCATATCATCAGCGGCACTTCTAAAGGACCAGTCAAACCTAATGTAAATGTCGTAAAACAATTGACTACTTCGAGTTCACCCTCGCCGGGATCGTTAACGCCTTTGAGAAGATTAGTTAAGGCTACGCCAAATTTAGGGTCGTCCGATGCAAGTTGGGACCATCCCGCAGCCGGCACTGTAAGAAATATTTCGATAATTACCAAGCCGAGTAAACCGTCGGCTATAATTAGAATGGACAAGCCGGTGATACAATTCAGGAGACTCATTCAAAAATCACCCTTCGCTCCACCAAGTACCAGCGGCGCCGCCGCAACACCAAAAGCATACAATGAAACGTCTCGTAAAACGTTAAACGTCACTATGAAGGAAGTTAAACCGGCTTCTAGTTCGTCTTTGATACTCTGTGAAGATGTTACTCCGAGCGGTTCGACTGGCGAGGCATCGGACTCCTTGTCGGGAGTCGTCGACAGTACATCGGGAGTCGTGGACAACACACCGGGAATGGAAAACACGGAGGGGATGGACACCACCGATCCACTCTTCCAGAGAAAGTGGCGGGCGTTTCAGGACTGGAAGAACTGCGTGGAGAGGGAACCGGTTTCCGGGAATATGTGAGTACCTTCATTCATTTCATTGTACCTAACATTCTATACCAGAAGCAGAAGGCTTGAAGTCCATTTTCCTGATTTTACACATATTATTTTGGAATCATAGTGAAGTCAACAAATACTGTTATGTTGAAGTATTATCTTCAGTATGACTTGTGTTGTGTCACATTACAAATAAGATTATGGCTGAATAACAGGTTTTTCAGCCTAACTCAAGGATCTTTGAAATGGACTTAGGGCCTTCTGTTGCTAAGGTTCAAAGATGTTCATATAGTGGTTATTGGTACTCCTGGAGGTGATAAAATATCACTAGTTGAATGAAGCAAAGCTGCTGAATGGTTGGTTTATAATAATAATAATAATAATATTTATTTATTGCTTAGAACATGTTCGGTGGCAACAATACAATCACAATACAGTTCAATAATTTACATTGTCAATCAAGTACATAATTATAATTATAACAATTACACGTCACAGAATAAAATGTTTCATAAATTATTGAGGTATTTAGAGCATTAATAAAAGATATCTACAAGTCACGTAATTAAATGCCACTAGCTATCATTTACCCTAAGCAGAATGAATTTAAATGATTTAATATTCTTCTTTTCAATAAGCATGGCATCAGCAAGTTTCTTAGTTAAGATAACTTTATCCCCGGTACATGAAATTTTCCTCCGGTGTAGCTGCTCAATAATCTCAGAGCGTTTTAGGTCGTTGAAAGCTACGAGTTCTGTGTGAAATCCATTTAGATTCCTTTCCCTCTCCTTAGAATGTGCGGCGTCGAGTAACGACTTGAACTTGCTTAATGAGTCAGGGAGCTCTACGATTTTCAGTTCATTCCAGAGCCGTATTCCCTTTCCCAGCAGTGAATGTAATCCAGTAGTCGAGTAGTACCTTGGGATACAGAGCTTGAAAGGGTGGTCCAATCTACTCACTACTCTACCAGGAACAGGAATACCACTCTGGAGCTCACTCCATGCTGCTTGGTTTGTGAGAACCCTGTACATCACAATGAGAAGTGCTTTTTCCCTTCTTGAAGCCAATTGCTCCCAATTCATATGCTTCTGGAGAAGAGCGTTGCTTGAGTATCGGTCAAAGTTACGGCAAACTAGTCGTATGGCCTTCCTTTGGACTTTATCCAGTAAATCAGTATGGATACCGAGATGAGGATTCCAAATGGAGCTACAATATTCCAATAGAGGACGAACAAGAGTCATGTATGCCCTTTCCCGAGCTTGGACTGACCCTTTCTTCAGATTTCGCATAACATAATGAAGAGTTTTCATCGTTTTGGAAACTACCATCCTGATATGACTGTCCCACGAAAGTTTGGAATCACAGGTCACTCCCAGATACTTGCAGGATTTAGATTTTCTTAATTCATTTTTTCCTATGGAATAGGGAAAGTCAATTGTTCCTGAAGGGGAGAGCTTGAAGGAGATACGCTGAGTCTTTTCTACATTCAATTTCATTCCATTTTCCTGTATCCATATACAAGTAGCATCCAAACTTTCTTGAAGTATGTTACAATCGGAAATTGACTTGATCACTTGGTACAGGATACAATCGTCTGCGTAGAGTCTGATGCTGCATCTTATGTTACTTGAAATGTCATTGATGTAAACAAGAAACAGCAAAGGCCCGAGCACACTGCCCTGTGGCACGCCTGAGTTTACAGGGGTTGATTCTGACATCTCATTTCCTACTCGGACTCGCTGGGTTCTGTCATAAAGGTACTCACTTATCCATTTTACCACCCTCAGATCAATACCGGGCAGCTTTGTAAGTTTCATCAAGAGTTTGTCATGTGGTACGACATCGAAAGCCTTGGACATATCTAATAACAGTGCATCTACCTGCCCCCCGTTATCAATTGCATTGATAATGGTCTGAGTTAAACCAGCTAGGCTGGCATCACAGGAATAACTTCCTCGGAACCCAAATTGGAAATTTGATAGGAAGTCAGAAGATTCCCACAGCTTCCGCAAGTAGTTTCCAATCAATTGTTCAAAAAGCTTGCAGGGAATTGACGTTAAACTTATTGGCCGATAGTTGCTTGGGATGTCTTTCTTGCCTCCCTTGAATACTGGGATAACAGTAGCAGTTTTCCATTCCTGAGGGAGGTAAGTATTGTTTATGATTATTTGGAAGAATATCATCAAGTAGGATGTTACTGGGCCAACAGCGAGCTTGAGAAGTTGACTTGTTATGTCATCAGGTCCCGGGGCTGTGTGGGGTTTTAAGCGGGAAATGGCCTTGGAAATATCACTGCGTTCAATGACAAAAGGTGAATAGTTATCTCTGTTGCCCCCTGGTGAATAAGGAAGAGGCTGGACCTTTAGTGTGCAAGCCCCAAAAGTTTGATTGTAAGTCGCATTGAGTATGTTCGCCTTTTCCCTGTCCATTGTTGCAGATTCCCCATCAGGTTTAATCAGTGACGGTACTTCGTTGCTGCATACTTTCAATTGTTTCAGGTGTGAGTAGAACTTCTTCCAAGATTGGTTTGATTTACCATCACATATCTTCATTATGTATCGATTGTAGGCTTCGAGCTTTGCAGCATTAAGCTTTGTCGTCAGTTCTTTGAAGTAAGAGCGATTTAATTTCCTGTGGATGTACTCTTTTCTGCACTTTTTCTTCAGACGTCTGACTGCCGAGTCGTAGTACGGAAAGTCTGAATTACTCTTGATTACTTTACTTGGAATGAATAAATCTCTAGCTGCGAAGAGAATTTCTTTGAATCTTGACCATCGCTCCGCCACACTGCCAGATGAAGATTCCCATTCCACAAAATTCGATATGAGGTGATGCTTGAAGCCCTTTGCGTCGGCTTTCTTGTAAAGCCAGATTTTTCTGGCCAATGGAGATTTCGTTTTAACTCCCGGATTATATTTGATTGTCAGAATGACCCCCTTGTGATCGCTAATGCCATCAACAACATCACAGTCCACTAGCATTTCTGGAGGGCTAATCAGAAAAACGTCAAGAAGAGAGGCTGTACCGGTGGAGATACGGGTGTGCTGGTTTGATACAGTCTGTATCAAATTATGGTCATCTAGCAAATTATTTATAATTATTTGCATGTTGCTCGCAGAATCAGGGAGAAGTGACCAATTTGCGTTTGGTAGGTTGAAATCACCCCCAACGATGATTTGATCGCAATCGACAACCTGGGATTTAAGGGATTCCAGCTTCATATTTAAACTATTCATGATTGAGAAGTCATTGTCTGGAGGACGATAGGCCCCAAGAATATACACTGGATGATTTCCCGTCCCTAACTTGATGCAGATCATTTCATTAGCATCATCTGTCCAATCAATGCAACTTGGATACAAAGCTTTAACACCTACTATGACCCCCCCACCATATTTCCCGCCTTTTCTGTCTCTGCGGAATACATTATAGTCCTTCGGGCACACTTCACCATCATGAACATTATCACTAAGCCACGTTTCTGTCAAAATGAAGATATCAGGTTCATGTTGTTCTATAAATGTTTGCAATTTGATACACTTCTCTTGTCCTCTAATGCTTCTGACATTTAGCTGAGCCACTTTTAATAAATTGCCTTGCAAGCAAACAATTTGCTTCCAAGCAGGACTAGGGATTCTTCTTGTCTTCTTCTCCGCGCTGCGAATCATGTTAGTATGATCATGGAATATTGCCGGAATGCAAGACTCCCGTCTAATATGACCAATAGATGTGTGTCTTACGTGGTCAGTGGAGGTTTGGCTCGTGATTGAAAAAAACGTTTAATGGCCGCGCCCGCTGGCCAGAAGTCCGGACGACTTAGTCTGTCATATAGAGTTTCGCTTAGTCCCACTTTGAATGAGCTGTACTCCCCCCTAGCATTTAGTTTTTCACAAGTAATCGAGTCCGAAGAGTCATTTAGATTATCTTTGACATATGCGATGACGTCATCACACGTGACTTCTACGTTCAACCGCCAAACATGTAGATAGCTCCTTCTCGCTGCAACTGCTAGTTTCTTTGACCCCTCAGGAGCAGGCGCCGTACCGAGCGTGAACTTTTGACGGGGTCTCCTCCTGGTGTTCACCTCCGTAAATCCATCATGGATCAGTGTAGTGTCATCAAAACGTGAGGGACCCTCATTTGTTGTTATTGTGGTTTCCTTCGCCAGGGCACTCTCATCTGATTTACCCCTCCCCCTGGCCTCATAATCGCAAACCCGCTCGGCAACACGCGGAGAGAGGGGTAGCAGTGGAGGTAGGGGTGGTAGGGGTAGGTAGCCTCTGTCACGACTGGCCAGCCTGTTTGAAATTTCCGCCGAATCTGGCTTAGCTCCTGCCACGGTAGTTTCAGCAGCCGTGGGGCGGCTCCTTTGCGTACTATTAAAGTAAACATTAGGCGACGCCCCTTTTCCATTTGCCGCAACAGTTTCTTTAGTCATAAATTTGATCTTCTTCTTTAATAAGGTATTTACCTCATTTTGGGCCACGAGCCGTTTTTCTTTCTCCGCAATAATATCCTTCAATAGGTCGATAGTAGAATTACCACCCACCTTGACAGCGGCCGCATCCAATGTCTCGTTGCTGAACACCAGACCCACACTCTCGCAGAGTTCAAATACTGCTGTAGTTGCACAAGTAAGTCTTTCCACTAATTCTTCTTTCTTCCCATCCTTGCTGATCCCAGCCTTTTCGAGCACTCGCTGCAGTTCCCTCACTTTGAAATTTTCGATCATCTGCAGCACGAGCATTTTCTGTCGACTGGCCACGTCGGTCATCTTGAATATTAGCAGTTTTATCTAGCAGTTTTATCTTATCTTCAGTGTTGGCTTTCGTTTGAAATTTGGTAGTTTGATTTTTATTGTAGGCAAATACAAAAGAAAAACAAAGAAGCTCGTGCTCACTATGAATTGATATTCATAAGAAATGTTATAAATTTTATTTAAGAAATGAAATTTCGATACTTTCAATTGTATATAAAAATTAGATGTGGTTTAACTAGGAATGAATGATGGTTAAACATTTTCAATTTACATTGTTTTCATTGTAGGAGGTAATAGTTATAGGATTTTAAATAGAGGTAGGTATGTAGTTCAAGTGTTAAAAATAAAAAAAATTAAAAAAATTCCCATGCGAAATAAACAAAGTAAAATTTAATAATGCTTAAGTTTTAATTCCAATGTTGAAATCTTTTGGTAAAAATTTCAATACCTAAAACTTAAGCAAAAGTATTCAATTTTCTAGGTACATTCTTTTTTAAGGGCCAGTTTTTAATTTTGATTAGGACTAGATTGCCATGGCAACAATCAATGACATTCAGAATATTGAAAACTGACCATGAATTATAGAACTTGTTTTTGTGCGTGCTGTTGATTGAAATTTTGTCGGAAGAAGCTTCTGACATTGGAATGGAAACTGTTGTCATTATTGTTTGCCCAAAGAAAGCGTAAGATTGTGATGTGACGTCAAAACGATGTGTATGATGTCAGTTTAAAGCTAACCAAGTCTAATCTGCTGTCATATGTTTCAAGAAAGTGTAAGATTGTGATGTGACGTCAAAACGATGTGTATGATGTCAGTTTAAAGCTAACCAAGTCTAATCTGTCACGTCATGTTTCAGCCCGTTGCACAACGCTGTGTTGGACAACAATATGGCCGCTGTCAGAAAGCAGTGCAACTTGCTGGTGGCCAAGAAGATGACCGTCGACTGGAAGAACACCAACCTCGTCGTAAGTCTAATTTTTGTTCATTAGGAAACCGCTCTGTTTTTGTGGTATTCCCTCAGTCAACAGGCAAATGATCGGAAAGGGTATGATGTACTCTCATCATATGATGTGGTGAGGGTATGAGTGAGGGGGGGGGGGGGGGAATGATGGGATGGGGTGTTAGTGTTACAAAATCATTTTCTTTTTCTTTTTAGTTTTTACATAATAGCCAGTACAATAGAAACAGAACACTCAAAACATTTAAAATATATGTTGGTATCGTCCTCGTAGTACAATGTAACGATGTATGTACCAAATTTAATTTAATTCTGTTGTTAATGGGGTTGTTCACTGCCACTTGCTCTCACTCGCAGCGCTAGCGGCAATGGAGGTGTCTCTCTCTGATTGGTTGGTCTCTGAATCCAAGATCTATGAATCAAACTCCCGCCAAGGTTTAAAAACCTTCCATTCCGCTAGATGCATTTTGATTGGCCCTCTATCGGCATTTTGATTGGTTCTTATTCCGGTTAGGACAGCAACGCCATCTACAATAGTTTTGCGTGAACAACCCCATTGGCAGAGCTCAAAGATTATTTAAACTATCAAGTCCCACCTGTAACAGCCGAAATAAATTTTAGTCTCGGCCACTTCTTATCAGAATTGAATGAAATTTGGTACACTCCCCCAAATAATAAACGGTACTTGGTACAAAACGTATTGGCTGCTGGGCCGGTTCCTTGACAATCAATCCTTGTTATTATCAATGAAATCAAAGCTCACCTTAAAGAGTTAGATAATGCGTTAGCACTGACTTCATTGGATGATGCCATCAAACCTTAATCAGTCAATTCATTTTCTTTCGAGTACCGTTTATTATTTGGGCGAGTGTACATAGTTACATCGTAAAATGATACACATATACAAATTCTGAGAGTTCTAGCTGTATTTTACTGGCTTTTGACAAAAATAAAAGGACAATTTGCCGCACCCGTAACACCGATGAATGACTGATTAATCGATTCTATTAAATCATAATCGCGAACACCCTTAACCCTTTAACCAGTGAGTTAATTTGTAGGTAGGTAGAGGTTAAAATTCTATATCCTTTTTGCGATGTGTTAGGAAGCATATGTTTGTATTATAAGAAAATAAAGCTATCAAATATTAAACAAATTTTTAAAATTTCAAAAAAAAATTAAAAAAAAAAAAATTACGCAAAAAAAATATTTTTTTTCTCTGTATATGTAGAATGCTAGCACGTACGAGATACGTGCATACCGGTTAAAGGGTTAAGAGGCCTGGGAAAGCGAACGCAAAACTCACTGTTCTTCAAAGTGTTGTTTTTTAATTTTGTCTTCCCACTACAGAATTTTAAAAAATCAGATAGTAGCAACCCATTGCCTTATAGACTATATAATGCCGCAAATTGGAGTAACCTTGTTTGACCTCAATTACCTGGTATTTAACACATTGAGGTCGCACCAGAGGTCATAAAGTACTCCAGTGTGTGGCATTATTTAGTCTATTAGGCTGCAATGGGTTCTTACTTGATTATATAAAATTATTTAGTGGGAAGACAAAATTTAAGAAAATCACTTTAAAGAACAGTATGATTCCTGTTCGCTTACCCAGGCCTCTTAATCATGATATTATAAATCATCTGCCATTCTCCAGACCCCGCTGCACATGGCCATCATGTCGGGGAATTCCGACGCAATCGCCGCGCTGCGCCACTTCGGCGCGCGGCTCAACGTCATGGACGGCGAGGGCAACAACGCGCTGCATCTGGCGACGGCGCAGCGGAATCCAGACGTCCTGCCGCAGCTGGTGGCGCAGATGTTGCCCAACGAGAAGGTGCCGCACTCCGTTCTCAACCATGACGGTAAGTGCCGGGAGAACCAGGAGTAAACATTACCACGAAATACTGTTCTAATAGTAATTGGAAAGGAATGGAATGGACAGTAAGGAAGTCTCCACACCAAGAGCTTTGAAAACCTAAATAAGTTGGTATAATTCTTTTACTTACTAAATAAAATAATTGCAAGAGTTCAAGGACACCTCTACCTACCATAATATCAACTAGTATTCTGAAATCTAAATTAGAGTTGATTTCCAATTTCAAATACTTAGGATTAGGAAAACCTTTCCTTTCAAATAAATCTTATTCTTAACTTAGGTAGGTATACCTACTGTTTCAAACAATTCTAATCTTTAAAAAATTGCTTCATCTTGCTGTTTTATTGCTCCCTATTATGGAAAATTACTCACAAAAATATTGATCAAAAATAAATTCAGCACACACTCTGTAAAATATTAGTTACATAGTTTAAATTTACAATCTACGTATTCAGATTGGGTCCAGCTATCTACATGGTACTTCTTCAAGAAAAGTAAAAAGGCTGCTGTTAAGGCCATTGCATATCACGTGACTTTATTTCTCTACATCCGATCAAAACAAATAGTTACCTATGAGTACATACCTTACATTGTTCATGTTGAGTAATCCAAGACAAATTATGAAGGAAATTCACTGCATACTGGAGCTTATCAATATTTACAGTCAATATTATTTATTTTTGAAGTGATTTAATAAAAATAAAAAAAATCTTGTGTATCCGTACTCTTTTGAAAGCTGTCAAAACACAGTGCTGTTATTTTAAATATTACATTCATAATAGTCGATATAATTAATATCTCAACATTTCGTTGGAATGATGAAGAAAGAGCGCATGTTTTGCGTTCAACATTGTGTCAAGTTTGTGATGCATATGTGCCCTTTTATTAGAGTAAAGTTTGCTGTTCTTGGCAACTCGTAGGATTTCCTTAAACTCCAGGTCTTGATTTGAGAATATTTAGGTGCATGGAAGTAAAATCATCTAATATGTTATTTTCGCAGTTCTTTTCTGCGTAGATTAGTTCCAACAGATGTGTCCTAACTTATGTGGTGAGGGACAATACAGACTAAACTGAACCCTTCCAAGTGAAAATGTGTAGCTTTTTGGTTGAATAGTCACGTGATATGCAGGGGCCTTAAGTCAGTTTATCAGTTCATCATCTTCTTCTTGTTACGTGAATTAAAAGTTGTACTGTGTTATCCGCAAGTTTAAGTATTTATTTCACGAGAGTGTGGTTTGTGCGACTTAAAATTGAAGTGTCACGACTTGTTCCAGGTTACGCGCCGCTGCATCTGTGCGCGATCATGTCCAACGAATACAACGCGAAGATCATTTGCGGACTCGGTGCCGACGTCGATCAGAGGGTCAGTACTCCTAAATCACAAGGATCTAGTCTAGATCTAAGTTAAGGTGGTGCAAGCGCTCGGCCGTTTTTGAAAATTTAGAGAGAAATTGTTTCATAAGTGGGTGTAACTTTGATCTAGGATGTTCATATGATCATCACTTTTTAATTTTTGATTCATTTCTTGTTTATTAGACATCAACAAAACCGCGCAAAACTATGAAATTTCCGATACGATTGGAAACCAAACCCGTGAACCAATTGACTCAAATTTTAATCGTGATAGATAAAAGACAAACTTAGGTTTATCTCTTGGTATATTTTTAATTTTTTGTTTCGTTAATAAGTAATAATTATTCATTAGTTAGTGGATTTTTGGTGAAAAATTATCTACATATTTTCTTGTCTCTTTGATCTCCGTATAAAATTAAATTTCAAAAAAGTGCCAAAAGAACATTTCTTAAAAATTTCAAATTATTGGTCAACCCATTTCGTCTACAATTGTATCCAAGAAAGTGTCTACAAAAAGTAGCAAAATCGCTCGCGGTTGCAGAACCTTAAGCCTATATTCTCAACAGAGCCGAGGCTCCATTAGTGAGAATGTAATTCATAGGTTGCATGTGATGTCATCTCATTGTTGCTGTCGCCATCTTAATGGCATGCAGAATAGCTGTGATTCTCTGCTTTTTTGACGATATTTTATAGTTAATGAGTACCTGGGAAATTGTATATGCTCCGGAGATTACTTTACGAAGAGAAATCACTCACATTACAAACATACATCGGTTTGCCTCAATAAAGTTATAAATCTGACCCGTCAACGTGCCAACATAATGGGTGGACAATTCAATAATTTAGCATTGCTGATATAAAACAAAAGAAGTTCGTGCAAGCTATGAATAGAGAAGGGAGGAGAGAAAACCCGGTACAGCCATGTAGCCTACTCATATGAAAGATACCAAGGGGGCCACCGGCTTAACGTCCCATCCGAAGAGCGGTGTGACATTCACAGCACGAGCCTCCACAACCCGCGCCGTCGAGAGACTGATAACAGGTGGAGGGAGGTCTTCACACTAACCCCCAAACACCCCAGTCTCTCTGACCCAACGGCAGCAACTAGCAGGACAGAGTTGAACGGTCAATGTTGCTTAACCTCGGTGATATAACGAGAACCGAGGTATCCAACACACCAGCCGTTGGGTTATTTTGCATTTGGAAAAAACTAAAAGGTAGAAAGCTACTTTTTTGGTAAAAAAGTTAAAGAGGGTGCACAATACATGTGGTTTTGCCGCTATAGGCACTGAGTATTGACTCTCTTTTGTGTCTGAAAATGAGAGACATCGCGTTGGGTGGCAAAAATTAGCAACTCGTGACGGGATGTTAGCAGCAGTTAGTTAAACATCACTCATTGTATGCATTCTTACAATTATACGCCAAATGATATTTCGCTGTGCAAAATGTGTGAAGTGTCAAAAATTCCACTGAATCTGATAAAATTATTAGTTTGCTTCTTTCTTTTACCAATTCTTAGTTATTTTGAATTATCTGTTGATTTTTATCGGTTGCTATGGTCACGACCAATGAGAGAGATTATAAAATTGAAGATTCTTCGTAGTACAGCTTTGCCGATTTCTCTCGCCAACGGCGCTGGGGTATGAACGCAGCACAGTGCCTATTGTATTAAAGTCTTCCTTTCAAAACTGCATGTAAATGATATTTCGATGAAACTTCATAATTATACAGATTAAAATACGCTGATTCCAAATATACCATAAAATAATGGTCTATCCACATTATTTTCTGAGATATATCACTTTTAAAGTTGCAGTTTTAACCACAGTGTTATATGGTGGTTTCTGTCTGGAGTGGAAATGTTGGTGTATAACCCCTACAAACACAGGGGCAGACTTAGCAGCGCCCTAGCACGGGCCAGCCGGCGTTCAAGGATGGACCTCGTCCGTCCCGTCTTATGGACATTTAACATAGGGTGGGACTCCTACGACGGTGCAGAGCCCGCCGCCTAGGAACGGCCCGAGCAGCGCCTTGAAGATAGGCACGCGCCCACAGGACCGCTCTCGGGCCGTGCGGAGTACGGGCTAGTGCAGCTGCTCGCTTCCCATGGCATTCCTTTCTCATGACGTCACGGGTCGTATTCACGCCTTCACGATATATTTGTACACTCACATCACAAGCAAAATGACCAACTGTAAAAACTCATTTTGTCTCAGACTGCAATACTTTCTATAAAATGGTCGACTATAATGATAATATAGCTGTAAAAATTGAGCAATGACAAATCCCATAAATAGTACTCGCTAATGCCATATTATAATCTCGAAAATAGCAATAATCATTTTTTGTGATGGAGGTTACTTTTGGTGAAGGTAGAAGAACTGTAAGAAAAACGAACTATTTTCTTTGAAGAGTCGGTATGCAAATATTGAAGAAGAAATCTGTGTGCTGCCATGGTAGGAGAATATTACTGTAATTGTTATAAAAACAACTGTAACAGTTTTATAAATCCAACTCTCCCAGGAAATTATTCATTCATCTCTTAGTAAAAATTTAAAACGCAATTGGTAGGTACTTGTAAAGCCCCATTTACACGGTGCAATTTCTTGACCAACTTCTGTGCCACAGTGGTTCTGCACATGTGCATAGAGTCACTTTTTCATCTCAAAAGTGACACTGCGCACGAGCAGAACCTCTGTGGCACAGAAGTTGTCCAAGAAATTGCACCGTGTAAATGGGGCTTTAGTAATTGTATTCAATATAAAATAATACAGGGATCGAACATAAGATTTGCGTCTTACTTGCAAAAAACAGGTATTAAAAGTAAGTAAACTACGAATCTAATATTTGATTGGAACAATCAGTTCATGGCATCATTATAATATCATTGAAAATTGTAATCGAGACTCTCATGCAGTGGTATAGTTTCATCTGCCGGAGTTTCATCATGAGCTTCAACGGCAATATCTGATGTGCTGATTGAATGTAGTACTGATTGAACAAAATTATCTTCGATCTGATTCGATCTTCGATCTGATTTATTTCTTCATCATCTTCTTCAATTTGTGATATATCAAGCAAATAGTTCTTTAGTAGGTTCTTTCTTGCTTCTCGGTATTTTGCAGTCCTACTGCGAGAACTGTCCATTGCTTTAAAAAGTACCTAGGTATAAAATTGTTTTGTTTTAAATAATTATAAATATAACATAGACTGTTGTAACTACCTGTAGGATGTAAGTACCTATACCTACCCACCTACCTACTTACCTGTGTGTAATTTTAGTAATAAAAGTAGTAATACAACTTACCTGCCAGAAGATGTTGTGCTAATTTGTGTAGCTAATCAAAAATCTTTGAAGTTTTAACCCGAAATAAACTTGTGAACCACAAAGAAAGTAACTTTTGCAGCGCGGCGCGTGGACGTTGAACGATTTGAATTTTGTAACTGCCTTTGCCGGTTGGTGGGAAGTGGGGGAAGTAGGCGAGTCAAGTTAGAGTCAAGCTAGCAACTAAGTTGTTTAATAGAATACATGGGATAATAACATAATAGCAGTTATTGAAAATTACAAGTGGTGTTTATTCATCTGTAAATGTGACATTGAACATCAAATGGATGTATTACGAATAGTTAAAAGTAAGTTTAATCGAATTGTTTCAACATGAAACAAGTATCTATCTGACATCTGCGCGAGTGATTCAGTTCAAAACTTGTTGCCGCCCTGGAATGCAATGAAAGTCCGTACTCGGGACCTACTCGGGACGTGCTTTCACGACCTCACGTGACAGTTAAGTTATTCGTCAACCGTCGTTTTGCGGCCTTGAAGGACGGGCTAAGGCCGAGGTCGGGCCGTTCTGGTTGCGAGCTATTTGGGAGTGATAAAAACAGCTGCTTCAGAATGACTACGACCGGGCCGAGCTCGAACCTGGGTGCATACCCAAGTACGTCCCTGAAGCCGCTTTCAGGGAGGCTCCTCGGGCCGCCCTGTGTTTGTTGGGACTAGGTCTGAGGGGCGTGCTTCAAATGACAATTCTTTGGAAAAACTGTTTTTCAGTGTAAAAAAATCTATGCTTTGCGAATAAAATATAATATTGATACCTCACCACATTAAAATTCGAGATATGTTCAATTTTCTTATTTTATTTCTTCTCTAAGCCAATGAGAGTGTCGATTTTTAATCAGCGAGCCAATCAGATTTCACTTGGGCGTGGCTTAGCTGTTGGTCACGTGACCATTTGAAAGGTAGACTTTAAGTTTCTAACCACCATGTTATTCGCGTAGGACGGCAAGAGCGGCAGCACGGCGCTGTTCATTGCCGTGGACCGCAACCACGTGGAGGTTGAACGAGTGCTCCTGGAGTACAACGCCAGCACAACGGAGGCCAACTTTGCCGGCCACACGCCGCTCCAGGCCGCCGGCGAGATCTCCTGGCAGAAGAAGCAGGCGCTCGAGATGAGGAAAGTTTTGGAGCCGCAAACGGAGATCACTAACGGTTTTAGTGACTCCGGAGAGCCACTATGATGAAAATTAATCATTCTGTGATGATTTGGAAAAGTGGTTGAAGTACCTACCTACCTATTTTACTTTTGAATTAAAGGTAAATAAAAAATTGTTAACTTGTTTAGAAAAATGCCTAAACGTACATTTACAGCTCGGCGTTCGGCGCTCAGCGCTTGCAGTTGAGCCTCCTGATTGGCCAAAGCCGAGCGCTGGCATTCAAGGTCAAAGATAAACCATGTTCATTTTTCAGCGCTAGTGCCGAGCGTCGAACGCCAAGCTGTAAACGTACCTTAAAGCTATGTTAACAGTTCGATGTTTTCATAAACATCATAAAGCGATGTAAAACATTTTTAGAAACAAATTAAGCACACTTTACAATTGTTTATACAAAATTGCAACTGAGGCCACTTTTTCAAACAACCACAGATTTCCAGATGCAATTATTCGTTTTCATAACAGAATAAGGGGTATGTAGTCACTATCATTGCTAAAGAATTAACATTTTATTTTATGTACAAATTAATTTAGTTTATCAAAGTTTTGTTGGAACCCAGAGAGAGCTGTGTCACTTAGTCAAGCTTAAATTTAGTTCACTTTTGAATATGAATTTAATGACAATTAAAGTATAGGTAATTTGTATTTATTGATTTTAATAGGTGCCTAGGTACCTGAATCAAAATATCAGCTAGCACACTTAATTTTACACAACACATTATTGATATTATTTTCAGACAATAATACTCTAAATACATTTGTTGCATACTACTAGTATACTGTAATCTCAAAACCAATAAATCCAGTCAATATTAAACAATGTAGGTACCTACTATTTAATGTCATGTTTTAAATTGTATTACAGATATTTTATGGAAATTCAATTTGTATTCAAAAGAATGCCAAGACATTTGTAAGCATGACATAGTGACAAAAGAGTACCTAAATGGATTTTATTTTTATTCCTTAGGTAATGATAAAAATAATTAGGTACTATTTTGTATACAGTGGAACCTCTTAAGTACATTTTTTAAGGGACTGAAGAAATAACGTACTAAAGTGAATAACATACCTACTAAAGAAACAATTTAATAATGTGATCTTAAGGGGAATGGACCTTTTTAAAAAACGTACTAAGGCGAAAAACGTATTAAAGAGGTTCCACTGTATTTGATAGATAATCTAGAGAAAAAGCGCATGATTGGAACAACAACGATTAAAGGGAGAAGGAAATATGATGTTTTCTATGATTGTACACCTAAGAATTGTCAAATTAGGCTGTACCTATTTGAGGTTAAGCTTGAAAATATAAAAACTGTAACAAATTATTTACTTCCACTTCTGGGTATGTTGAAGATTGTATGCCTAACGTAACATTATAACCTAAGGTACCTAGTTTATTTTCTTTTAATCGTCGTGCTCTACATGGGTAGCCAATTTAAGGGACATTTTAGTGATAATAGCTGAAGCTACTAGTATTTGTACCACAAGAAAAAGGAATATAATCTACATAAATGGGTACCAATGTTGGGAGTAGTTTTAAGCAGTCACAAGTCCATTTTCAAGTCCGATGAGATTTTGTTTTGTCCAGTGTTTTGAGCTATTTTTTCTTGAGTAAAAATAATCAAATTATGTATCAATTCGATATGGGTGCCAAATGTCAATGGTAATTAATTATATCGATGAAACAAGAAACACTGAATGTGCATAGTACTATATGCACAAATGTGCGGCAAATAGGGAAGTTTCGTGAAATTTTATTGCAGTAAATTTGTAAATATCATCATAAGTTATAATGATGAACACACATTACCCACGAGAAATGTATAATTTTCATTCATAAAAATCAATTTGAAATAGCACAAAATATTTTGGCGGGAAAAACGGTATGTTACTAAAACGGGATAGTGATGTCATTTCCAAGTCCACAACAATGTGTTACCATGGTGATACACTTTGTTACCATGGCAATTGAAGGAATGTGATGTCATGTCAATTTATTGTTTTAAATTTAGAAGAAATGTATCAAACTTTGTAACTGAATTTCTCGAAAACTAATCGTCGCACACCAAAAATAAGTAATACTATATATGTTTTCAGCAACATCTCAACTACAATAAAATAACTATTATTCTGAAATCTAAGGTTCAGGAAACTTCCCTATTGTGCAAATTTACATTAAAAAAATAATTGTTTCAGTTTTCAATAAATTCAAGAGAAATCATTAGGTAATGATTTTATTTTCAAATGCATGAATTTATTTAATCAATCATGTGCATTTATTTATTGTATCCTTATGTAAAATACCTATATAATTTGTTCCCAGTCTCCAAAATGGAGGTTACCATTTTGATGGTATATTCTTCTTTTTTTGTGGTACAAATAGTATAGTCATCAATTTATTGTAGGTCTACATAATAATATATATTATCTAGTTTGTATTAGGTACCAATTAAATGCACTGGAAATAATAGTTACGGTAGGGCTAACTTATACACTAAATTATATTCTTTGGGTAATTAATAATTAAGAAGTTTCTTCAATGCAATTCCCATAATTTTACTAGGTAGTTTTTATGTTCGAATTGTAGATATGATTAATCATCCAAATATTACGTTATCTTTACTTTTTGTAGGTATTAGGAACAAATTTTATAATACCTACCTCAGAAGATCATATGAGAGTTTTAGCCAGTAAGGGTCGATGTTCTGTGGCACATGCCGTGCAGTTTTCACCCATAAAAGCGCTGTACTTCCGTCATTTTAAAACAGCATAACTGAAGGAAGCCTGTGAAATGACTTGGGTAATTTGGATGAATGTATATATTATTTTAGTAAATTTGTATTCTTTTTCTCTAATCATAGTAACCATTGTAGAGAAATTGCCTTGTACAATAAATTACATAACTTCGCCAATGTGAGTTTCATTTTAACCTTGTAGTAATGAAGAATGATGAGAGAGGGATAATAGGAAGGAGGCTGCATGGTCAATGTGTAGGGAACCTTCCCATAATTTGCCACTCGACCAAGAGAAACCACGAAATGCACGTATTTTCTAAAGAACGGCAATGTGAATCGAAACCGTGCACAATTAATCGACTATATACCTATGTGAAAATAAGGTTTCAATGTTAAATTATTATTCATAGCTTGCATCATCTTCTTTTGTTTGCAAATTCAAAATTATTGAATTTTCCACCTGAGGATAGACACTTTGTTGTCCAACCTCCCTAGTTCCGATCCGTAGTGACGTCAGATTTATAACTTTATTGAGCTAAATCGATGTATTTTTGTAATGTGAGCGATTCCTCTCCCCCAGGTACCTACCCACTAACTATACAACATCGTCAAAAAAACAGAATCCCAGCTATTCTGCGTGCCATCAAGATGGGGACAGGCAACAATGAGATGACATCACGTGCAAACAATGGGGCTGTGCATAAAGGACGTCACGCTAAAAATGGGATATTTTGACACCCCCCCCCCCCCCCCCCCCCCCCTTCCTCTCTAAAAGGAGGTCACAAATCTGTACTACCTCCCCCTCTAGTAGAATTTTTTACTGTAAAATGTATCAGAATTTATTGTTTTAACCGTAATTTAGCGTCAAGAAGGACCACGCCGCCAAGAGAAGAAGTAAAAAGAATGGCAGAATCAAAGTGTGGAAACTGCAATCCCATACAGTACGACAGGAGTTCAGAGAGAAGATTGCAAGCAGTGAGAGAATAGGGGAAGTGGGACAGGTGGAAGAGGAATGGCAAACATTTAAGAAGGTATTTGTGGAAAGTGCAGAAGAAGTTTGTGGGCGATCAAGTGGGAGAAGCAAGAAGAAGGAAACACCGTGGTGGAATGAAATAGTCCGAGAAGCAGTGCGTCAGAAGAGAACCGCCTGGCAAACGTACGAGGCCGATAGATCTACCCTCAACAAGGCCGAATACCGAAGGTGGAAAATACGAGTAAGAGAGACAGTAGAAGAAGAAAAGAAGAAGTCCATGGAAGAACTTGCTGGTAAACTAGAAACGGATTTTGAAGGCAATAAAAAGATGCTTTATGGCATAATAAAGGAAAAGAGGACAAGAAAAGTTGGACAGGCATGCATGGTGGATGCTTGCGGAGGATTGATCAATGACCCAGTAGAAGTACAGGCACTGTGGAAAGAGTACTTCAAGGAACTACTGAATGTTGATGGAGTGGCACTACCAGAAAGTAGTGGAATACTACAGAGTGAGAACGAGGAAGAGGAGAAGTGTGCTTTGAGAGAGGGAGAAGTGGAGAAAGCGCTAAACGAGATGAAGAATGGTCGATCACCCGGAATAGATGAGATAACAGTGGAGATGGTAAGAGCTGCTGGGGAAATAGGAAAAAGATGGTTGTTTCGAGTAATGAGTGCGGCATGGAAACAGAGGACCATACCGGACGATTGGAGAAAGGGAGTGATTGTACCAATCTACAAAAAGGGTGACAGGAAGAAGTGCAGCAACTACAGGGGAATTACTTTGATGTGTCAATGTGCCAAAGTATTCGAAAAAGTGGTGGAGTTTAGACTGAAAGAAGTAGTAGAGGAAAAGCTCAGGGAGGAACAATATGGGTTCAGGCCAGGCAGATCAACCATTGATCCAATATTCACTATCCGACAAGTCATGGAGAGAAAGTGGGAGAGTGGAGAAAAACTGTACATGGTTTTTCTAGACTTGGAAAAGGCCTACGATCGCCTACCAAGGAAGAAAGTATGGGAATGTCTGAAGCGGAAGGGGGTGGGATTGGGTCTGATTGAGAGAATCAAGAGCACATATGAGAAGAACGAGAGCTGTGTACAAACAGTGGAGGGGAAGACAGGATGGTTTGAGGTGAAGGAAGGACTTCGACAGGGCAGCGTTCTTTCCCCAACACTATTTGTCATTGTCATGGACGAGCTGCTGAGAAAAGTAGAACCAAGCGAAGACCAGGAGACGAATACACTGGTATATGCAGATGATATCGTAGTGTGGGGAGAAACCAGCGAATGTGTTCAAGAAAAGATTGATAGATGGAGCCAGATGACTGAAGAATACGGTATGCGAATAAGTCAGGAAAAGAGTGAGACACTAGTAATGGAGAGGAAGGCAACAAGAAATGTGAAGATCAGGCTACGGGGCTTGGAACTGGCGGAGAGAGGAGAGTTTAAGTATCTGGGGAGCTGGCTAACTAAGGATGGAAAAATAGGAAGAGAGATAACATCAAGAGTGCAACAGGCTAACACATTTTTCCAGTTAGTCAGGAAACTTCTTTGGAATGAGCAGTTCCCCCAGAAATGCAAGATACTCCTTTTCAAAAGCTATTTCCTGCCAATACTCACCTACGGTTCCGTAACGTGGGCGATCGGAGGAAAGGAGGAGAGCCAGTTGCAGGCAGCAGAAATGAAGTTTTTACGAAGCATACAAGGAGTAACTAAGATGGACAAGATCAGGAGTGAAAAGATTAGAGGAGACTTGAAGGTAGAGAGGTTGGCATTTAAAATGGGGAGAGAGCGGCTACGGTGGTTTGGCCACATGAAGAGAATGCAGAGGGAGAGAATACCGCGTCGGGAGTTCGAAGCTGCGAGAAGTGATAAAAGGAGAGTGGGAAGACCGAGGGAAAAGTGGAGAGAGCTGGTAGCAGAAGATGTACAAGAGAGACTGGAGAAGTGGGAAGAAGTGGAAGAAGGAAGGTGGTGGGAAGACAGGAAGAAGTGGAAAAAACTGGTAGAGAAGAAGAACGAAGAGGAAGAGCCAAGCCTGGCCAGCTAGCTTAGGAGTCCGGGCCCTAGTAAATGGTGGCCTCGCCACCCCCCGACCCAACTCTTGGAACCGGGAGGAAGATTATTATTATAACCGTAATTTCCGGTCCCGACATATCGCCTGAAATTTAAAATGTTTGAAAATATCTATATCAATACGTGACATCCTACTTGCTCCAGACCCCCCCCCCCCCTCCCCTCCTGAAGCGTGACATCCTTTATGCACAGCCCCTATGAATTAGCTAATCAATTGTGCAGTGGCGCAATTCTGCATTGTGAAATTTTTTAAGTATGTCAAAAGGCCTGTTGGGTACCTTAAATATATATTTTTTTTTATCACATTTCGACCGAATTCATTTGGTAAGTGAAATGAATTAACATTTTTGATTTTATAATCATGACATTAAAAATATTTTATTAGTTTTTTTTTAATAATATTTCCTTACACAGTACAGAACAATACTAATGATCTTATAACAATAAGTAATAACAACAATAGAAACAGTTGTTGGAACAAAATCAAATTACAAGGAAGGAGATTAGAACCCAAACTAATTGTACAAACTCACAAGATTTTCGCAGGCTTACATTTCTTGAAATGTTTACAAGTCCATTAAAAGCCAAAAAGGCTAAACGAACCAAAACCATTGCACACCTTTAAAATGGAGCCATTTCTGTAGATTATCCCCTCCTTCACTCTAAGTATAGTTAACATTGATTAATTATTATGTCATACCTTTTGGCAATTCTAGTCAACAGTTATATAAATGTATAAATATAAATTGTTTTACATGGTCAAATTAGCGAGTCTAACATTACTGCAATTATATTATAGATTTTGGTTGCTGTGTCTAGGACTAATTTTCATTCATGAGATTTAGACGCACATCTAATTGCGTAATAGTTATTCTCAGAGGACAGTTCCATTTGTGATAAAGCTGCCACTCAACAAATTACAATACCTACTCAAACCGTTTTGCTCTTAGCAAGCAGTTTTCAATAAATCATATTGAAAATTTTTCACACTTCAGACAAAAACCACATGGTTGTAAATAATTCATTGGTTGCACCAATAAAAAAATCTTTGCAGAAAATGTGATTTCATACTAAAATAAAAAAGTACTGAAATGGAATTTTACATTTAAAGAATATCAGGTTACTAAATGAACACAGAAACTCACATCCTCCCATGAAAGCAAACACTTCTACTGTGGAATAGTGTTGGGTAGGAACTTTGTAAAAGGGGGCATCCATAATTACGTACACGATTGTGGAGGGGGGTGGGGGGGGGGGGAGGTGGTGTGTGACACCACTTCCATTAACCTATTTTTTTTCTTTAATATTTATATATTTAAAAAACAAATAAACCAAAAACTGATGAGACCAAAGTAACCTTCTTTGATTTCATATTTTAAACCCCACATAATATTGCATTGTAGTAAAACTGGGAATAAAGTAAAAGCAAATAAATTATCAAAATGCATGCATTTTTTGGAAATGGGTGGGCGGTCAAATATCCTGTCAATATGTGATGTATATTAGGGAGGGGTTAATCAATTTTGTGTCAAGCTGTGACATGGGGAGGAGTGAAGTTGCCGAAGGCCTAAAAAACTCTGACTTAATTAATGGATGCCCGCCAAAGGAACATTTATATTTAGGAACTTTGATGGTAACACGTTCATTTTTAGCCAAGTTGGTAACATTTAAATATTTGTGAAGTCTGCTTCAGAACCTTCCCTATTTGAGTTATTCATGTATAATTCCTTTCTAAAAAGTGGTAACTTAAGGAGGGACCAGCAATATAAACATGGTCTTCTGTGGACATTTTCACATATTTGCAAAGAAAACGAATTTCTAGACTTTGTTCAATACCTTTAACTTTTAGGAGGGATCCGAAATTCACTATTTGTGAGAAACTGTTCAACCTCGGCATATAAATAGATTTTTATGTTATGCATCATAATGGCAAGAAAAAGTGGTCATCGTGAACTAATTTTCGAGATATATCACTTCAACGTTACAGTTTTTCTCTCAGTTAAAAAATTGCGACCATACGGAAAAGTCATGCTGATATTTTACAAAAATATATTACGCTGCTTTCCCAGTGCCTATTGATTTTTTTGAAAAACTACTACCTTTATCATGTATCAGATACAATATTTTATTATAACATTTTTAAATGTATACCTTCGTGGATGCTTTACCGAGCTATGTTGGTTTTAGTGCTATATTTTTACGCTTTTCCTTCTGAAAAGTGCAGTTTTACATGTAAAATTGTGTTGCCATGGTAAAACAGCCTTCTAGAAATTCGAATTTCTTTGCAAATTTGTGGAAATTTCAAGACCATGATTATATTGCTAGAACCTACTTAATTAATGCAAATAAATGCTTATAATTATTCCTTTTCAAGGCACTTACATAAACCTGATTTTGAAGGAACCCTCCAGCTCCGTGACGGAAGTACAGATAACTCTCACAGCCTCGATGGGATCCTTGCTCGAACAGGACCTCGGGCATCGGCCGTTGTACGACGAGCGCGGGCAGCACTGTCTCGACAACACGTGGCCGTAGTTCAGCAAGTTCACGTAGAAGCACTGACTCGGTTCTGCGGTTTCCGGGTTCAGCCTGGAAGAACATCGTCATTGAAGACAAGTCAAACAAACTCGGAGAAAACCAAGGAGGTTATATTTATATTCTTCTGGAGGGGCCAACCGCTATACTGGCCTACGCTACGGGCTTGAAGTCACTCCCGGCTAGCCGCCAATCCTCAAAGGCAGAAAACAATTGCATTCGCACGCGCGCTTACAAGCGCCGTTCCAAGAGTTAAAATAATTTTTTAATTGCGCGCCAATGAATACACTTAGAGAGATGCGGTTTGTAACATTGTTTAACTGAGACTCCAAGAAATCACCTCCCATTTTTCGATTCACTTTTCCCCAATGGGTGGCACACAATTAAAATATGTCTGGAAACATTTGGAGAAGAACTCAGAATGCACAAAAAGTGTTCTATTCAACTTGCTGTAACGTCAAACTTATTGAAGTAGGTATCAAGAATCGAAAAATGGGAGGTTATTCCTTAGAGTCTCAGTTAAACAATGTTGCAAACCGCATCTCCCTATGTGCATTCATTGGCGCGCAATTAAAATATTCTTGAAACTCTTGCTTGCTCCATATGGGACGCTATTGCTTTAATGCGATTTTTGCTATATAAGTGAAACTAAATAATTAATATAAAAAAAGTGTGTGAAGTTACCATCACGAAATTTTTATAATATGTTCTACCATCTTTTGGTATGATTTCTCTAAAATTTGGAGAGATTCGGAGATAAAGCAATTTTGTTAGTATTGACCTTTGACCCGGTCAACATGTGAAACTAAATAATTAATATAAAAAAAGTGTGTGAAGTTACCATCACGAAATTTTTATAATATGTTCTACCATCTTTTGGTATGATTTCTCTAAAATTTGGAGAGATTCGGAGATGAAGCAATTTTGCTAGTATTGACCTTTGACCCGGTCAACATGTGAAACTAAATAATTAATATAAAAAAAGTGTGTGAAGTTACCATCACGAAATTTTTATAATATGTTCTACCATCTTTTGGTATGATTTCTCTAAAATTTGGAGAGATTCGGAGATGAAGCAATTTTGCTAGTATTGACCTTTGACCCGGTCAACATGTGAAACTAAATAATTAATATAAAAAAAGTGTGTGAAGTTACCATCACGAAATTTTTATAATATGTTCTACCATCTTTTGGTATGATTTCTCTAAAATTTGGAGAGATTCGGAGATGAAGCAATTTTGCTAGTATTGACCTTTGACCCGGTCAACATGTGAAACTAAATAATTAATATAAAAAAAGTGTGTGAAGTTACCATCACGAAATTTTTATAATATGTTCTACCATCTTTTGGTATGATTTCTCTAAAATTTGGAGAGATTCGGAGATGAAGCAATTTTGCTAGTATTGACCTTTGACCCGGTCAACATGTGAAACTAAATATAATTAAAAAAAAAAAAAAGTGTGTGAAGTTACCATCACGAAACTTTTATAATATGTTCTACCATCTTTTGGTATGATTTCCCTAAAATTTGGAGAGATTCGGAGATGAAGCAATTTTGCTAGTATTGACCTTTGACCCGGTCAACATGTGAAACTAAATAATTAATATAAAAAAAGTGTGTGAAGTTACCATCACGAAACTTTTATAATATGTTCTAGGTACCATCTTTTGGTATGATTTCCCTAAAATTTGGAGAGATTCGGAGATGAAGCAATTTTGCTAGTATTGACCTTTGACCCGGTCAACATGTGAAACTAAATAATTAATATAAAAAAAGTGTGTGAAGTTACCATCACGAAATTTTTATAATATGTTCTACCATCTTTTGGTATGATTTCCCTAAAATTTGGAGAGATTCGGAGATGAAGCAATTTTGCTAGTATTGACCTTTGACCCGGTCAACATGTCAATTACTCGGACAGTACACAACATACAGGGTTGCACATAGTTTTGTTTGATAGAAGATAAACACAACTTTAAAATGAGCCCTTGTGCAGGTTTGTAGCTCATCTACAACAAAAGTTATATGCGATATACTGTTGACTAGGGATGTTAAATTTCCGGAAAAATAAAATTTTGAAAATTTCCGGAAATATTTTCATAAGCTATAACAGGCATGTTATGTTCACTAGACAACACATTTGAGAGTTTGTATGCAAGAGGAAATGTGCAAAGTGTAAAGAAATTTTTTCTTTTAAACCAATGCTACAATTTAGCAGTTAATATTGTTTTCGGAGTGTGAAACCAAAAGCAATGAAACTTCACGGTTTTCAAAATGTTATGGAAGGCACTAAAACATTCACTGTATTTTTCCAAAAATACATTACGATTCTGATATCATGGCAGTAACAAGATTTAAAAACGATGATACGAAACAAACCTCACAGCACAGTACACCCCTTGATTGCAAAAGCTCAAGTAATTCTTACTAGGGCAATTCCACGCCAAAGCATCGAAAAGAAATTTGAAATACTTATGTAGGGTATGACTCTGATTTTGTTCATAATTTGGTATACATGTCCGAAATACATGCCGATGGAAGCCGAAATAAACACATGTCTCTTTCAGCGTTTTTCCCATATTTTGAACGGGGTCCGAGAATCTGGCCCCTTAAAAAGTCGTTTTCTGGTGGGCCTTGCTTTCTCAAAACAATTTTATTTTTATAACCGTTAATGATAGAGACTTAATTTTTTTTTAAGAATTGAAGATCTTAAAATTAATAATTTGATTAGTATAATTTTATGTGGGCCCAAGAATGAAAAAGATCCTTAAAACGACCCCCTCTAAAAATTATTTTTGATATTTTGTACAAAAAAACATGTGTATCCTAATTGTATATTTAACATCCTTGCAAAGTTATAGAGTGGTAATTTGTATGGTATGGAAGTTATGTGGTATAATGGAAAAATAGTACTAGGTTTTTGCATTATATTCCACAACTTATAAATAGTAGATCATGAGCTAGCCGAACGAGACCCTTCCCACTCTACCACGGAAGGTTTAAAAACTGTTTTCGGTACTTCCAAAGTATGCATTTCAAAAACTATTTTTTTTCGGAAAAATTGGAAAAATAAAGTTTGGTAAATTTCCGGCTTACATCCCTACTGTTGACCGCCAAAAAATTTACCCCATCAAAATCAAAAATCATATCTGCAATTTTTAAAAAAAATTGGTTGAACTGAGCTGGAATTCCACTAATATCTGATTTTTTCTAATTTTTTAGTGTTAGTGAAGAGAAATTTTAAAAAATTATATCACTTGGAAGAACCATGCGTTTTCCGTTCCCTTACGCATGCCTCTTAAGAGGCAAACGGAAGCGAACGGGAATCGCACGGTTCGTCAGTGCGGTTTTTTGAAATTTTGTCTTCCCGTGCTAAATAATTTTAAAAAATCAGATATTAACGACCCATAACAGCCTAATACCGTATTAACTCGTGTATAAGACGCACTCGTGTATAAGACGCACCCTTGTTTTGAGAAGTCTATTTTAAGAAAACACTTAGCATGCGTGTATAAGACGCAGTAAAATGATGAAAAACATTGTGTGTTTGTATACATGATATCCATCTAAATGTTGATTTTCCAGCTAACTGAGCTATTTGAATGAAAATCACTGCCAACTTGTTGTAAACAAACAGTAATTTCCTGCTTCTGAGAAAGGGGGGAGGGGAGTCTCTTCCCAGCAGCTGTTGCTTGCTCTAAGAGGCATGCACCTGCCTTTCCTCTGCATTCCAAAACAAACCAAGCTTCCCTCCTCCCCTTCCATTAAGATCGCCATTAAACAGTGTTTAGTCTATTTTATGTCTGTCAGAGTAATGTTTTTCAGACGTAAACATATATTTTGTCTCCTGATCTAAATGCAAGAGAAAACATTCTGTTGCACACATTTAATATGTTAATAGTGTTGTGTCTAGACACAGTATGAGTAGTCCAGACAGAGTGAGAGGGAAAGGCAGAGATAGACAACATGTGGCAGTCTACCACAGCTCTGTTTACAAACATCCACCTTGGATTTACTGGGAAAAAAGCTTGGTATGCGTGTATAAGACGCATGGCTGTTTTCAGAATCAAAATATTGACATATAATTGCGTCTTATACACGAGTTAATACGGTAGACTAAATAATGCCACACACTGGAGTACTTTATGACCTCTGGTGCGACCTCAAAAGTGTTAAATATGATTATTGAGGTCGCACCAGAGCTCATAATGAGCTCCAGTGTGCGGCATTATTTAGTCTATTAGGCTGTTATGGGTCGTTACTATCTGATTTTTTAAAATTATTTAGTGGGAAGACAAAATTTCAAAAAAACGCTCTGACGAACCGTGCGATTCCCGTTTGCTTCCATTTGCCTCTTAATCATACTTCATTAAAATCTGCTTACTTGTACGACACCCTCCAGCTCAACAGGTATTGTAAGTAATTGCCGACTGGCTTGAGGAGAATTCCAACGCGCCGTGCAACGCTCGCCACTATAGCGCTCAGAATCATCGGACACTTCAAGTTGAAACTTCGACTGAACACAAAGTCGACGAACGAACTCCCGACGTCGTAGTTCGCAGCTTCACGGCCCGCGTGGAATTCCATCCTTCCGAAAAACACGTTGCACAAAGCGGTAAGAATCTGACGCGACTCGGTGGGCTGCCATTGGTTGTCGCCGATGTTCTTGCTTCGCCACTCGCTAAGCGCTTCGGGACTTGCGTCGAAGAGAGGATGGTTCGGATCGATCTCGCGCAGGACGGTCTTGACCTCGTTGGCGAGATCGTCGAGTTCAGAGTCAACTTCCCAGATGTATGTCATAGTGTCGACACTTCTGCTATCGACATCTGACATTTGGCGGCAAAACTGTGCGACGAAGTAGATTCCCTTATCCAGAATTTGTTCCTCAGAAGGCAAATGCAGGAATTGGTGCCACAATTTGATCCAGTATTTCTTTCGTATGTAGCAGATTATGTTCATCGCCTTCAGTTTATCCGCGTGTGTGGCCGTCCTGAAATGGAATAGGTTTGTTTAATGTGGCTCAACAAACGATCGAACATTCAAAAATATAAATTTTTTGAAATTACTATCATGAATTACTTTTTCCAACATTTCAACTATATTTAAGTATTTAAACAAATCATAAAATGTCATTTAACTTGCAACTCCTGTCTTAAAGCGAGGTTTCAAATTATTGCCTTCCGAGAATGAACAAAACTTTAACACAGGAGGTATAGGAAAATCATTGCGTTTTTGGCTTACAACTTCTAAAATAGCACACGTTGGTATTGTGTTCAATTTCTTCCCTAATAGGATATCCATATATCTACCAGAAAAACCATTTTTTTGTTCAAAGTTTGAACTACATAAAAATTAGATCTTTATTATTAAAGCCTAATGTGACACGATTTTACTTGGCTGCCATAAGATAACATGGGGAAGAAAACTAATTTATCTCAGAAACTAGAGAGAAGTGTTTACTTTTTTCAAGGATTGTGTATGGCATGATTAACCTATCAATAAGTAGACAAAAAAATTATGAAAATCTGAGACCATGCCCGATTGGATGAGCCACCTTAAGGTGTATCCAGTGTTTCCCTATAGGAATGTGAATTAGCTATAATTTTTAATTATTCTGAGCAATTATTAAAATAACCTAGCATTAAAGGCGATTCGACCGAAAAAGTCAATAGGTTTTCTTCTTATTGTAAGAGGGAGCTGGTATAGTAACATGATATCAAGAAAAAAATCCGCAACGGTTTCAAATGTGTCAAATGTGTAGGTACCTTACTTCTGACAAAGAATAGACAAAACCGCATATGAAACTTGGAGAGAATTAGTTAAATCTAGTTATGGGCTGACGTGGCCCTTTTTCTAATTTTTGGTTCCTTTCAATTTTTACATACAAAAAGATTACGTACCAGAGTTTACAGACAATATTACTGATTTAGCAGAAGCTACAGTCAAAGTAGGAATGAAGTTATCAAAATTTCGGCTACGTAATGACATCCGCCCATTCTTTGTGAACAAAATTAGCCCTCATAGAGTCTGTGGTATGAAATGTGGGGCTTAAAACGTTTTACCTATGTCAAAACTTGCTTAGACTACTTAAAAAAAAAAAGCTTCTGAATATTGTTCTCAATCTAGATCTATAAGGAGTATAAAAAATAATACATCTAGTTAAAGTCTCTCTTACAAATGGCCACGTGACCAACAGCTAGGAAGCCACGCCCAAGTGAAATCTGATTGACTTGCTGATTGAAGATCGCCACTCTCATTGGCTTAGAGAAGAAATAAAATAAGAAAATCAAACATCTCGAAATGTAATGGTAAGGTTGGTACCTATCAATATTATATTTTATTCAAAAAGCGTAGATTTTTTATTATTTCTAAAGAATTGTCATTAGAAGCATGCCCCTCAGAGCTTAAACACCCAAATTTCTATTCCAGACAGAACCATATAACACTGTGGTTAATTAAAAATGATATATCTCGGAAAATAATGTGGACAGCCCGTTATTTTATGGTATTTGGAATCAGCGTATTTTTATCTGTATAATTAGGTATGAAGTTTCATCGAAATATTATTAACATGCAGTTTTGAAAGGAAGACTTTAACAAAGCCTTATGGTAAAAGTTGTAAACTTTCCAAGTAGGTAGGTAGGTATTATTATCTAGTATTTAAATAATTAGGAGTTAACGTACCCATTGCCCTGCATTCTCGCCAAATAAACGACCATGAAGTGATAACCGTATTCATGGGTGTTCATCAAATCGGCAAACATTTGAAGACCAATGTTCCAGACTTCGTTTTTCGTGACACATTTCTTGGAGATGATGATCTTCCCCAAATCTCGTTGAACACAGAAGTCGATACGGTCTACGTTCCGACACAGATTCAACCAAGTGTGTGCACCATTCACAGCAAAGAAATCACTTAGTTCAGGACATCTGTGGAATAAGTACAAAATTAGATTTCTTATGATGAGCTGCCTCAAATCTCGTTGAACACAAAAGTCGATACGGTCTACGTTCCGACAGAGATCCAACCAAGTCATCCAGATCCAACACAGATCCAACCATTCACAGCAAAGAAATCACTTAGTTCAGGACATCTGTGGAAAAAGTACAAAATTAGATTTCTTATGATGAGCTTCCTCAAATCTCGTTGAACACAAAAGTCGATACGGTCTACGTTCCGACAGAGATCCAACCAAGTGATCCACATCCAACACAGATCCAACCATTCACAGCAAAGAAATCACTTAGTTCAGGACATCTGTGGAATAAGTACAAAATTAGATTTCTTTGTGTTTAGAGTGTTCAAATTTAGGATCCATTTTACAATCAACTTAGAAGAAACTGTAGGTAGTATGTATGTAGAAATGAACTGGATTGGCTGCTGATCAGGAGGCCTATTCTATAACGAAATCGAAATCATTCCAGCCTAGAGTCATTTCACGGCCATAAGGAAATATAACGGCCATTGATCTGAAATGATTACCTGCCGGAATGATTTTTTTGGGGTTAAAATAGGTTCCATGACAATCAGTCCTTGTTTATTATCAATGAAATCAGAGCTGTAGTACCTACATACTAGAGTTCTAGAGTAGTACGAGTTAGAATAGACTAGAGGTTATTTTGGACAGTCACACAATTTGAAACCATGATTCCTTTCTGCCGAACAGGTACCGTTATTCTTTTGTGGAGTGTACTGCCTTGTTTGCTATATAATAGGTACACACCCGCGGTCACATAAATTGCTTGCAAAATTTTAAGTCTCAAAACTTGACTAGGCAGACGAAAACACATTAGTAAGATGAAGATTTCGAGTAGGTACACCCAACAAATCATAAAACGGTATTTGAACGAAATGGATTGGCTGCTGGTTAGTTTCCTTGACAATCAATCCTTGTTATTATCAATGAATACAGAGCTCACCTACTAGAGGTAATGACGAGTTATGAAAGACATCATCGGATGATGCCATCACAATAATTTCATCAAATCCTTTCAAATACCGTTTTATCATTTGTTGAGTGTACCTATGTGGGGTTGGAGGTTTACATAGATTGTAGGAACCAACCAATCCCCTCAAACCCAATAATTATTCCTTCAAGCAACAAAATGTTATAGTGAATGCCAGTGGAAAACACTATTAGGTATGAGTCCAGTTCTTTAAGCCTTCTTTGCTTGCTCGGAACTGTTTTGAACTGCTCGAAAGTGACCCATACGGTCAATCTTACTTGGTGACTTGCATGTCAAGCCGGGTGACCTTGGCATGAAGGTTATCTGTCCGTGTTTGAATTTCTTCAAGCTTCACTGAAAGCCCCACACATGATCAAACTTCCAGGTTTGTCAAGCAAGCTTCTTTGCAAGATTGACCGTAAATGAGCCTCTTAAATTGCTCATTTTATTGCTCGCCTTATACTTTCTGTAGGCCGACGAACACAATCACCTGTACCAAGCTGCATGACATACAAATCTTACACTCTCCAATGGGACTTCCTAGGTACTACCTAGTAGGGTAGTACATGGAAAGATTATTCAAATAACATTTTCAGTGATACTGGTCGAGGTGAAGGGGCCTTAATTAGCGTCAAATGAATGACACTGTACACTGACGAATCATGTCTGCATAGTGTAAAATTAATTACAGGTAATGCCTATACCTACCAACCTAGGTACCTCCTAGGAAGGTAGCTACAGGTTGGCTACATAAATTACCTAAGGTTCCTATGTATTACATACTTACTGGTACAGAGCCTATGTACAGGCAGGAAATATATTTCATTTAATCATAACAGAAAATAATAGTTTACTGGAATTCAGAGTAGGTATACATACATCTAGAATATACCTACCGGACACGTTGGCAACTTCTGCGAGAGTGGAGATTGGAGAGTGGATCTCTCATTGGCTGGCAGCTGTCACGTGACCTTATTTGACGGTCACGTGACAGCAGACAGCCAATGAGAGAGCTACTCTCCACTCTCACAGAAGTTGACAGTGTGTCCGGTGTTTAAGTAAATTATTACTGACACTGATTACCTACTTCGCTGATGAATTTCAATTTCAATTTCAATTTTATTTGTCCTTCTTACAATATGTACTACAGTGGTAAGGTATTGATTTTAACAATGTAATGTCAACAATGAGCGCCATTTAAACCATAATATCTATCTTCTAGTACCTAGTAGGTTAGGTACCTAACTTACCTACATATTATGTAGGTACAGGCAGGAAATGCATTTCATTAAATAAAAGAAAATAAGAGTTTACCTAGTACCTACTGGGCCTCTCCTAGGCATAACCTGCAAAGTATTTTGGGCATGGCAGAACTTACCTTTGATGAAACTTTGCTTTCCACAATGTTTCATTGCTGTTGCAAAAAATTTTGAATCTAGAACAAGTAGCACCAAAGTTACACACATCTTTAACGCTCAGAACCTCGTTTACGAGAATTATATCTAAAATCTCATTTGGAAGGTGCTCCATACTCGCTTTCGCCGCCATTGTTGTAACTCACACTCAAACTCACACTCCTCCCACTCCACTACTCCTCACTCACTCCAGTGTTGCCAGCTTGCCAGATTGAACACGTCGAGTTTCCCGTTTGCCACGTGAAATTTCCCTTTCCATCGGTAAAATTCCCTGCAGCATTATCAAGTAATTGCAAATCAATTAATTTGATATTTAATAAGCTTATAATATAGTTCTCTACATTTTGGTAATTTTAAAAGCATGGGGTACGTATAAATTGGTACCTACTGCACAGAAAAGATTAGAGATTATAAAGATTTTAAAGATTTATAAAGATTTTTTAAGGAAATAATCCTAAAAAAAATTAAACTGTGTTTTCGATTTTTTACCCAAAAGTGTACTTACACAAAATGTACCTAGTCAAGATAATATGCTTTGACAAAATAATTTTTAAATAATAATAATAATTATATTTCCTGAAATGAAAAATTCCCTTTTTCATGTCGACATTCTCTTTTTACTTTCAGTACCCTCAAAGTCTGTGCTTTTCGGTAAATGAATACGTGTACATGTACTAGGGAAACTTGGAAGGATTTTATCGTAGCTCTAGTCCATCTAGTCCATCCCAATGTGCACGCTAGCGTGCGCATAGCCTGGCATAGCCACATTATTTTTCAAGATTTATAATAATATGAACTTTTATGAAGGTATGAAGATAGCAATGTTGAACTTCCAGACTTACCGAAAACTTACAATTTGGCCTTTAAACATAAGCAGCGCCAATCAAATGTAAAATGTATAATTTCAGCTACCAAAAGAATCGTCTGTTTTGGATTAGAACACAATCATTTTCAAAACCCGCGCTAAATTGAAATCGTCACCGGCGGCAATACAAGTCACGTGACTTGCTTCCACCAATCACAGCTGTCGTTTAAAATTCCTGATCGTGACTCGTCTACAAACTTGCCAGCAACTTTTCTCAAGGTTGTTAATTCGCAAAGAGTGATTTCGTAGGCATTTTTATGGATTTAGACCAAGAAACAGTGACTTTTATGCTAAAAGAAGACGCCAGTGGTCGCCGAGTGTACACATTACAATCCGACGAAAACAACGAGTGAGTAATGGAGAACGGAAGTGTATTTATTTAGCTCACTTTCCCTAGATTTCTCTTTCCGTTTTAGAAAGGATTTCCTGTCGAATCTAATGGCGCCTTCCATGCAAATACATTTTCAGTTTCTCCCTTCAATATTTACCTTTCCCTGCTGTCACTCTTCCTAAAACTTGCCAATCTGAAATGTTAGTGTAATAGATAGGTTATTGGTCTAAACATAAGATAGCTATTTATTATAGTTTTACCTTGAGCAATGGATTGGTGAGTGACTTGACATTCCTCAAAGAGGTAAACAATGTCATTAAAATGTGGCAAAAGTTCTGGCAACCTAGTTTTTATTTCGATTACAGGATTGAAACACATAAAGCAATCGATTTGTAGTAGGTACTAGTTAGGAAAAACACACATGATTTGCAAGTGTTTTACACAATGAAGTAGTACAGGTAAGTCCCTTTGCACAAAACAGCTGTTTATTAAGTGCCGCATTACCTCCGTTTGTAAATTATACGTCCTGTCTGAACCTTCCAATGCTATTTTAATGGTTTTTGCGCCTTTGATTTAGTTAATAGTCTACTACAAGTTTTAGTAGGTAGGTAGGTAGGTACTATGGTAACCTAGTGCAAGATTATGTTCATTTAGTATACCTATATTTTTAATACTCTTCTACCTACACTTAGCTACCTACAGTTTAAAACGGAAGTAGGTAGGTTGTACTGTTTATCATCTCAGTTTAAAAGACCGAGCTCTGATTTCATTGATAATGACAAGAATTGACTGTCAAGGAACCTGATTCTAGGTACCTAGCAAAAATCCGTATTGTTTACTTTTTTTATTCAACCAATTGACCGTAGGTCTGTTCGTCGGGGTGTTCTAACCTGTTCGGAACACACCGGAAGTCGTCACGGAAGTCGTCCGTCAAGTTTTGATTCGTAATTCATGAACCTAACATATTCAGTGACGTACTTCCGCCTGCTCCGAGCAGGTTAGAACACCCCGACGAACAAACCTCGTACTACTGCAGTTTTATGTCTTCATATTAGGTAAATTGTCGTTGTGAATAAGAAGGGCTCTTTTTCTTATCATTTGATTGCATTTTCTGTTGTTTCAGATTTCAGTTTGAAGCAGAAGAAGCGGAGGAAGGAGCGGAAGAGGAAGGAGTTGATGAGTCAGTGTCGTTGATCGAAGAGTCCCCGACGGCGCTGATCAAGATGGAGCGTGTGGACATGACGGAGGAAGAGGACGAGGACGATGACCTGATCGAGGAGGAGGAGATCGAGGAAGAGCAGATGCTGCCGGATGTCAGCGGCGAAGTGGAGAGCGCGTTGGAGGACGGTGAGTTGTGACAACGCTCAGGGTGATACTCGCGACACGTAACTGACGGAGATTGTCATTGGGCTCCTGTTGTACATTTTGGTAAGATCATGGCAAGATTTTTGAGAAATGTCTAGATAGTTGGTAGTATGAGTATGACTAGTGTTGGGATTTTTCATGAACATTTTTTTTGTGAAAAATTTTCAAGGTTTTGAATCCTGACAGGAAGGAAAATTTATTTTTGTATTTTTTGCATTTTTCTGGTAGGTGCACCAACATTTTTAACCCTTTGAGGTACAACAACGGCTCAGACTCGTGATGACTTCTGTGTGCCATAAAGTACAATAACGGCTGCCACTCGTTACGAGATATGCATTCATATAACCCGCCATAACTTTTGAATCATTTGCCTCAGCTAGTTTCCAATTATACCGCTAGATAGAGTAAGCTGCATGGAATAGTATGAATATTGCCAACTTCTTTATCGACTGAAACAATGTATCAAAATATCGATCTTAAGAATCGACCCTTCCGATTTTGTTGACAGTGTGAATAAGATGGCGGTCATGTGGTAGAAGTTGAATGCCAATAACATGACTAAATTCTTTTAGACTAGGATTTCGGTAATTTTGAGGATGTATATTATGTTATTAGTTCCAATATATTGTCTAGTTCAAGTGATGATGAAGAAAGTGACGATGAATCAATAGATTTGGGCCAGTGAACCAAAATCTTAGTGGTGGCCATGCCGGCGAAAAGGCAATTTGATACTGACATGAACTGGAATTAATCCAGTAATCCCAATGATGTAATTATTTTTTCTGTTACATGTGAGAGGTATGTTGTTATATTGTTAGTATTTCCCGAAAATTTTAAATGATTTCCTTGAAAACTGTTGAAGATATAGCCTAACGGGAAATTTTCAGAAAGTGGCATATGAAATGGGTATATTGGGGGAAAATCTGACTGAAATATTTTGTACCTCAAAGGGTTAAACTCATTTCTATCACGCATGCGGCATAATAATGTAACACACCTCCATTAATACTTTACAAAATAAAACAATTGAAAATATGCTGAAAGGTCCTCTGTAAATGAGTATTTTCATGAAAATTTTCAACAGGTCTTGAAAATTGTCAATTTTCATTTGAGAATTTTCAAGTCCCAACACTAAGCTACGATCACCACACTTTACAGGGATCGGAAACTGTCTGCGTATAGTGACGTCACTCCCATAAGACCAATGCTAAATGATGGCGGCCCAGTGCTTGGTCCGCCGATTTGCACCTGATGACTTCCTGCACCCGTTTACTTCCGGCCGGTGACCCGCGAAATTTAAAAAAAGTACGATTTTGGAGTGTTTTAATTTGATTCACACAATTGCCGCCAGGTTTGAAAGAGCTTCTCAAACTTGCCGCTGCTAAAGATGATAGCGCATTGTCGAATATTTGAATTATGTTCTGGCGGGAGATAAAGACATGTGTAACGTGAGCGACATCACAGCCGCTTGTTCTATGCTTGTTGTGTTCAAGGTGACCAAGCACATGGCCAGCTAGTCAGACAGTTTTCGATCCCTGTAAAGTGTGGTGATCGTAGCACTAAGTATGACTGAATGTTCTTTAGGATTTCTATTGTGTTTTATACCTAAATTGAAAAACTAGTAGGGTAGGCCTTTACTTTACTACAATGTACTTATAGCCTTCCGTTGTAGGCAGTGTTGGGTAAGTTCCTTTTGAAAAGGAACTAGTTCCAGTTCCAAGTTCCTCGCCGAAAAAAGGAACTAGTTCCAGTTCCAGTTCCTTCAATAATGAAAGGAACTATTCCGTTCCTAGTTCCTTTATAAACGGAACTTAGGTCCTTTTAGTTCCTTTTTAAAGAAAGGTGTAATTTTAATTGGAACACTCGGAATCCACATTATTTTCTCTCGAAAAGAAAAATTTCTCAGATTTTTAAATGGTAAAACATTTTTAGCAGATTCGAAAAGATTATAAGAGAGATAAGAAGATCCGTAAAAACTAAAAATTCAGTGGCGGTGTGATGTGTCCTACACAGTGATCGGAAAGGAAATGTGAGGAAGGAAACAAAGTAAAAGCTAAAAAGACGAGGATCTGAAATATGTGTGCCTGCGCACTGCACTTGTTCACGAGTACTAGGAATTGAGTTCTTTGGTCTGAAGGGTTGGCCACGCGACTACAGGTAGATAGATGTCCATTGTGTTAGGGCTGGTTTGAGTTTTTTTTAGATGCCAAATAGCTAGAGGGACATCTGACTTCTGTTGCTTCTAGACGAGTGCCGTTTTTCGGAATAAAAGTACAGTCAAGTTTAAACAAGGAACTTAGCAAAAATCGTTACAGTTCCTCAAAAAAAGGAACTAAACCGTTCCATAGTTCCTCCCTAGAAAAAAGGAACTAAGGCGTTCCATAGTTCCTAGGAACGGAACTATTTCGTTCCGTTCCTACCCAACACTGGTTGTAGGTACCTACCTAATGTCATTCATATAATACCTACCTAGTAGGTAACTTACTAAGAATATTGTAGGCCCAGTCTCACTTAGGTAGGTACCTATTTGAATGTAGGTATGTATAAATAATGTCATCATAATACTGAGCTGATGAAACCAGATCTTGTTATTTTATTCATCGATTGTGAAAAAAACAATATACATATGAAGAAAGTAGGTACCTAAGCGTAGCACTGCATTTAAGAAATTATGTCACCGATATAGAACTGTCCATGTAAATCTGATGAAGAAATGGAACAACTGTTCAATATTTTTGTTCCTTGTTAAAGTGGTCTACTACCTTTCTTTGAATTAAAAAGTCCTTAAGTAAACCCACGTATTGATCCTTTCAATAAGGAAGTGAAGTGAAGTTTAGATTTTAGAAAATATTTTATGAAATTTAAGATGTTGTTGAAGACAGATGTGGCATTATTTTTGTTGTGTTTTTGTTATAGTTTTCAAGGAACGAATTTACAAAGTTTGGTAGATAGATTGTAGCTGTCCATGAAACACAATTTGAAGTCACACGCCGAGTCGGGCCGTCTAGATAATGTTAGCCAGAGCCGGTTCTATGCATCCGTAACACAGGGAACACGGCATGTGACGTACAGCATGTTTTTGCAGAGGAGGAAAATGTTGAAAAAATTAATTATGGGAAATATATGAATTAAAAAAATATAATAAAAGTTCACATTGCTCTTTGAGGCTATTCTGTCTATAAACAAAATGTAATCTCAACATTCACCTATTCCCCATTGACTTGTAAAATTTATGTTTCCTCTTCCCACGCTCTGTGTCCTACGACAGCGCGGGTTCTAACTGATGTTGATCTTGCAGGGGAGATTGTCCTCCACGGCGGCCACGAGATGGTTTCCTTCGACTCCGAGGGCGAGGACGATGGGGAGACTTCGATCCCGAAGAAGCGGAGAAGGCTGTCCAGCGGGTACGTTGCTCGGAACTTTCTTGGGGGGGGGGGAGGGGGGGGGGGGTGTATTTTGTGGCTCCCTCAGTCGAGAGTCAAATGTTGGGAAGGTTCCCTACTAATAGGCCACAACCACCTCCTTCCCACTGGCCATCCTGACTTCATTCATCCATAGGGATGAGGACTCAAATGTTCTTCCTTCTTCCCCCTTTCCATGCAATTTACGTTAGTTTATGCCCCTCCCCACATTTTAACAGTGATTTTAATTAAGATACAATGAAAAACAGTTTTTACCTACCAGTGTAATAATATATTACTAGGAAAACGCTCTGTGTGACGCGTTGATGAGCGAGCACGGATACACGCAACACCTCGAACCGAAATTATGTCAATCGAAAATGGCATTAAAAGCCAATAATTCTTAAATTTCGTCACAGACTTATATAAATATCTCCAAAATCTTCAAAAATATTGGTCCCAATAACCTTGCTAAGTTTTAAGTTGATCGATTAAACCTTTATGATTGAACGGTTCCTTGTTAGTTTCATTTCGTTTGAAACTTTCTGCTCTAACTACCTTGCCTTGAACTGAAGATTCGAAGTCGCCGTGAATTTGACAGCCAACACGCAAAATGTCCCTAGAATTACAAAAACTTTTGAAAATAACGACAGATTAGACTGGAAATTGGCAAAAATATCTTAAATGTTGGTACCAATGACCATGCAAAGTTTTTAGTTGGTCGGTCAATCGGTTCTAGTTTAAATTTCAAAAATCACAGGAAAAATGGTTTCAAATTTAAACCAATGGGAGAATTTTGCTGAAACTTTTTATGATTGGGTAAAATGTTGGTTGCAATGACTTTGCTAAATTTCAAATTGAGCAGAGCAACCAATCGAAAGATATTTTTTTTAAAACTTGAACCAATCACAGGAGCCCGTTCAAAAACGATCCCAGGGACCGCATAGATTACGTTAGCATATGTGCAAAGTTTCAGATCGATTGAATTTTCGGTTTAACCTGGGCTGTGCGGACAAAAAAAAAAAAAAAAAAAAAAAACACACAGAGAAAGTGCCATAAGAGTACCGTGGTGACGCTCGCTCAACAACGGAAACATCATTTGCGCACAGTTCACAAGGAATATAGGGGACCAAACAACATAAATTTACCTAAATCCCACAAAGATACTCCAACAATTCTTCAAACTAGTCAATTATCTGGTTTATTCTGTTTTTTAAAGTTGTAACTTCAGTAATATATTTTTCCTTTTCAGCAAAAATGTTTGAAACTTGCACCTATCTATTAAATTTTGGTATTTTTTCTAAAAGTAAAATGGTAAAAATTTCAGAACCCTACCTTTTATAGTTTCGATGTACCTAGTGACTTCTCAAACGATGGGGGAGGGGGGGGGGGGTATTTTCATTGGATTATATATCTTACTTGCCACCCACACACTATTATAAATCGTTGACGTTGAGTGACCGTAGGGTGTGACTTGTTCTAATGTAGCGCTGAATGTTCCAGATCGGATCCTAACGATGTGCTGACGCAACACATGGACATCAGAGAGCCACTCAACAACCTCAGAGTGCTGCTCGAGGGCAGGCTCGGTGCTCGGCTCACCGGGTATCAGTTCTGGCTGCAGGACGCTCAGATTGTGAGTTGAGAACCATTCCCCGAATCCGGAATCGATTTACAAAATACATTGAATTTATTAGTTGAGCTTGAATTCACTAATGAATAGTAAGATGGGTAGGTAGGTACTAGGAATGACATCAATCTGCGACAATTTGAGGTGTATTCGCGCAAATAAGTGATACGTGATGGAGCCATTTATGGCAAGATGGCTGATAATAAAACAAATTAAGGTGACAAGAGTTTGGCCGTTTAGCAAATTGCTATAAAAATTGTTTCATAAGTGGGTGTAAGATAGGATGTTCACATGATCAGTCTGATTGTATAATAGTAGCACTTTTTCATTTTTGCTTCGTGTCTTGTTACCTAATTATACGCCTGTTATTCAACAAAACCGGGCAAAACTATGACATTTCCAAAAACGATTGGAGACCATGACTGTTAACCAATTGATCTTAAATTTTAATCATGATTAGATAAAAGACAAACTTAGGGTATCACTTGGCACATATTTAAATTAAATTTCATACGGCACCCAGTGAGACAAGAAAATGTCATTTTTCACCAAAAATCAACTAGGTAATTATTACTAACTACCTACCTGATATGACAAAAAATTATAAATGTTCAAAGTGATAACCCTAAGTTTGTGTTTTATCTAATCATGATTAAAACTTCACATCATTTCGTCTACCTACAGGCTGTTTAATTTACGCTTACAACGCCGTTAGGGTGTAACTAAGCAGCACCATCCAGACCTTCCACCTGAATTCACACTTTGCCAACCTAAACTGCCCGAAGTGAATCCGCTAACTTGAATGTGCCACCTAGTTCTACAGTAAAACCTCCTTAAATCGAACAACCATTAGCCGAAATCCATCATAAATCGAAGTAAACTCAAGTCCCGTCCACAGTATAATCTGTTACATGTTAAAATAAATTATAAACCGAAATTTGCGTAAGTCGTAATTCGAAGTAATATTTGGTCCCAAGTTGAAATATAACATGTGATTTCAGTTTATAAATCGAAGTATTTATTTTGTATAATACAATTTTCGGAGAATACAGGATTATTTCTATCAAAAATGTCCTCTATTTTTGGAGCAGAGTGTCCGCCTGACTTCCCTCCCTTTCCCGCGGCACCCCAGCTGGCACTACCTGCTCTATCTCAAAGACAAGTGGGTCTCTCAACAAAAAAACAGACATGGGTGGAGGGTTGAATCCCTGTTTCTAAGAATTAGAGCAAAAAGTCACTCTGAAAAGGGCTGTAAATAGTCAACAACTGACTGCCGGCATAAACATTGGTCATTGAATTACTATTCTGCGTAATATTTAATCTTATGTTTACTTTTAATATGGATGTCCACATAAAATAAATATTCTGTCGACTGAAAAACAAACTGAAATCAGTGACTTTTTCAAGAAATCTTCCACCTATTTAATTTTTTTTCGATCTTTTGATGATTCATAAATGACAGCGAACAATTATCTTTCCGTTTCTGTTCCATTATTTATTTTTTCAATAACACCACACCTATAGGTAGTTGAATAAATAATAATTGTGAAATCGATTTATTGTCAAAAATTAAGTGTGTGATTAATTTGTTTAGTATCCAGTCAGCAGATTATATATAATTGCGTAAATAATAAGAGTCCTTTAAACCATTGGAGGCATTGTCCCTTCACTAAACAGCTGTCTTCAAGTGGTCTCTAGACCCTTGCGCAGGGGGAGGGGGTAGGTTTACGAGGCTTATCTTTACTACACGTCTGGAAAACATCATTCTATGAAAATACTTATAAATCGAAAAATCATGAGTCGAAGTGCTTTTTTTGGGTCCCTTCAATTTCGACTTAACGAGGTTTTACTGTAGCTGATTTTCAGTTTGTTGTGTTGGTGCTTGCGTAGTACATCATTTTCTTTGCCATCTTCACCACCATAATCATTGTAAAGAAGATTTGAACAAACTGTATTTCGTCGCCAATCGTATCCAAAACAGTGCCTGCAACTCGCGGCAAAGTCGCTCGCGCTTGCACCACCTTGAGTTGGTGCAACTACTGTCCCCCCTGCTGTGACTGATCATGTGTTGTCCGCAGCTGGAGGGGCACAAGAACCTGGTGGACCAGTGCGTGCAGGGCGAGGGCCTCGTGCAAGTGAACCTGCAGATCTCCACGGCGGCCAAGAAGATCAACATCGTCGACGTGCTCAAGCCGGCCGAGGACTACGCCGAGCCGCTCACGGGATCCCTGCAGCGTAAGTCGTGTCACGGTCACGGATCATTGCAACTAGGAAAACACTCGATGCGATGAGCGAGCCTTCGTACTGAATCCGATTTGATATGCGTTGCAAGTATCAGCTGCTCTACAGGACTTGGAACTGAGGCATCAAGAAGGCAGGGATGAAAATTTAGAAACACAATTTTCAAATATTTCATGATTATAGAATAAAATGTCCTTAAAATGACAATATCTTTTGAAAATAATGGCAGATTAGACTGAAAATTGGCAAAATTACCTTAAATATTAAAGTTAAATACGCCAATAAACAAGCGAAGTTTTAAGTTGATCGGTAAATCGCTTCTAGTTTAAATTCCAAAAATCACAGGAAAGAGGGTTTTAAATCTTATCCAATGGGAGGATTTGACTGAAACTTTATAAAATTGGGGATAATATTGGTCGTAATGACTTGTCAAAATTTCAAATTGATTGAAATTTGATCGAAAGATCAATCGAAAGATAATTTTTATATCATTTGAACCAATCGGCGGATTAAAAAAAATTATGGTCTGCAATGCCCTAAAATGGTCAGTACATGTGTGCAAATTTTCAGCTCAATCGAAGAAAAACTGTGACCTGTATATCGTCAGTAACAGAAAAAAAAACAGAAAAAACAGGTATGTGCCAATAGAGCCAAAAGGAGTTGCTCGCTCAACAATCATGGAAATAAGTCGCTGTTTTTCTTCTCATCACTCTCTACCCCATTCAAACTACTTTTCCCATGATAAGGGTCGAGGGGGAGGAGCCTAAACTAAAGTAAATGATGGAAAAGCAAGAAGGAGGGCACAGACACTAAATTCCGGCACTGTACACCTGGCTCGGTATGTCCTGATAAAAGCCAGTGTTAAAACCAGTCTTGCAAACCACCCCTCTGTATACAAATAAAGGCAACTTATACTACGTCTGTGTACGACTGGTAGTCGTGATAAGGGTAAGTTTTATCATGACATATAGAGGTTACTATAGACTTGGTTCAACATAACGGATTATATATGGGTAGAGCCAGTTTTAAATGGTGATGCGCGAATTTGCGAATTGTTCTGATTGCACTATTTTCTTCTTCTAAAATCCATTTCATTGTGTATAGAACCCAAATCTGCCATCGCGAAAAAAACGAAATCCAACCATGATCGCGATATTCAACATTTTCCGCGAAACGACAACGAAATGAGGGCTTTCTATTAAAATTACTGCTTTTATCCCCCTAACAGACACAACAACAAACGAAACCAGTTTCTTTCTAAGCGCCACTAACTCAATCCCCTCCCCCTCGCCAGCCGCTTTGCTACCCACCCTCAAAAAAACTAGTCTAACCAGTTGCTGATGCCTCCAGGCTGCTTTGTTTTGCGCCCCCATCTGTTCAAGGTCGACCGGTTTCCTCAACCCCCCTTTCTCACTCAACTAGTCAGTCACAACTAGGTATTCATCACTTACAAAAGGATGTTTTGTAACATTATTATTACTGCACTGAAAATTGTTGGATTGTGAAAGAAAATATCTTGTCAAACTACTATACATTTGCGTCATGAAATTTTAAATATTAGGTATGTATCATCTACACAGAGAAAATGTGGGTCGGAGAAAAGACAGTACAGAGCATTAAAAACGCCATTCTAGATATCCTATTTATGTATATAATAGTGCATGACCAATCCATTCCAATCCCTCCTCCAAGTGGCATACATGTAATGATGTAACATATTATGTTTTTCATCAAATTATGGTTTCTGGGGGCTATTACAATGTGTTTTATAATCAATTTAATATCACCACAAAATCGCGAAATCCCTCTTCCAGAAAAAACACAAAAAACTAAATTGATGATTTTAAAAACGAATTTTAAGAAATAAAATCACCATTTAAAACTGGCTCTATATATGGGTTATATATGGATTACCATATGATTTATATGATTATATATGGGCTTATAAATGGACATAAGCATAATCTTTTCTATAACTGTAATTATTTATAAGTTTCTATGTTTATTAATGCCTGATGTATAGGTGTCTAGACTTAGCATGTTGCTTATGAGAAATGTATTCTGTCCTCAAACCTCTAGGGCCACTTTCTGCCGGCAGAGCGCACATTGCAACTTTTAGTGTCGAATAAAAAAGAACTCTGTTCGTTTGGGTTCCGGTTCCGAATCCAGTCCCTGATCTTGACTGACATTGTCTTCTTGCAGTGGAAGAGGCGGAGGAGCCTGTGAGGCAGATCGTGACCCCCGTCGACCCGAAGCAGAACGTCGTGCGTTGGATCGTCGACAGCCACTTCAAGAAGGACCAGGAGAAGTTGCGCATCCCAGCTGGTCAGTCGTAACACATCCGTGCCTCTAGATAGCAGGCATTTACATTGACGTTTCTAGTTTTTACACCATTTAGATTCATTTACATTCAGTTTTAACAAACGTCATTCATCTACATGTCAGTAGACTTTATCAGGTAATGTTCTCTTAAAAATTAAAAGAGCAAATTAATTTAAAAAATGCAAGAATTGAGAAAAGTTCTAGTGAATGATTTTATCATTTAGGTAGGTACTTAACTATGATTCACTCATTTATTATGGGCCATTTTTTCAATGCTAAAACCAGTAGTTGGTACCTTCCTAGTTAAGCTTCAACTGGAATTCAAGGGATGTCATTGGTTGTTGCATTATTATTTGTTTATTTAGCATGATAATTAGGGGTGTTCACGATTACGATTTAATCGAATCAACTAATCGATTATGACATTCAAAACGATTAATTAATGTTAGAAAAAATAATCGAATTATATTAATTTGAATTTTCCGCCTTGAAAATGGTTGCACTTTACAACATCGAAAATGGCTGCCTTCATTCTGTCAACATTTTTCTTTGTGTGCGTAATATTTTAGTGATAATTTCATGTTTTTGTGTATTTTCCCAAGTTCATTGTGTATTTCTCAATATCATTCACATTACCAAGTGATGATTGAATTACGGCACATTACATCGTCTTTGAAGTAAAAATGAATGACTTCCCGGACACATTTCATTGTTGAGGTTAATATTGCCGTAAAAGATGATATGATGACCTTCCTGAACATGGTGACATATTGATATAGTTATATATCAATACGATTTAATTCGATTATTTAATCGATTTAATTTACGAAAATCAAATCAATAATCGATTTAAATTAAATAATCGTTGAACAATTATCACTCTAATGATAATTGAATTGATGAAAGGTATTGTTTTTGAAGCCATTCAAGATGGTAATCTTCTTATGCTTTCCGCACATTAAAATTTTTTGAAGAATTACCCTGGGTTGCGATTCTATAATTGCAAAGAAGTTACCAAATATGCTAGGCATGAGATTTTGCCGTAACCTTCATACAGATCGCTATTCCGCCAGCAATCAGAAATAGTTGTAGAATCAGTCCCCATCTCACCCGCCACACGTGCGTAACGAATGCCTGTGCCCCTGTAGACCCCACGGAGTGGACCGTGTCGCACGTGCGGCACTGGGTGCAGTGGGCCGGCCGGACGTTCAGCCTCATCGGCCTGCGCATGAACCCCTGTTACCTTGTCGCCCGCCACACAGCGTATCTAATGCCTCTGCCCCAATAGACCCCACGGAGTGGACGGTGTCGCACGTGCGGCATGGGTGCAGTGGGCCGGCCGCACGTTTAGTCTCGTCGGCCTGCGCATGAACCCCTGTTACCTTGTCGACTGCCACACAGCGTATCTAATGCCTCTGCCCCAATAGACCCCACGGAGTGGACCGTGTCTCACGTGCGGCACTGGGTGTAGTGGGCCGGCCGCACGTTTAGTCTCGTCGGCCTGCGCATGAACCCCTGTTACCTTGTCGACTGCCACACAGTGTAACTAATGCCCCTGCCCCGGTAGACCCCACGGAGTGGACCGTGTCTCACGTGCGGCACTGGGTGCTGTGGGCCGGCCGCACGTTTAGTCTCGTCGGCCTGCGCATGTTACCTTAATAAAAGAAAGAAGAAGATAATATACCAGGAACCAACTAGTAAGTCACAAATATTTTGAACAGAAACACTGGTATTGTCAAATAATAGTCGATCGAACGCATCGACGAAATATTAAAAAAAAAAAAAAAAAAAAGGCAGACTCTTTTTATTTTATATTTGACAATACCAGTGTTTCTGTTCAAAATATTTGTGACTTGCATGTTACCTTGTCGACTGCCACACAGTGTAACTATGTCCCCTGCCCCGGTAGACCCCACGGAGTGGACCGTGTCGCACGTGCGGCACTGGGTGCAGTGGGCCGGCCGCACGTTCAGTCTCGTCGGCCTGCGCATGAACGACTGGAACATCACCGGCCAGCAGCTGTGCCAACTGGAGCTGGCGGACTTCCAGGCAAAGGTGCCCTCCGACCCCGGCGACCTCTTCTGGACGCATCTGGAGCTGCTGCGCAAGTGCAAGTTCGTCGGTGAGTGGGACGGGTGGTGGGGGAAGCAGCGGTGATCAATCATCATCGTTTAAGACTATGTGCAGAATAGGGAAGTTTCATGAAATTTTATTGCAGTAAATTTGTAAATGTCATCATAAGTTATAATGATGAACACACATAACCCTCGAGAAATGTGTAAAATATTCATTCATAAAAATTAATTTGAAATGGCACGAAATATTTTGGCGGGAAAAACGGCATGTTACTAGAAACGGGATAGAGATGTCATTTCCAAGTACACAACAATGTGTTGCCATGGTGATACACTTTGTTACCATGGCGATACACTTTGTTACCATGGCAATTGAAGGAATGTGATGTCATGTCAATTTATGCCGTTTTAAATTTAGAAGAAATTTATCAAACTTTATTACTGATTCTCGACAACTATTCGTCGCACAACAAAAATAATACTATATCTGTGTCCAGCAACATCTCAACTATAATAAAATAATTATTATTCTGAAATCTAAGTTACAGGAAACTTCCCTATTGTGACAAAATGTTAAGACGGCTGGGTAGTGAGTTTGACCTTGAAGAGCTTTTTAATCGAATTTTATCAAAATATTTTATCAATGTATCTGTTAAGATAATAAGGATTTGTACGAGTATTCAGAACAGTTCAATGAACATAACTTCAGAGTGGTTTATTAGTTTTATTTTATCCTACAGACGTTTAGTGCCTGAAAAATAGAAAAAAGTATGGCACTTAACATCTATAGGACAAAATAAAACTAATAACATATTCCAAATTATAAAGTTATTTTCATTGAACAGTTGTGAAGACTTGTCCTTATTTTATTAGCCCTTTAACCGGTATGCACGTATCTCGTACGTGCTAGCATTCTACATATACAGAGAAAAAAAATATTTTTTTTAGCAAAAAAAAATTTTTTTAAATTTGTAATTTTTTTAAATTTAAAAAATGTGTTTAATATTTGATAGCTTTATTTTCTTATAATACAAAAATATGCTTCCTAACACATCGCAAAAAGGATATAGAATTTTTACCTCTACCTACCTACAAATTAACTCACTGGTTAAAAGGTTAATAATTACATTGGTAAAAGATATTTAAAAAATTGAGTGATTAGTGAGCCACGCTCACTACTTGGCCGCCTTAAGAGGCCTGGGTAAGTGAACGGAAATCGCTCGGTATGTCAAATCGTTTTTTTGAAATTTCTCTTCTCCCGAACAGAATTTTTTTAAATCAGAGAGTAGCGACCCATCACACTGGAACAGACTAAACAATGGCACACAATGGAGTAATTAATTTATCACTTCTGGTACGACCTCAAAGTGTTAAATACAATATTTATCGAAAAATAATCATACAGGATGTCATAAAGCACTCCAAAGTGAGGCAATATTAGTCTATTAGGCTGTAATGGGTCACTAGTATCTGATTTTTTAAATATCTGTTTAAATACAACAGTTTGGCATTATATTTCAAATCAAGAAGTTATAAGTGAGCTGTCATCTAGCCGTCATTTTGTACAGACGCATGCGTGGAAGGAAAAAGAACAATTCTCCCTAGCGCTCCGAAGTGAGAGCAAATGGCAGCGTGGAAGCCCATTTGAATAACTTGGTGTAGTATTTGAAATTGACGTTGCATTGTACCGGTTGCAATCTTGTGCTTTTTCATATTTCATTTTGTCGTCTACATAGTTAACACAGTTGTATTTTGTGTATGTTTATTTGTGTGCTTCTATATTTAAAGTTTTTTTTTCTGGGTGATATTTTGTAGTTTATTCCCACAATCAAGGTTTGTAGAGGTTGTGGGTTAAGTGATTTATTTATATGTTTTATTTCTTGTATATGAAAATATAATAGAAATATTAAACAAATAGTACCAACAGGGGCGGATCTAGCCTCTTGTCATGGAGGGGGCGATTTTGGAAAATATGAAGGGGGTCTAGTGGTATCTCCAGCCACGGGCGTCCGCAGAATTTTTGCCAGGGGGTGGAGGTAATGCAAGGACAACAATTGTCCCACGGGCCAAGGGGGGTGTGGGGGCGAGCCCCCCACCCTGCCCCGCAGGGCGTTTTTTGGTTTTTGGTCACTTTGAATCAAATTTTGAGACGTTATGAGGTGTATTTTGTAGAACAATTCATTATTTTTTAAGCTTGGACACTTTGGGGTAGTGGCCCCCACCTTACCCCACAGGGTATTTTTTGGTTTGTCGACACTTCGAAATTAATTTTCTGAGTTTTTTGTTTAGAAAATGAAACTATGCGTAAATAACACCACCAAATTTGTATGCTATCCTGACATCCTTTCCCCCCCCCCAGTCACCCCTGTGGAAGCCCATGCTTTCATCCGCCAAAGGCCTATCGCCGAAGGCAATTTTTTTCGAAATATTGAAAAAACATTTAGTTTTAAGGCACTTTTAGAGCAAAGATTAAACCTTGCCAAAAAACAAGCCATGATTACGATATTTTTGTAAATTTGACGAAATGAAAAATCAACCTGCTGATCTTAATAGAAGGTGGAGGGGAATCATGGGGGGGGCGATCGCCCCTTCCGCCCCTCCTTGGATCCGCCCCTGAGTACCAACTTGTTTGAGTGTTGGATACTTGATATTCACACTGTAACGCGATGTCTCGCTCGCAGCCGTGGTTCAGAAGACAGCGGAGAGCATCAAGTACATCGCGCAGCCGGAGGTGCGCAGCGGTGCGCGTGCGCCGGGACCCAACAGTGCCGCGGTGCGCTACGCCCGCGCGCGCATGTCCAACGCGTCGCGCGGCTCCAAGGTCATTGGCACGGCGGTCGAGGCGCTTAGTTCCCCGGGCAACAGGACAGGTACGACATCGCCTAGTGACCTGTTTCATTCTAAGGTCCAGTTTTTCAATGCCTTGCTAACTGTTAAACAGTTAATTAGGACTATATTGCCATGGCAACAACCAATGACAATCCTCGAATGACAGTTAAAAACTTAAGTACTGGTTTAACAGGGCATTGAAAAACCAACCCTTTGTGATGTAGCAATTTTTTACACAATTTCAATGTGTAGTGTTGTTTACCGTATTAACTCGTGTATAAGACGCATTTATATGTCAATATTTTGATTCTGGAAACTGCCCTGTGTCTTATACATGCATACCAAGCTTTTTTCCCAGTAAATCCAAGGTGGATGTTTGTAAACAGAGCTGTGGTAGACTGCCACATGTTGTCTATCTCTGCCTTTCCCTCTCACTCTGTACTGTGTCTAGACACAACACTATTAACATATTACATTTTTGCAATAAAATGTTTTCCCTTGCATTTAGATCAGGAGAGAAAATATATGTTTACGTCTGAAAAACATTGCTCTGACAGACATAAAATAGACTAAACACTGTTGAATGGCGATCTTAATGGAAGGGGAGGAGAGGAGTTGGGTTTGTTTTGGAATGCAGAGGAAAGGCATGTGCATGCCTCTTAGAGCAAGCAACAGCTGCTGGGAAGAGACTCCCCTCCCCCCTTTCTCAGAAGCAGGAAATTACTGTTTGTTTACAACAAGTTGGCAGTGATTTTCATTCAAAGAGCTCAGTTAGCTGGAAAACCAACATTTAGATGGATATCATGACGTATACAAACACACACTGTTTTTTCATCATTTACTGCGTCTTATACACGCATGCTAAGTGTTTTCTTAAAATAGACTTCTCAAAACAAGGGTGCATCTTATACATGAGTGCGTCTTATGTACACGAGTTAATACAGTATTATTTGTTGAGAGAACAAATATCACTTAAAAGTTGTGTTTTGAGTTAACAAACGTATATATTCGTCATAAATACGTTAAGAGATCAAAATTCTGACTTGCAACAGATAGGTAGGTCACATTTACTTACAAGCATTTAGTGCGGAAAAGTCTGACTCTGGCACCATCAATATTTTATTGGGTTTCTTCCATTGACAAAAAGAAACTACATTTTGAAAATTTTAAATTGATAATTTTTACATTTCTTCTTGCATACAGGCTGTTCAATTTACGCTTTCACGCCGCTAGGGTGTAACTAAGCAGCACCATCCAGACCTTCCACCTAAATTCACACTTTGCCAACCTAAACTTTCCAAAGTGAATCCGCTAACTTGAATGTGCCACCTATGTTCTAGCTGATTTTCATTTTGTTATGTTGGTGCTAGCGTAGTACATCATTTTCGTTGCCATCTTCACCACCATAGTCATTGTAAAGAAGATTTGAACAAACTGTACAAACTGACAAAAAACTACAAACATGCATACAAACTACATGTTACTGCTCACAGAAATGTTCCAAATGTTACTTTTCCGGATATTTTACGTCCCTAGTCCCGTACTTTTCACCAGCTCAAGTGTTGCCTTGCCCGCTGCCTCCAGGTAACAACGGGCAGGTGCAGCTGTGGCAGTTCCTGCTCGAGCTGCTGACTGACAAGCAGCACACGGGCGTCATCTCGTGGGTCAGCAACGACGGCGAGTTCAAGCTCAAGAACCCCGAGATGGTGGCGCACCTGTGGGGCGAGCGCAAGAACAAGCCCACCATGAACTACGAGAAGCTCTCCCGCGCCCTGCGGTACTACTACGACGGGGACATGATATCCAAGGTCAGTCGAAGAGGTCGCATCAGAATTGTGTTCTGTTTCGTGGGGTTGAATTCTTAAGTTCGTGCAAGCGCTCGGCCGATTTAGCAAATTGAGAGACAAAAATTGTTTTATAAGTGGGTGTAACTTTGATAGGATGTTCACATGATCAGTCTGGTTGTATATTAGTAGCACTTTTTAATTTTTGCTTCTTGCATTGTTAATTATACGCCTGTTATTCAACAAAACCCTCTCAAAACTATGAAATTTTAGATACGATTGGAGACCAACTCGGTTATCCAATTGATCTCAAATTTTAATCAGGATTAGATAACAGACAAACTTTGGTTTATCACTTGGCACATTTTTAAAATTAAATTTCATAAGGCACCCAGTGAGACAAAAAATATACCTCTTTTCACCAAAAATCAACTAATTATTACTAATTACCTATTAACCAAAAAATTAAAAATGTACTAAGTGATAACCCTAAGTTTGTCTTTTATCTACTCATCATTAAAATTTCAAATCATTTCATTAACCCATTTTGTCTCCAATTGTATCCAAATAAGTGCCTGCAACACGCTACAAAACCGCTCGCGCTTGCAGCACCTCAACTCTATGTGGTTGGTTGCAGGTGTACGGGAAGCGGTTCGTGTACAAGTTCGTCTGCGACATGAAGCAGCTGATGGGCTACAGCGCCAGCCAACTCAACACGCTGGTGACGGAGTGCGCGGACAAGAGCTACTACGTGCCCGGCCTCGACGACGAGTGTTAGTCCCACGCGCACCGCAGGTCAAGATGCCCCCGCTTTAAACCGATTTCAAGCTACGTCCGTTGCAAGTGTCGTTGTTTCCATAGCCGTGTTTTGTGTGTCAAGTTTAAACTGTTACATCTCAATTAGAACAGTTTGCACCCTTTTAATCCATGAAAATGTCAAATGTGTAATATTATTACAAAGAAAATTAACCAATTATTTCATTTTATTTAATTACGTACTACTTTGATTATATAACTAAAAAGTTCTTAAGATGGCTGGGTAGTGAGTTTGACCTTGAAGAGTTTTTTAATCGATTTTTATCAATACCTTTTAGCAATGTAATTGTTAACAAAATAGGGCTATGTACGCGTATTCAGAACAGTTCAATGAAAATAATTCCATAGATTGTAATGGTTTATTAGATTTACTTTGTCCTACAGACGTTTAGTGCCCGAAAATTAGTAAAATTATGGCACTAAACATCTGTTGGACAAAATTAAACTAAAAACTTATTCCAAACTATGAAATTATTTTCATTGAACTGTTCTGAATACTCGTACAAAGCCCTATTTTGTTAACAATAACATTGGTAAAAGATATTGATAAAAATCGATTAAAAAACTCTTCAAGGCCACGCTCACTATTTAACCCTCTTAATGCACTTGGGAAACCTTATCTATGATCAATGACATTTGTGGAGTAATTTGAAATCGGTTTAAATGCTCTCTATTGTCACTTTCTCTATACCCACTCCTCGTAACTTTACATATTGTTCAGTCTCGTAGCTTTGAAAATTTCTGTTCGCACAAAAGCGATAATATTGCCTATTTAGTGCCCATGAGTGAAAGTGGATGGAATCCACATAAACAGTTAGATTTATTTGGGCATTTATATGTACCTACCTACCTACTCATATTTTAACTACCTAGTACCTACCTTGAAGTGGGCTGTGGGAACCTTCAATTTTAAAGTTGAACCGAAACTTTTCCGAACTCATACCGATTGCTCGAAACTGTAGATCTACTCAAATAATGTATTTTGTAAAGGAGGCTACAGAAATTGAACACAAAGAAACGTAATATTAGGGTTCTGTTTACTTTATTAATCATTGAAGAAAACACCTGTTACAGTTGCCAAAAATACTTTCTCACTGTCTTGAATACATGTCATGTAATGTGACCCAAAATCTTAATATCTTAATCTCATAATTAGCGCAAAAATTCGATGAAGGAGGTACTAGAATGTCCACAACCCAACTCCAAAGCTTTTGAAACCTGTATAAACACCCCAAAGTACGTTACTTTCTATATTGATCATTTTCCCTTCTCTCGCGGAACGTATGGACGGTATTATTGTCATAACCACATGCTAAGATTTTCTTTAGACTTATTAATTCACAATGAAATTGTCAGATTGGGGGCATCTTAATTTGTACAGCCTGTACGTCCCGTGGCTTTTTCTGCGGCTCTTCAATTGATCCACATTTATAATCATTGCTAAGCATTGGGTAGTATTTTTACTTCATCCTGATGAATAATTGACATCGTGGCCAGAATATGGTAGTAAAGTACCACTCGAGCAGGGGAATAAATCTACAAAAATGCTCCATTTATTGTGATATAGGTTGGTATTCGTTGTAAGAGACCGGGGAGGATAATTCGACGCACATTGTTCTTTAAATTACTCTCTTACTTTTGTTTTTGGCAAAATTCAGGTTAATTAAACTTATATTGCCACAAACTGGAGTATATTTCGATCTCAAGTAAGCCCTTAAAAGGTTCAATAAGATAATAATTGTAATAACTGTATTTAAATTTTAACGTTTTGTAGTTGCCTGTGGTGGTAATGTACCTACTCTTATGTGACATTATTTAATTCATTTAACTCCAATTACTTGATTTTAAATTGCTTTTTTGAATTTTACAAATTTGAATACAAAACTCAAAGTATAATATTAGGTATGTTAAATGATGTGTATCAATTTGTCTTTTGTCTTAGCATTGTACCGGCTTATAATTTGTCAAAAGTCCACCGAAAAGCGATATATTTCAGTAATTCGGGTTAAACCAACGTCAGAGCAGATTTTTCAGATCTCAAGATCTTGAAATCATTTAAGTTTTCAGAGAAAAAGAGTCAATTTATGTAGATTTTATTCCCTTCTCTTGTGGTAGAATATTTAGGTTGTAATCCAGTATAAGAAAGAAGAGCATACTAGTTAGTTTTATAAATATTAAATATCAATCATCGTTGTGTTGAAATTGTTTATGGTGGTATTTAAAGCGTTGTTTAATGCATTTGTTTTTTTTCTGCAAACTGAAGCACTTGTGAATTGGTTCTTCTTGAAATAAATGGAATTAATTGCAGTTGATGTGTTTGTGTGCTTTTTTTGTAAGAAATTACAGAAACTCATGAACTCACATTTTGTGTGTGTTGAGATATTTGAGAAAGCAACATCATTAAATCTAAACTAGGAAAACGCTCTGTGTAATGCGTTGATGAGCGAGCACCGACGCGCGCAACAACGCCAATCGAGCACGATCCTTTCAATCAAAGATAACTAATTTACTATACATCGTTACTGATTTTTATCGCAACTTTCCATAAACGTTCTGGAAACATTTAATAACAGGTCAATGTACACTTGGCCAAACAAAACCTGAACGTTCAATAAATCTGATAGGCTGATAAATGTAAGATCGCATCATCAGAAGTCAGTCTAAGCGATCTCATTGTCTCACTCTAGTAGGTGACCTCACATTTCAATGATAATAACAAGCTATGATTGGTTATGAGTAGAGATGGGCCGATTCCAAAATTTCACGATTCCGATTCCGATTCTTAGCTCCGATTCTTGCGATTCCGATTCCGATTCTTCACAAATACCTACAAACCTCACTGTATTTATCACCCTTTGTATTTTGCCCTCAGGTAAGTAATTAAAAAATCAAAAAAGTGGTAAGAAAACAACATTTAATGTATTTTTAATGTGTTAGATCTTTAATTTTGTTGGAAAGTAAGTAGTAATACTAGGAATTGTGCTTTGGCGATGTTTTTAACCTAAAACATCAAGCTAAAAAGGGCGGGATTTTCAAAAAGAATCGGAATCGCTAAAATATGGACAGGAATCGGACAATCGCGATTCTTCCGATTCCACTGGAATCGGTGGAATCGCGAGAATCGGAATCGGCCCATCTCTAGTTATGAGACATGACCAGCAGTCATTCAAATATGGTCAACGTTCAAGTTTTGTTTGGCCGAGTGTACCATGAATTTGATAGGTTCTTCTCCATCAATCTCTGTGAACAGATATTCAAAACACTTAACTTAGAAAAAAAAAGTATGTAAATTTTTTACCGATTGGGCTGGAATAATGTGTACAATATGAGATTTTACATGTACTATAGTCAAAACGTTGCTTCTAACATAACTGTGAAACACGATCAATATTTTAAAAAAACTATGAAGGCATACTACTTAACTTATACATAAAATATACATCCCTTATGAATTGTTTTATATTCCACACAGTCAACAAGAATATGTTTTTCATTGGAACTCAGAATAGCTATCTATACACTTTGGTACATAAATAAAACAATCCAGAAAGCGGCGGAATTTCCCGATACATACCATCAATTCTGACTGTTCCAATTGGAACTGTCAGAATTTTTAAACATTGAAAATTTCAATAAGTGCATAAGTTATCTATTGATTGGGCTAAAACTTGTAAAATAATAGAAAATGGTAGTCTTAATGTCTGGTGCAAAATATGAACTTAATCGGAACATTTTGATTTTTGACCAATCGGGAGATATTTTTATTTTTGAACCAACCAAATGACAGATCTCCAAAACTATACACGATTAAGTTAGAATGATATTAGTATGTGTGCAAAATTTCAGCTCAATCGAAAGAAAATTGTGGCCGGTGCCGTCGGTCCAAACACACAAACAAACAAAAAAGAGAGAAAGTGTCGAAAAGTGCAGAATGGAGACGCTCGCTCAAAACTAGTTGCTTAGGGGCCATATTACCATTATTTAACAGTTTAATCTTCAATTTAGTTAAGCTCCACTTCGGGAAATGTGGTGTACCTATCACCATTACATACTGCGGCATAGCTTAAAAAACTGCAGTCAATGTAGCCTGAGGTTAATTTCAACTGAGGAAATAAGCTCGGGAATTAAATTGCAGTATTTCGTTGTAATGCATAGTTTTCTGAAGTGGAGCTTAAGCTAACTGTAGCTTAAACTAATGGTAACCAGACCTTAGTCTGACAAAAGAGTGCTAACTCATACCAGTAATAGAAAAATCACTTTCTCCGTAAAATCTCAAATAGTATTTGAGTCATTAGTGAAATCTTACAACGTACACTTGTCACAACTAAAAATGATCTCTCTTTAAATCTGATTGACTGAAAAATTTTAGATCGCACCATCAGAAGTCAGTCCAAGCGATCTCATTGTCTCACTCTAGTAGGTGACCTCACATATCAATGATAATAACAAGCTTTTATCGGTATGGAACATGAGCAGCAGTCATTCAAATTTGTACACCGATCATTGTTTATTTTGCCAAGTGTACCTTGCACTCCCTACAATAAGATACAAAGGTTTCTTCTCTAGAGTTAAGTACATGACGTATGCTGTAAATCATTTATCTCAGAACTAGGAAATTACTTTTTTTGACTCTTTTTCAAAGTACGTATGCTGTAATGACTATTACAATTGAAATTGAAATACAATTACAATGACTATTACAATTGTAATTGAACTTTATTTTTGTGGGGTAAATGACAAGTAAAATGTAATATTAGCAATGGTTAGAAATATGATGATTGATTACCTATAAGACATTGTAGAGACCGATAAGGGGTGAAGGGAAGTTAGGATCGATGTCTCTACCCACATTATAGACATGTTCATTAATCATTAGGTATATGGAAATTATAAATTGAACCAGGAAAAATATAACAACTGTTAAATGTGAGTGTGAACAGTTTTTTTTTTCAATGTTCAAATCTAACAAGAAATACAGTCTGTTTTTTTACTGTATGAACTCTCACCAGATGGAGCCACGTCAGTTGTTCTGCTAGGCCGAGAAAGACTTCATTGCGCACTCACCTTGCAATGTTGTCTTTCTCCGCCTAACAGAACAACTGACGTTGTCTCGGTCTGTAGAGAGTTCAAACATTGGAAAAACGAACTGTACATCCAAAAATAAGGTTGCATAATGCTGAACATCAAAAGAAATTTTCAGTTGTAATAAGCTTCCTGAAAATTTGAACTGATTAATTTTAAATTTCACTACAACAAAATTTGGAAGGAGTTCACTCAAGTGTTCACTGAAAACTAAAAAGTGAGCGAGCATCACCCTGATTACTAGTATGGTAACATACCTCAATCTTTCTTAAGACGGCTGAGTAGTGAGTTTGACCTTAAAGAGTTTTTTAATCGATTTTTATCAATATCTTTTACCAATGTAATTGTTAACAAAATAAGGCTTTGTACGCGTCTTCAGAACAGTTCAATGAAAATAATTCCATAGCTTGGAATGGTTTATTAGATTTACTTTGTCCTACAGATGTTTAGTGCCCGAAAATTAGTAAAATTATGGTACTAAACATCTGTTGGACTAATAACTTATTCTAAACTATGAAATTATTTTCATTGAACTGTTCTGAATACGCGTACAAAGCCCTATTTTGTGAACAATTACATTGGTAAAAGATATTGATAAAAATCAATTAAAAAACTCTTCAAGGTCACACTCACTACCCAGCCGTCTTAATTTGCTGTAGGACAGGCAATTTTGCAAACATTTAATCGTATTTTAAATACAGTTGTGAAAGAAAGATATTAAAAAGGAAAGAGAGAAATAGTATCAAATTAAATACGGATAATAAATCAAGAAAGATATTAATTAGTTACTCATTTACTGAAAGCTTCCATTTACATTGTATTCAGCTGTGACATCTGATGAGATTTGCCTGGTATTCAACATCGCTGCTGCTCGCAGACGAACGGCAGCTTGTATTGCCACGACACGGGGCAGTCCAGGTATCCGCCGCTGCCAGCGTAGAGGCTGGCGAATTCCCCCAGCGTGTTGTGTCCCCGAGGATATCCGGCAGTCAACATCGCTGCTGCTCGCAGACGAACGGCAGCTTGTATTGCCACGACACGGGGCAGTCCAGGTATCCGCCGCTGCCAGCGTAGAGGCTGACGAAGTCCCCCAGAGTGTTGTGTCCCCAAGGATATCCTGCAGTCAACATCGCTGCTGCTCGCAGACGAACGGCAGCTTGTATTGCCACAACACGGGGCAGTCCAGGTATCCTCCGCTGCCAGCGTAGAGGCTGACGAAGCCCCCCAGCGTGTTGTGTCCCCGAGGATATCCTGCAGTCAACATCGCTGCTGCTCGCAGACGAACGGCAGCTTGTATTGCCACGACACGGGGCAGTCCAGGTATCCGCCGCTGCCAGCGTAGAGGCTGACGAAGTCCCCCAGAGTGTTGTGTCCCCGAGGATATCCGGGATCCCAACGCGAGAAGCCGGTCACGTTCAGAGGCTCTCCTGAGGGAAGATACATGTGACGGGTTAGACGCAACACCAAGCCAACTCAACGTTAGTTCGGAGAGAAACAGAAAGAACAGTCGTAAATAGCCACGGGAATCAGTTCAATCCACGTTTTGAAAGGTAAGACATTTTTGGTTCCAATATATTTTGTATTTAGAAGATGGAGAAATAATTTTTTTTAGTTTTTCATTGGAGTTGGCAGGATTTTATTTGCGTAATTGCTTGTTTGTTATGCAAATGAAGCGAGAAACTCAACTTTCTCTCGATCCCATCAATTTGATATTTTGCAAGATTAAGACAAACATTTATGAAATTTCCCATATTGTTGGGACATGAAAACTGAAAATCCAGTTGAAAATCATAAATAGTACCTATATATGTTTTCTGTGTAAATGATAATATGTTCAACTAAATTTGACATTTGAGGTGCCACCTGTTGTGCACAGTCATTGAATGAAAATTATTCGAATTCCAAATATGAAAAGAAATCATGAAAGTTCCCAACACTACTCACCGAGCACGGAGTGAAAGACCCCGTCGCTTGTCTCCGACTCTCTGATGCCGACCCACAAGTTCCATCCGCTCGTCTCGCCAGTCACCCGCTCCATGTGATCGTTGTGCATCGTCTCGATCGCGCGGTACTCTTCCTCGCCGTTGAGGATAACAAGATGTCCGCCCTCGCGCTCGCAAGTCTCCTTAGCCGCCGGCCAGGTGGCGGCGGCCGCGTGGTAGTTGTAGCAGCCGACCGGGATGCGCGTGTAGCTCGGCAGGTGGCAGGGCCGCGGGGGAGGTAGCGTGGGACAGGCAGGACATGACGCAGGACAGGTGGGACATGTGGGGCAGGACGATGCAGGCAACGCTGTTGCTGAAGACAAATATCAAAATGTGAGAGGTGTAAAAGATTCCCTGCAGCAGCATGTAATGAATCTTTTACCTTGGTGAAGAATACTTGTTAGGATCATCAAGTGGTCCACTGCATACTTGATCAAGAGTTTATAAAGAACATATATTTAAGTGACTTGGTATTTGTTGAGTAGTTAGTTGTTTACGGACACTCGAGTAGAATGGTTTAGTTTTTGGTTTGTGAAATAAAAGGAAGTTATTAATTGAATACGTCTTGATTATTTCTTTCTGGGAAACATACGTGTTCTTCCTAAAAATAAACTGAATACTTAGAAGAGTCTCTTTAAGCATTACAATTAATTTGATTTTTAATCAGCTTGGTAATGTTATAAAGGATACTTACAAATGAATACTTCTATTCAGGAAATAATATTACATAATAAAAGTTACATGCTTAAAGAAAATTGAATATTTTCTTGAAATCTATTTGTAAATTGTCAATTTAAAGCAAAATAACGACCCCGCAAAGAGATGTGGCCTAGACAAACTATAGTCAGATTTGACAAATCAATTTCAGAATAATTCTTATTTTTCCTGAAAGTTGAAAATCCTGTTTTTATGTTGAGAGCCCTTTTTACCATCAGTAGATACCCTAAAAAAACCTTCATTCCTGTAAATTTCCCTGCATCGGCCATCGGGCAATACTTCTAGTGTTATGACATTATATTTAGTTATAGTGCTCATGAATATAGATAGTACGCTATGTGCGCTAATATCTGATTTTTTTTAAACTTCTGTTAGCGTGAAGTAGGTTAAGATGACTTGTGGTGGGTTGGGGGAAGTATAGGAGAAACAATACTAGTACACCTTCGGAAAAAAATCCTAATTTTATTATTTTTTCAATTAACTTCTTGTTATACCTAGTAGACCATGAGCCAGCCGTAGTGAACCCTCCCCTCCCCCCCCCCCCCCCCCTCCCTCCTGCTGCGGAAGGTCTGAAAGAGGTTTTGGGTACCTTCCTCAAAGTACGCACATTTTACACTTTCAATTCAACACATTCACATTTTTTTCAACTTTTTTTTTTTTTTATTTATTAAGCCCGATTTACACGGTACAATTTCTTGAACAACTTCTGTGTCACATTCCCATTTTTCATACAATTTTGTATTTACACGACGCAACTTTCTGTCACAGAACTTAAAACATATTCTAATTTCCTTCAAGAAATGTGTCAAAGACTGTGACACAGAAGTTGTTCAATAAATGTGGCCGTGTAAATCGGGCTTTAGTCACACAGTTACACTGACAGGGCCGGCGCGAGGGGCGGGCGCTTGCGCCCCCCTGGACCTGGCATATGTATTAAATTTTTCAGATTTTGCGGTCAAAATAGAAGAAAATATCACGAAAACAAGTACTTATAAAAGTTATAATTTCTTTAATAAAGGTCCAGGGGGGCACATACGACCCCTATAGACTTAAGTCTATATTACAAAATTTATCAAATTTCACGTCCAAAATATAAGACAATATCATGAAAAAATGCCTATAAAATGCCAAAAATATATAATTTATTTAATGAAGGTCCAGGGGGGCGCTAAATATCACAAAAACAAGTTAATTCTTTCAGTCGAAATTAAAATTATTTATAAAAATATCGTGCTTTTCTCCCAACAAAATCTGATGAAGATAGCATCAAAATTGCTCCAAAATGATTGGCCTTGATATAAAATTTTCTCGGGGGCTTCGCCCCCGAACCCCCTTGTCCTTCTTGTGTTTTTTAAAATAAGCTTGTTATTATTGTCCGTCGACTGACCGCCCATTCACCATACAAAATTAAGTTTAGCATCCCAGAATCATTTATAAATTGCTTAAATTCTAAAAACTCTCGCTTCGGAACAACAAGGGCTACAATTTTGAGGGTATTTTGCTTCGGTTCGTACATTTTTTAGCCCTAGAATCACTTTTAAATTGTTAAATTCTAAAAAAACGCCCTGCGGGGCTGTTCATTAATTCAGTTTTATTTCTAAACATTGCACCATTGGGCGGTAGAGCCTTACAAACTAACAATGATATGGGTATGTACTAATAATAGCTTAAATATATAACACTACCCCCAGACCCCGATTCCGGGTAAGTAAGTTGTCAGGGATTAAATTTAAAATATTCGGAATTAGTGCGACATACGTATCAATATATTCGCATATATTTTTGTCGGGTCGATACCATTATCTTTTAAATTTTTACCATATTTAAAAAATTACCATTATATAGTACCCATCATTAAAACACTGATGTTCCATTTTTAGGGGTGGGGGGAGGGGGGGGGGGGTTCACAAGTGACTCTTAAAAAAATCAAATATTTATCATTATACTCATTAAAGACACCTGATCCAAGCCTAATCCCATTAAAAACTATTTTACTACCCTTGCATTAAAACAGGATGTAAACACAAAATATGACAATTTTGATGGCATATTCATGAACAATTTTTTATTTCGAAGAGATTGACTGCCATCAAAACTATTTTGGGTAATTCCCCCCCCCCCCCCTTTTTTTGCAAAAAAAAATCCAAAATTTTGATTGAAGGGTATTGCTCTTACAAAAAAGTATGTATAAAATTACACATAATATGCATTCAAATACATTCAAACTACATTTCTACATTCAAATATGCAAACTTGTTATCTTGCACCGAACCCACAAAATAATAAAACATGTTTAAAAATTCACCAAAAATCCTTTTCGCTCTCTCCTCCTATTGAACAAATTTACTTCCCCATCTGGGGGGGGGGGGGGGATTGTTCCACCAAAGGGCAGATGTCAAACAAGTGAAAGTGTAATGTGCGTACCTTGAAGTACCCAAAACCACTTTCTGCAGACCTTCCACAGAAGGGAGGTGAGGGGATAAGGGTCCTTTACGGCTGGTCATGGTCTATAGGGTCTAAATTTCAAAACAAGAGATTTGAAAGGAAAAATTGTTTTTTCAAGAAAATTTGTGTTTACTATTTAATTTTGATAAATAAAATTAACAATGATATCTCATATAATATCAAATAAAAATTTAAATGGAATATAAAGGTAATATTATATTAACCTAATGTGTGTTCTAAGGAAGACATTGTATTTGTTTCTAACAACATGAAGTAACAAAACATTGGATAATTTCGTTAAAAATAGCTATAGTTTCCTTATATGCCTATTTTAAACAATTTTAATTAAATAAATTCTTCTCAATTTGTTAGTTTTGATATTAATTCAGTAATATTTATTGAGAGACTTTCAAAAACTATTTATTTTTACATACAATGCAATATTTCGCTTAAAATTCTCCGAGCTTCTTCAGGCATTTATAAAAACAACAACAGATAAAACATTACACAAACTTGACTATTCCACATTTAATATTCCATATTCCAAATATTCCATATTTTATAAATGCCTGAAGAAGCTCGGAGAATTTTGAGCGAAATATTGCATTGTATGTATAAATAAATAGTTTTTGAAAGTCTATCAATAAATATTACTGAATTTTAATTAAACAAATTGAAAAATAATGATTTTAGCTTAGAAGATTTTTAATGTTTTGCTTTGATAATGAGTAAATATAAGTTGATTTTAGATGAAAAATGGTATATTTTCTTGTCTCCATGGGGGCCGCATGAAATTAATTAATTTAAAAAATTTGACAATAAACCCTAGGATTGTCTATTTTATCTAATCATGATTAAAATGTAAGATCAATTGTTTCGCGTGTTTGGTCTCCAATCGTAGCGGAAATTTTATAGTTTTAACAAGGCATGAAGCAAAAATAAAAAATACCTCATATATACAACCAGTCTGATCATGTGAACATCCCATCATAGTTATACTCACTTATGAAACAATTGTTCTCTCTCAATATGCTAAAACGGCGGAGCGCTTGCACCACTTAAATTTTCATTCCTTATGAATGAAAGTCCAAATTAAGATGTTGGAGATTTTAATTATTTCATTTAAGTTTGAATCAAATTTTATTAAAAAAATGGTTGATATTTAAAATAGTAATATTATAAAATATTCAATTTTAAAATTTCCAAAAACCAATGGTCGAATTGGGGGGGGGGGGGGGAGGTTGCGGGGGGTGGCATCCCCACATGGTGAATATATTGGTAGTTTCATCCCCCCATGGCTAATTTATTTACTTCACCTTCTCCTCATGAGAGATTTAAAAAAAACAGCACTAAAATGTAATGTACTTCAAAATAATACTATTTTCAGATAATATGTTCTAACCATTGTAGACGCCATTTGTCGAGATAAAAAGCCTTGTATAGCGTCAAAATCTCGTAGAAACGCACCAAAATTAATTTCTGAAATAAAAAATAAATCCGTGACTGTACGCCCCCGGACCAGCATGGTCCTGGGGGGCATGATTGACCTAATTTAAATGCTTCCTTTTGTAACAATACATACTTATTTGTAACATTTGTACAGGAGGGGAGGGGCTTGCTCCCTGGATGTCAGGAAAAAACTAAAGTTTGACGGTGTTTTGAAAATCAAATGCACCACTCACTTTATTGGAGTGAAAAGAATAAATCATTTAAAAAAATTAAAAAACCAAAATACACCTCAGAACGACTCAGAATTGATTTCAAAGTGTCAAAAAACCAAAAATACCCTGCGGGGCAAAGTGGGGGGTGCGCACCCCATATACCCCCCTTAGCGCGTGGTAATTTTTACCCTTCACGTGCCCTTCCCCCTCCCCCCTTCACCCCAAGGGCACCATCCCCCCAAGGACTGACTTGCAATTCGACCACTGCCAAAAACCCGACAATTTCTTGTGTTACTAGACATTTAATTGTTTTATTTAATTACTTAATTACTCCGAAAGTTGCAGAAATTCAGCTTGAGTCCATACATTTTTGGATTTCTCATGTTTCTATCACTACTTGCACAGTAGGGAAGTCTCGTGAAGATTAGAATTCAGAATAATATTTATTTTATGAAAGTTGAGATGTTGCTGAACACAGATGTGGTATTATTTTTGTTGTTGGACGAATAGTTCTCCTGTAATTAATTTACAAAGTTTGATAGATCTCCTCTCATTTAAAAACAGGAAAATTGGCAATGACATCACAGTTTGCTATATTGCCATGGCAACAAGGGAATCCCCATGTCAACACAATGTTCAAGACTTGGAAATGACATCACAGTTCTGATCCTTGTTAAAGGCCGTTTTTCCCGCCAAAAATCATATGATATTTGAACTCGATTTTTATGAATGAAAATTTAAGATTTCACAGGTAATAAGTGTATTAGTCATTATTATTTGTGTTTATTTATAGAAATTTACTAGAATAAAATTTCATGAGACTTCCCTATTGTTGGAGTTATGGACTGCACTGGAACTGTTACATTTACCTGCGTCAGCTCTCGCTCCCGACTGCATTGCCGCGACTAACACCACACACAGAATGAAGATGCAAGTTGACATGTTGACACTATCTGAACAACTGGAGCTGCAAGAGACGAGATAACGTATCACAAGCAAGAGGAAGCTCCAGCTCCGGAAGCAGAGGTCGAGATGATTAACCTCACTTAAGGTGGCTCCATCGATGAGGGCTGTTCTCAGATCTTCATTGCTCTTTGTTTACTTATTGACAGTCATTCCGTACACAATCCTTAGCAACAGAAACACTTCTCGGGATTAGTTTCTACGATAATTTGTGTTAAAGAATAGTTTTCTTTCCCCGCATGTTGTTTAAAAGTTGAAGTTTAATCGTGTCGCTATTCGCTTTTCTAGGCTAATAATGGCGGATCTAATTTTTTGTATCGCCTTAATTTGAACAAAACCTTATTTTCTCGTATACAGAATGACCATATCTATACTAGGTAGAAGAAGAAAAAACACCAACTCGTGCTATTTGATGTTAGAAATCGAAATGATTTTCCTATACTAGGTACCTAATTAAAATACAATTGTTATTATATAATATTTTACCTAGGTATTAATTCATAAAATTAATTTTAATAAGTAGGATCCCCATCTATAGCAAATAAATTTATCAAATTTACACAAAATCCAACAATTATTATTATTTATTAACGTATAGATAAAAAAAGTAACTAACCTAAGCTTGGTTTTTGAATCATGATAAAAGCAACATTAATTTCGTCGACGCATTTCGTCTCCAAACAGGCACGTAGGAAGGGGGTAATGGGGGGGTATTATCCCCCCCCCCCCCCCCCACTCGAGCTGGCTGACCCCCCATTCACCATACAAAATTAAGTTTAATGTCCAAGAATCACTTAAAAATTGTTAAAATTCTAAAAAAAAACGCCCTGCGGGGCAAACATAGGGAGATATTTGACGTAATTTGAGCAGTTGAGCATCCAGAATCGATTTTAAAATGTTTATATTCGAATAGATGCCCTGCGGGGCAACAATTTTGAGGGTTTTTTGCTTCAGTTCGTGCATTTTAAAGCCCCAGAATCACTTTTAACTGGGTTAAATTCAAAAAAACTGAGGGGGCTAAAACTGGGGCTTCGCCCCCCAGTCCCCCTTCCGGGTGTCGCAATCCCCCCCATGATGAAAGTAGTTCCTACGCGCTTGTCTCCAAACGTATCCACAATAGAGTGTCTGCCAAAGCAGCAAAATCGCTTGCGCTTGTAGCACCTTAAACACGACAATGATTGCATTAGAAAAGAAGAACACCTCTATAGCAATGGATTGCTTATTACATTATTGGATTGGATTGGAATATCTAGACCCTATTCAAGGATCCACTTCATGGGGGGCGATATATTTTAAGTAGACACAATGCAGCTATGCATCTTGGTAATTGACGATAATTGAATGATTTTGACTGAGTATATAAACGTTAACACTATAATAACGTAACTACGGTAGGGTGTCACCCGCATATCATGAAGGGGGGGGGGGGGCGGAGTGGCATTGTTGAAGAGAAAGAATATCATCATGCCAACATAATTGTGAATATAAAAATTCATATTAAGGTGCTGCAAGCGCGAGCGATTTTGCTGCTTTTTGTAGACACTTTTTGCGATACGATTGGAGACGAAATGGGTAGACCAAATTATTTGAAATTTTAATCGTGATTAGATAAAAGACAAACTTAGGGTTATCCCTTGGTACATTTTTAATTTTTTGCTTCGTTAATTAGTAATAATTAGTGGATTTTGGGTGAAAAATTAGCTATTTTCTTGTCTCCCTGGGCGCCGTAAAAAATTAAATTTCAAAAATGTGCCAATGGATAACCCTAAGTTTGTCTTTCATCTAATCATGATTAAAATTTGAGATCAATTGGTTCACGGGTTTGGTCTCCAATCGTATCACAAATTTCATCGTTTTGCGCGGTTTTGTTGAATAACCGGCGCCTAATTAACGATGCAATAAGCAAAAATTAAACAGGGCTACTAATATACAATCAGACTGATCATGTGAACATCCTGTAAAAGTTACACTCACTTATGAAACAATTTTTCTCTCTCAATTTTCTAAAACGGCCGAGCGCTAGTATCACCTAAGACACCACATACCTCATTGAAGTTTAAGTAAAGAAGGCGGTGAACTAACTCATGTTTTCGAAATTAATCAGAGTGTGGTATCAGTTTGCGCCCGCATTGACGGTGATTCAACGACATTGAAAATGATTAGAATATTACCTGGGTTGATTATAGTATTCAAATTACCTTCACATGTCGCTGAGTTAAAGTTTGATAGAGTTCAAAGTTAAATTGTTTTATAAATCTACTACACATGGAAGGATCTGTTCTGGAACAATCTGATTTGTCAGTAATCTTGGATTATGGTGACGATAAATATTGGGATTTTGTCTCCTAGGTACGCATCAAAAATTATTTGAAAAGGTTTGAATTCGTTTCAAAATCTTATCGATCATAACAGATTTAGAATATGTTTCCAGAAATGTGTATCGATAATCAAGTTTTATCTGTATAGGTACTTTTTATTAAAATCGAAACCACACGCTTGAGTCGACAAATGTGTTGATAACACAATAAAAATAAAAAAGATGTGGAATGAGCTTGAGAATTCTTAATTAGGAATGACAAATTAGAATTTGAAAAATTTACTTTCGGTCAACAAAAACAAAGAAATTATCTACTCTAAATTTGTGCAAAGGATGGTGCGAATGCGACGAAAGTTTTGAATTAGATTGATTTTTATCTACCACAACACCACAGATAATATTATTATCCTCTTACATAATGTACACTTTTCACGCATGCGCATGTCGCGGGTGTCCGGGTGTCCGGGTGTCCAGGTGTCCGACAATGGAAATGAATCAAACTGTCATTCCAAAACGTCAAAATGTCAGCACGAATCTTTATATCCACTTTCAAGGAAGTTATGACAATAATTCGTTCAAATAATATACGAAATCACATTCTACATACCTGATTGATGAATTAACTCCGTTTCACTAACGTTTGACAGTATTTTGAGAGAAATTACATGAGAAGCAAGAGTGTAGCCAACTTGCCAAGACGTGTAGCCCATGGAAGAACAGACAAGTTTCGAAACTTTCAAATTTGCGCAGTATAGGCCGTGATTTTTTTTAGATTGAACGAAAATTGGAATTAACTCTTGGGACCTTGACTTAGTAGAACCACGGGTAAAGCAATATAATGTAAATAGATGATATTTTTGGGGTTGCAAAGGGTGAGGGGTTTGGGGGGGGGGGGGGGGGGGCGTAAGTGAACTTTTAAGCCCGAGTATACATACCTAACGTCGCAACTTCTCATTAGTATATTGAAAGTTACGTTTTGGGAATCAAAATTGTACTAAAGCGATCGATCGTTGATGTTTCAAATTCAATTTCAATTATCTTTATTTGCATCTTTAAGTACAAAAAGGCGACATTCAGCAATGTGAGAATCGACTGAGAAGCTCAGCGGCTCCCTGCTGATCAGGAGGCAAGTAAGATCACGTGACAGATTTCAGTCAATGAGAGAGATGCTCTGGTTTTATCTAAATTTGATAGAGTATTCCATGTTTTCTTAGAAACGTTTTTAACATCTTTTTACCCAATTTTTAATTTTTCACTTCTTATGTACTCATTGGGTCGTTATTTTTTTAAGTTGCGTATTTGTTTCAGTATAATTCACTCATTTATGATTTCAGATTTGTAACTTGGATTCGTTTAGAAATTTTAATCTGTAGTAGATTTGTAATTTCCATGAAGGTACCTATTTGTTTTAGTAGTGTATAACGTCGCACTGTTCTGCAGCTAACCTATTATGATGATGGGAGATGATGGTGAATAGTAGGTAAAGATGGAAGGTGGGAAGGAGGCGGTCGTGGCCTATTAGTTGGGTATACCTTCCCAGCATTTGCCTGTCGACTGAGGTAATACCACGAACAAAACCGTCAGGAAGGACGCTTTTTAACATTTCCCAACACCACAGATAATATTATTGTAGCTTAATGTAGAGATATACCAACCTATTATCAAACGTTATTTTGTTAAGATTTTTGCTCTATGACAACCGGACCCCTGCTCCTTAGAGATGACAATGTCGTATTTAAATAATACTTAATACTAATTATTAATATTAATAATTTACTTAATAGAGATACGAAAGCAATCAAGAATAATCGATTTGGGATATATTTCTCTAATACAACTTAGAACAGTAGGTACTCAACATGCCCGCTGGACTAATTTTTGTGCCCCCCCCCCCCCCCCCCCCCCAGTTGATATTTAAAAACCAACTTATTCACAAAATTTGTCCCATGTGAAAATAATATATATATAAAAAAAAAATCGTTTCATTTGAGACACATTTTGAGAGTTTTAAGAGGATTTTGAGAGGTGTCATGTTAGGATATTCTTCAAGCCATTTACCAATTCCGAAAATTGTAAAAGAGTGTATTGATTTGGCGTGTGTGTGAAACATTGTTCGATTCGTTTCCTAATAAACAATAGACACTGATTAACCAGGCACGAAGGGGGGGGGGTGGGGGTTACCTAGCAGACTGATCCCCTATTCTCCATGGAGATTAAAGTACAGAATCACTTATAAATTGCTTACATTCTAAAATGAAACCAGCTCTGCGGGGCAATAATTGGAGGGTAGTTTGCTTCCGTTCGTGCATTTTAGAGCTCCAGAACCAATTATTTTTAATTGTTAAATTCTAAAAAAATACGCCCCGCGGGGCTAAAACTGAGGGGCTTGACACCCCCTCCCCTCCCCCCCCCTGTGATAAAAATAGTTCCTACGCGCCTGGAATGAACCTACCTGAGCATTATTGTACTTTTAAAAAAAAAAATGCGGCCCGCCAACAAAATCAATTTCGTATTATTGACCCGGAAGTCAAAAATGTTGAGTACCACTGACTTAATAGTAATAGTAATAGACATAATAGTAAATTTTTATGAATGTTTTTTGTAACATTGTCATACTGATGCTCACTGCTGATGAAATTATTCATAATAAATAATGACGAACCTATGGCTTTCATATTTACATATAATAAATATTAATTTATTTACACAGATATAAAATTATATAAAACATATTTGAACTTGTCCAATTAGTGAAGACTTCCCCGCGATGAACATAACCTCACTTTTGGATACATGTCTTGGAGTTTGCGCAGTTCTTCTTGCGATATCGCAAACAAGTAGATGGTCATTTCCTGAAGCCCAGTCAAACTCATCAGCAATCTGGAACCAATTCGACATTATAGTTTTACTCATAAGATACCTACACTAGGAAAACGCTCAGTGTAACGCGTTGATGAGCGAACACGGGTACGTACAAATTCTCTAACTGGAAATGCGTACAGAACGCACAGAAAACATAAACATCCATATTGAATTGAAAAATGATCCACTCAGTCAACATAAATGTATCTGCTTTTCATTGAAACGTGAAAATAGCATCTAAACACTGTGGTTCCTAAAGCAAATCAGATCCATGTGGCAGTGGAAAAACAGTTATTTCGATACTTCATCTCTGACAGCTATTAAAAATGTCAATAAGTGCATACGTTCTTAACTGATAGGGCCGAAAATTTGTAAAATAAGAGACAATGTTGGTCTTAATGACCATGCAAAATATGAGTTTGATCACATTTATTGAAGACCATTTTCATTTTTCAACCTATCAGGGGATGTTTATTTAAATTTTAACCAAACAATTTAAAAAAAAAATTGAGTCAGCAAACAGAAAAGGTTGTCTCTACATGTGTGCAAAATTTCAGATCGATCGGTGAAACGGTGCGACTTCCATTGCTCCTATAAACAGACAAAGTAAAAACAAAAAAAACAGAGGTCCGTGTCAAAAGAGTCAAAAGGAGTCGCTCGCTCAATTACTTCAATGTCTTAAAACATTATACCATCACATATTGACTGGATAAGGTAAAGAGGCGAAAATCGAAGAGAAAACATTTATTTAAATAAACAAAACATTAAGACGGCTGGGTAGTGAGTTTGACCTTGAAGAGTTTTTTAATCGATTTTTATCAATATCTTTTTCCAGTGTTATTGTTAATAAAATAGGGCTATGGACGTGAATTCAGAACAGTTCAATGAAAATAATTCCATAGCTTGTAATGGTTTATTTGATTTACTTTGTCCAACAGGTGTTTAGAACCCGAATATTTAGTAATTTTCGGGTTCTAAACACCTGTTGGACACAATAAAACTAATAGCTTATTCCAAACTATGAAATTATTTTCATTGAACTGTTCTGAATTCACGTCCATAGCCCTATTTTGTTAACAATTACACTGGTAAAAGATATTGATAAAAATCGATTAAAAACTCGTCAAGGCCACGCTCACTACCAAGCCCTCTTAATCATAAGTCATGACTGCCACTATCGGACACAGTTTAGGTATAGGTAGTAAAATTATTATTGATCGAGCGTAGCGAGCGACTCCTTTGGCTCTTTTGTCAATGACCTCTTTTTTTCTGTCGCACCGTTTCTCCGATCGATATGAAATTTTGCACACATATAAAGACAACCTTCTCTGTTTGCAGACCCCAATTTTTTGAAATCCATTTGTTGGTTAAAATTTAAATAAATATATCCTGATAGTCCTGGTATTTTACTGTACAGTAAAATTTTGATTTTTGGGTTCACTGGCCCTTTAAGTAAACTGCAGTTAATGTAGCCTTAAGGTTATTGTAAACTGAGAAAATAAGCTCCGAAATTTAATTGTAGTATATATTATAATGGTTATACACCGAGTTTTCTGAAGTGGAGTTTAAGCTAATTTAAACTAAGAAATACCGGCCCTAAGTTCACCTTAAGAGTCGACAGGACTCGCAGAAAATTTCGATTCCGTTGTAAAAAATCCTAGAAATGCATGAAAATGCATTAGCTCTGGGTTGTACGTGACATTTGTGACATTCAATCATGTGTTGCATGTTGCATATACTGCTGAGAAATAAGTTATTTTCATTCAAATATTGAAAACCAGAAAAAAACATAGAAATGCGGCCCTCCTTTTTTCTTGACCGATTGTTTTAAAAATTTAACAGCATAGAGATAAAGAGTAAATCTGTGTCTCTAGTGATCGAAAAAAATAATAACATACCTATGTTTTTTCTCGTTTAGAGGAAGTTCTAACATTGGCAATATATGAGTCATTTTGGCACCTCTGCCCTGAAATAACTAAACAAAAAATTTAACTTTTGGGCCTCTAGAGACACATATCTACTCTTTATCTATAACCTGTGAAAATTTGAAGACAATCGGTAAATCCGTTTAGAAAAAAGTACGGGCCGCCTTTTTGTGCTTTATAAAACATGGATTTCATCATGTATCGTAGACTCTTAACTCACCGTCTGCAGAGCACGCTATCGACGACGCGAACGCCATCTAGATTCAGATGCGTAAGTTTCTTACAGTGGTCCGCCATTGCTGTGACGTCATTTCTTGTCAAAACGGTGCATTGCAGATTGAGCTTCTCTAGTTGTTGACAGTTCTTGAAGACGTGGATCAAACTGCCCTCCAACTTCCTAACGCTACAAGAACAAGGGTTGTTAGTGCGACAATAAAGTAACAATGAGCAGGGGTGGCTACAGCTGAATGTTTTTATCAAAGAGTGAGAGGACTGTTGTGAAACGAGGATGTGCCATTTAGATGTAAAGTATTACTGTTGGTGCATAAGTAGTGACCTGACAAATGGGGGGAAAAGAATATGTAAAACGGCAGAAATAAAATTCCTTTAAAAATGTCGCAGGAGTTACAAAGTTGGTTAAGGTAAAGAGTAGAAAAGTCAGGAAGGATTAAAGGGGAAACACTTAGTGGTAAGGAAGCGGTAAACGGGGAAAGAGGAGGTTGAGATTGTATGGGCGATTACAAGGAATGGGACAATAATGCACCAATAAAAGGGACAGTTCGACAGGACGACCGATTGCGGAGGAGTGGAGTGGAGTGGAGAGGGCTGCTTAAGAAAGAGGAGAGAAGTGTAATATGATCAGAGTCGAAAAGTGGTGAGCAGGCGTAGTAATAAAGAAACGGAAGCAGCAGAAGAAAGAGGCAGCAGAAGTTGGAAGAGAAGCTGATGTGTGTGTGGAGTAGCGTTGGACCTCGACTCACTGACGCAAACGCAGATCTCTCAGGTGTACCAACAGCGAAACACATTCAACGCCTATTTCCGTCGGAGATGAGTCGTGCGAAGACAAGTCCAGTGTCTCGAGCAGAGGATTATACTTAGCAAGTGTTTCCAGAATCCAATCGACTCTTGTAAACGGTCCAACTGAAAAGCAACCGAGAAAGATTACATCTCCTTTCAGCAGTAGATCTATGAGTTAACCACAGAATAAGTACCTAATACGTTTTGCTAGATTAAAACGTCACCCAGTGGACCACATGTCTGCCACGTGTGAGCCATCGTCACTCACAAGACTAGTTAGTACCACAGGTTGTCACAGCGCTCCATGAAGACTCTGGTCTTTGTTCTACTGATACCCTGGCCATCTTCTGCTAGTAGTAAAATGCCTCAGGGAAGGAAATCGAAACAGATTAGATTTTTAGATTATTATGGTTTAACCGGCGCGTCAACGACGACTTTATATTGCGCACATTAATTTGTACTGTTAACTTTGTTGATTATAAGTGGAGGACATGGGGACGGGTCGACGAAACGGGCCCGATCCGGGGGAGTTCAGCACAGGAAGAAAGGCCAGGCCGGAAAGGGGACGAACCGGGGGTCGTGAAGGTTCGGGCCGGCGGGGCCCGATTTCAGGGGGATCACCATCTCGAGTGGGAAGGCCGGCCCGAGGAGACCGCAAATTCAAGGGAGGCATGGGTAGGTCGATCCTGGCTGCTCTTTGTCTGGGCCTCACCACTGACCTGTCCGGCATGGGTAGCCCTTACACATGAGCATATGCTCGCCGGCGTAGCTGCAATGGATCATTGGCCAACACAAACCCCACCACCGCGATAAGGTAGCAGCCGCCGTGGGGAAATCGAAACAAATAACTAAATACGCATACCTAGGTTTGGTACAGTGTTGCGGTTCCTTTTTGTGGTTTCTTGCCTTGATTCTTCATATTACTACTTGAATATAGCCAGGTTATCGCCCAAAACATAAACCAGACTATCCATTGAGCTCAGTACCGCGGCGTCATGTGGTAACCAAAAGTTACAGACATACGGCCATAGCCCATTGGGTTATACTAATTCAATGACTAAGTTCAGTTGGGTACTCACTCATGAAGAGAGATCGAAGTGCACTGTTGTTGCGCAGAATGGCCAACAGCAGCCCCGGCGCTATGTACGTGAAAGACACGTCAAGGTATCGGAGATGGCAACAGACCAAGAGGCCGCAGTATCCACCCTGATTCATATCTATCTTGGAGCCGTAAAGATCGACGTGTCTGAGGTAGTGACAGCTGGGCAGAGCGGTTTCCATTTCTCGTGCGATCAGATGAGTCAAGTGGCATTCGCTCCTCTGCAGGAACCTAAATGTCCAGCAGAAAGTAGCGGTGACTATTATTATCGGTTACTTACTATTATACTACGTACTTACACTATACTTACCTGTTGAGCTTGACTGGTCGAGCAACGTCCTTCCAGCCGGAGATATCCAGCTTGTAGAGACCTGAGCATCTCTGAGCGGCGCGTTTCAGCATCTTCTTGTTGTGCATCATGGACTCGAGTCCTCTGAGATCCAACTCGGTGTAGTACTTGGGATCGGAAGTGAGAGACTCGAAGCGACGGTTCACGCGGGAAAGCTGACAGAGTGAGGGCAGATCCAAGTAGCCGAGGATCTTCATGAGTAGCTCGTTGGGTAGCTCATTCAAACCATTCTGAAAGCAATCCCAGATAACGCCATAGCTAATGTTGTTAAATAAATAAAATTCACGTAACATTTGTGCATCAAAAATTTTCTATCTATTTTTTATGTAATGATATATTTAGGGGTGTGCGAATATTCGAAAATTTCGAATACTTCGAAAATATTTGGTTCGAATATTCGATTTGGTATTCGAAAATAAAGTATTCGAAAATTCGAATATTCGAAAATTTTCGAATAGTTCATGTCTTTTAATTCAAAATTATCCCGCCATTTCTCAAATAAGAGTGTTTTTCAATGCTGCCAACTGCTGCAAAGTCTAAAACTCCACAGTAAAAAATGTTTAGTTGCGGCAACCAAAATTTAGTTGCGACAACCAAACTTTTTAGTCAATATACGTTCAACTAAATGTTTAGTTGTCTCAACCAAACTTTTCATACGGGAATATTAGATGTTTAGTTGTGAGAACTAAATCGAAATTATATTTGGTTGTGGTAAGAAAACTTTTTGTTGGCTCAACCAAACTTTTTTGTTGGCTTAACCATAACTTTTTGGTTGGTAGAACTAAATATTATTGATGGACAACAAAATAAAATTGTTAATAATAATTGATTTCTCAATCAGTTTTAATCGGATTTCAATTCTGCGAAAGAAATTACAGAGATAATCACAATTTTGATTAGTACACAAATACAAACTGGTTTGCCCCAGACAAGCGTGCAAAAGAAATTTGTTTAAATTATGCACGGATTATTTGAGGATTGTTGATGAGTCTATGATATTAATCAAAATCCTAATTACTACTTGTTACAATTTCATTAAGTAACATAGATAGATGATGGGCATATACAAAATATATATATAGTAATTAATGGTGTCGTAATACAGAAGAGCATTCAGTAGTTTGAATGTTCGGGAATAGAACTTTGCCAATCCCAATTCGATTCTTCTTCGTCAGTTTCCTTGCGCACAAATCAACTAAAATGTTTAGTTGTGTCAACTAAACGTTTAGTTGGACCTTTTTATATGGTTTTACTCAGGAAAACTAAACATTTTGGTTGTCACAACCAAAGTTTCACAGTTGTACTCTTTTGCACAGAACGAACTAAAATCTTTAGTTCCGAGAACCAAACAGTTTAGTTGTTACAATCAAAGAATTCTGAACCAAAGTGATTTGTTTGTGAGAACTAAAGGTTTAGTTGTGACAACTAAACAATTGCTAACTAAACTTTTTGGTACAGACAACTAAAAATTAACGTCCTAACAGTGTACCTACTATATTTAATGAAATTCCTGCAAATTTGAAGAATTTAGAGACCTACAAAAAGATAAAATATGAAATTAAGCAGTGGTTATTACATCGATATGAGTAAGGAAATATGGTTGATACTGTTGGTCATAAAAGAGTTTCATTGTTATTTTCCCTATTTGATTTTGCATTTCTTTCAATGTAGTTGATCAATTTTTCATTATTGATAGTATAATTATTTCAATGTCAATTTGAATGTATTATTTCAATGTTTGTATGCCAATTTCAATGTGTTATTTCAATTGCAATGAACGTTTATTTTTTCCAGTAGTATAATTTAATATGTATGTTTGTATTCCATAAGAAAAATTATGTTTTTATGTTAAAATGTTGCCCCAGACTAGCCGTTATGGCTACGGGGCTTAGTTTGTGGAAAATTGTAATTTTATTTTGTTATTAATAAAGAATATTGAAACTGAAACTGAAACAACTAAATAAATTATCGGTTTGGTGGAGACAACTAAAATGCTAGTTGGCCCAACCAAACATAGCCCAACCAAACATATTTGGTTGGCGCAACTAAACAATTTTTTTCTGTGTCCAACCGGAAATAGTCGTGGCCGCCATTTTGATTTCGAGGGAATATTATTTGTAGGTTATTGTTCCTCCAGGTGGACCTTCCTCATACTCCTTTTGTTCCTGTTAATTTCATCTTTTGTGATGATTAGTGACAAGACAACAATATTATCCTTGCATATTACATCATAATCATAGTACATTCTCACTATGACCATCTTTCATTCTGGTCATATGAAAACAGTTTGTTGCTTTTTTTTTTAAATATATTATATTACGTATTTTAATTTAGGTTCCAATTATTCGATATTCGATTCGATATTCGAAATATTTTTGTCAATTATTCGATATTCGTATTCGAAGTCAAAAATCACTATTCGCACACCCCTAGATAGATTAAAACATATGTTATATTTAACATGAATATTGATTTTTTTAAATTTTATTAGAAAAAATATAACAACTTTTTTTTTCTTAATGGCCTACATACTAATTGAGTATCTGCAGAAAAATTTCAACCAATACTATATTCTAGCCAATCCTGAGAAAATGGTGCATTTAATAAAGAAATTAGTGTTGAGACTCTGTAAAAAGTTGACAAGCATGTTTAATATGAGATCTGCTACATTAAAAAAATAAGTTCTATTGTGATTCCTTTTCAATGCAATGTGGTGTGATATAAGGAAAAAATGAATCTACATAATATAGTTACACCAGTAAAATGACAATTCTATTCCTTAATACATACTTCTAATTTTTAACAATTTTAGAAGTATATTGTACTACAATCTGAAACCAAAATAAAACAACGTTTTCTGGCTATTCGTCTTCTTTTGCTTTTCAACACACAAATAATTAGTTGATATATATATCTTGTACCTATACTGAATTAGTGATCAAATTAGTGTCAAAATTAGTTTCAAATAAACCGTGAATAACTTACAGGCGTCTGCACTTTTCCTTCCTTCTCGTTATTATTGTATAGAAACCACCATAACTTCTTCATCTCATGGAAGCAATCTGAAATAATTATTTTAAATGAACGCAATTAGAAGAAGATTCATTCGAAATTGATTTCTAGATCACTATGGTCGGTGACAGGCAAAGATGAACCCGCGCTAGCATTGGGTGGCCATATACCTGGCAATGATAAACTGGGTTCATCTAATTTGCCTGTCACCGACATTAGAAAGACGTTCTAAAAAATGGAACAAAATTGAATATAATTTATCATATTTTTTGTTAATGAATAATCAGGAAATTGGTATTTAAAAAACTACTGGTCTAATAATCAAATTATATTTAATAAAATCAGTCCAGATAATTACGTAACCAAACTTTGTATGTGAAGAAGGTCACATGTTGTAGAATCATTACTTTAATTAGGTAGAATAAATATAAACTCACCCATTTGAGTGCCGTATTTGTCCGATAACGTGTATTATGTTGAGTCACGTGGTATAGCTCCAATCGCCTAAACAAACTGATAGAGCATGAATCCAATACAAGTGCAACCACATCGGGCCTTCTACCTCTGAGGTACCTGCTGAAATTATGTAGCTAAGTATAATCAACAGGAAGTATAATGAATTGTTAAGTAAAGTATTCGACGAACCTGGTGCAAAGTTATCTCACTTTTCCCAACTTGACTGTTTCAAAATCGGAAGTAAACTGGACGCTAGCAAAGCAATGACATTCAAAATTCCACTCCCCCTTTCTTTTCGTTTCACTATCTGGTATGTAGATTAGGGTACCTTGGGTAGATTAGCATTTAAATAACCTCTACCAGACACTACTATCTACACGGTTGTTATAACAATACCTAGAATTGATACTTTTAGTTTTATCAGCCCATTAGGCAAGAGTAGGTATATACAAAATAAAATGTTTGATTGAGAATAATCAATGTGAGGGTATATGCATGGATGTATTAAAAAACATTATTCAAAATAACAACTTATTCACACTATTTTCACACTAAAAATTGTAAATTTTCATTCATAAATACGACATTGAAAATCAGTGTAAATTTTGGCGGGAAAACGCCATCCCGGCCAGTGATGTCAATTTATATCAACCAACAATGATGTTGGCATGGTTACAATAAAATATAACATCACTCGCCGGGATGGCGTTTTCCCGCCAAAATTTCATAGATTCTCTTATTTCATTTTATGAATGAAAATTAATTAACCGCATTAAAAATCTTAGCATATTCCATTCCCTATTGTCATTGTTGACATAACGTAGAAAAACTCATAAGAAAGTACCGACGAAGTGCATGAACGTCTTTTAGAAATGATTGGATTGTAATCAGATTAATACTAATGGATCCGATTTCAAATTCTGATGAATGATTTTTGGTACAATACTCTAGTGGCTATGAAGTAAAAGAAAGTACCAATCGGTTATTAAATTAACTTGCTATAATGTTTTATTGGTTATTTAGACCTATTATTATGTATAATCACATTATTCTTTTCACACAAATCGGTCGGTAAGTATCTCCTATTAAGCTGATTTTTAAATACATGTATCTTTATTTGCATTTATTCTCACTATAAAAGTAGGTAAACATTTTCAATTTCTATTCAAAAACAATTTTACGTTGGCCGCCACACACACAATATTTGATAAAATTATTAAATGTTTGTATTCTATAATCTCACATGTAGCATATTATAACATGCACTATGATAAAGACGCCCAAAATTAGTTTTTTAGCATATTTTAAATAATTTATAAAGTTACCTTAATGTCCTACAATAATTTATTTGTAGTAACCAAAAAATGCTATATCTTAAATAAATTTATAAGCAATAATATGAAATTAATAATGAAGGGAAATTCACGTGTAAAGCTAAGTTTGTTAAAAATTTGGTATATCTACCTTTATAAACTAAATGTATTCAAATTCAAACGTCGCAGCTAGCATGATACCACTATCAGTGTGCTAACGAACTCAGGCGATTGAAACAATTACGATAAAATAATACAACGTAGCTTCTGAAACTCTATAAGTAATAAGCTAAAATGTACTTACCAAAATTAAGAAAAGTAACATAACAACAATTTCCTCCTGTCAAAGTAAACGATGTCACATTTTGTTGAATTTAAACTTTGAAGTGATATTACCAAAGGAATGTTAGTTTTTTAAATTTTCGGTGGTTACATACTGTCCCTCACAGATGGCGTACAAGCTTAGTTTTACAAGAAGGAGAATGTAGGCAACTTTATATACACTGGTGTAATGCGTATTGCGGGAAACAAGGAGAATGTACTTGCTTGCTAATTGTAAAATTGGAACTTGTTTTATTGAATGATATAAAAGTTGAGCTCAAGTTGACTAGAAGTTGCTTCGTGTAAATACAAAATTGTATGAAAATGGGAATGTGACAGCGAAGTTGTTTAAGAAATTGTACCTACCCTTGTAAAAGGGGGAAACAAGTCGAAATAATGACATAGATGTTTCTGTATTTGGAACGTGTTTTATGGTTTATAGTGTGAGGTATGTAAATTAAATTTCGAAATTCACAATCAATTTTTAATTAACTAACATACAATCATACAAAACATACAATCATTCTTTGTGAATCACTACATATTTTGTGCATTGAAGACACCTATAAATACAGAACATTATAGCTTATAGTTTATGAAACATCTCTGCATCAATCGCATAATAATTCATATTCTTGTAATATGCTTATTATACAACATAGTTGTTGAAGAGAATTTCAAAATAATATATGCACTATACACTATGGCTTCAAGAGAATATTGTAAGTGATTTTAGGTCTGAGGAAGAATATTGTTAGATGTTAGGTAAATATTTTGTCTAAACTCATAAATTAACAATTATTTTTGAAAGTCACTGTCATGTGATTTTAAATTTTAAGTTAATGTTTTAATTTTATGGAATCATAACAAAATGAGGGCCGAAATGTAGTTATGATATTTATTAAATTAAGTGTTAAATTTTATGACAAAATTAAAGGAAATGTGAATTTCTATGATGAAAAAACATAACACAATTATTTACAATAACCGAATCCGCATTTCTGACAAAAACAAAAATACAAAAAAACATCTAACAAAAATATTAAAAACATATTTTGAGGAGTTTGACCAAAAAGCAGCTACTTCCAAAAATCTAATTTTAAATAAAAATGGCACTTGATGCACAAATATTTTTCAAAAATTGAACATAACAAAATAAAATCATGAGTATAAAATTGCATGTGAAATTTAAATTTGCAACTTCATAAAGTGGGTAAAATTGGACAATAGGATTTTAGAGTATCTCTCAAAACGCTATTTAATTGGCTAGAAATCAATGTCATATAAAGCTAAACTTAGCATTATATGTCATTGCTAGAAATACAAGTGGCCTAATTTGCATTCATTGTACAGGGGGAACGCTGTTGAAACTGACGCTACGGCGAAATTTCCCAAAATGCGGACATCCCATGATTAATTATTTACTCCAGTGATGCAACTTTGGAGATAGTTTTGAAACATATTTTCTAGGAATGCAATAGGGAAGTGAAGTAAAGTTTAGATTTTAGATTAATAAATATTTTAAGAAAGTTGAGATGTTGTTGAAGACATGTGGTAATTATTTTTGTTGTGTGATGAATAGTTTTCAAGGAACGAATTTACAAAGTTTGGTAGATGTAGCTGTCCATGAAACACAACATGACGTCACACGCCGAGTCGGGCCGTATAGATAATGTTAGCCAGAGCCAGTTCTATGCATCCCGTAACACAGGGAACACGGCGTGTGACGTACAGCTTGTTTTTGCAGAGGAGTGAAATGACGAAAACTAATACAATAATTATGGGAAATATATGAATTAAAAAATACAATAAAATTTCACATTGCTCTTTGAGGCTATTCTGTACATAAACAAAATATAATCTCAACATTCACCTATTCCCCATTGAGAAAATTTAAAAAATATTATATGGGAAGAAATTTTATTTCATAATATATTTCATGAAAAATTTGTGAAATACATAATATATTTCTTTTAATTCAAGTAGGTAGCTATGAGAAAATTTCTTGTCGGAATTTAAAAACTAACTTAAAAAAAAAAACATTTTTTCATATGTTTCATGAAAAATATGATTTTTTATGTCATGAATTTATTTAATTTTCGTAACAGCATTCCCAGAAAAATGGTATCATCAAACATTTCCACATTTCTCAAGCATGCAAGTTCTGAACTAAAACTAATGGTAAAACCGGCCACTTAGTGTTTGTAATTCAACATTATTTGATATGTGAGAACTCGTATGCTTATGGTTTATTTACATTTACCAGTACAAGTAAACTTGTCGTTTAGAAAGTACATGCAAAGACGACTAAAAGTGACGCCAGAAGCAACACCAAACCGGAATAATTCCCATGTGCGTTGTTACAAATATCAGTATTACAGTAAACGTATCTGACTTTCTTCTTATTCTCAGTTTGCATGCGACTCCCCGAGTCTCTCTGTTACGTACAGAGATAAAAGGATACTAGGAAAACGCTCTGTGTAACGCGTTGATAAGCGAGCACGGATACGTGCAAAACCTCGAACCATAATTCCTTAAAAGCCGGCAATAATATACCTAAAACAACTGAAATCTAGAAGCACGATCCACTAAATTATATAAAAAATAGCTGAATTTGCTTCTCATTGCAAGTTATTGCAACAGTTATTGTTAGTCATTGCAACATGATACACACTCATGTGTATTAATTTCAGTATTTAGGTACGTAGGTATTATGGAATTATTATAAATAAAAAATACAGAGATTCAAACCACAAAATAGGCCATTATCTAAATGCTAATATGAGCAAACATAATTTAAGAAACATTATCCAAACAGTTACTTGCCGTTCCGTATAAAAGAGCTTATTTCTTCTAGCACATTGCTTACCTAACACAAACCTAACACATTGTATCTGATACAAATGAAATAAATATTTCATAAACATAATTTCAATTATCAACCAACCAATCTATTTCTACAATCAAGCAGACATTTCATCGGTCTACAAATAATTTGCTCAGCCTTTGAAAAGATTGGAAGTAAGACTGCATGTTAAAACTCTCATAAACAATAAATACCTATACCTATTAACTACATCTTCAAAAATAATAGAATAAACCCTAAGTATAACCTCGCATGTATTGCTTTAACTATTATCTAACCGCAAAGATATAATTGTTACGTAATCAAACAATATACAGCTGCTATGCTTCCGAGTTGTTTTGAATGGAGCGCATCGGGCGGCCGCAACGGACTCCTCGAACCTACAATGCTATTTATATGGGAAAACGCGATTTTTTTTTATTTGTGAACGGATCTTTCTCAAAAACTATACAGGTCTAAGTTAGTATGAGATGAAGGTGTGTGCAAAATTTCAGATCGATACGTTGATCGGTGCGGCCTGGGTTGAACCAGCAAAAAAAAAAAAAAAAAAAAAAAAAAACACACACACAGAGAAAGTGCCGCAAGAGTCAAGTAAAGACGCTCGCTCCGCTCGCTTAATAAAAGGATGATAGTGAAAAAGTGAAGAAAGAAGTAGAAGAAAGAAAAGACTGCCACCGTGCCAAAGTACATTTGCAGGATATATTACAAATACAAAATACGTACAGGATCTCTGAAAAAGCACATTATTGCCATCGTCCATGACATACTCGCCATAGAAGCTAGTCGAGCTGCAATTTCACAGCCAGATGTTGGAAAAATCTTCATCGCAAGACGGGATGGTGACGTTGGGTTTGCGTCTGCTATTGCATTGGTAGCATTGGAAGCCGGTTGCTGGAGAGGAGAGGGGAAGAAGTAGCAGAAGAACCTGGTGATGTGATTGCCAAGTATTAGTTTATTGTACAAAAACAAAAACTTGTAAAAAGACTGCCAAGCCCCTTCCCACATAAAACCATTGAGATCTAAAGTTCCAAGCAATAACTTGTTTAAACATTTTCGCACTTAAAATTCGTGAAATCATTTCGCCCAGTTACTGCCACCAAGCACAACACTATAAACCTAACGTTGTGTCCAAATTTGAAGAATAAAATCTAAGTCAACCATCATTGTAAACTTAAACAAAATTATAAAAATTAAAAACAACTTAAAAAAATAAATTTAAAATCGAAAATAATAAAAATTAAAATAATTCTGGGCGCATTGTGTCAAGAAGAAGGCAACATAAGATTAAGAATAAGATGACGAAGAAGGAGACGACGAAAGAAAGAAGAATACGATAAAGGAGCCGAAGAAAGACAGAGAGTAGGAAGAAGATAGAAGAAGTCTATATGGTCGGTGCAAATTCAATGCGCCAAGCTTTATTTTTAATTTTTTTAATTTCGATTTTAAATTTATTTTTTTAACTTTTTAACACATTTTAACACATTTTTAACACATAAGTCATAAGCAGTGTTGTGAATGGATATATTTGTGTATACATATAGATAAATATAACATTTTAAACATTATTTATGATAAGATAATCGTTTTATACAAGCCCTTGTTTGTGATGTTCTAATTGTTTTAAATTGCCAGGTAATGTCTAGTGTCTAGTAAAAAGTGAAATCAGTAGTAAGGACTACCTACTTATTTTCATGCAGAGTCAAATAATACGTTTTTGGTAATAACTTTTGGTAATATATTTTGGTAAATGATAATGATTATGTTTACACATTGCGCAATCGTTAATGTTCATTCACACAAATGCATATTTTTTATTTCATATTTTATTATCTAGATAGGTAATTGCCAATAGAAAACAATTTGTTTTATCAACAAAGATAAATATTACCAATTATAAAACTATCTAGATAAAAATAGATTTAAAAAAAAACGGATCTATAGATATTTCTAGATAATTGTATAAAGTTAAATCACAACACTGATCATAAGCTTAGAATCATAATTATAAAATTATCTAGATAAGAAAATATAAAAATAAAATATCTATGTTGATTGAAATTTGTGGAAAATCAGTTTTCTAACAAACGGATTTTCCAGAAATGTCAAAATTAAATGCCTAATTATTATTTCTTTCCGAAAGTATTGCACTATTAAGAATGACGACATTTGCATGTAGCAGTGTTTCTTAGCACGGCATGCAATACTTTACACTGCAGAATGTACATACCAAGTTGCGTGTTGGTAGCGATGGCATCAAACTGTGAAGGAAAACAAGATAATAGTCAGTATTTTATTCCAAATTTAGTCGTGATTAGATTACATTTTCGTAGTAGTAAAGTATTAGTTTTGATATTTAATTTCATTTGCTGCTATTTTCTTCTTAACTTTTTAATTTATAAACATAGCTTTTAGGTTAACCAAACATTTTATTTTCTTGTTCTTTGGTATTCTGTGTTTTTTCAAATTTGTATGACGTGTGTACAACAGATAATAAAATAATCAAAAAACACTCGAAATATTTCATTACATATGGTGGGAAAAAAAAAATCACCCTGTTTGAGAACACAATTCGACAGAACCATAAAATATATAGAGCTGAAACTTCCACACATTATAGTAACCTTATGGCAGTTTAATGTTTGCAATTTTCAGATTTTTTTTATTCATGCGGAAATAGTTTCCACACATTTGAATTAAGATGATGAAACAGTTTATACCGCAGCGTTATAAAACTTTTAACAGAACTATAACATCACTAAAAAAAATATATATTCATGGCCACTAATTTCGATGTTGAATAACATTATAAGGATCACGGTACGGCATTTGAAATGCTATGAAAAGCAGAGCTAACTAGATAATTTATAATGTTGTATATTCCCACGAAGCAACTAATTCCCACGAAGCAACTAATCTAGTGGAGCGGTCGCTCCACCCAGCCAAGTCGTACTATACACTCACAGTCACTCAACATACCGTAAATGCCTAATAAACTGAGGAGCAGACCAAACACTTTTACTGTAAGCAACAACATGGCATTTTCGGCCTACTGGATCTCAAAATTGGTAAATCTCACATTGTTGCGAAATATCTTAATTTCGAGCTATGGCCCACCCCACTACATATACCAAATTTGGGAACAATAGGTTATGCCATTTGCGCGCTAGAGGACCGAGAAAACAGTGAAATTACACCACTTTCTGATTCTGAAGATGATGATGATTCTGATGATATCACGAAACGTCGCTATCACCGCCACAGCCTAAACGGCTGAACCGATCGACCTGAAATTTTTACCACATGTGCACTTTTGGCGTCTGAGGTGCCTTTTTATAAAACCAACCGGAAGCCGCCATTTGAAACCGGAAGTGACGTCATAACTCAAAAACGTCTGGACCGATTAGAACGAAATTAGCGCCATTCGATTAAGATGGTCATCTATATGAAGTATCAATAAAAAAAATATTATTTTCTTATTTTCTAAACCGGAAGTGACGTCATAAATACGCAATATTTAACTTATTTCAACAAATTATACTTAAAATACGTACATAATTAACTTACATTGTAACATAGACAATACAATTTATATATTCAAGGTAGCAGTGTTCTCGGCCGCCATTCCTGAAACCGGAAGTGACGTCATATATCTAAAACGCCTGTACCGATTGCAACTGAACTAGCTCCTGCGTATTCATTCTGCTATTTATTTGAAAAATCAATTGTGAAAAATGAATAAATAAATTAATGGTACCGGAAATGGCGGCAGGAACCACTAAATGAAACCGGAAGTGACGTCATATATTACAAACGGCATGACCGATTTTACGGAAATATAGGGATTAGGAATTCAGATGGTCGTTCATGAAGGTATCAACTAGATAAAACTAGATTGTTTTCTTATTACCTATACCGGAATTCGGCCGCTATTTCAAAACCGGAAGTGACGTCATGTATCGAAAACGGCTGGATCGATTATAACGAAACTTAAGCTATTCTTCTTGGATAATCATTTTCATCTTATACCAAACGCAACTTTTCATAGTAACCAAATCGGTTGAGGCGTATTTTTTTAAAGAAATTAGTCCCTGCTCGGACATGTGCTACAAGCTGTATGAATAAACTAACAAAAGAAGTGATATCCCAGAAAAAACACTCCGTGTAAAAATACCAGCCAAGTCTCTTTAACTATAAAAAAAAATAGAAGAAATCTAAAAATTCAGCACTGAAAAGGAGTGATATCAAAAAAGGAGCCAAGTCAACGAATTTTCCAAATTTTAATCGTACCATTGAAATAAAAATATCAACCCCCGAGAAATACTTAAAAAAAGGACTTGGCGCATCGTTTTTTTAAAGACATTTTTCTATTCTTAAGCTTATGCCACTCACATACTACGTAGTTCAGAAATGCCTAGAAAAATTGGGACAAAACTTTCAAATTAAATATTGAACATTCTGTAAAATATTTTAAATTTAAATATAAGTACGCAAAGAAACATAGCATTGTCTTACAAGCAATAAATACAGAACAGTTGTGTTTGTGATTGGTAGGTACCTATAGTTTTGTGGGTACATCAACATACCTACTACAGCATTATACTTTGAACCTTCTCGCCGTGTAATTAATTGCTATTAATTAACATTTTATACCAAAAAAATTCATAAATTACATAACGTATTACTTTAGATAAAAATCTAGTCAGTAATTATTTGAGCAGCATGGCTCAGTGCACTAGTCACTTATACAAATCTCATTGACGGCCTTCTTGTAATGAGCGCTTTCGCTATTTCCCTCAGTCACGATATTGAGAAGTATGATTGATTAATATGACCCTAGAAATAGTGGCAATAACGAATAGACTAGGCCGCTTCCGTTTATTCGTTATTCGTTTATCCGTTTATTTCCTCTGAATATTGACAAAATACCAAAACTGCCAGTAGGTAAGAGTACTAGTTATATTAAAACGTAGTATGATTCGTCGATAATGAATGTGATATACTCAGGAAAATATACTTGTAGAGTTCTTCCTATACTTTTAGGATAGAAAAGTGTCTTTAAAAAAACGATGCGCCAAGTCCTTTTTTTAAGTATTTCTCGGGGGTTGATATTTTTATTTCAATGGTACGATTAAAATTTGGAAAATTCGTTGACTTGGCTCCTTTTTTGATATCACTCCTTTTCAGTGCTGAATTTTTAGATTTCTTCTATTTTTTTTTATAGTTAAAGAGACTTGGCTGGTATTTTTACACGGAGTGTTTTTTCTGGGATTTCAATTTAGTTTGAATTTAACTAAAACAATTCTCTGAACAAGTCAATTATTTAGTATATTCTGTTTTTTCAACTGTAAAGTGAATAATTTATAACTTTTTTCCTATTCAACAAAAATGTTTTAAACTTGCACATATTAAATTTTGGTTTGTTTTCTAAATTGGGCCAAATTTTCAGAAGCCCAGCTATAATAGTTTCGATGTAGCAACCTCTCAAACAGGGGTGAGTTTTTTTGCACCATCCCGGTGTTTTCAATAATATTGTCAATTGTCAATATCGTAGTCTCCCATTAAAATAAAATATTGTCCCTTCTGAAATATTTAATTATGTATTTGCTGGAGTACCTAGAAAATATAATAATATTCCCAGTTATCTTGTCACTTGTGTTTCCATTCAAGTGCAGCGCAACACTAACATGAAACAATGGCGTCTTACTACAATCTTACCACATACGTGTTTGTAACACACGACATGATTGAAGAATATTAAAGTAGCAAATTACAAATATGATAACGTTAATAAAGTTGAAGTAACATGAATAATTCTTACCCAATGTTGTAAATTGTAATGCTACCTCAAAGTTGTTAATATACTTATTTCTCTCCACTAGATTTTTAAAACATATCATATCGATGGTAAAAATTGCCAAAGGTCGTAATCCACAAAATCAAAATGTTCAGGAGGAGGTTTAAAGTGTTTCATTTCTTTTCCATGGTGAATAGAAAAAAATCTAAAATGTACTTTCAAGTAAATATTTTTTCCTATTTTGTAGACTAATTAGACCTGCGTTCAGATGCACCCATAATTAAAAACTAGGAAAACGCTCAGTGAAACGCGTTGATGAGCGAGCACAGAACATGCAACATCCCCATAGTAACGATGCACGACACGGCACAAGACGATTTTCTCTGCAATTTTTCAATCTCCATAATACTCTGGATGAATAACAGATCCAATGTGTCATGAAGTCTTACCTACATACCTTCTACAGAAATCTCTTGTGACATCCCATACTAAACTCGTAAAATTACAATTAATACTTGACTGATTGGGCTAACAATATGTAAAATTTAATATTAGGTTGGTCTTGTTCACCAAGCAAAATTTGAACTTAATGTGAACATTTTTATTGTCGACCAATCAGAAGACATTATTTAAACTTAAACCAATTAGAGGATTTGGCCTTCGTACTGCATCCGATTTTATGCGCTAGCTCAAAAATGCTTTCATTTTACTGTACATTGTGAATAGCTTGGCTGCTCTACAGGCCTTGCCTTGGACCATTTTAAATATTATCTCGGTGGCTCTGCTTTCTAAGAAAAATCATATGCAGTTTGATTTCCAGACACCTTAGTCCCTGTTTCAACAATAGGTAAAACAGGGACTAAGGTGTCTGGAAATAATACTGCATATGATTTTTCTTAGAAAGCAGAGCCATCGAGATAATATTTAAAACGGTCTATTTAGTATACATTTTTCAAGATTATGGAATAAAATGACCTTAAAATGACAAAACTTTTGAAAATAACGACAGATTAGACTGAAAATTGGCAAAAATATCTAAAATGTTGGTACCAAAGACCACGCGAAGTTTCAAGTTGATCGGTCAATCTGTTCTAGTTTAAATTACAAAAATCACCGTAAAAATGGTTTCAAATTTGAACCAATGGGAGGATTTGGCTGAAATTTATTATGATTGGGTAAATTGTTGGTTGAAATGACTTGGCTAAATTTCAAATTGATCGGAACAACCAATCGAAAGATAATTTTTTTTAAATTTGAACCAATCACAGGAGCCCGTTCAAAAACGATCCCAGGGACCTCATAGATTACGTTAGTATGTGTACAAAATTTCAGATCGATTGCTTGAGCGGTTTGACCTGGGCTGTGTCCACACAAAAAAAAAAAAAAAAAAAACACACAGAGAAAGTGCCATAAGAGTACCGAGGTGACGCTCGCTACGCTCGCTCAATAATAGTTTTAATCTAAAAAAATTTAGGTTACGACCTTTTACCAACTGTATATATAGTACACCCAGCGAGCGTGGAGAAACTCCTTTCATAAGATGAGCAGTATTGTTCGACCCTTGTTCGACAGTTAAGCTCTGACAAGATACAACTCTTTTTATGACCTGCCACCCCTTCCACCTACACTGTTGCCATTTTAAACAACTTTCCTGGAATTTTAAAAGCCAACTGCATTGAAAGATATTTGGAACCACAACAAAACAACCCTTTCCCGATTACCAGCAGTGGTTGAGAGATATTTACAACCGGGCACGCGTCAAAACACTCCGGATTACAAGCTAAGCCCATTGTTGAATTTTGCACAGCGTTTGGTGAACTTTCTCTACGCTCGCTGGGTGTACTGTACAGGTTTCCAGTGTGGATTAAGACCGTTTGCCTCATACTAGATTCTGGCTTTGGTGATTCATGTAATGGTTTTGCAGAGGGATACGACCTTATGCTGCTTACGACCTTTTAGCATTTAAAATTGTATTTTAAGCTGGCTTCATTTAAATTGCGTTTTTAACGTATTTACTGTCTGAAGCAGCTTACAACCTTTTGCATATTTACCATCGATGTATAATTATGCCTTAATAGTAATTAAACATTTTATATTATTTGCATAATTTATTAATATTTTGTAACGTAGGATAACTTTTCAGCTAAAATTATTTTTCTCGACATCTTGATTATTAAAACTTTGTGTTTACCAGCTGCACATGATGTATAATTTCATAAAAAAAATATTATACCCAACTGAAATCGAAATTATAATGCTACATCTGTAAATGCAAAGTGTCCATTTATACTGTGCATGACTGTGGAAAAGTGGTACTTATAGTAGCATCTATAATGTATTGTATAGATTTTCAGCATGACATAAAAAGTATGTTTATACTTTATATGGTAGTTTTGTATAGTTTTTCACATTCAAACCGCACTGATTTGTAGTGATCTGAGGACAAAAGAATACAGTTCGTATTTTCTTCTTCGACATGGATCCATACAGTGTTGAAAACTTCACGATTAGCAAACCAACAGTGAAGACGATGGACAACTTAGGTGATTATATTGCAACATTTATCTCCCCGATTACATTAAAAAATAGATATTATAATAATAGACTTTAGTCCATCGCTTGATGAGGGGGGAATCGTCCTCTGCGGAACTTTGCAGATAACACATTTTGAATTGTAATGCACTTTTGTGCATGGTGGGTGTGGTTTGGAAGGGGGGGGGGGGGTGTATAAGTTTTTGTTTTTTTTAACTTTCTTGAGTATTTAAATAATTAGTTGTAGCAAAACGATAATTCTATCCATATAATGTTAATATAGATGGATTAATTCTGAATGCATATTTGGAAATGGGATACAAATCAACATTGAATATTATTTTTTTTAAACTCTTTCCGATTTGAAGTCCAAATTTTGATTTTTTTATCAAAAAAAATTGCTATTTCAGGATAATTAATTTGCAATTAATGATATTATAAATATCATGAATATCATATTCATATCATATTATATCATTATGAATATCATATCATAATTGTGAATATCACAATTTTACAGCATGAATATCATGAATATCATGATATAAATATAAATATCAGACTAAATCGGTTGACGAAATGATTTGAAATTTTATCCGGCCGAGCGCTTACACCACGGTATTAATATTTCATAAAATTGTCGGTAAGGTCCTTGAAACAAAAGTGTGGACGGGAGGGAGGGAAACGAAGGGAGGGTTGGCGAAAAGCAAAGGTTGGTAGGAGGAAGATGAGTCACGGAAGGCAAGGGATGATTTAAGAGGTGGCTATTTATTTTCAAAGGCATGCGCAGGCGCGTAGGAACTTTATTTTGACAGGGGGGGGTCAAAATTATAGGGGATCGATGGATGTCAGGAAAAGGTAGTTCACTGCTACAAGGGGTCTGGGGGACTCACCTCCCAGTTGTGTGATATGCAATATTCTGTGGGAACTTAAGAAAACTTGTTTTTATAGAATTCCCAATGGCCCCGCAGGGCATTTTTTTACATCTTGATAAAAAAAAAACGAATTCGAAGCTTTTTTGACATCTTTTTTAAAGAAATTTAAAATGTGTGTCCTATGCAATATTCTTGGGGATACAAGAGACAAAATAAAATTTTGTTATTTGACAAAATCCTTAATGGCCCCGCAGGGAAATACTTGAATTCTAGTGAAAGAGAATCGATTATGAATTGATTTTGGAATCGACCTTTGAAAAAGGTTGCAAAGAGCAACAGAAATAAGCAATCAATAAGAAAAATCTGTATGTGTTTTGGAATCTATTAGTTTAACGTGTAATTATTTAATTTGATTCATGAGGATGATCATGTTGGACAAATGAGTAAATGAGTTGTCTCATTGGATAATACCTCTGTTCAATTAGTTTTGCAAAACTTGAGAAAATTTTGAGAATTAAACCTCATAATGGAGCAAATCTGTGCATTCTGTGCAACACTTAATCAACATTTGTGAATATCTTAATGTGTTCAGGATCTCTAGCAGGGGGGGTCAGAGTCTCTAGCTAGCAAAGGGGGTCAGGATCTCTGGCAGGGGGAGTCAGGCTACAGACAGGGGGGGTCTGTTCCCCCCTTTCCCCCCTATTCCTACGCGCCTGGGCATGCGTTCATATTATCAAAGCATATTATGCACTTTCCTTTTCCCCATGGTAGAAAAGAACATTAAATACCTGATAGCAAAGTCTTGTCCGGACAAGCTCAGTTGGTAGAGCGCTCGCCCGGCAAGTGAAAGGTCCCGTGTTCGAGCCACAGTTTGGCAGATGTTTTTACTAAGCAATGATTTTTTTATCATTGCTTTAACCATAGACATTGTATCATTTTTTCATTTTCATGTTTAATATATTATAATGTTCATTCAGTTTACATCAATTCTTGACTAACACAAAAAATCATAACACGAAATACAGAAATTGAACAAAAAATTATACCCACGTAGGCCAGGCATGAGTGTGGGAAAGGGTATTTGTAAACATACGTACTAGGTATACATTATACAATTAAAGTTGCGACACAGAATACAAATGAAAAACACAGATTTCCTGAAAATTAATACAAGTCATGAAAGTAGAAATTCAGGAAATACTAAATATATTAGGAAATAAATAGGAAATATAGCCTTCGCCTTGCTTTAACTTATCTTCCAAACTAAATCTTGTTATTCAAAGCAAATCCCACTGACCAAAAATACACAAACAATAAAAAATTGAGATGCATCCGAGATATTAAAATGAGTAAAAATTTGAAAAGATTTGTAAATTAATGATTCATCAATTTAAAGTTTAAGTACTCGATAAATAGGACATTCATTAAACTATTTGATACCGATTCTCTCACAGTTATTGTACTATCAAACAACTATAGTGAAGTAAATACTTATTAAATGTTATGAAACATTTAATGTTTCGGAACAGGTTGGCTGAGTGTTTAACGCTCTGAACTTGTATTCCGGAGGCCCGGGTTCGATTCTCGCGGCCGTCCTTCCTGACTGGGGGTTTTTCGTGGTTTTCCCTCAGTCGACAGGCAAATGCTGGGAAGGTACCCTACTAATAGGCTACACCCGCCTCCTTCCCACCTACAATCCTTACCTACTCTTCACCATTATCTCCCAATCATCCTCATAATCATTCATCCGTCGCCATTAGCCTCGCTGCAGACCAGTGCGACGTTAAGCCCCAGACAAAACAAAAATGTTATGTTTGGAGGTGTTTTAGTGAGACATTTCTCCAACTGTTAATATCAGTCTCCCGTCGGCACAGATTCTACAAATCGACAAAAGTGAACTTCGCATTTGTACCTACTATAGTCCAGTAATTCTAGTGAACAAATCAGCATAACCCACCACTAATTGCAACAGAAGCGTTTTTGGTATCTTTCGATACAGAAAAGTGTCCTCTACAACATATCCAAAATCGCCCGAAATCTCTGTACGGAAAAGGGGGTTTAATGACTTTTTAAGTTAATTTCCCATGTAAATTCCATTTTGCAAAAAAAACTTTTTTTTATGTAACTCCGATTTTGACGAAACTTGGCAGAATTGTTCACCATCCTTAATGAACACAAATAGCTCTCTGAGCGTTTTCATCTAAATCTCATCGTTTGGGAAATATGGACCTCGCAAAACGTCAAATTACACCATAAGTTACCTAAATCGACGAAAACTGACTAAAATATGACTTTTTAATGGACAATATTTCCCAAACGATGAGATTTAGAGGAAAACGCTGAGAGAGCTATTTGTGTTTATTTAGGATGGTGAACAATTCTGCCAGGTTTCGTCAAAATCGGAGTAACATGAAAAAAGGTTTTTGTTTGCAAGATGGAATCAACATGGGAAATTAACTTAAAAAGTCATTAAAACCTTTTTTCCGTACAGCGATTTTGGGCGATTTTGGATATGTTGTAGAGGACATTTTTCTGAATCGATTCGTGTATTGAAACCTTCTGTTGCAATTAGTGGTGGGTACAATCACACAATTACTGGACTATTATGTGATACATCCATCTCAATCAACAACTTATTTCCAGGTATTCGTTCCTACACCACTGAAGTCAAGAACAGCTTTCCGAACCGCTTGATATATTTTCTGTCCCGCGCCGCAGCATTTGAGTTCATTCTGGAAGCCTTGCTCCTGCGCTACTTGTACATCTACATCAACTGGAACACCATCACAATCCAAGAAGTGCCAATGTTGATATTCCTGCTGAATACGGTGACTCTTATCTCAGTACAATTCAGAACCTTCTACTTACACCCTGACAAGATACGAAGCTTGATGCTGAAGCTTGATGACATCATCAACAGATTTGCCACAAAGTTGGAGCGATCGCGAGCCATTGTTGAACGAACAAGGAGAATTGCTGACCGAGTGCTGACATACTGCGTTCGAGGTTGTGCCGTGCTCGTATCTGGTTTTGGAGTTGGAGTACTCTGGTATTTTATTACTGAAAAGAAGATCAATGATGGGTAGGGATATTTAAATTTCCAGACATCTCCATTTTTATGAGTTCGGAGAAAAACCGGAAGGCACCGAGTGTTGACTCACATTTGTTTCTGAAATGAGTTACAGCGCCTTTTGTGGAAGAAATTAGCAACTCTTGGTATGATCCTCATACCCTTAGTTGCAGCAATTAGTAAACATTACTCATTGTATGCATTCTTACAATAATACTCCAAATGATATTTCGCTGTGCAAAATGTATGCAGTGTCAAAAATTCCACTAATTCCACTGAGTCTGATAAAATTATTAGTTTGCTACTCTATTTTATACCAATTCTGAGCTATTTTGAGTTATCTGTGGATTTTTATCGGTTGCTATGGCCACGGCCAATGAGAGATTATAAAATTGCTGATTCTTCGCCTCAAAGTTTTGCCGATTTCTCTCGCTAGTGGCGCTGGGGGTATGAACACTCAGTGCCTTCAAAAGCCGGCGATTTGAAAGATTCGATGAGTTGTAAGGAAATATAGTTCAAGTAGCATTTTGTGTTGTATTGAGGAGAGTGCATTAAAAACTGTATTATATTAGCAGTCACACGATCTAACTCAATAGGTAATGATTTGTTTGGAAATGGTTAGGATTTGCTTCTAACCAACTCATATTGTACTGTCCGAATCGTGAGCACGGCTCGGTTTTAAAGTTTGGGAATTTCTTTTGGTCAGAGACTGCAATACTTAGTGCTGGAATTATATATAGGAATTATTTTGACATTTGGACGGTTGTGAAACTAATACAATAATGATGTGGTGTCAAATAATGCAGGACAAAGATCTAAAGTTATTCACCTGTTTGCATGAGTAAAGATATACCACAAACATATGGTGACACATACATTCATGTGGGGAGAAAAGAAACTCCTTACTGACTACGAATTTAACCTTCCTTTTAACCGCAGGTGCTACATTCCAGTGGAGAAGCTACCTTCACCAATCCGCGAAATGGCTATTCTAATTTATGTGGTTACTTTCGTGTCAGCAATGTGCCTGTTCTTGGACACAGTAGCCATTTCATTTTCAATAATTATCCAAGCAGCTGTTCAATTCCGAGTCCTGTGCGACATGTTGTTGAATATCCGAGCTGACAGTCTCGAGCACATCAAGGCCAAGCGTCGCCAGAAGGTCGAACTCCAGCTGAGCGAGGTGTGATGGAGTTGGGTCAAGGAGGAGCTGACAGTCTCGAGCACATCAAGGCCAAGCGTCGCCAGAAGACTGAGAACGGTCGAACACCAGCTGAGCGAGGTGTGATGAAGTTAAGTCAAGGAGGAGCTGACAGTCTCGAGCACATCATGGCCAAGGGTCGCCAGAAGACTGAGTACAGTCGAACACCAGCTGAGCGAGGTGTGATGGAGTTAAGTCAAGGAGGAGCTGACAGTCTCGAGCACATCAAGGCCAAGCGTCGCCAGAAGACTGAGAACAGTCGAACACCAGCTGAGCGAGGTGTGATGAAGTTAAGTCAAGGAGGAGCACATTCTACTGAGAGAGTCAGTGGATTGAAAGTGATTATTAAAAACAGAGAGGAGGCAAACGAGATTACGTCACTTGATTTGGAAATGCAAAATCGCCTTGCTGAATGCATCAAGTACCACAAAGCCCTCCTTAGGTGAGATACTATTTTTTAAAGATGACCATACAAAGTAGGGATGGAGCTCACTTGGATTTTGATATCGACTATCGATATCATTAATATATCGATATTTATCGATATATCGACATATAATATTAAAATATTGAAATATCGAAATTTCAAATATTAATATATCGAAATATTGATTTATGGAAATATTATATTTCGATATAGGTATGAAAATATTGATATATCGCATGAATGCCTTAAATTGCGCCTAAAACTGCTAGGTTCTTGAAAAGAAAATGTGAATAGGTAATCTGAGAAAATTTCCATAAATCTGAAAACGCTGCACTGCAAATATGAATTATTTTCTCATAGTAGGTATATAAACTTCAAATAATAACATAATTGTATCATGCGGTAAGGCTTCAATAAATCGATATTTGTGATCTGTGATTTTGATTTTTGGCCGCCATGACGGGTAGGCTCAAGCTTGTCCAGAGCTTTATTTTGTCTAAATAGTTTAAAAGCTATATCTTTAGGGCAACTGACAGTGATATTTGACATTATTCATGTTAAAGTTTGTCTGCATTTATGTCAAACATACATGCAGGCATTTATTTAATTGATAATCCTCTTAAAATAGACAGTGGTCAGCATGGCCAGCGAAATTTGACACGTACCTTCTGGAAAATGTAATGTTGGAATCAATCAAAATCCATTATCATTGATTGAATCGTCTAACCATTAAATATGAACACTAGGGATAACATTTGAACAAGAAAGCAGACATAAAAGAGTAGACAAATACTAAAATATACAATTTAAAAACTGGCTGTCACGTTTGACTTTTGTTTTTTTGGGACTGTCATGGCGAAATTTAGGCGGTTAAGAAGGCCGTGAGCTTTCTCGTGCATACTCCTTATATTTCGATATTTTTTCCATCCCTAATTCCAAGGCCTATTTCGCAACAAAAATGTGTTATTTTTTCAGTTTATGTCGGACTTTTCTGGACACTTACGAGCCTTTTATGAATTGTGGAGTTTTATATTACCTCCTATCATCATCATTGGCCGTGTTGTACGTGTGTTTGGTAAGAATTGAGATCTGTATCAACTGAGCTTGTACTAACGTGAAAACATATTGTCAGCATTGATCTTGTTTTTCAAGGTACCTTCTATCGACATGATGACCTGGCTGGTGATTATTATAATCTTCATCTCGTCATTCAACGTTGGCGTATTTTTCTGGTTGTGTGACGTGGTCAAGGAAGAGGTAAAGACAAATTAGTATTCATAACAATAGTACATCTTGTTTTGTTTTGGTATTGGGATAATGCACCCAAAAAATTAAAATGAGTACAACGCAAGTGATGGATCTGAAAATTTTACACAATTTTTTGAAAATATTGTTTGGATGAGGGGCGTTTAGGGGGGTTTATGGGGATGTTTAGTTAATACAGATAAATAATAGTATATTTATTTTTATCCATTACATTTCTATCTTTTTCCATAATTTTTAAAGTAAAGTCTAGACATTTTTTCGAACAGTAAACATGATAACCCTCAATAGTTAGTACCTATGGAATTTGTAGTATTTAATTTTTTTTTAATATGAGTAGAAAAAATATGTTTGAAATTTAAAGAATTTTTAAGATTTTGATACTTTTTTCTCAGAAATACCTACAAACTGTATTTTAAAATACAGTTTAAAATGACACACAAATATTCACGTTCATAGCTTCTTCCAGTAACAAGAAGATGCATTTAAAATTCAAATTATTACGGGAAAAATGTTTCCGAGTTATGAGCATGCCAAGATTGCTTGGTATGTTTAATACGTGTGTATGAGCACACACATTTTTCCTGAGATTTAATTTTTTATATGTGTACCCATCTCCCAATAATTGTCACTGGCATCAATTTAAAGTTAATATAATATAAAACGAACAAAAAACAATGTTATCTTAATGTCAAACATTTAACTTTGTGTTCATGTATAATCAACCTGTTGTCCCGTGTTACAGAGTGAAGCAGTGAGGGAGGCTGTCTACGGTTGTGATTGGTTCGAAGCGTCGAAAAGCTTCAATAGATCAATGCGGATCATGATGTCGATGGCTAATCAACCTGTTGTCCCGTGTTACAGAGTGAAGCAGTGAGGGAGGCTGTCTACGGTTGTGATTGGTTCGAAGCGTCGGAAAGCTTCAAGCGATCAATGCGGATCATGATGTCGATGGCTAATCAACCTGTTGTCCCGTGTTGCAGAGTGAAGCAGTGAGGGAGGCTGTCTACGGTTGTGATTGGTTCGAAGCGTCGGAAAGCTTCAAGCGATCAATGCGGATCATGATGTCGATGGCTAATCAACCTGTTGTCCCGTGTTACAGAGTGAAGCAGTGAGGGAGGCTGTCTACGATTGTGATTGGTTCGAAGCGTCGGAAAGCTTCAAGCGGTCAATGCGGATCATGATGTCGATGGCTAATCAACCTGTTGTCCCGTGTTACAGAGTGAAGCAGTGAGGGAGGCTGTCTACGGTTGTGATTGGTTCGAAGCGTCGGACAGCTTCAAGAGATCAATGCGGATCATGATGTCGATGGCTAATCAACCTGTTGTCCCGTGTTACAGAGTGAAGCAGTCAGGGAGGCTGTCTACGGTTGTGATTGGTTCGAAGCGTCGGACAGCTTCAAGCGATCAATGCGGATCATGATGTCGATGGCTAATCAACCTGTTGTCCCGTGTTACAGAGTGAAGCAGTGAGGGAGGCTGTCTACGGTTGTGATTGGTTCGAAGCGTCGGAAAGCTTCAAGCGATCAATGCGGATCATGATGTCGATGGCTAATCAACCTATTGTCCCGTGTTACAGAGTGAAGCAGTCAGGGAGGCTGTCTACGGTTGTGATTGGTTCGAAGCGTCGGACAGCTTCAAGAGATCAATGCGGATCATGATGTCGATGGCTAATCAACCTGTTGTCCCGTGTTACAGAGTGAAGCAGTGAGGGAGGCTGTCTACGGTTGTGATTGGTTCGAAGCGTCGGAAAGCTTCAAGAGATCAATGCGGATCATGATGTCGATGGCTAATCAACCTGTTTTCCCGTGTTGCAGAGTGAAGCAGTGAGGGAGGCTGTCTACGGTTGTGATTGGTTCGAAGCGTCGGACAGCTTCAAGAGATCAATGCGGATCATGATGTCGATGGCTAATCAACCTGTTGTCCCGTGTTACAGAGTGAAGCAGTGAGGGAGGCTGTCTACGGTTGTGATTGGTTCGAAGCATCGGAAAGCTTCAAGCGATCAATGCGGATCATGATGTCGATGGCTAATCAACCTGTTGTCCCGTGTTACAGAGTGAAGCAGTGAGGGAGGCTGTCTACGATTGTGATTGGTTCGAAGCGTCGGAAAGCTTCAAGCGGTCAATGCGGATCATGATGTCGATGTCTAATCAACCTGTTGTCCCGTGTTACAGAGTGAAGCAGTGAGGGAGGCTGTCTACGGTTGTGATTGGTTCGAAGCGTCGGAATGCTTCAAGCGATCAATGCGGATCATGATGTCGATGGCTAATCAACCTGTTTTCCCGTGTTACAGAGTGAAGCAGTGAGGGAGGCTGTCTACGGTTGTGATTGGTTCGAAGCGTCGGAAAGCTTCAAGCGATCAATGCGGATCATGATGTCGATGGCTAATCAACCTGTTGTCCCGTGTTACAGCGTGAAGCAGTGAGGGAGGCTGTCTACGGTTGTGATTGGTTCGAAGCGTCGGACAGCTTCAAGAGATCAATGCGGATCATGATGTCGATGGCTAATCAACCTCTTTTCCCGTGTTACAGAGTGAAGCAGTGAGGGAGGCTGTCTACGGTTGTGATTGGTTCGAAGCGTCGGACAGCTTCAAGAGATCAATGCGGATCATGATGTCGATGGCTAATCAACCTGTTTTCCCGTGTTGCAGAGTGAAGCAGTGAGGGAGGCTGTCTACGGTTGTGATTGGTTCGAAGCGTCGGAAAGCTTCAAGCGATCAATGCGGATCATGATGTCGATGTCTAATCAACCTGTTGTCCCGTGTTACAGAGTGAAGCAGTGAGGGAGGCTGTCTACGGTTGTGATTGGTTCGAAGCGTCGGAAAGCTTCAAGCGATCAATGCGGATCATGATGTCGATGTCTAATCAACCTGTTGTCCCGTGTTACAGAGTGAAGCAGTGAGGGAGGCTGTCTACGGTTGTGATTGGTTCGAAGCGTCGGAAAGCTTCAAGCGATCAATGCGGATCATGATGTCGATGTCTAATCAACCTTTCACAGCTCTTGCAATGCATTTCGTTCCATTTTCCTTGGAGACATTTTTAAGCGTAAGCTTATCATTAATATATTTTATACCATAGGTACCATGGGACGGTACCTATTCGTTCTGGGTACCTTTGAGTGGTACAACATTATCATAAACTTCACCCAAAGTTTAAAGAACGGGTTTTCCTCATTATAAAGGGATTCCATAACTCCCGTGACCATTTCCACCCCCAAAATTTTCGTTTCAAAAAAATGTTACGGTACATTTGTAAAATTGTAAAATTACATTCTTGTAAGTCCGGTAAACTTCTATACGCATTACTCTATAGTATGTGGTCTCAATGTCTTCTCTATGAACGGTGAAGAAATCGAAATCGCGGTAAACTTTGTATTTATCGATTTATAAACTACTATCTTTAGAACCAGGATTATTCATCGACGAAATCCCCATTTTAGTGTTGACTGTAGCGAGATAATAAATACAATTATTAAAAATAAGGAATACCTAGTTTTCCTCTACTATTCATATCAAAGACAATGAGACAACATGCAAGTCTGTGGAGTGATAATTGTGGTATACTTATGTGCATATCCTATTTAAACAGTCCGACATACAGAATTGAAACAATTTTTAGGAGGTGACAACGGTTAAACAAGTTATACAATCACTTTTATAATGGGGAAACCCCGTTCTTAAAACTTTGGGTTCAGTTGTTTGGCCAATTTCGTATTTTTATAGCTGATTTTGGACAATCTACTTAGCTCACCAATAATTCTAGTAAGTGAGCTCTTATTTCCTTGGATAATAGCAAGGATTGATTATCAAGGAACCTGACCAGCAGCCAATCCGATTAGCGTAAGGTAGAGCAATCGATCGATATACACAAAATATATTTGTTCTTAAAACTACAAGTTTAAAAAACGTTTTCCAATATTTCGACTATATTTAAGTATAACAGACTCGTTTAATGTCCTGTAGACTGTAGTTTGCAACTCTAGTCCAACAATGAGTTTTCAATTGTATGTCATCAGAGGATGAACAAAACTTTAACATGGATGGTATAGGAAAATAATTTCGAATTTGGTTTATAACTTTTAAAATAGCACACTTTAACAATTGTTTTAAAACATTTCCTGATAGTATGTTTATAATGTCTACCATAAAAATGATTATTGTTCAAATCACTAATCAGCTATCAACACAAAAAATAGATCTTCAGTATATAGTATAGCCTAAAAATTTCACTATTTTCTTTTTCCGCCATAAGATAACATGGGGAAAACAACTCAATTTATCTGAGAAACTGGACACGAGAAGTGTTAAAATTTTTCATGGAATGTGTTTTGCACGATTATCAATAAGTCACCAAAATTTCAAGTAAATCGGAATCATTGAGGTTATGGTTATACTTAAAACCCGTTTTATGATTTATTGATTTTCTATCGTCTGTTATTTGTTCACAGGTACTGAAAACTTCTCATGGATACTACTCCGTCCTCTCAAATACTATTCATCCTCTTGCCAATAAATAGAATTAATTTATCATGATACAAAACACAAACTACGAAAAGGCAGCGGGTAATCGTTACGGATAACATGCAAATATTAAATGCCATGGAAGCAATAATATACCTGCACCTTAACGTTCAATTCGAAGGAAATCTTATGTTGTTTGTAATTTTTGACAATTCTGGGTGTATTTTATCAATTCAATTTTATGCAATACATATGTAATGGTGGGTTGCATGACCACTATGTAAACATCTTGTATTGTATTATTTTGTATTCCTGTTAGCTTACATCTTAAGCCAGTTTGTTTACACCCTGAAATTGAAAGTACACAATAATCGTTACATCTACTGTAAAACTATCTTAATTAACACTCCTTCCAATGTAAAGCGAGTTTATTAAATCTTAAAATTTGGAACACTTTCACACGCTTATTTCCAGTTGTATTTTGTCAAAAAATGTTTTACCATCATTAATTAAATATTACGATGACCATTTTTGCTTTACACATTATTATCTTAACTTTAACTCGAAATTTTAACTGCACTTCGAGTCTTAATATTCTATTTTACTACAAAGGTAATTGGGCTAGTGGAGCGAACGTCTCTGTTTCGCTCAATTGGCACGAACCTCTGTTTTTTTGCTGGCAATACCGTTTTTCCTATTCCCGTCTTTGAGTTTGCATACCCCATTTTTCTTTAAATCAGTTGATATATGGTTCAAATTTAAAAAAAAATATACTTCCAAGGTGGTCCGATCAATTTTGCCACGTCATTATGACCAACATTTTTTTAAAATCTTACAAAATATAAAAAAATCTTCCGATTGATCAAATATCAAAATGCTCCGATTAAGTTCAAATTTGGTATGATTATGAAGACCATTATCTGAAACTCCATATAAAATAGATACTTTCACTCCAGTTCATTTTACATATTTTCAACTCAATTAGTCAAAGTATTTTCATACTTTTTGCATTTTAAACGTTTAGAAGGAGTTCGATTGAGATTTTTGGAAAAGTACCTTCACGACAAAAGGATCGCTTTTTCGGTTTTTCCAGAACCAGGGTGAATATAATATGGAAATTGGAAAATTGCAAAGAAATGCGATCGATTATCGTGCTTGGAGCTTGGATTAGATTAGATTATTGTGGTTTAACGGCGCGTCAACGACGAGGTTATATTGCGCTCATTTATTTTTGCATTTTTGCATTTAACTTTGTTGATATAAGTGGTGGACATGGGGAGGGGTCGACCAAACGGGCCCGATCCGGGGGAGTACAACACTGGTGGGGAGGCCAGGCAGGAATGGGGACGGACCGGGGGGTGTGAGGATTCGGGCCGGCGGAACCCGATTTCAGGGGGATCACCATCTCGAGGGGGAAGGCCGGCCCGAGGGGAGGGGAGGGGACCGCAAATTCAAGGGAGGACATGGTTAGGCCGACCCTGGCTGCTCTTTGTCTGGACCTCACCACTGACCTGTCCGGCATGGGTAACCCTTACACATGAGCATATGCTCGCCGGCGTAGCTGCAATGGATCATTGGCCAACGCAAACCACACCACCGCGCCAAGGTGGCAGCCAACGGTGGGTGGAGCTTGGAGCTATAATGAAGCCAAGATGCACCTCATAATTTTATCGTAATCTACACAAGTCTAAGGCATTATTTCAGAGCAGTTAATTTTTAAATGTGCTCTTTGATTTTTGAAAATCGAATAAACATTTTGAAGAAGATAACGCGCCCCGATACCTTTCCTACGTGCCTCAAGTCAAATGCTTTTATTTTTCCTACTGGAAAATGATAGTTGCAAACCATATAAATCATTTATTTTATAGATTTTGTCCATAACAAGAATATTATTGATCTGTAACAAGAAGAACCCGTAAGTTGGACTTTTCCATTCGCATTCAGAGGGATTTGATTTAAGTACACGAGACACAAGAATCCGTGTTCTCTGCTTCGTCATGGATCCGTACAGTGTTGAGAATTACACGATTAGCAGCTCTACAGTGAAGACCATGGACAACTTAGGTGACTTTTAAAAATAAATCTTAAACCACTGATATGCCTAACAGGATATTAAGTGATCACAAAATAATATATTTTATTCCAGTTGCTAAAGGACGATACAGTGGTATTGATTTCTAGTACATATTTCTATCTGAAATTCTTGAATGTCAAGGGCGACCAGTGATTGCCAATCGACTGATAATTTGTTAATTTAAATTCAATTTATTTTCAATTTAGTCTCCTAAGAGAGCAGTTGAATTACGTAGGTATACCTATCATTAATTCAATTCAATTCGATTTATCTTTTAATTAATTTCTTAGGTAGTACATATTTTTTTTTACAAATTTACAAAAAAAATACTCTACAACTTATCATCTAGTGGAGCGGTCGCTCCACCCAGCCAAGTCGTACTATACACTCACAGTCACTCAACATACCGTAAATGCCTAATAAACTGAGGAGCAGACCAAACACTTTTACTGTAAGCAACAACATGGCATTTTCGGCCTACTGGATCTCAAAATTGGTAAATCTCACATTGTTGCGAAATATCTTAATTTCGAGCTATGGCCCACCCCACTACATATACCAAATTTGTGAACAATAGGTTATGCCATTTGCGCGCTAGAGGACCGAGAAAACAGTGAAATTACACCACTTTCTGATTCTGAAGATGATGATGATTCTGATGATATCACGAAACGTCGCTATCACCGCCACAGCCTAAACGGCTGAACCGATCGACCTGAAATTTTTACCACATGTGCACTTTTGGCGTCTGAGGTGCCTTTTTATAAAACCAACCGGAAGCCGCCATTTTGAAACCGGAAGTGACGTCATAACTCAAAAACGTCTGGACCGATTAGAACGAAATTAGCGCCATTCGATTTAGATGGTCATCTATATGAAGTATCAATAAAAAAAATATTATTTTCTTATTTTCTAAACCGGAAGTGACGTCATAAATACGCAATATTTAACTTATTTCAACAAATTATACTTAAAATACGTACATAATTAACTTACATTGTAACATAGACAATACAATTTATATATTCAAGGTAGCAGTGTTCTCGGCCGCCATTCCTGAAACCGGAAGTGACGTCATATATCTAAAACGCCTGTACCGATTGCAACTGAACTAGCTCCTGCGTATTCATTCTGCTATTTATTTGAAAAATCAATTGTGAAAAATGAATAAATAAATTAATGGTACCGGAAATGGCGGCAGGAACCACTAAATGAAACCGGAAGTGACGTCATATATTACAAACGGCATGACCGATTTTACGGAAATATAGGGATTAGGAATTCAGATGGTCGTTCATGAAGGTATCAACTAGATAAAACTAGATTGTTTTCTTATTACCTATACCGGAATTCGGCCGCTATTTCAAAACCGGAAGTGACGTCATGTATCGAAAACGGCTGGATCGATTATAACGAAACTTAAGCTATTCTTCTTGGATAATCATTTTCATCTTATACCAAACGCAACTTTTCATAGTAACCAAATCGGTTGAGGCGTATTTTTTTAAAGAAATTAGTCCCTGCTCGGACATGTGCTACAAGCTGTATGAATAAACTAACAAAAGAAGTGATATCCCAGAAAAAACACTCCGTGTAAAAATACCAGCCAAGTCTCTTTAACTATAAAAAAAAATAGAAGAAATCTAAAAATTCAGCACTGAAAAGGAGTGATATCAAAAAAGGAGCCAAGTCAACGAATTTTCCAAATTTTAATCGTACCATTGAAATAAAAATATCAACCCCCGAGAAATACTTAAAAAAAGGACTTGGCGCATCGTTTTTTTAAAGACATTTTTCTATTCTTAAGCTTATGCCACTCACATACTACGTAGTTCAGAAATGCCTAGAAAAATTGGGACAAAACTTTCAAATTAAATATTGAACATTCTGTAAAATATTTTAAATTTAAATATAAGTACGCAAAGAAACATAGCATTGTCTTACAAGCAATAAATACAGAACAGTTGTGTTTGTGATTGGTAGGTACCTATAGTTTTGTGGGTACATCAACATACCTACTACAGCATTATACTTTGAACCTTCTCGCCGTGTAATTAATTGCTATTAATTAACATTTTATACCAAAAAAATTCATAAATTACATAACGTATTACTTTAGATAAAAATCTAGTCAGTAATTATTTGAGCAGCATGGCTCAGTGCACTAGTCACTTATACAAATCTCATTGACGGCCTTCTTGTAATGAGCGCTTTCGCTATTTCCCTCAGTCACGATATTGAGAAGTATGATTGATTAATATGACCCTAGAAATAGTGGCAATAACGAATAGACTAGGCCGCTTCCGTTTATTCGTTATTCGTTTATCCGTTTATTTCCTCTGAATATTGACAAAATACCAAAACTGCCATTAGGTAAGAGTACTAGTTATATTAAAACGTAGTATGATTCGTCGATAATGAATGTGATATACTCAGGAAAATATACTTGTAGAGTTCTTCCTATACTTTTAGGATAGAAAAGTGTCTTTAAAAAAACGATGCGCCAAGTCCTTTTTTTAAGTATTTCTCGGGGGTTGATATTTTTATTTCAATGGTACGATTAAAATTTGGAAAATTCGTTGACTTGGCTCCTTTTTTGATATCACTCCTTTTCAGTGCTGAATTTTTAGATTTCTTCTATTTTTTTTTATAGTTAAAGAGACTTGGCTGGTATTTTTACACGGAGTGTTTTTTCTGGGATTACTTCTACATAAAAAAAAAGTATTTGTAGATTTTGTTGTAGATTTTAGACACCTCTTTAACAATCTTTTGAGTGCACTCTTTAGATAGTCTCTTCATGAAGACACTCAAAATTGCGTTATGTGATCAAATTGACGCTGAAATTTTTATATCTGAAAAATAATTATACTAAAAGGAGCGTATTTGAAATTGGGTGAAACTCTACTAAAAATTGCTTAAACTTTACTTCGGGGCATTTTACACAAGATATTTAACAATTCTATTTAAAGCGCTAGTTTTGGTAAGAAAAAGTCACACAACTCACTTGAAGATTGCACTGACACCAATGCAAGAATTAAACGATACACCAGTCCTCAAAACGAAAAAAAATCATTTTGGCTCTTTTATTTCCCAAAGCAATTCATAATTAATTACATAAATATATTTTAATTAATGCGTGTAACATCAGGAAGAGCTGACACTATATAAATACCATTTCTAGCATAATATTAGAATGAAATTGCCAATGTTGAGATATTATGTAGTTCTGGCAAAGATATCATTTAGTATTAATGATATTTGGTATTTCACAGAATTGTCGATTCAAGGTCCTGGAAACCAAGGAGTGGGGAGGGAGGGAAACAAAGGAAAGGATATACGATAATTGGGAAGGAAGAAGCGAAATAGGGAGGGCGGAAATCTATACATATTATCGAAGAATCTTAAAATTAAATATTATCTACCTGATCTAGTGGAGCGGTCGCTCCACGCCAGCCAAGTCGTACGGCGCGCGCACACTCTCATATAAAGGCTGGAGCAAACCCACTTTTACTGTAAGCATCAAAGTGGCATTTTCGGCCTACTGGATCTTAAAATTGAGAAATCTCACATTGTTGCGAAATATCTTAATTTCGAGCTATGGCCCACCCTACAACATATACCAAATTTGGGAACAATAGTTTACGCCCTTTGCGCGCTAGAGGGCCGTGAAAACAGTGTTTTAGGGCGGTTTTCATAATAATAATCTTAGTAGTAGTAGTAGTAGGCTGGAGCTAAAATCCGGTAAACAGGCCACAGCCTAAACGGCTGAACCGATTGATCTCACATTTTTACCACGTGTGCACTTTTGGCGTCTGATTTAACCTTGTCCCCATGAATTTTTTGTGCCGCCATTTTGAAACCGGAAGTGACGTCATATCTCGTCAACGGTTGGACCGATCGGAACGAAATTTGCGCCAATCGTTTCAGACGGTCATCTATATGGATTATCAATATCAAAAGACTGAACATTATTTTAAATAAACCGGAAATGACGTCATGAAATTTGAAATACATCGATTTGCATTTCAGCAACAACTGTTGATCCGATTGTCTTGATATTTATGTAACGTTTGTACTTTTGATATTTCATTTGACTTGTTATAAAACCAACCGGAAGCCGCCATTTTGAAACCGGAAGTGACATCATGTCTCAAAAACGGCTAAACAGATTAGAACAAAACCAGCGCTAAACGATTTAGACGGTCAACTTTATGTAATCAGTAATATTTGATGATTCAAATATCGAAACCGGAAATGACGTCACACATTTTATGACCTATACCGGAAATGACGTCATAAATATGCTAAATGACGCTAAATTCACCACTTTATACTTTAAAACAGATATAAGTAAACGTACTTTGTAAATAATTATAAATTCAAGGTTGCAGTGTTCTCGGCGGCCATTTTTAAAACCGGAAGTGACGTCATATATCGTAAACGGTTGTACCGATTGCAACCTAAGTTTGGAAATGTGTTGGACTAATAATTATGAATTCAAGACGACATTATTTTCGGCCGCCATTGTTAAAACCGGAAGTGACGTCAAATATCGAAAATGGCTGTACCGATTGCAATCAAATTTTGGAAATGTGTTGTACTAATAATTATGAATTCAAGACGACATTATTTTCGGCCGCCATTGTTAAAACCGGAAGTGACGTCATATATCGAAAATGGCTGTACCGATTGCAACCAAATTTTGGAAATGTGTTGTACTAATAATTATGAATTCAAGACGACATTATTTTCGGCCGCCATTGTTAAAACCGGAAGTGACGTCATATATCAAAAACGGCTGTACCGATTGCAACCAAATTTTGGAAATGTGTAGGAGTAATAATTATGAATTCAAGACGACATTATTTTCGGCCGCCATTGCTAAAACCGGAAGTGACGTCATATATCGAAAACGGCTGGACCGATTGTAACGAAACTTAAAGCTATTCTTCTTGGATAATTATTTTAATCTTATATACCAAACGCAACTTTTCTAAGTATCCAAATCGGCATAGGCGTATTTTTTTAAAGAAATAAGTTCTTGCACGGACACAAGCTGTGCTACAAGCTGTATGAATAAACTAACAAAAGAAGTGATATCCCAGAAAAAAACACTCCGTGTAAAAAAGGCAGCCAAGTCTCTTTACTTTAAAAAAATTCAACACCGAAAAGGAGTGATATCAAAAAAGGAGCCAAGTCAATGACATTTCCAAATATTTAATCGTATCTTTGAAATAAAAGTATAAACACCGAGAAATACTTTACAAAAGGACTTGGCGCATCGTTTTTTTAAAGACATTTTTCTATTCATAAGCATGTGCCATTTATATACAACCGTCATTTTGAATGTTTAGAATAATAGGGAAACATCTTTCAATTAGGTACATATTATACATACCTTCTGTAAAATATTTTCTATATGAATATATACGCTATGAAACTTGTTGTCTATGCTTTCTATAAATATACACAATAGTTATCTTCGTAATATTGTTTCGTGGTGAATATAATTAAGTCTCATCATGCGTTATACCTTCACATCATGTAACAATTTCTATTAATACACATTTTATAAAAATACATTTCACAAAGAAGACAGTCATATTGAATTTCTATTAAAAAATTTAACTTTATACACTTGACACTTCAAAAATATATAATTGTGTTCCATTAGTTAGTAATTATTTGACAACGTTTCATGATTTCCTTCAGTCAAGATCAAATTATGAAAAGATACCAGTCTAATATCGCCATATTAACAGTACTTCAAGAATATGTATGAGCCCACTTCCAATTGATATGAAGGGATGTGTGTTGTGAAAAATATCCGACCGAACCGGGGCACGAACTTGGGACCTCTCACTTGCCGGGCGAGAGCTCTACCAACTGAGCTACCCGATCGGACGGGCGGACATTAGACACAACACACTGATGAGGATCCTGACTCCTGACTCCATGGAAGTTTTCCAAAGAAACCTACATTCTCACCACTTCCAATTGTTATGTAATTCTTTCACCCTTATATTACTTATATATTACAGCATAAAATCATGCTTCTATCGCCATTGACAAAACTATAAAATAGTCATTACTAAAAGTAGCTTGATTCATAGATTCTGGCTCTAATAGAAAGAGGAAAATGTACCTACTTGTAAATTTCTTTCCACTTTTAGGATAGAATGATGTCTTTAAAAAAACGATGCGCCAAGTCCTTTTGTAAAGTATTTCTCGGTGTTTATACTTTTATTTCAAAGATACGATTAAATATTTGGAAATGTCATTGACTTGGCTCCTTTTTTGATATCACTCCTTTTCGGTGTTGAATTTTTTTAAAGTAAAGAGACTTGGCTGCCTTTTTTACACGGAGTGTTTTTTTCTGGGTAAAGTCTTATCCGGACAAATAGCTCAGTTGGTAGAGCTCTCGCCCGGCAAGTGAGAACCGAGAGAGTGAGAGCCAGAGAGATTTGTTTTATTTCTTCGCATATTGCTTTTTTTCAAATCTTAACTATAATTTTCCAAACTAACTCTTGTTAGTCAATGTTACTCCCAATTCCCAAAACCATCACTATACAAATATTTGAGCTATATCCGAGATAATTATACAATAAAAATGTGTAACAATATATAAATTAATGACGAATCGATTTAAAGATATCCCAGTGAATATATATTTTTTCATAGCAAACATAATCGCACCCTTCTAAACTAAATTGCAGTGAGAAAACGCTCACGAATTTATTAAATAGTAACACACTATTGGATTTTACACAACGGCTGGTGTATCGATTCCATACTTCCAGTATTCCGCCACTATGCTAGTTGAAGCAAACATTTCCAAACCACACGACACGTGGTATGTCTTTCTCCCGAAGCCGATGCAGTGATTGAGGGGTGGAAATGTCACGTGACATTTGTGTACGTCATCAGCGCAATGCTGCATTCAAATTACAATATCCCGTCCGCACTTTTAAAAACTAATCAAATCTTGCGTTCAGTAATCAGTAGTATTCCAATATCAATAAGGTTTGTAGGTATTTAGTTTGGTTATGTTTGTTGATAAATACTGTAATAAACCCAGCCAAAATGTTTTCTTCGTGGTTTTGCCGTAGTATCCAACTATCCAACTCTATCCAACTATATGATCGATGATTCACCAAACAAAAAGCGGGGTTACCACTGTTATGGGTGAAATAATTGCTCAACTCTGGCTTGCTAGTTGATGCCGTTGAGCCAGAGAGACTGGGGTAGGGTCTAAGTGTGACGCGACCTCTCCCCACCTGTTATCAGTCTCTCGACCGCGCGTTCAACAAATCGAAAAGAAATGAACTTCCTACTTTCTACCTCCGATATGCAGAGTTCTTTGCATTGGTTCTAAAGGTTCTAATCACAACTTATTTCCAGGCATGCGGTCATACACCACTGAAGTCAAGAACAACGTCACGAAACGCTTGATATACTTTTTCTCCCGCGCCGCCGTAGCTGAGTTGATTCTGGAAGCCTTGGTCCTACGCTACTTGTACATCTACGTCAACTGGAAGACGATCACAATCCAAGAAGTACCGATGTTGATATTCATGCTGAGTACGGTGACTATCATCGCAATACAACTCAGAACCTTCTACTTTCACCCCGACAAGATACGGAGTTTCTTGCTGAGGTTGGATGACGTCAACAACAGATTCGCTAACAAGAAGCGCTCTCGAGCCATCGTCCAACGAACAAAAAGCATTGCCGATCGAGTGATGACGTACTGCATACGCGGCTGGACCGTGTTCATATCTTGCTTCGGTGCCGGAGCACTCGGATATTACATTGCGGATAAGAAGATGTATAATGGGTAAGAGTGTTTATGTACACTCGGCCAAACAAAACTTGGACGCTGACCAAATTTGAATGACTGCTGGTAATGTCCCATAACCAATCAAAGCTTGTTATTATCATTGAAATGTGAGGTCACCTACTAGAGTGTGACAATGAGATCGCTTAGACTAACTTCTGATGGTGCGATCTTACATTTATCAGCCTATCAGATTAATTGAACGTTCAAGTTTTGTTTGGCCGAGTGTACACATTCCACTTTGGGCACTTAGGGTGAGTGACGTCACCATAATACTTTTACGGATTAAAACAAACTTAGGGGGTCAACCAACGAACTGAATCTTGACACCAACCAATACCCTGGACCCTTACCTAATATCGCGAAATGTTGGTGTTACGACGGTGCTGAGCTCAAGGTCAGTGCTACCATGGTGCTACGACCAAACACCGATCGAATATGACATTTAAGACGTAGCCCGGTGCTGGAGTAGCACGATTTCTCAGCACCAGTCGAGAGTGGTGCTACCGAGAGGTCCTACGACGAAAGAAGCGAAAATGGCCGCCTACATTGCCGCAGCTTTTGATGTGGAAGATGAAGAAAATGTGAAATGATATGTAAGAGTAGCAGATATGACTGATTTTGAATTGCATATAAATAAAGATTAAATAGAGTCATTTTTTTATGTTTTGGACCTGCTTTACGACGACTTGGTGCGCCAGAACGATCGGAATCACGCGATTCCAGTTGACACCAAACTTTTAGTTGGGTTATCGTTTCTGGCGAGTCGAGTGGAGATGTACAATGTTTCTCAGATGTCAGTCAGTGAAATAATTTTTTTTTATTTGTATTATCATTGATATATAAATGTATTTTAGTTAAATGTTTCCAAAATTTAAAAAAATAAGTTTTTTTTGCCCTAAAAAAATATTTATATTTTACAGCGAGGCGGTTTTCAGCAATTTGTAATAATTTTGAGAATATTTAATAAAATTTTGAATTTCAAAGTCTTGTGAATACTGCTGATTTATTATGGAGTAAGAATAAATTAAAAATTTTAAGATAGATTATTTTTATTTTATTTTATTTTATGCATTATATATTGTCAGGCTTTAAAGATTTTTTTCTCCATAACCTGTTTGTACACAAAAATATGATTTATTTTGTATCCTACTTCTACAAATTTTGTCCAAATTACTTGATTTTTTTGTGAGTGTTCCATGGGGCTCTGTGAAGGACTTTACGTATCACTTTCTTGATATCTTACCAGACAATAAAGAAAAAAAATTAACAATGCCTTCATTTTAGAGAAAATCACGTTGAAAAAAATATCACGGTGTTAATAAAATCATAATTTGAAAACAAATTTGAATATTTAAAAAGTAATATGTAGAGTCCTACTACTACAGGTCAGCTACATTCTAATGGAAAAAAAACTTAAAAAAAACTTATATTGATGGAGTAGCACGAAATATAAATTTCATTGTTGTAAAATGAGTAATTGTTAAATATTTACGTCCATTGTTAAAAAAAATATTTTTAATTTTTTTTTATTTAGTGAATGTCTACATATTATGTGCCAATTTTGAAGTCAATAAAATAATTATCAACAAAGTTAGAAGTTACACCTTAACGAAACTCGTGAGAAAAATGATGTGGCACTGGTGAAGTTTTAATTCACGATAAAAAAAATCGTTCCAAAGTTTGTAATTGATTCAAATTCAAGCTCGTTCTATTTCCTCCCGCTAAAATTAACCAATCACAATGCGCCGGTAAAGTAGCATCAATGACGTTTGGTGCTGATAGTGGGCGTGGTCGTGTTGCCGTAGCCCGTCGGTAGGATGTGTATACTCGATAGGTGTTACAGCATCGTCCTGGTGCTGTGCTACTGTAGGACGGGGCTACGACGTAGCACCGTCCTACCATCTCGCGATATTAGGTAAGGGTCCTGAGTGCTGTGATCCATATACATTGCATGTATTTTGACTCCAGAGCGAAAGATAACGTTTCTGATATGTTTATCCGCAGGAGTTACGTCCCAGTGGAGAAACTTCTTTCACCCTTCCGCGAATTAGCAATGCTGATTTATGTCCTTACTTTCATGTTAGGAACGTGGCTATATTTGGACACAGTAGCGATTTTGTTTTCAATATGTATCCAATCGATCGGCCAATTCCCAGTGTTGCAAGATATGTTGTTGAATATCCGAGCTGACAGTCTCGAGCACATCAAGGCCAAGCGTCGCCAGAAGACTGAGAACAGTCCAACACCAGCTGAGCGAGGTGTGACGGAGTTAAGTCAAGGAGGAGCACATACTACTGAGATTGTCATGGAAATGAAAGTGATTGTAAACGTCATTAAAAAACAGAGAGTCAAGAAAAAAGAAATTAAGGCTCTTGACTTAGAGATGCGAAGACGTCTAGCTGAATGCATCCAATACCATCAGGCCCTCCTCAGGTGATGAAATATTTATATTGGATATGAGCATGTGCTGTGATTAGATAATTTTATTTTTATTTTAGATATTTTTCAGGTGGATTCATTTTCATTACCTAGCAGTTCTGCTATTAAAAATACATAGGTACATAAATAAACACTGTCAGACCTTATCTATTATCTGGATACTTCTTTATCTAGATAAAGATAAAAACACCTGCCAAACATTTATCTAAATAAGATAATAGATAAATTTCCAAGAAATCTAATAGATAATAGATTTAGATAACTTAAGTAATTATCTAGATAATTGTAATAGATAGATCAACTGCCTTGGTATAGCTTAGTTTGGTAGAGCATCTGACTGGATATCGGAAGGTCGTGGGCTCGAATCCCACTCAAGGAAAATCTTTTCATATTGCTGTTGTTATTCAGATATCAGATATATTTTTTACCAAATACCTTATTATGTTCCTTAGTTATGTTCGAAACCTAAATTCGGGAATTCGGTTTAAAAGAAATTAGGTCGTCAAAACAAGCCAACTCGGAGATGATTTTCCTTCTTTATATCATTGGACATTTGAGGTGCGTGCATGTTCACACACACATTTTGAATTTATATTTGTATCTTGATAATTGCCAGTAGATAACAATAATTTGTATATATATATATGTATAAATATAAAGATATCCAATTATTTAATTAACTAGATTAGATGATAGATACAAAATAATTATGTAGATAAGTCACAACACGATAGGAGTACTCTACATTGATTGATTGATTTGATTTATTTTCCATTCATCATACATTTACATGTTGACAGTGACCCTCCTGGAGGACTCCAGTAATGAGGGTATAAGGAAAAGATTCCTTCCTATAAGGAAGGAATATTAATAAATATAATAGTTATATTAATAATAATAATAATAGTACATAGTAATATTAATAATAGTTATATTAGATAAGTGTTACCTATTCAGATAATAGAGAAACTAGGTTATAATTATTTATCATCTAAATTAACAGTACAATAATAATAGTAAAAATGATAGTAAAACAAGGTTAGAATTATCTATCATCAAACTTAGCAGGTCATTCTCTTACATTTTTAAGACAGTCAAGCTGGTGTGCTTCATTAAATTGTATCTATAGGTGGGTACATTTAACAATAAATTACATTGATACAATAAATGCGTAGTTTACCTATTAGGTACTATATAGTAGGTATATCTCACTTGTATGTCAAATATTCTTCAATGGAGTAGAATGCCTCCTTTGTTAGAAATAATTTTAACTTATGTTTAAAACAATCTGTGTCAGATGTTTTTTTTTTTCATGATCTCAGGGAGGTTATTGTATAATTTAAGTTTTTCGTAATTTGAATTTTTTTGAATTTTTTTTGTTCTATGGTTAGTTACATGTATATCTTCCTTCCTTCTTGTATCATGTGTGTGTACATCTTTATTCAAATTTTGATTGTGAATGTCCTTTTTTATGCTAATGCATGATTCGTGAATGTACAAGCATTGTGTACTCTCTAAGTACTTACAGTTTTATACAGTCAACATACAGTTTTAAAATTTTTCACTTGTTAGATAGAGATATGTCATTTTCAATGTAATTATTATGAAAATGTTATGTTTAGTTTCTTACTTATTTAAAATGTATAATTTCTATTTTATGTTATACTGTGTCCAAGTGGCAACCATTGTTGAATGGCAGTGTTTTCCAATAAAGTTTTCTCCCCTAATCTACAGCGGATCTAGTGGAGCGGTCGCTCCACGCCAGCCAAGTCGTACGGCGCGCGCACACTCTCATATAAAGGCTGGAGCAAACCCACTTTTACTGTAAGCATCAAAGTGGCATTTTCGGCCTACTGGATCTTAAAATTGAGAAATCTCACATTGTTGCGAAATATCTTAATTTCGAGCTATGGCCCACCCTACAACATATACCAAATTTGGGAACAATAGTTTACGCCCTTTGCGCGCTAGAGGGCCGTGAAAACAGTGTTTTAGGGCGGTTTTCATAATAATAATCTTAGTAGTAGTAGTAGTAGGCTGGAGCTAAAATCCGGTAAACAGGCCACAGCCTAAACGGCTGAACCGATTGATCTCACATTTTTACCACGTGTGCACTTTTGGCGTCTGATTTAACCTTGTCCCCATGAATTTTTTGTGCCGCCATTTTGAAACCGGAAGTGACGTCATATCTCGTCAACGGTTGGACCGATCGGAACGAAATTTGCGCCAATCGTTTCAGACGGTCATCTATATGGATTATCAATATCAAAAGACTGAACATTATTTTAAATAAACCGGAAATGACGTCATGAAATTTAATATACATCGATTTGCATTTCAGCAACAACTGTTGATCCGATTGTCTTGATATTTATGTAACGTTTGTACTTTTGATATTTCATTTGACTTGTTATAAAACCAACCGGAAGCCGCCATTTTGAAACCGGAAGTGACATCATGTCTCAAAAACGGCTAAACAGATTAGAACAAAACCAGCGCTAAACGATTTAGACGGTCAACTTTATGTAATCAGTAATATTTGATGATTCAAATATCAAAACCGGAAATGACGTCACACATTTTATGACCTATACCGGAAATGACGTCATAAATATGCTAAATGACGCTAAATTCACCACTTTATACTTTAAAATAGATATAAGTAAACGTACTTTGTAAATAATTATAAATTCAAGGTTGCAGTGTTCTCGGCGGCCATTTTTAAAACCGGAAGTGACGTCATATATCGTAAACGGTTGTACCGATTGCAACCTAAGTTTGGAAATGTGTTGGACTAATAATTATGAATTCAAGACGACATTATTTTCGGCCGCCATTGTTAAAACCGGAAGTGACGTCAAATATCGAAAATGGCTGTACCGATTGCAATCAAATTTTGGAAATGTGTTGTACTAATAATTATGAATTCAAGACGACATTATTTTCGGCCGCCATTGTTAAAACCGGAAGTGACGTCATATATCGAAAATGGCTGTACCGATTGCAACCAAATTTTGGAAATGTGTTGTACTAATAATTATGAATTCAAGACGACATTATTTTCGGCCGCCATTGTTAAAACCGGAAGTGACGTCATATATCAAAAACGGCTGTACCGATTGCAACCAAATTTTGGAAATGTGTAGGAGTAATAATTATGAATTCAAGACGACATTATTTTCGGCCGCCATTGCTAAAACCGGAAGTGACGTCATATATCGAAAACGGCTGGACCGATTGTAACGAAACTTAAAGCTATTCTTCTTGGATAATTATTTTAATCTTATATACCAAACGCAACTTTTCTAAGTATCCAAATCGGCATAGGCGTATTTTTTTAAAGAAATAAGTTCTTGCACGGACACAAGCTGTGCTACAAGCTGTATGAATAAACTAACAAAAGAAGTGATATCCCAGAAAAAAACACTCCGTGTAAAAAAGGCAGCCAAGTCTCTTTACTTTAAAAAAATTCAACACCGAAAAGGAGTGATATCAAAAAAGGAGCCAAGTCAATGACATTTCCAAATATTTAATCGTATCTTTGAAATAAAAGTATAAACACCGAGAAATACTTTACAAAAGGACTTGGCGCATCGTTTTTTTAAAGACATTTTTCTATTCATAAGCATGTGCCATTTATATACAACCGTCATTTTGAATGTTTAGAATAATAGGGAAACATCTTTCAATTAGGTACATATTATACATACCTTCTGTAAAATATTTTCTATATGAATATATACGCTATGAAACTTGTTGTCTATGCTTTCTATAAATATACACAATAGTAATCTTCGTAATATTGTTTCGTGGTGAATATAATTAAGTCTCATGCGTTATACCTTCTCATCATGTAACAATTTCTATTAATACACATTTTATAAAAATACATTTCACAAAGAAGACAGTCATATTGAATTTCTATTAAAAAATTTAACTTTATACACTTGACACTTCAAAAATATATAATTGTGTTCCATTAGTTAGTAATTATTTGACAACGTTTCATGATTTCCTTCAGTCAAGATCAAATTATGAAAAGATACCAGTCTAATATCGCCATATTAACAGTACTGCAAGAATATGTATGAGCCCACTTCCAATTGATATGAAGGGATGTGTGTTGTGAAAAATATCCGACCGAACCGGGGCACGAACTTGGGACCTCTCACTTGCCGGGCGAGAGCTCTACCAACTGAGCTACCCGATCGGACGGGCGGACATTAGACACAACACACTGATGAGGATCCTGACTCCTGACTCCATGGAAGTTTTCCAAAGAAACCTACATTCTCACCACTTCCAATTGTTATGTAATTCTTTCACCCTTATATTACTTATATATTACAGCATAAAATCATGCTTCTATCGCCATTGACAAAACTATAAAATAGTCATTACTAAAAGTAGCTTGATTCATAGATTCTGGCTCTAATAGAAAGAGGAAAATGTACCTACTTGTAAATTTCTTTCCACTTTTAGGATAGAATGATGTCTTTAAAAAAACGATGCGCCAAGTCCTTTTGTAAAGTATTTCTCGGTGTTTATACTTTTATTTCAAAGATACGATTAAATATTTGGAAATGTCATTGACTTGGCTCCTTTTTTGATATCACTCCTTTTCGGTGTTGAATTTTTTTAAAGTAAAGAGACTTGGCTGCCTTTTTTACACGGAGTGTTTTTTTCTGGGTTGGTATTTTCTTGCAGTCTGTGGCACGCTCTTATTGACACTTTCGAGACTTCTATGAATAGCGGAGTTACATATTATCTCCTAACATCATCATTAGCTGTGGTGTACGTCTGTTTGGTAAGATAGAATAAATATATCGGGTGGCGCAAAAAAATCCCCCTGATTGAGAGGTCACTATATCGAAACTATTATAGATGGGATTCTGAAATTTGAACACATATTAGAAAACATACCAAAATTTAATATGTGAAAGTTTCAAAAACATTACTATTGAAGAAAAAAGTTACAGCTGTTCAAATTTGGTTGTCAAAAAATTGATTAAACGGAGCTCAAATAGCGCGCGTCGAGAAAACTTCCAATGGCCGGGACGCTGTTTCTTCAAAACTACGTACGATATCAAACTGAAAATTTCAAATTATATTCAAACTAGATTAAGATCAATTGTGTAAAAATTTCAATTAATTGGAATGAATGGAACGAAAATTATGGAATCTTGAAGTTGAGCTTGAAAACAGAATAGTGGGAAAAGAATCACTTTTATAACGTGTGTAATCAAAGTTTAGAAATAATCTTCATTTTCTGATTTTACGCTCAACTTCAAGTTTCCAAAATTTTCATTCCATTCATTCAAATTGATTGAAATTTTTACACAATCAATCTTAATATATTTTCAATATAATTTGAAATTTTCAGCTTGATATCGTGCGTAGTTTTGAAGAAACAGCGTCCCGGCCATTGGAAGTTTTCTCGACGCGCGCTATTTGAGCTCCGTTTAATCAATTTTTTGACAACCAAATTTGAGCAGCTTTAACTTTTTTCCTACAAAAGTAATGTTTTTAAAACTTGCACATATTAAATTTTGGTATGTTTTCTAATATGTGTACAAATTTCAGAATCCTATTGATAATTGTTTCGATATAGTGACCTCTCAATCAGGGGGATTTTTTTGCGCCACCCGGTATAACCTAAGCTTGAATTGACTTGAAAACAAAATTGTCAACATGGATCTTCTTTTTCCTAAAGGTACCTTCAATAAACATGATAACCTGGCTGGTGATCTCCATTATATGTATAGCTTCGTTGCATATTGGAATTTTTTTCTGGATGGGTGATGTGATCAAAGAACAGGTAACGAATTTCGAATAATAGTTTTTATCGTTTGGTTTTTAATAAGTTAATAGAGAATGCAAAGATTTTTCATGCTATTAAAATTCAATGTTTCCAAATATCAACATATTTGTAGGTAAAACACCCTATTTTTACACTAAAAAGTGTACATTTTCATTCATAAATGTGAAATTAAAAAAAACAATGTACATTTCGTCGGGAAAACGCCATCCCGGCGGGTGAGGTCATATACTTATTTGCCCCCCCCCCCCCCCCCCTTGCCTTGGCAACATCATTGTTGGTTTGATATAAATTACATCACTTGCCGCGATGGCGTTTTCCCGCCAAAATGTAACCCTGATTTTCAATTTCATATTTATGAATGAAAATGTACCAACAATATCTTGATATTTTGAATTATTGTTTTTAAGAGGGCTGGGAATAGTGAGTTTGACCTTGAAGAGTTTTTTAATCGATTTTTATCAATATCTTTTACCAATGTAATTGTTAACATAATAGGGCTTTATACGAGTATTCAGAACAGTTCAATGAAAATAATTTCATAGTTTGGAATAAGTTATTAGTTTTATTTTGTCCAGCAGATGTTTAGTACCATAATTTTACTAATTTTCGGGCACTAAACATCTGTAGGACAAAGTAAATCTAATAAACCATTCCAAGCTATGGAATTATTTTCATCGAACTGTTCTGAATACTCGTACAAAGCCTTATTTTGTTAACAATTACATTGGTAAAAGATAAATTGATAAAAATCGATTAAAAACTCTTCAAGGTCAAACTCACTACCCAGCCGTCTTAATAAATGCATGCATATTCCCTATTGCTCTTGTATTTTAGAGTTTAGACCCATGTTTATTGAGCGAGCGTAGCGAGTGTCACCACGGTACTCTAACTGCACTTTCTCTTTGTGTTTTTTTTTGTTTGTTTTTTGTCTGAACTGCCCAGGTCAATCCGCACAACCAATCGATCTGAAATTGTGCACACATACTAACGTAATCTATACGGTCCCTGGGATCGTTTTTGAAAGGGATCCAGTGATTGGTTCAAATTTTGAAAAAAATATCTTTCGATTGGTTATTCCGATCAATTTGAAATTTTGACACGTCATTACGACCAACATTGTTCCCAATCTTACAAAGTTTAGGCCAAATCCTCCCATTGGTTAAAATTTAAAACCTTATTTCATGTGATTTTGAAGTTTAAAGAAGAACCGTTTGACCGATCAGCTTAAAACTTTGCATGGTTATTAGCAGGGACCCGAACCTTTATGAATAAAGGTTCGGGTTCCGGTTCCGGTTCCACAATTTTATTTTATAAAGGTTCGGGTTCCGGTTCCTGCATAAAGGTTCCGGGTTCCGGTTCCGGTTCTAAAAATTTAAATCAAACTATATTATAAAACATCAGTATTTCCAATGTAAAATTTAATGGAATTATTGGATTTGGAATTTCCTATGAATGCAAGCACAGGTGTAGGCAGTGTCTGTATAAAATTCACAGGATGGTGCGCAGAGTAAATATCAGAGGAGACTGTATAGTGGCTGCAATTTTCTCCATAAGACAACGTAAACATTGATTGTTCCTGAGCTATCATATTCAAATTGTCGGCAATGCAGTTCTCATCGCAGTAGTCAGATTCAAAAATTGAAAACTCAAGCAGCGTTTGCATAATGAAGAATTATTATTTCTTATCAAGAATTAAAAATTTCTACAAAAAATATATTTTGGAAATTTTATCAAAAAATAAACTTTATACAACTTTGTGAATAATAATATATCCAAGTGACATACATGATTTTTTATTAAAAGAAGGAACCTTAAAGAACCTTTAAGAACCTTTAAGAACCTAATTGATTATAAAGGTTCGGGTTCCGGTTCCGGTTCTTTGGGAAAAAAGTATAACGGTTCCGGTTCCGGTTCTGGTTCCGAAATTATAAAGGTTCATACCGGTTCTAGGTTCCGGTTCCGGTTCCGGTTCGGGTCCCTGGTTATTAGGACCAACATTATCTGTTTTTTTGAAATTTTTTAGACTAATATGTGTTTAAATCTAAAAGTTATTGACATTTTAAGAACATTTTGCGTGTTGGCTGTCAAATTTCTCGAAAATATTTGATCACGGCATACTTCGACTCTCAGTTCCAAGGTTATTAGAGCATAAACTTTCAAACGCATATGAAACTGAACACATGACCGTTCAACAGTCGATCTGATATTGTGTACACACACTAATATCATATGAGTGGTCGTAGGATTTCTTTTGAACGAGATCCTGTGATTTTTGAAAATTATAACAATCTATTCCGTTAAATTATAAAGGTTCAATCGATCAACTTAAAACTTTGCATGGTTATTGGGACCAATATTTTAGGAATGTTTTGAGATTTTTATACAAGTCTGTGACTTATAAAGACAGATTTTCGGTTCGAGGTGCTGCGCGTATTCGTGCTCGCTCATCAACGCGTTACCACGGAGCGTTTTCCTAGTTAATCAATATGGATGATTATGTTAGAGAGTTAATCAACCTGTTGTCCAATGTTACAGAGTGAAGCAGTGAGGGAGGCTGTCTACGGTTGTGATTGGTTCGAAGCGTCGGACAGCTTCAAGAGATCAATGCGGATCATGATGTCGATGGCTAATCAACCTGTTGTCCCGTGTTACAGAGTGAAGCAGTGAGGGAGGCTGTCTACGGTTGTGATTGGTTCGAAGCGTCGGACAGCTTCAAGAGATCAATGCGGATCATGATGTCGATGGCTAATCAACCTGTTGTCCCGTGTTACAGAGTGAAGCAGTGAGGGAGGCTGTCTACGGTTGTGATTGGTTCGAAGCGTCGGAAAGTTTCAAGCGATCAATGCGGATCATGATGTCGATGGCTAATCAACCTGTTGTCCCATGTTACAGAGTGAAGCAGTGAGAGAGGCTGTCTACGGTTGTGATTGGTTTGAAGCGTCGGAAAGCTTCAAGCGATCAATGCGGATCATGATGTCGATGGCTAATCAACCTTTCACAATGATCGCATTGCATTTTGTTCCGTTCAGATTGGAGACATATGTAAATGTAAGAGAATGTTTAGAATAACTATCACATAATATTCATGACCATCCATCGGAATACGAAGAATTAAAAATTCATTATAATTTAAAAATATGGATGGTTTGAAAAAACCTTCCCTATAGCAAAACTTTGGATTAATTTAATTTGAACGAATGCTAATTTTACTACCATCATTGAAAGTCAATCCAGCAACAAAGTTGTTCACTAGTATTGTCGGTTCCAATTAGGGATTTTAAGTGTGGAAAAAACGAGCTTTTTTGGTTTTTTTGGGAAAAATTAAAATTATTATTTTATTGTTTCTTGGGGAGGAGGGAGGCAATACCGTTTTTTTTTTTTTTTTTTTTTTTTTAATTTCCTGTGTTTTTTTTTGAGTAAAACAATGTCCACATGTTGTAACTTTTTTAAAGAACTTAAATAGATATTATGATGATTTTTAAGTCAAGTGATTTCAATAAATGAATTCAAATGTAGGTAGTAAATAAATCATGTGTATCTTTAAACCTTGATAACTCAAAAACGTATTTCTGAATGTTCATGTACCTGTAGGCGAAAAACTATCCAAAGAAAATTCTTAATTTTTTTCTCAATAATCCTTAAGTCATTACCAATAGATGGTAGTAGAATTAGATAGCTAAGAAAAGTAGGTAAAGTACTAAAAAAAAAAATCACAAAAAATATTGATTTTTTCTGCAATGTATTGAAGTCACACAAATAATAATTTCTACAAAAGTATTCATGCTAAAAGTATAATTCTACTATAGTGCACTCATAAGACATATAATTTAATGCAAAATAAAAATGGTTGAGTTTGACTGTATACAAACTGTGTAACAGGTACATAAAAATTGCAAATTTAACATGTAAAGGGTACCCCTACCACCTCCCCTTAATACTTTTTATGTTTCAATTGTATATTATAGGATTTAAACTATATTTTGGCATGAACATGACTTAGGGGAGTGGAGAATTTAGGATTTCATGTACAGTCAATTAGGAAATGGATTCATAATACATTGTAAAAGATACATTTATTGAGATTCTCGAAATAAAAAACTGATTATAATATTATATGAAAGATCATAATGTAATTTTAGAAAGGGTAACATGGCTACAGATCCTGTCATAGGGTGATAGAAGCTGTAAGAGGAGGACACTCCCGCTGCTGTGCAAAAGGCGGGAGATTTTTAAAACATCAACTCAATTACCAACTTAATAGCATTTTATTTTAGTACCGAAAAGGACGTAACAATCCAAATTTTGGTGAAAGACTTTCTTTTGTGCAGTATCTCAAAATAATTCGTCGCGGTACGAAACAAAAAAAAATCACGAAATATGAGCTGAAATCAATTTTTCCCAAAATATCCGTTTTTTCCCGGAAAAAATCCGAAGGAACCCGTTTTTTTTCCTCAAGAATTCTCGGTTCGGGAAATGTGGAACCCTAGTTCCAATAAATACAGAATTATAGCTTTGTGGAGAATAACTTGTATTGAAGTACCTAATTAACCTGCAATATAATCCACTATGATTTTGCATAAACAATAAACATATCATCACCATTCATATCCACCGAAATAATTGCGTTCGCTGTTGTAAATTGAAAAAAAAAGTCCATGCAAAGTCCATGCAAAATTTTAAGTTGGTCGGTCAAAACGGTTCAATTTTTAATTTTTAACCAATCACCAGTTGTCGCCAAAAACTATAGTTAGTTTTATTTCTGCAATCTAATCTCTATATAAAAGGTATACTCTGTAACTGATTTTTTAAAATTAGTGTGTGCAAAATTTCATATCAATTAGCTGAATGGTGTTACCAGGATCACCTTAAAAAAAAGAGAGAAAGTGCCATTAGAGTACCGTAGAGCAGGGCCGACGCTAGGATTTTTATACAGGGGGGGCCTAGGTAGGGCAATAAACTTTTTAGGGAGGGCAAACGTATTTTCACATGTATATTTTCAATTGTGGCGTGGGGATCAGGCGTATAGGAACTAAATTTGCAAGGGGGGTGGGGGGGAATAATATGTAAAATAACTTGAGCTGGAGATACTAGTGTCAACAAAGACAATGAGGGGTCTGGGGGGAGGGCCCCCCAGTAAAATGCAGGTCCGGGGCGCACAGCCCCGGAAAATTTTTGAATTTCAGACATCAATTTGGTGCATTTCTATGCAATTTTAACACTTTTTAAGCACATTTTTTTCTTGACACAAATATATAAGTACATAGGGAGGGGTATTGAATCAGAGGGGGAATTCTCCCCCCCATCCCCCCCCCCTTCCTACGCGCCTGGCGGGGATAATTAAAAAAACTGAAGCCTTCAAAAAATTATCCATACTCTAATTTTTATGAACTGTCCTCCCACCATTTTTCGTCCCTTACCATTTCCCAAGACTCTCCACTTTTCCCACAGCCACCTTCACTCCACTCATCCACTTCGTTCGCGGTCTCCCTGCCTTTCTTTTCCCTTTCATTGCTGCTCTATCTGATTAATCGATTATCGATTATTGATTATCGGATTTATCTTTCAAAAGCCATATTAATGCCACAGCTACTAAAGCTTTTCAAATGCTTGGATTTCTGAGACGTACTTGTTTCAAGTATTTCTCAATTCCGACGAACAGAATGCTATTTTTAACAACAGTACGACCATATTTAGATTATGCGTCGATAATATGGAATCCACATCAAGTTACCAAGATTGCTCTTCTTGAAAAGGTTCAGCAGCGTTTCATAAAATGGATTTGTTATAAAAATAAAATACAATACCACAGGAGAGATTATCATGATTTATGCCGGTCAGCTAAATTGCACACACTTTCACAACGGAGACAACTAACTGACATTTTATTTCTTCATAAATTAATTAATAACTCAATCGACTGTCCTCAACTTCTGTCTTAAATCAATTTTTCAGTTCCTTCCCGCCCCACTCGCCACAAATCATCATTTAAAACTCATAAAAGTAGGATAAATATTTTGAAACATTCTTGTGTTAATAGAATGATGGATACTTTTGATAATTTTAACTTCCAAATTGATAACACATTAGATATTTTTAACAATTCTATTGAAAACATTAGGTCCACTTTTAATAAATTTGTATTTGATTTAGCCCCAGTTTAGATTAGGTTCATAGATTAGCATTAGATTAGTATAATTTAGTTTGTGGTGATTATTTAAATTTTTCCTGTTTTAATTTTTAACTTATTGTATCAATTGCTTTTCTCTGTTAGTTTTTCATAATTTGTTGTTATTTTTGAGCGAGCGTAGCGAGCGTCACCACGGTACACTTATGGCACTTTCTCTGTGTGTTTTTTTTTTTTTTTTTTTTTGTTTTTTTGTTTTTTTGTGTTCACTGCCCAGGTCAAACCGCACAACCAATCGATCTGAAATTTTGTACACATACTAACGTAATCTATGCGATCCCTGGGATCTTTTCTGAACGAGATCCTGTGATTGGTTCAAATTTTATAAAAATTATCTTTCGATTGGTTGGTTCGATCAATTTGAAATTTAGCAAAGTCATTGCAACCAACATTGTACCCAATCAAAAAAAAATTCAGCCAAATTCTCCAATTGGTTCAAATTTGAAACCATTTTTCCTGTGATTTTTGAAATTTACACTGGAACCGATTGACCGACCAACTAAAAACTTCGCATGGTCATTTGTACCAACATTTAAGGTATTTTTGCCAATTTTCACTCTAATCTGTCGTTATTTTTAAAAGTTTTTGTCATTTTAGGGACATTTTGCGTGTTGGCTGTCAAATTCACGGTGACTTCGAATCTTCAGTTCAAGGCAAGGTAGTTAGAGCAGAAAGTTTTAAACGAAATGAAACTAATAATGACCGTTCAACAGATTGATCTGATATTGTGTACACGCTAATATCATATCATATGGGTGGTCCCAGGTATATTTTTTGAACGAGATCCTGTGATTTTTGAAAATTAACAAGGAACCGTTCAATCATAAAGGTTTAATCGATCAACTTAAAACTTAGCAAGGATTGGCACCAATATTTGTGGAGATTTTGGAGATTTTTATACAAGTCTGTGACGAAACTAAAGAATTGTTGGCTTTTAATGACATTCGATAGACATAATTTCGGTTCGAGGTGTTGCGTGTATCCGTGCTCGCTCATCAACGCGTTACACAGAGCGTTTTCCTAGTATATGTTATGTCCACTTGTGGAGTTTTACTCTGTTGGATATATTGTACAAATACATAAATCTCTCTTCCTTCTCGGTATCCGCTCTTGTCCCATCCCTTTCAATCGACCAAACCATTTCAATCTCTCCTTTCCTAATTTGAAACTTAGAGTCTCCATTACAAGATCTTTCCTTATTTTTGAGCTCCGTATCTTATCCAATTTTTGTCAACCCTGCTATAATTCTTAGGAACTTCATTATGTCTGGCATACGAAAGTCGGCTATTTGCAAAACAACGTCAGCTGATGTTTTATTTGATAATTTGAACAGTGCAAAAAATTGAAGAAAGTATAGTCTTTCAAGATATTTATTTTCCCACGTTTGGTTTGGTGGGGCACAAGGGGGGTGGGGGGGCACGCGAATGTTGGGGGGGGGGGGGCGTGGCCCCCCCAGGCCCCCCCTTAGCGTCGTCCCTGCCGTAGAGTGACGCTATCTTAACTAGAACAACAATGATAAACGTATTTACAGTTATTAATCATAGGATAACTGAAATAGCTAAACAATATATGGCATATTTAATGAAGATGATCCTCGATCGAATAACTTTGTTATCTTTTCTTTTGCAGGTTCTCAAAACATCCCATGGGTTTTATTCAGTACTCTCTAAAGCAATCGATCCACATGCTAAAAAGTAAATGTATTTTCTGAACATTTTATTAAATCACACGAGGCATAGTCTCAGAACTTGTTAGTTTTTGTCTACTTATTGATAATCATGCCATACACCATCACCAGTGTTGGGGAAGTTCCTTTTTAAAACGATCTTTTTAAAAGTTCAGTTCACGTCTAAATATATGAACTTTTTAAAAGTTCAAGTTTTTTATTTTAAGCATGTGTAGTAAAAGTTCACGTTCCTTAAAAAAACGAATATAAGTTCTTTTAGAAGTTCTTTTTCAAAAAAAATTAACGATATAATTAACTACACATAAAACTTAAATGGAACTGAGAAGAATCTAAGAGGGGCCCCTACTTCCCCTTCCACACCTGCCTCAAACTACCCTCGCCATAGTAACCAATCCACGCTCAGATTTAAAGAAACTTTGGAAATCTTCGGATCGGCTCGGACTTTATTCCGATTCGACTGCTTAGTGCTCAGTAGGAAAGAGCGAACTTGATCGAAACGTTCGTGGTTAAAACGAACGTTTGACGTTCACGTTCTTTGTATACAAAAAAGAACGCGTTCGCTCAAAAGTTCGCAAAAAAAGTAACGCGTTCCTAGGAACGCGTTCTTTTTAAAAGTTCCCTCCCCAACACTGACCATCACTCAAAAAATTAAACATTTCTCTCTAGTTTCTGAGATAAATTGAGTTTTCTCCTCTATGAAAAAAAATCAATGAAAAATATCAAATCTATTACAAATAACTATGTTGGAATTTCCGATATTACATAAACGTACACCACGGAAGCGATATCACTAACATAAAAGTTTGATCTCGAAACAAATCTCCGGAGTGTATAAAGATGACTTTCATTCAAAGTTTCAATGGAAAGCAGATGATTTAATTAATAAGGGGTTCGCGTTTTGTGGTTTGAATTGTATATATATATGTTTGTTTTCTGTGAAGTGAATTTCAGTTCGAGGTTTGTATTTTGTATTTATTTGGAACATCTTACAGTTTGTGGCAATACACGGGTGGTAGGAAATAACATGACTAAATAATAATAATTTAATAATAATACATGTAAATAATTTTCTATTCGTATTTTCTTTATTGAGCGAGCGAAGCGAGCGTCTCCTTTTGGCTCTTTTGGCACGGACTTCTTTTTTTTGTTGTTTTTTTTTGTCTGTTAATAGACGATACACAGGTCGCACCGTTTCCCTATCGATCTGAAATTTTGCACACATGTAAAACCAACCTTCTCTGTTTGCAGGCCTCATTTTTTTTTTAAATCCATTCTTTGGTTAAAATTTAAATAAATATCTTCCGATAGGCTGAAAAATGAAAACGGTCTTCCATAATTCTGATCAAACTCATATTTTGGCTATACAGGTCAGAGTTTTTCTTTGATCGAGCTGAAATTTTGCACACATGTAAAGCCAGCCTTCTCTGTTTGAAGACCATAATTTTTTTGAAATCCATTAATTGGTTAAAATTTAAATTAATATCACCTGATAGGCTGAAAAATGAAAACGGTCTTCGATAATTCAGATCAAACTCATATTTTGCATGATTATTAAGACCAACATTGTCTCTTATTTTACAAAATGTCATCCCAATCAGTTAAGAACGTATGAACTTATTAACATTTTTTATATCTGTCAGTAATGAAGTATCAAAATGAATGTTTTCCAGTGCCAGTTGAATAGGGAATTCTCGTGAAATTTTATTCTAGTTAATTTGTAAATATCAACACAAATAACAATGACAAACACACTTATCACCAGCGAAATTTAAAAATTTTATCCATAAAAATCAAATTCAAATGTCATTGGATATTTTGGCGGGAAAAACGGCCTGTATCAAGAATCAGGATTGTGATGTCATTTCCAAGTCTCCAACAATGTGTTACCATGGTGATTTCTTTGTTGCCATGGCAATATAGCTAATTGTGATGTCATTGTCAATTTTCCTGTTTTGAAATTGCAAGAATATTTCAAACTTTGTTAATTAATTCCTTGAAAACTATTCATCTCACAACAAAAATAATACCATATCTGTAATCAGCAACATCATAACTTTCATAAAATAACTACTATTCTGAAATCTTAACTTTAAGGAGACTTCCCTATTGCATCTGATTTGCTATATTTACCAGGATGCTTAGATGTTATTTTCAAGTTTCAATGAAAAGCATAATATGTTGTGTTTATTGAGTGATCATATTTCAATTCAATATGGATGTATATGTTTTCTGTGCTTGTGTACGCATTTCCGGTTCGAGAATTTGCACGTCCCCGTGCTCGCTCACCAACGCGTTACACTGAGCGTTTTCCTAGTATTTATATACACATATATTTTCTATATTTTTTAATTGTCTTCACATCCCCAATATTCCATTTTACATTTTCATCCCCCTCAATGTATAGTCCCGTATTGTTACTTATATGTGTAAAAATACCAGCCAAGTCTCTTCAACTATAAAAAAATAGAAGAAATATAAAAATTCAGCACTGAAAAGTATAGTGATATCAAAAAATGGGCCAATTCAAAACTTAATTTTAAAAACCAAATATTATACTTGGCGCATCGTGTATACCGGGTGGCGCAAAAAAACGCACAATGGGCGAGATATCGCTGTGACGAATCTACTGCACACATCGGGCTGAAAATTTAACATAATATAAATAACATACTAAGGTTTGACGTGTAAAAGTTTCACAAACATTATTATTGTAGGAAAAAAGAATCACCTGTTCAAATTTGGTTGACAAAAAATCGATTATTCGGAGCTCAAATAGCACACGTTTAGAAAACTTCAAATGTCCGGGGCGCTGTTTCTTCAAAACTACGTGTGATATTAAGCTAAAAATTGCACATTTAATTCACAATAGATTAGGACGATTATGTAAACATTTCAATCAATATCGATATATAGAACGAAAGTTATGGAGTCTTGAAGTTTGAGCTTGAAAAATGAATTAGAGAAAACATTTCACTATTATAACGTGTTATAAAAGTTTAGAAATTATCTACATTATTCTGATTAAAATTGAATAAAAAATTTAAAAAATTGTTAAAAAAATTGTTATTATTTTTGTATATATTTTAAATTTGACAATAATATAAAAAATCAAGAAATTTGGGTAACAAACATAGAAGTTAAGATTTTTGGTTGTGTCTCTACTTAATATAATAATAATAATAATTATTATTATTATTATAATTATTTTCGTTCTATTCGTTTTATTATTATTATTATTTATTATTATTATTATTATTATTATTATTATTATTATTTGAAAAATTTAATTAATTTTATGGGCATAAGTTTAAAAATGTAACCACATATTAACCTTCCTCAAAAAAGAGGTTGGTGGAGAATGGGGGAGGCTTTTTCCCTTGTGGATATTCTTGGAATCACGAATGTGTACATTGCCGCACGATCCTACATTTTGTCCTTGTGTCGAAATAAGCATTGTTTCTAGTGAAAAGGGGTGTAGAAGAGTATTGATTTTGCCATAAGAAGGAGAATGTTAGACTCGTTTCTTATGCAGACGAACATGATTGAATGTGAACATAAGAAGCAAGCAAACAGTGTGTGATTTCACCATCGTCATGGATCCGTATAGTGTTGAGAATTACACGATTTGCAGGTCGACAGTGAAGACCATGGATAACTTAGGTGATAATTTTGCTATATCTTTAAAATTAATTTACGTTCAATACTTTTGTCTCAACTGTATTTTTTGTCTCCGTGTGAGGTATTTATTGAGTTTAAGACTAGCTATAGAATCACTGTCTTCATGAAATTTCCACAAATTTGCAATAAAATACGAATAGAAAACCATTTCACCATGGCAACACAAATTTACACGTAAAACTGCACTATTATAAGTAAAAGGCGTGGAAAGAATTAAGCAGTAAACCCCTCATAGCTCAGTAAAAAGGTACATTAAAAAAGGGTGCATTTTGAATAGGTTATATTGCACTTGTGGTGCTCGGTCATGTTGTCAATATAGACTTAATAATAATAATAAAAATAAACCATCCAGGAACGCCTACATTTAAAACTGTAAAACAATATATTTTAGGTACCATGATACCGCGACATAGTAGTTTTTCAAAGAAATCTAAGGGTATAGGAACGCACATATATTTACACTTTTGAAAATATCAGAATGTTCTTCTGTATTGTCGCAATGTTAAACTGAAAGAGATGAGTATTCATTTTGCTTTAGGTTAAGGTGATACTAGCGCTCGGCCGTTTTTTGGAAATTTAAAAACAAAAATTGTTTCATAAGCGAGTGTTTACAGAATGTTCACATGATCAGTCTGAATGTATACTAGTAGCACTTTTCCGGTTATTCAATAAAACCACTCAAAACTATGAAATTTTCTGATACGATTCGGATTGGAGTCCATATCCTTTAACTAATTGATCTCAAATTTTAACCATGATTAGATAAAATACAAACTTAGGGTTATCACCTTGGCACAATTTTAAAATTAAATGTCATACGGCACCCATTCAGACAAAAATATAGGCCACTTTTTCACCAAAAATCAACTAATTATTACTAATTAACTAAGGAAAAAAGTATAAGTGTACTAAGGGATAACCCTAAGTTTATCTTTTATCTAATCATGATTAAAATTTCAAATCATTTCGTCAACCCATTTTGTCTCCAAGCGTATCCAAAAAAAAAGTGTATGCAACAAGCGACCAAATCGCTTACGCTTGCACCGCCTTAAAGATTGATTCAATGTAAGTTGAAAATAGAGCATGTCGTAAGATTTCGTATGAATTTTTCTCGAAATTTACTACCCATCATTCGAGGGTTAGTTCAGTGAAAGAAATCATTGATATTAATGATTAATGATAATTCTAGTAGTAGTAGTATCCATTTATTTAGCTTTACAGCTATTGTACACGTTACATACATTTTCACACAAATACAATTACAGAAATAGAATAAATTAATTTATATTAGATAACAAACTAAGTTAATAAACAGTAATTTAATTTAATTTAGTTAAATCAGTTCTGTTCTATTTCTAGATAGAAATACTTATATTAAGAATACTTCCCCTGAGCTCTCCTCAGAAACAATACGGGAAGGGTGGGTGAAAATCCAATAAACGTGGAGAGGGAAGTTGTGGAAGAAAGGGAGGGAAGCCCAGAATGTGGGGAAACATTTAAGAGACTGGGTGAGGACGTCAGGGCAAGAGGGAGAATAGGAATAGTAGGTATATAATTTTTATACCAAGCATGCGTGTTATCAAAATATTACTTATTCTTGTCATCATCCCTCTCTTCATATAAATAACTTACGAACTTACGAACTGTCTACCAAGTATTCAGTCTCTTTTACGAAACCCAATGTTAAATTATAACGGTATTTACAAGTTTGGTAATTTTATAGGTACTCGATTTGAAAAAGTGACAATTATTTTATTCTATTAAATGTCAGGTTATCACAGCTCATTTGACGCATTTCGTTTCGGTTGTTCTCAAGGTTTGTCAAGCAGAAACTTTTAACGCGTAAGTCGCTTGCCAGAATAGATTTAACTGGGGGGAGTTATCACAGTGAGTCCGCGAATAAGATACGAACCAAATATAAAATATGAGGTATTACCTACATTTGTGTAAGAAGTGTGTGAACTACTTCTCCTCCGATTCTCTCGTAATTTGGAGGAAACGGTTTTTTAAAACATTCCTATAATTGTGAAAAAATATTCATGATGCTATAAATACCAAATCGATGAAAACTATTGTCCAAAACGCAAAGAAAGAGATCCAAATTCAATTTGGATTTCAATTTTCGTTGTACCAAGTTAAAGTTAGACGGTCTTTGTGAATGGGGAATTATATTCTGACAGTGATCCAAAAATTGTATGGATACATTTTGGTAGTCTCTGACAACCCCCATTGAGAACCACGACTAATAAGAACAAATGCGATTTGAGAACCATTGACAATATAGCGTTTTCCCAGACATTCACTCAGTTGAAATAAATTCAATATGATGGTTTAATCCAATACTTCATTACAGGCATGCGTTCATACACCACTGAGGTCAAGAAGAGCTTTTCGAACCGATTGAAGTTCTTTCTTTCTCGCACCGCCGCTGCTGGTTTAGCTCTAGAAGCCTTAGTCCTGCGCTACTTGTACATCTACATCAACTGGAAGACGATCACAATCCAAGAAGTACCGCTGTTGATCTTCACCGTGAATTTAACGACATTTTGCGCAGTACATCTCAGAACCTTCTACTTACACCCGGGCAAAGTGCGTTCTTTGTTGCTGAAGTTAGATGACATCAACAACAGATTTGCCAACGAGTTGGACCGATCTCGGACCATGGTTAACAGAACTAAGAAGAACGTAGATGCTTTACTGAAGTTCAGCTTGCGCGGATGGTTCATAACTATAATGTGTTTTGGTGTCGGAATGCTAATGGCATTTATTGCTATAAAGAAGATAAATAATGGGTAAGAGGGTATGATATTTTAGCGTAAATCAAGTTTTACTGCACGCTCTAATCACCATTTGGTTAAATAGTTGGGTCATTTAAGATTTAATATGTGAAGAACCCTATTTATACGTTCAAATATGGTCAAATATCCTGTCAAACCCTTTGAAGCAAATGATATGATTAGATTAGATTATTTTGGTTTAACGGCGCGTCAACGACGAGGTTTTAAAGCGCACATTAATTTATATTATTGAACTTTGTTGTTCATAAGTGATTCCCTGGAGGGCATGGGTAACCCTTACACATGAGCATATGCTCGCCGGTCTAGCTGCAATGGATCATTGGCCAAAACAAACCCCACCACCGCGCTAAGGTAGCAGCCATCGGTGGAAGCAAAATTGGTTCAAATTTTATTAATGTTACACAAACAGTCACATGAAAATTGTTTTGTTAACTGCAATGCCTTCAGAATGCTTTCATTTTGAAGATTGCATACTTATTTTTTCATTATCCTTAAGATGAAATTAGTCTTGTTCCTTGATTCTTGACAAGCTATAGATGCAAACTTATTGGATTTTATTTACGTATACGTGTTGAAGTTTGTGTTTAAATGTAGGTATGTTATTATATTTTATGTCATCGGAACAGCATACTAGAGCTCTACAAAAGAAACATGCAAAGGAATTAATCTTGACTTATTTTCGTTGCATGTGCAGTTGCTACATCCCTGTGGAAAAACTATCTTCACCAATCCGTGAAACTGCGATACTCTTATATGTCGTCCTGTGGGGCTTAGGAATATGGATCTTACTGAACTTGGAAACCATCCTGTATGTAATACTTATCCAAGCAACTGGTCAATTCCGAATCCTGTGCGACATGTTGTTGAATATCCGAGCTGACAGTCTCGAGCACATCAAGGCCAAGCGTCGCCAGAAGACTGAGAACAGTCGAACACCAGCTGAGCGAGGTGTGATGGAGTTAAGTCAAGGAGGAGCGGACAGTCTCGAGCACATCATGGCCAAGCGTCGCCAGAAGACTGAGAACAGTCGAACACCAGCTGAGCGAGGTGTGATGGAGTTAAGTCAAGGAGGAGCGGACAGTCTCGAGCACATCATGGCCAAGCGTCGCCAGAAGACTGAGAACAGTCGAACACCAGCTGAGCGAGGTGTGATGGAGTTAAGAGCTGACAGTCTCGAGCACATCAAGGCCAAGCGTCGCCAGAAAACTGAGAACAGTCGAACACGAGCTGAGCGAGGTGTGATGGAGTTAAGTCAAGGAGGAGCTGACAGTCTCGAGCACATCATGGCCAAGCGTCGCCAGAAGACTGAGAACAGTCGAACACCAGCTGAGCGAGGTGTGAAGGAGTTCAGTCAAGGAGAAGCTGACAGTCTCGAGCACATCATGGCCAAGCGTCGCCAGAAGACTGAGAACAGTCGAACACCAGCTGAGCGAGCTGTGATGGAGTTCAGTCAAGGAGGAACACACCTTTCTGGTAGAGTCAGTGGATGGAAAGTGATTGGAAACGTCATTAATCAAAACAGAGACAAGGAAAACGAGACGAAGGAACTTGATTTGGAGATGGAGAGACGTCTTGTTGAATGCATCAAGTACCATCAAGCCCTCCTCAGGTGAGGAAATATTAATGGTATTATCTTTTTTATTTATGATGTGAAACGTAAACTTGCGTTTGACCGTTGGAACTATTGAAGAGTGTATGCGCTGTTAGTTGGTGTCTCTTTGACAAGATGTTCACATGATCAGACTTACCGTATTTTATTCTTTTGTTACACCGGTTTGCAGCTAAAGCGCGCAGAAGGGTTCGATCAGGAATGGATGGAGCGTGGAATTAATACAATCGTGTTTTCCATGGACGTCTTGATTGTTGTAACTTGCCACATTTATAATTAATTTTTGTAAGAATAAAACAGAAGACAATTTACTAACATGTAAATTTTCACCAATAATCAACTATCTAGTGGAGCGGTCGCTCCACCCAGCCAAGTCGTACTATACACTCACACTCACTCAACATACCGTAAATGCCTAATAAACTGAGGAGCAGACCAAACACTTTTACTGTAAGCAACAACATGGCATTTTCGGCCTACTGGATCTCAAAATTGGGAAATCTCACATTGTTGCGAAATAACTTAATTTCGAGCTATGGCCCACCTGACAACATATACCAAATTTGGGGACAATACGTTATGCCGTTTGGGTGCTAGAGGGCCGTGAAAACAGTGAAATTACACCCCTTTTAAAAGCTACTTGATGATGATTCAGATTCAGATTCAGATTCAGATATCAGGAAACGTTGCTATCACCGCCACAGCCTAAACGGCTGAAGCGATCGATATGAAAATTTTACCACATGTGCACTTTTGGCGTCTGATGATACCTTTGTTCTTATAAATTTTTTGTGCCGCCATTTTTAAACCGGAAGTGACGTCATATATCAAAAACGGCTAGACCGATTAGAACGAAATTAGCGCCATTCGATTTAGAAGGTCATCTTTAAGGAATACCAATAGTGAAAGAAGAAATGTTCTATAACCTAAACCGGAAATGGCGTCATAAAAATGACAAATCTGACTAAAATCATCTCTTATATGCAATAACTACATAATATTCAGAAGGCTTATAATGTTACATAACATTTATAGATACAAATTTTAGGTGGCAGTGATGTCAACCGCCATTTTGAAAACCGGAAGTGATGCCGTAACTCGAGAACGGCTGGACCGTTTGGAACGAAACTCTTGCTATACTTTGTAACATATTATTTATAGCATTAACACAGTAACAAGCACAACTTTTCTTAGCAACCAAATCACAAAATCTTATTTTTTAAAAGAATTATAATCTTTGGTGCCACAATATGTTACAAGTTCTAATAATAAACTGAAAAAAGGAGTGATATCCCCATAAAAAACACTCCGTGTAAAAATACCAGCCAAGTCTCTTCAATTTAAAAAAATAGAAGAAATCTAAAAATTCAGCACTGAAAAGTAGTGATATCAAAAAATTGGCCAAGTCAAAACTTTTCAAAAAATACTTGGCGCATCGTTTTTTTAGGACATGTGTAGATGAGTACATTTCATTTCCTGCCTACTTCTATACTATTTATATGAACGATGCGCCAAGTATTTTTTGAAAAGTTTTGACTTGGCCAATTTTTTGATATCAATACTTTTCAGTGCTGAATTTTTAGATTTCTTCTATTTTTTTAAATTGAAGAGACTTGGCTGGTATTTTTACACGGAGTGTTTTTTATGGGGATACCTAATTAACAAAGAGGAAACAATTTAAAATCAAACTAACAATATAAGGGTTAAATTTTATAATCATTGTGACAATTTCAACTATTTTGTCTCCAAACGTTCACAAAAAGTATCTGATTAAAGGAATATAATGAATTAGGTATACAAAGTATTGCTACAGATTAAACAAAATAATATGTATAACCAAATCTATATAAATTAAATCAGTGCTTCACGGTCGTATATCTATGATTTCAAATGATGCATAATGAATATAATAATTGTTCCTGGACAATCAAACAAACAAAACCCCCCAAAAATCCATGTTAGTATCACTGAAATCAGGGCTCAACTACCAGAGTTAGCTGACGAGTAATCATTGTCTTCATCGCATGATTCATAACAAATGTTTTCCAGACAAACAATTTCTTTCGAATACCGTTAGAGTTTGGTCAAATATGTACTTATTTCCACATAAATGTATAAATATAAAAATATTTCAAAGTCACAAATAGAGTGTACTACGGACTAGAAAAACGAATGTTTCTTTTAGTCTCTGGAACAGTCTTGAATCAACATTCGAGCCTCATATGATTAGTGGACTGATGTTCTACTTAGTATCTTCATCACTGGCTGTCGTTTACATCTGTTTGGTAAGAATTGAGAATCTGTAATTCTGAAGCTCCATTCTTAAGAGGGTTGAGTAGTGGGCGTGAAATTGAAGGGTTTTTAATCGATTTTTATCAATATCTTTTACCAATGTAATTGTTAACAAAAAAGGGCTTTGTACGTGTATTCAGAGCAGTTCAATGAAGATAATTTCATAGTTTGGAATAAGTTATTAGTTTTATTTTGTCCAACAGATGTTAAGTGCCATAGTTTTACTAATTTTCGGGCACTAAACGTCTGCAGGACAAAGTAAATCTAATAAACCATTACAAGTTATGGAATTATTTTCATTGAACTGTTCTGAATACTCGTACAAAGCCTTATGTTGTTAACAATTACATTGGCAAAAGATATTGATAAAAATCGGCTAAAAAACTCTTCGAGGTCAAACTCGCTACCCAGCGTCTTAAAAGAAGCATTTTCACGATAGATCTTCTTATTTTAGGTGACTCCAATTGAAATGTTAACCTGGCTGGTGATTGCAATTACATTCGTCGCAACGTTCACAATTGGAACATTTTTCTGGCTGTGTGATGTAGCCAAGGAGGAGGTAAGGAAAAGCGCTGTAATTCTCAAAAGAAGAGAGACAAAAGATGGCGCTGCGGTCGCTGCAAAATGGCCACTGCAAATAAGACTGTGGACCAGTAGGTCTAGTGCTAAGAGGACTTAAGAGTACGTACAAGAGTACTAAGAAAATTTTTATTTATCCAGCACCGTTGGCCCACAATAAAATTGAACGTGTCCCAAAGAGACCCAAAAATTACTCATTGGGGGTTCTTCCACCACAGGGCAGATGTCAAACAAGTAAAAGTAATTGGGGTACCTACCAATAATCACTTTCAGACCTTCCGCAGCAAGGGGGGAGGGTTTCGTTCGGTTGGCTCATGGTCTACTGTTGTCCCATGTTACAGAGTGAAGCAGTGAGGGACGCTGTCTACGGTTGTGATTGGTTTGAAGCGTCGGAGAGCTTCAAGCGATCAATGCGGATCATGATGTCGATGGCTAATCAACCTTTCATAATGGTCACAATGCATTTCGTACCATTTTCTTTGGAGACATTTTTATCCGTAAGTGAATATTTTGAATATTAAATCTAGCGCTCCGCACCAGCAAATCTAACCATACACACCAATCTGTCAAGATTCTATTGTATATGATTTATTGGGTATGTATTAATTCTGAAGGCATGTTTGAAATTAATAAGAAAAATGTTTTTAAATGTCAATTCATTATGGATACATTTTTTAAGGCTATTCAAGTGGTACCACGTGACTAAACATATAAAACAAGAAACTGGCCATACTATTGCACATAAGAGGAAGATAAGGTATTTTCCTCATTCCAAAAGTGATTTTACAACCCACTTGACCCTTTTCTCCTCCAATATTTTGGTCCCGGAATAAGATTTTTGACGAAATATTGCTGTTGCATTCAAACAACTCCAGCGACCGCAATTATTACTCTAGAGACTTGCAAGTGGGCTCATTGTCTTTGTTATGAATAGGCGAAGAAAACGACTACGATTTTTTTTTTCAATATCTTTATTTGTACCCTGACCACAGGCAATACAAAATGAGGGGTTTATCGAAGAAAAATCCGGGTCGTTCCGATTTAATTTTAGAAATATTGAAACACACATTCCAAAAAAGGGCAAGAATATGCATGCCAAGTTTCAACTCTCTATGTTGAACGGTTATTGAGTTGGAGCTGTTCGTATGAATCGTATTTTACCCGTTTGGATCGTCCCGGATAATTTTTGACTTTGCAAAGTGAAGTGATTTCGCTGTATTTCCGTTTCTACTAACATCTTCTTACTTTATTTGCCCTAAAATTAAAATCTCATACCCTCCCTATATGTTGCATTGAGTGATGAGCTAGAGCAGGGTACGGGAACCTTTTTTGGCCAAGTAGTCATATTTTCCTAGATGTCAATTAATTTATTTATATTGCGAGTTTTGTGTTTAAATATTTGGGTTGTATTCAAATGGGCATAAGGGGGATTTTTGCCAGAAGGGGTGGTGGGGAAAACGGTAAAGTTTAAAGGGAGATGTGGTATAGATTCTCCTCCCAGTACACGCGTATTGTGCAAAAGTTGGTTTTCACATGAAGATTACTAACAACGAAAAACACTGTTACTTGTTTCAGGTTCTGAAGACGTCCCATGGGTATTATTCCGTAATATCAAAAGCAATCCATCCTGTTGGGAAAATATAGAGCACGTTTAATTCTTGACCATTTGACAGGGCGACGCAAAACAAAATGCCTTCCACGGTAGGCGCAGAGATGGGCACTATCTTAGATGGAAGTATCTTAGATACTATCTTAAGATAGAAGATAGTATCTTCTATCTTCTATCTAGATACATTTGTGGTGACTATCTTTCATCTTCCATCTAGATACTATTTATGTTAGTATCTTCCATCTTTTTTCTCCAAAAAGATAGAAGATACTTTTTTCCAATATTTGATTTTTTTCTATTTTTAAAATGTCACACAATTGTCACACTACGTACTTGTTTTCCCTCTTTGATTTCTGTGTAGAAGCTAAATATTATCTGTCCATTATTTATGACTTGAATGCAACAGCAATAAATGTGAACACAAGACAGGAGATGACTTCTAAAACAAGCAACTTTCAAAACCAGACACTTCGGTTTCCGTTTTCATTTGTTCATAAAATTGTTAAAAATTATTTTCATATAGGTAGTACAGTTTTTGGCGATTGATCGTATTCGTAATAAACCTCGTATTATTTGCCCCCATCCACCGGTTATACATATCTACTATTCTGTTTAAGAAATTATTTAATTTAGATCTTTTTATGTTGAGGCAAATCATACAATATTTACAGTCGCTATTGATTTTCTATAATTTTGCTCATTCATAATCTACGACGAATTAATAAAAAAAATCAAAGTATCTTTTATCTTTGTATCTTTCATAAATGAACTATCTTTTATCTTCTATCTTTTCACATTTTCTAAAACATTATCTTGTATCTTAGATACTGAAGTTGAGACTATCTTGTATCTTCCATCTAGATACTTTTTTTAAGTATCTTTGCCCATCTCTGGGTAGGCGCTGCGATCGGTGAAAACAGTAAAATTAGAAACTTCTCACTAACTCTAGTATTTTATTACCTATGACTTAATATGTTCAGCTCGATTTATGCAGTAGTTTTATCACAGCGGTGTCTCGCCCATTAGACGTTTGTCACAGATTCTGTGCAAATCCTTGGTGTTTTCTGTGTTTTCTGTGTGTAAATGTTTTCTTGTCATTCGCAGTAAAAGCACCTCCTTTGGTAAGGAGCAAGTAGACTTTACATTGACTTCCTGAATTATTTCATGAATATTTGAGTTTGACTAATCGAAAAATTATCGCAGCGTCACCACATATAACTAAATAAATCCATGGTAAAGTAACATAAAGTTCGTTAGGAAAAGCGAGCGAATTATTATACTAATAAATTACTAATATTACCAAATTACTTTAGTTTACAGTATAGAAATAAATGAATGCATAACAAGAATACTAGACTCCAAAAGTGTATTAATTATAAAATTCCCGAATACAACAATAAATATTGGTAAAAGAATAATGCTATCACTGTTCCAACTATTTTAAACTGTCTTCCAGATAATTTAAAGTTCCTACTTGGACACTTATAGCAAAATGAAAAGAGAAGTTAAAGATTGGCTTTTTAATTATTTTTGTATTTATTTTTTTCACATTATAAAATTGTGTATGTGTAACGTTGATCACAACGGTTTTGATATGGATTAGACATGTCTAGTTATTACTTACCTATTAATTATTCTCTCAGATGTAATATTTTTTAAATATGTTGCATTCTCTTTTTGTTCACTCTACTGATAAGCTCCTCTGGAGCTTGAAGGAATTCTATAATATGTTGCATTTCTATATTTGTTTGTATTTCTTGTGTGATTAATAAATAAATAAAAAAAAATGAAATTGAGCAAACCATAATGTCTTAATTGTATAATGATCAATATTTATTATTATAACCAAACCCACTGTATTAATTATATGTAAGTATTAACATTGTAACATTGATTTTTTCAACAATAAATGTTCTCGATAATTTGAAATATTTTTAAACCATTTTGTTTTCGAATATTTAATGCAATACTATTTTCACACACTTGGTTTTGACCCAAACGGTATTTATTCTGTAGTACATGATTTCAAAAAATAATGCGCTATTAAAACTTAAATAATTTAGATCAAAGAGTTAACAATCTTTTTGACGCCTCAATTAGAAGGCTGTGATCATTGTTATTATTGTTATTTTATTAGTTATTAGTAATTCCTTGCCACTGTGATAATTTTTATTATCATTTTGTAAGATGTATGAATAAATAAATAAATAAATAAATAACAAATGTGATCTGTCAATGTGTTAAATGCTGCTTATTGTGAATGTACATCAAGTTTCAGTAAGAAAATTAATGTGGTAAGGTAATGTAATATTCCGATTGTATTTGATTGTAGACACTGAGGCGCCCGTAATCTCTGTTATTATCGTAATCTATAGTTATAAATTTAACTCTCTACGGTTGTCATGAAAGTGCCGCACATGAATATGCCCCGACATTCATGTTAACTTTGCTTGGTGGCGTGACTGAAACTTTTGGTGTCTAATAGAATATTATCCTACATGTTCTTCACACTGAAAAGTATGAATAACCCAGATGTCCAGCCTTGTCCAAAGCTACTGGTTTATTTATAATTTCGGGTGGGATCTTTTTGAGCGAGCGTAGCGAGCGTCACCACGGTACACTTATAGCACTTTCTTTCTGTGTTTTTTTTTGTTTTTTTGTTTTTTTGTTTTTTTGTTTTTTTGTGTTCACTGCCCAGGTCAAACGGCACAACTAATCGATCTGAAATTTTGCACATATACTAACGTAATCTATGCGGTCCCTGGGATCGTTTTTGAACGGGCTCATGTGATTGGTTCAAATTTAAAAAAAAAATCTTTTGATTGGTTGTTCCGAGCAATTTGAAATTTTGACAAGTCATTACGACCAACATTGTACCCAATCATAAAAAGTTTCAGCCAAATCCTCCCATTGGTTAAAATTTAAAAAAAATCTTTCATATGATTTTTGAATTAAACTAGAACCGTATGACCGATCAACTTAAAACTTTGCATGGTCATTAAGACCAACATTATCTGTTTTTTTGAAAATTTTCAGACTTATTTGTGTTTAAATCCAAAAGTTATTGACATTTTACGGACATTTTGCGTGTTGGCTGTCAAATTACTCAAAAATGTTGATCACGGCTACTTCGACTCTTTATAGTTCCAAGGTAGTTAGAGCAGAAACTTTCAAACGTCTGAAACTGATATGACCGTTCAACAGATCGTCTAATATTGTGTAAGTACACACACTTTTATCATATGAGTGGTCCCAGGTATATTTTTTTTAAATAGATCCTATGATTTTTTAATATTAACAAGGAACATTCTAATCATAAAGGTTCAATCGATCAACTTAAAACTTTGCATGGCTATTGGGACTAATACTTTAGGAATAATTGGAGATTTTTATACCTACAAGTCTGACGAATTTCAAGAATTATTGGCTTTTAATGATATTTTCGATAGACATAATTTCGGTTCGAGGTGTTGCGCGTGTCCGTGCTCGCTCATCAACGCGTTACACTGAGCGTTTTCCTAGTTATTTCCAATTGTTGCTCAAGCTCGAGAGATTTTGCCGCATGTTGTATTCACTTTTTTGGATACGATTGGAGACGAAATGGGTTGACGAAATGATTTGATATTTTAATCGTGATTAGATAAAAGACAAAGTTAGGGTTATCACTTGGTATATTTTAAATTTTTGCTTTGTTAATTAGTATAATTAGTTGATTATTGGTGTAAAATGGGATATTTCTTGTCTCGCTGGGTGCCGTATGAAATCTAATTTAAAAATGTGCCAAGTGATAGCCATAAGTTTGTCTTTCATCTAATCATGATTAAAATTTGAGATCAATTGGTTAACGGGTTTGGTCTCCAATCGTATCGGAAATTTCATAGTTTTGCGCGGTTTTGTTGAATAACCGGCGCCTAATTAACAAGGCGCGTTTAGCAAAAATTAAAAAGTGCTACTAATATTCAATCAGACTGATCATGTAAAAATCATATCAAAGTTACAACCACTTATGAAACAATTTCTTTCTCTCAATTTGCTAAAACGGCGGAGCTTGAACCACCTTATATAACTTCACATTGTCAAGTATATTTTCGTCTCTTGTGTTGATTCAAACGTTCATATCCTACTTTTAGGTAATAAAGCACCTAATATTTTTTTTTGTCTGGGGCTTAACGTCGCACTGTTCTGCAGCGAGGCTAATGACGACGGATGAATGATTATGAGGATTATTGGGAGATAATGGTGAAGAGTAGGTAAGGATGGAAGGTGGGAAGGAGGCGGTCGTGGCCTATTAGTAGGGTACCTTCCCAGCATTTGCCTGTCGACTGAGGGAAAACCACGAAAAAACCCCGAATAAACCGAATCGAACCCGGGCCTCCGGAATACAAGTTCAGAGCGTTACCACTCACCCAACCTGTTCCGTTCCTTATATTTCTCTATTCGAATATGAACTATGAATACATTATTTGAATTGTAATTATTACCGCAATTACAAACGTACAAACCTAATATTTCTTGTACGTTTGTAATTGCGGTAATAATAACAATTCAAATAATGTATTCATAATTCATATTCGAATCGTCCAATAGTTAAACTTCATTTTAACAAACATATTGATCAACACTATTTTAAACCTCCCCAGTCAAGCTGCCAACTGTATATTTCATTCATTAGAAAGTACAAGAAATAATGCCGCCAGAAAGAATTTTAAGTATAAAAAAATACTTGATTCGTGGTATATAAATGTGCATATTATCTCAAACTTGAGAGTGGAATGATGAACTTTCCCAAATACCTACACGATTCAAATGAATTGCTAATGTGATATTGATTTTACCTAGCTTATGTTTTATGGATTATGTAGTTTTGGGTTCTTATTCAGTCGTTGATTCCTAGCAACAGACGACACTCGTTCACAACGTGAAGTGTCGTCAGCTGGATATTTCACCCATCAAGTTAACATAATTCAATTAAAAGCTGTTCATTGTGAATGATTGTCCCTCCCATTTACAAAGCCATGGATCCTTACAGCGTGGAAAACTATACAGTAAGTCGGTCTACTGTGCAGGCTATGGATTACTTAGGTGAGTAAGCGATTTAGTACTCTTACTACACATTTTCTATTTTGTTTTTTGTTTTGCTTTCTTGATAACTGTATTTGCTAGTCAACATATTATTCAATTCACAAATTACCCATTTATTTATTTTTTACTTTTGATAATGTTCATTCATGCATTTTATTTTCATATCACAAATGTGTTTCCCAGGTGGCAAGAAATATTAATGACTATAATACTAAGACTACAACAATTTAAACATTTAAACATTACATTACTACATTACTCTGCTACTATAACTAATTAACTTATTCCTAAATTCCCTAAAATTCCTCAATATCTACAGAGTCAAACTCACCTTCCAATTTATTCCATTCTCTAATTGTTCTTAGAGGGGGAGTATACTGACAATATCCCAAATTTATTTTTTTGGTCGATTTTTTATTTTTTGGTTTCGAAATATTCTAAACGTATTAACTTTTATTATTTAGTAAGAAAACTACTAACATTGACTCCATTGAAAGCCGAGGAGCAAGAGAGAAGTGAGATGGAGCTATATGGTACTGCCAACTTTAAACCCGAATTACTAAGGAACTACTTTATTCGTGTTTTCAACCATGAAAAACAATGCATCAAATAAACCGTAGTTGAAAGTGCCTGAAATTTTCAGTGTTATTCTATGTTGTTATCTGAAAGAAATGGTGCCTCCATTGTTTAAAATATTATAATGATATATATTATTTTTTATTGTTTGAATTATCGTAAAAGAAATGTATACTCCAACTTGAAAACCAACAGTAGCAATGAAATAGCCATGCCCAATCGTTTTAGTATACTTCAAAGTAAAATAAACAAAATAAAAAATGTGTCAACTATCTTCACACCTTATTTTTCACACATTTTGGTATCACCTTATAATCTTATTAAAAAACCAATTAAATTAAAAAAAAAAACATTTTTGGGCAAAATTAATTTTTGTTTATTTGTTGGGATGGTCTTATAGGCATGCCAGTTAATTTAAGCTCGATATTTTATATATGAAAGAAAATAGACTTTTCAGTCCATTAATACTTTTTTTCTAATATCCGTTTTTATGGGCCATTCTATAAATTGATGTTCATGCTTATCTGTTCGTTTCTTTTCTTTCAATTTCAAAAACTGTCCAAAATATTTCCACCCGCTAATACGCTTTCTGAAAAGTTACATAACCGCGTTATCTTTCTCCTTTCCTCCAACTTCTCCCACTTTAATTCCTTCATCAACTCTGTCGGACTCACCCACTCTCTCACAACCACTCCCTTTTCATTTCTCTTTACCTTCCACTTCCTGGTTTCATTCGTCACTTCCTTACAGCCATTCTCTGTGCTTTCTCCAAAATAGTTATTTCATTTATTTTGTATGGGTCCCAATTTGCACGCCCGTAATCTAGTATGGGTCTTATGAGTGTTTTATAAGCTTGAGTTTTTACATATTTGTCAGCATGATTTAAATTTCTCATGACAAAGTTAGTATATATAATCGATTTGCCAGTAACCCTTTTTACTTGTTCGTGCCAATTTAATCTTTCATCAAACCAAATCCATAAAATTTATACCCATGAACAACTTAAATTTTTTCACAATTTACATTTACTTGACTTCAATGTCCTTTCATTTTTATGCATCCATTCCATTAATTTATTTAAATCATCTTGAAGTGCTTTCTCATCTATTTTAATTTTATTCTCAATACAACGCAGTCATCTGCAAATAATTTTATCCTAGAATTTATGTTTCCGAAATGTCAATTATCAAGCGAGCGTAGCGAGCGTCTCCACTTGAAACTTATGGCTCGAATCTCTGTTTTTGTGTGTATTTGTGCATTTGGCGTCTCCTGCCAAACGAAGTAATGGATCAGGCCAATTTTTTCACACAACTTAAATTACTATTCTCGTTATGGTCAAAATGATTTTCAGCAAGTTCGCTCCATTGGTTGCATCGGAAACTTGATGTGTAGTTATAGTTAGCTTGGCAATGGGGATGAAGGAAACTCTGTGTATATAACTGCAATAGTTTGACCGATCATCACCAAATTTTGCAAGGTCATGTCTACCAGCATTATAAGTGATTTTTTACAAATCTGTAATGAGCTTCAAGAGTAATAGACATTTTACTGACATTTGTATACTTAATTTAAAACGGCCTATAGCCACACCACCATTTGACCTATCAAATGGTCTTCGATTAATCTGATCAATCAAACTCATATTTTGCATGGTCGTTCAGACCAACATTGTCTCTTACTTTACGAATTTTCAGAATTTTCAGAATTTTCAGAATTTTCAGAATTTTTTGAATTTTCAAGAACATAGATGCACTTATTGACAGTTTCAATAACTGTCAGAAATGACATTTCAAAACAGAAATTCCACTGCATTCTGGGTTGCTCTATGTAGCAAAGCAAAGTTTATAGATGGTTTTTCTCAATATCAATGTAAGACAGATTCTTTTCTTAGTGAATTAACTTGCAATACATAATGTAGGTAGTCAAAATGTAATGTAGGTATTTCATATACACAGGTATAGGTAAACCTTATCTAAAATAATTTATTTTACGATATGGATTGTGTTTCACAGTTATGAAAACAACGTTTTGACTAGATAGCATAATATTTTACACATTTCCAGCCCAATCGGTCAAGAATTTACAGACTTATTTCTGTTTTAAGTGTTTGAATATCTGTCCAAAGAGATTGATGGAAAAATATCAGTACAATAATCTGTTATTTAATTGATCCAGAGTGTTTATGAAAAGTTGCAAGGAAAATTGGTAATAAATAATGTATAGTTAGTTATCTTTGATTGAATGGATCGTGCTTGATTGACGATGTCGTGCGTGTCGGTGCTCGCTCATCAACGCGTTACACCGAGCGTTTTCCTAGTATAAATGATGAATAGTAAAGGGCCTAAGAAACTACCTTGCGGAACGCCTGATTCAACCCTAATAAGGGACGAAAATGTATCTCTCACTTTTACCTTTTGAGTAATATGTCTCAAAAAGTCTTGGATTATTTCAACAACTTATTAATCATTTATTATCTCATTTAATTTATTTATCATAGCATGATGGGGAACTTTGCCAAATGCTTTCTGCACATCTAAGAACACAGCATTCATTTTATCTAATATACTTGACAACTCATGGGAAATAATTGTCAATTGCGTTTCGCAGGACATACCTGATCTGAAACCAAATTGCTCTTGAATAAACTATTTCTCAATTTCCAGCACACCCCTCAAGTAATTCGATATTATTCTTTCAAACACCTCACCGACTGTAGATGTTAAACTAATTGGTCGATAATTACAGGCTTTACTCCTTTCACCTCCTTAAACAACGGAATAACTACGTCCTGCTTAAAATCTACGGGAATAATTGTTTTAATAGCAACAATTATATTAAACAAATGATTTAAATACTTTGATATTAAGACTTCTCCTAGCTTTAGGCATTCACTTGTATACCTATATCCATCAAGACCCGGGTCTTATTTTATTTTTTAGTTTTGTGATAACTTTACTTATGTTATGTTTATGTTTACTTGGTATTTGGTTTTACTTTTAAGTGTAGTGAACAAAAGCATTATTGTATTCCAAATTCACATAAAAATCCAACCATTTAAAGTACATCAAAGAGAAATCAATTCTTATGCCAAGGACAATATTTCACCTAGTTCGCCTAGAAAATCAATAACCATTCTTAAAAAAACGGATATCGTCGAGAAGCTATCCTGCTGCTGGTCTAGACTGCAGACATAAACATCGTCCACAGGGATGGGGGGGGGGGGGCAAAGGGTGGCACTTGCCCCCCCCCCCCCCCCCCCCCCACCCCCTGGCAGAAAACCTGCAGACGCCCATGTTAGCAGAACGCCAGTTATCTATGCATGACTCGGAACTAAAGAGGAATACAACTGAAAATCTTGATATTATTTACATTTGTGTAAATATGTAAAAATTAGGCTAGAGAAAAAAATATGTGAATAAATAAACTGGAAAAAATTATATAAAACATTTTCCATTTCCCTTTCACGGCTAAATACTGGCAATGTTTGAAGGCTGCTACCTAGCTATATAAAACAGGATGAAATACTGAAGGAAATAAAAACAATTCAAAACTTATTTCCAGGTATTCGTTCCTACACCACTGAAGTCAAGAACAGCTTTCCGAACCGCTTGATATACTTTCTCTCCCGCGCCGCCGTAGCTGAGTTGATTCTGGAAGCCTTGGTCCTGCGCTACTTGTACATCTACATCAACTGGGAGTCGATCACAATCCAAGAAGCATCAATGTTGATATTCATGCTGAATACAGTAACCGTTATCACTGTACAACTTTTAACCTTCTACATACAACCAGACAATACACGGAGTTTGATACTGAAGTTTGAAGACGTCAATCACAGATTTGCGACAGAATTAGCGCGCTCTCGCGCCATAGTTCAACAAACTAAGAGCATTGCTGACCGAGTTCTGAAGTACTTCTTACCTGGATGGGCAGTGTTCATATCTTGCTTTGCTACCGCAGTACTTGGGTATTATATTACTGAAAAGAAGATCAATAGTGGGTAGGTAGGAGTTCTTAAGTTGTGGAGAAGGTAAAAGTGAACACAATTTAATTTTGAGATAGATTCAAGATTTATATTATATTGTACCAGAAATTATTGATACATGTACATTTTAGTAGCGATCGATTTGTATATCATAAGAAGATTAAACTATCTAGTGGCAGGGCATATATCTATAGACTAATATTGGTTATGTTATTATATTTGAATATATGACATAATTATTACATTACATACGAGTATAGCACCGTAAGTGTAAATATAAATTGGAATTAATAGTAATATTCTTGACAGAATAAATAACTCTATTAGATTATTGACAAACTAAGGCTAAATCCTTATAACTATAGGTTTGACGTAGTAAAATAATTCTAAATGCAATGTAATGCAATGCAAGTTCATACTTGTACAGGATATCATGGGATCATAACTAATCTAATGCCTATATTACTAAACTAAACTAAAATTACACTAAACTTGCTTAAGATAAAAATTAAAAATAGATATAAGTTGCTAATATCCAGTAATAGTAATTCAGATCTAATAATAATTTAGTCATGAGAAAAATATTGGCAATATTGGCAACTGGAACCTGCCATTATTGGGTTGCATGATCATTATTAAAGAGGTGATCCTTTTTGTCGTCTGAAACTTAAACGTTTCATCTGCAGGTGTTACTACCCTGTGGAGACGCTACCGTCACCTTTCCTTGAAACGGCTATGCTGATTTACGTCGTTGCCTTCACGTCAGCAGAGTGGTTGTTCATGGGCACGCAAGCCATTTCATTTTCAATATTATTCCAAGCAAATGGTCAATTCCGAGTTTTGTGCGACATGTTGTTGAATATCCGAACTGACAGTCTCGAGCACATCCAGAAGACTGAGAACAGTCGAACACCAGCTGAGCGAGGTGTGATGGAGTTAAGAGCTGACAGTCTCGAGCACATCAAGGCCAAGCGTCGCCAGAAGACTGAGAACAGTCGAACACTATCTGTGGTGGAGTTAAGTCAAGGAGAAAAACATCCCACTGAGAGAGCCAGTGGATGGACTGTGATGGGAAACAAGATTAATCAAAACTGTGACAAGGGAAGCGAGATGAAGATGCTTGATTTGGAGATGCAGAGACGCCTTCGTGAATGTATCAAGTACCATCAAGCCCTACTCAGGTGAGGAAATATTTATTGTAGATCTCAAACAGGGTTGTGTTGTGCAAGGTATGCAACTGTACTTTCACTTTCATAACTGAAATAAATCTTTACAATTAATATTAATTATTAAAATTTTAAATTATTCTTTATTGTCAATTTTTTAAATAGTCTACACAAGGAAAATCTAGACTACGTATGCAGTATGCCCTGGCAATAATCAAAACGAAGGAGAGCGCCATTTTATTTCACAGGAAAAGATGGGTTCACTTTCGTTCGAATAACTTCGTAAGGGCCCTTCTACACGCAAAGGACTTTAGTAGCCACTCACTTTAAGTACACCGTGTAGATGATCAAGCTTCCCTTAAATGACGTCGCACTTCAAGTTCGCGACGGACCTCCATTGAACGCAAGACGCGAGATCTCGAGAGATTATTTTTAAAAACGATTCGAAAAATCCACCACCGCCAATTTAAAGATACTTTCTTTTGTTCTTCTTCAGTTCTAGATTTAATAGTAAAATTGTATACATTCAAGTTAAAATGTTTAATTGAATTTGTAAGTGTATTGCGTGCTATTTAATAATACTTTTTAACCTAACACAAAGGCTCAAAACAATTTTATAAATAATAAATAAGTACTTATGAGTGTTAAAAGTGAGGCTATGTCATCCAAGAGTGATTTTGTTTCCAACTTGAACTGACAGCTGAAACATATTTTGGAAATAACTTCACTGGACCATTCATGTGAAATCTCCTCACTATCATTAGAATAACACTACACTGAATCGACAAATTAAGGTTATAATTACAGAATCGTCACCAGATAGTGCGTCAATAGATAAAGTGAGTGTGTATAGACGTGCTAAAGTAAGACGTCATTTAAATGTATGTTTAACATACTCTATTAAAGTGAGCGTGTAGAAGGGGTATAATGGTCGATTTCATAAGTATCTGAGTGGCTCTGGTTCCTAAGAAAATTTCACTTTCTGTTTGATTTCCACCAACACCTACTCGATCTAGCTCCCCCCCCCCCCCCCCCCTCCCTTCACTGCCGTAGCACTGGAACAAGAACCAATGTTATAATTAATAATTTTCAGTTTATAAATCCTTCAACAGATGTATCTGCTGGGCTCACAAGTTGCTCACACTATGTGGAAATCACCGCCTGCTCGATCTTCCTTCATCCCTGTTCCCAGCCTGACAACTCGTTTCACGTGTTACGGGCTCACTGCACACTGGAGTGCTATCTATTTAACATGGCAGTGACGCCATGTCAATGGGGTTGTTCACTGCCATTTGCTCTCACTCGCGGGCGCTAGGAGCGTAGTAGTTGACAACAATGAAAATCATAAAAAGAAGGCCGTGAAGAAGGCCGAAGAAGAAGGCCGTGACTTCAAAACAAATTTCATTCTCGACTTAAATATGAAGAAAAACGATGTAAATTATAAGCTCGTTTAAGTAATTTGGAGATGTGTTGTGCTTGTAAATGATATGAAAATATTCGTTGTGAAATAAGGAAAAATCAAGGAAAAATAATATCAGGTATGTGCGTACTATTTTCGTATTGTTGAGTTCAATACGAGTGAAAATGTATATCTCTTGGTCACCTTTTCGGCGTATTTCGAAGCTAGTTTTCAGTTCAGTGAAGCATTTTCATGGTTATAGTGTCATATGAAACATTGAGAGTGATCTTTTGTGAACACTTTGCAGTACAAACCTAATTTTTGTAACCACTAAAACAAAGCAGGTATGATGGGTGAATGGGAAGCCAACTTTTCTTGTAGAGTAAAATGGCGGTTCTCGCTGTTGTGTCTTGGTCAAGGTGGTCACTTTGATTGACATTTGATTGGCTCTTATTACGTGTAGAACAGCAACGCCATCTACAATAGTTTTGCGTGAACAACCCCATTGATACGAGACGACAAGGATATTTAGAATAACCTCCAGGGCTATTCAATGAAATTGACCAATAGCCACCGTCAAGACAGTTTGTATTGCTTAGCGCTACAATTGCTTTTAGATGGAACTAATAAGCTCATCTGAATTTTTGTGTTCAATCATTTTCTTATTCCTTCTAATCTACATTTAATGACGCACTGAACTAACTTTTCTCTTCCACACACATCGTGCTACTTTAGAATAATTATTTGTAGTTAATTTAAGTGCTTTTATATGCTGATTATTAGGAATAAACTGGTAAATAAAGATTCGGCCATAGAGATGTATACGTGTACACATCGCACGTATACATCTCTATGTTACGCACACACACTACAATCAAACTGCATATGAATAATTTCAGAAACCAGAGCCACTCAGATATTTTATGGAATTTTCTATTACCCTTGCAACAATAGTTCGGTCCGTCCGCGGAATTCAGTACCGCGGCCCTGTGACAAACTGTGGTACTATAGTCTTAAGAGTGACGATTTTTTGTCTGGGGCTTAACGTCGCACTGTTCTGCAGCGAGGCTAATGGCGACGGATGAATATGATTATGATGATGATTGGGAGATGATGGTGAAGAGTTGAGGATGGAAGGTGGGAAGGAGGCGGTCGTGGCCTATTAGTAGGGCACCTTCCCAGCATTTGCCTGTCGACTGAGGGAAAGCCACGTTTCCCAGTCAGGAAGGACGGCCGCGGGAATCGAACCCGAGCCTCCGGAATACAAGTTCAGAGTGTTAACCACTCACCCAAAGTGACAGTGAGGGTTAAGTTTTGTCTAGCAAAGAGTATTTTCTACTAATGTGTCAAACCGGGCATTACACTTCATTTCATTATTTCATTTCATGTATTTATTATTTCAACATAGAATACATTTTCGTCACTAAAAGTTGCATTGAGCGCTCTGCCGGCAGAAAGTGGCACTACAGGTTGGGGTATTAGAACCAATTTCTCATAAGCAACATGCTTAGTTTAGACACCTCTACATCAGGCACTATTAAACGTAGAACCTTAAAAATAATTACCAGTATAAAAAAGATTATGCTTTTTCGATCTGTCACATCAGAATTTTTATCCGAGTTCAAATTGCAGTCTCAGAATGATGCAAACATGAAATGCGTCAGCCAATGAGAAGCTAGCTCCGCCCATCGACCAACCAATCATGTCACTCCAGAAGTGTTATTACTTAGAATTTTAAGTTTTATTTAACAATTATCTAGTATCCATTAACAGAAACGAATAGTTATAGTATGTTCATACATTCATAAGTTTACTTAATATCAGATTATAAAGGACTTCAATTGTCTGAATATCCTGTTAATTGCGTGTTTTTGAACCAGGTTTTGCCATAAGAAATCACGTTGGACGTGAACAGAGTACTCTTAGCTCCCGCCATCTTGAAAATATTCACAGTGACGGCAGCGCTATCTATTGATACTTTTAGTGGCGAATACAGTTTGTATTGCATCGCCATAAGCCATATGCCTGTGCGGACGTGCGGAGCATACATATTAGCAAAATGTAACAATTAGAACAAAGATAAAATTAAATTGCCATTATGGATTAATGGTTTATGATTTTTAGAGTGAAACAATAGTTTATAATTAACAAAGAGATGTACACTTAAGAGGCGAACGGAAGCAAACAAAAATCACACGGTTCGTTAGAGCGTTTTTTTGAAATTTTTTCGTCCCACTAAATAATTTAAAAAAATCAGATAGTAGCGACCCATTTCAGCCTAATAGACTTAATAATGCTACACACGGGAGTACTCTATTATCTCTGGTGCAACCTCAAAGTGTTAAAAACGATTATTTTACTAAAAATATCGTCTTTAACACTTTGAGGTCGAACAAGAGGTCATATGAACTCCAGTGTGCGGCATTTTAGTCTATTAGGCTGCGGGTAGTGCTATCTGATTTTTTAAAATTATTTAGTGGGAATTGACAAAATGTCAAAAAACACTCTGACGAATCGATGCGATTCCCGTTCGCTTCCGTTCGCCTCTTAAGGGATCAAGACCCCTATTCCTGAAAAAAGTGAGAGTGGGTATGAGAAAAAAGGGAGAAGATTGTTACCAACCAATAAGAATCCAGCAGGCTTAGATTTTATTGGCTGATACTGATTTTCACACTTTTTTTTCTCATACTCACTCTGACTTTTTTCAGGAATAAGCCCCCAGATCAGGAGCCCAATTCTAGATCTTTATAAAATTCCAAATTTTTCCAAATTCTGATAGAATTCGATTTCTTTCAATGCTATAATAAAGAGATAAACGAAGCAATGATGAAGATCAACATCCATACTTCACCAGGCCCTGATGGCATTCTTCTTCGTGTACTTCGAGAGCTGAATTGTGGGAAAACAATCAGTTTACTTGCATCCGCTATGTTTGAATTGAACTATGTACCAATGAAGTTAAGGGAAGGGAGAACGATATTGATTCATAAAGGCGGCGATGAAAAGAACTTATCTAATTGGAGGCCCATTACAATTTTCTCTGTGATTCGTCGTGTTATTGAAAAGGTAATCGACAAGAGACTTCGAGCATTAGTTCAATTTTCTGCACATCAGAGAGGCTTTGTTTCTTCACCAGGAACGTACATCAATTCCTCAATTATTAATGGGTGTCTGAAAGATGCCAAATTACACAATAAGGATTGTTGTGTTACTTTCCTTGACGTTAGCAAAGCTTTCGACAGTGTTGGCCATGATCACATTAAACGGTGCCTGCAAAGTCTACCGATTCCAAACAAGCTACGGGAAATTATTATTTCACTTGTGACGGATAACGTAATCAAGATCGAAGCAAACAGAACAAAATCTAATTTTATTTCTGTGAAGAAAGGTGTTCCAGAAGGAGCTCCATTGTCTCCCACGTTATTTAACCTTGCAATTGACCATATAATAAAGGAGCTGACTGAGCAAACAGTATCAACTTCCCTAGGATACTCGTTGGTCAAGGAAATGGACAACATCTCGGCCGTTGCCTTTGCTGATGACTTAGCTGTAATTGGGAAGAATATGTCTGCGGCGTCTGAATTAGTGTCCATGGCGGTAAGAGGGTTTTCTCTTATTGGTCTGGATATTAATTCCTTGAAAAGTAAGGCAATTGTAATAATGAATGGTAAACTTTCACACCTTCCTGTTGTTTCAAATACAGGCACTGTTATCCCAGCAACTGCTCCTGATGAACGAATTAAGTACCTGGGAATTGACTTCCATGATGAGATAGTAGTAGATAAGGGGAAGATAATTAAAAACCTGGAAAAAGACATCCATCTACTAGTATCGTCTTCTCTCTTGAAACCTGATCAGAAATTGAATATTCTGAACCAATTTATATGGCCCACACTGATCTATCCTCTACAGTGTGCTCCGACCAATCAATTACCAAAATCCTTCTTGGAGGATATTGATAAGATTGTCAGAAGTGGAGTTAAAGAAATGATTGGTCTTCCAGGTGATACTCCAAATTCCTTTATTTACTCTCCGCGTAAATTCAGGGGCCTTGGAATTATGAGAGCAACATGGGAGGCGCATCTGCAGAATTTTAATATCTGTAAAAAGTTATTAAATGCCGATGATCCTCACTTTCATAATGTAAGAAATATTGAACAAGAAATGACTCAATGTATTGAAACGCTTGAACTCACAAATTGCATTAAAGTTGATAATCGAATTACTGGCCGAAAACTACGAAATGCTATGAGAGAAAAATCATTTCAAGAATGGGTTGATTTGCCACATAAAGGACGTGGAGTGGAAGTATTCAGAGAAACGACAAGAGCCAATAAGTGGTTACACTCTAAGGAGGGACTGTCTTCTTCTCAGTGGATAAATAACATCAAGATGTCTGTTAATCTCGCCGCCGTTCGTGCCGTACCAGGAAGATCTTTCGAGAACACCCGTTGCCGTCAACCAGGCTGCAATGAGTATGAAACCCTACCTCATGTTCTCGGAGGTTGTCTGAAGGGAGAACTGTTGAGAATTAACAGACACAACACAGTGAGGAGCCTGTTAGCAGATTCGTTCCGAGCAAATAAGTGGGAGGTACATGAAGAAATTTCTTGTGTTTCGACTACTGGCTCTTTGAAGAGAATAGACATAATAGCCATTCGAAGAGACCGGAAAAAAGTCCTTATTCTCGACCCAACCATTAGATTCGAGCAAGGGGGATCACAAGCGGAGGACGTGAACAAGGAAAAACAAGATCATTACGTCGATTGCATCCCCGATCTTGCTCAAAGATACAAAATTAAAGAACAATACTGGAGCGTTACCGGTCTCCTTTTAGGAGCTAGAGCTTCAATTCCGGATTTTTTTACAAAATTTCTTAAGGGGGAGCAATCGATCGACATATACAAAAAAAAAATTATTCTTGAAATTACAAGTTCAAAAAACGTTTTCCTACATTTCAACTATATTTAAGTACAACAGACTCATTCAATGTTCTGTAGTTTGCAACTCCAGTCCAACAATGAGTTTTCAATTTTATGTTATCAGAGGATGAACAAAACTTTAACATGGGAGGTATAGGAAAATCATTTCGAATTTGGTATATAACTTTTAAAATAGCACACGTTGGTATTGTTTTCAATTTTTTTCCTGATAGTATGTCCATATGTCTACCATAAAAAAAGTTTTTTGCTCAAATCTATCGAGACAATAAAAATAGATCTTCATTTTAGCCTAAAAATGACACGATTTTCTTATTCCGCCATAAGATAACATGGGGGAGACAAATCAATTTATCTCAGAAACTGGACACGAGAAGTGTTTCATTTTTTCATGAATTGTGTATTGCATGATTATCAATAAGTCACCAAAGTTTCAAGTAAATCGGAAACATTGAGGTTATGGTGGTTCTACCTTAAATCACATTTCATTTTTTCTTTGGTTCTCGTAGATCAAATAGTTTTATCAATTTTAAAAGATTCGTCTAGTATATTGCATAATCATTTATATAATAATTCATCTTAGTTTGTAGGTATATTAAGTCTTTACTTAATTAATATTTGTCACATTTTGTATCCATTAGAATTATACTATTGTAAGCATGCTGGATCCTAGTGGTCATCCTTGTATTGGACAGCTGTCATTTGTTTTATAATAAATGAATTTCTCTCTGGTCGTGACCGGATTCTATCAGAATGGAATTGGGAAAACGTACAAGAATAGGCCTCCAGTTTGGCTTACACACCTTTCTATAGAGGCGTTGTCTGGCAAAATGTAACAGTAATTGCAATCTTGAAATCAGAGGTGTGTGTGGTGTTCCATGCCAAGATTTTACAAAATAGAATGTAAACCTACACAAATATAACATGTCAAAGAGCAGAACATTTTATTACAAGGCCATGTTTAGAGCATGAAGAGGTGACCAGCAGTCGATCTGTGGATTGGAAAAGGGTCTTTTTACTTTCCCGTCCCCTACTTTACCTGCGTGCGCACCATGCCCCATTGTTATGCCGAACCTTCTCTTGGTTTGAGCTCACTAATGGGTTCGTAAAATATCTGTTTTTCAAGAAAATCTCAATCCACAGATTGGTTGCGGGTCACTTTAGAAGTTTTGAATAATCTTGAAACTGATTTACGACGGTTTGGTTTTCCTTTAGTCTGTGGAACTCAATTTTATCCACCTATCAGCCTATTATGAATAGTGGATTAATTTACTTCCTTGCGTCATCATCATTGGCTGTGGTTTACGTCTGTTTGGTAAGAATTGAAATCTAAGCTTGAATTGACTTGACTGGAAAATATCCTGTATTAATTTACCTACTTCTTTTTAAAGGTGCCTTCCATTGACATGTTAACTGGGGTGGTAGTTTGCATGATCTGCGTGGCATCATTAGACATGGCATTGTTTTTCTGGTTGTGTGACATGGCCAAGGAGGAGGTAAGGAAATAAGAAATGGCTGGCTATCAAGTGTTCGAAAAATCAGCTGGTCGAAAAAAAGTGGTCGAAAAAAATACTGGTCGAAAAAAAGTGGTCAAAAAAATAACTGGTCGAAAAAAACTGGTCGAAAAATAATTTTTGGATTTGACTGTACATCATATTTTTTGACCAGTTTTTTTCGACCAGTTATTTTTTCGACCAGTTTTTTTTCGTAAGCTTTTCGACCAGTTATTTTCGACCAGTTTTTTTTCATCAGCTTTTCGAACTCTCGGCACTCGGTCGCAGCAGTTGGCGGCGTCGAGTATTGATGCTGTTGGCCGACGTCTCGATCGGACCGAGTCCGAAGATCGCGCCGAACGCTCTGGCGGGAGGCGTGGCCGCCCAGCCAAAAACGCTTGCTTTGCCCAGCGTGGCAAGGCCAGCCGCCCGCACTCGGCAAACTCGCCGGCAAACTCGTCCGCGGACTGAGAGCTCGTCCCTTCCACAGGCGTCGGGCCGCCAACGGATACGAAAGCGCCGTTACTCCCGTTGTTTACCCGCGCTTGCCTCGGCCACTCAGTACACGTCGCCGCCGGACGCCGATCGACCTCGTCAACGGTCACACCATTTTGGAAGCACCGGGTCAGTCGCGGTCAGTACTTGGATGGGTGACCGCTTGGGTACACCGCGTGTTGTTGGCAAGCTCTTATTTTCTTCTTATTCCCTCTCTCTCTCCCTCTCTCTCTCTCTCTATCCCTCTCTCTCGTGCTTACTAAGTCGGGGGCGACTCCTACGGACCCACTAGCCACCTTCCTTGACATCACGGCACGTACACGAGAACCCCCCTTCTTCCATCTTGAGAGGAGGGGTTACACTTCTCGGCGTTTCTGCTACCTTGTCTTTGTGACACTTAAACCCAGCCTTCTTCAGTCTGCTGCGATGGTTTGTTCTTCTCGGTTTCACCTTCTAAGAGGCGGGGTGGCATCTTCACCCCGAGAGTGCGTGGACTGATCTTTGATGCCGGTCCCATTCTCTCTCCCGATACTCCACTTGTAGGCGGGCGAGGGGGTTGGGTGTGTCCAGCGTGGGCTCATACAGCGTCAGGGTCTGGTCATGAAGGAGCGTAGTGATCATATCGACCTCCAGGTGGTCGTGAAGGTCGGTGATGCGGGTGTAGATGGGAGCATCAGCGACAAGACGAAGAGCCTTGTTCTGCAGTCGTTGGATTTTCTGTTTTAGAGATTTGCAGCACCAGCTCCAGCAGGGCGATGCATACGTGAAGGTGGGACGTATGATGGTGAGGTAGAGTCGCCTCTTCGTCGCCACGGACATGTTCGGATTGCGCAGGAGAGGGCGGCGAGCTCCCAGCTTCCCCCAGGCTCTGCTGCAGACGGTCTCGACGTGGTGTCAAGCTCTACTCCGAGGTAGCGGCTACACGGCTGCCAGGTGATGACTTCACCGCCCATGGTAATGACAGGTCCTTCTTCCGGATCTTCGTGAACAGAGTGGCCGTTGTCTTGCTCGTGTTGTCGGCAATCTTCCACAGGCAAAACCAGTCATAGGTAGCGTTCGCACATCTACACATGGCCGAGTCAAGCGCGGGTAAACAACGGGAGTAACGGCGCTTTCGTATCCGTTGGCGGCCCGACGCCTGTGGAAGGGACGAGCTCTCGGTCCCCGGACGAGTTTGTTGGCGAGTTTGCCGAGTGCGGGCGGCTGGCCTTGTCCTTCCACGCCTCCCGCCGGAGCGCTTGGCGCGATCTTCGGACTCGGTCCGACTTAGTCGTCGGCCAACAGCATCAACACTCGACGCCGCCAACTGCTGCAAACGAGTGTCGGGTGTTCGAAAAGCTGATGAAAAAAAAATTGTCAAAAAGCTAATGAAAAAAAACTGGTCGAAAAAAAGTGGTCGAAAAAATATCTGGTCGAAAAAAACTGGTCGAAAAATATTATGTACAGTCAAAACCAAAAATTATTTTTCGACCAGTTTTTTTCGACCAGTAATTTTTTCGACCACATTTTTTCGACCAGTTTTATTTTCGACCACATTTTTTCGACCAGTTGATTTTTCGACCAACAGAGGCATTCCCTAAGAAATTAATTGATTTATTTTCTATTCTTAAAATTAAACAACATTTAAACGTCCGAAAGCGTCAAGAGATCAATGTGGATCATGATGTCGATGGCTAATCAACCTGTTTGTTGCCCCGTGTTACAGAGTGAAGCAGTCAGGGAGGCTGTCTACGGTTGTGATTGGTTCGAAGCGTCGGAAAGCTTCAAGAGATCAATGCGAATCATGATGTCGATGGCTAATCAACCTGTTGCTGTTACCACAATGCGTTTTGTACCGTTTACTTTGGAGACGTTTTTAAATGTAAGTACATATTAACAATACGCATTTACGGTAAAACAAGTAGGTATTGTTCCTCTAATTATATGTATTGCTAGTTGTACCAAGCTAATCCAATTTATGTCACTTTCTGAGATTACTATATATATTAAGAATTTCAATATATTATTTGGAATAGAAAATTCTAGGATTTATTTTTCAATATTTATGACTAAACATTAAGAAAAAGCATATCCTAAAGATCAATCAATGATTGTCACATTCCAAATCTATTAGAGACCATATCGTGGGCTTGGAAGAGAAACTGTCTAAGTCCACTTTTTCAAAAACTTGTTTTTATATAAAAATGAGAGGAAAATATAGCTTAATAAGAGATACATTTTTTAAGTCCCGTGCGTGTTCAGAAATACTAGTTAATTTTGTAAAGGAGAAAATATTATGAATAATTTAACTAAAAAATACTCGAACTTGATTCAAAACGTAGCACAAGATAATGTTATTAGGAACAAAGGAGTAATTTAATAAATACTAAGCTCATTTGTGTGTACAATATTTTTCTATTAGTTATGGTACTTTTTCGTGGGTACTTCCAATAATAACGTCACTATTATCTCATTTTGACAATAGGGAAGTCTCATGAAATTTTATTCTAGTAAATTTCTATAAATAAACACAAATAATAATGACATAACGGCCGGGAAAAACGGCCATTAACAAGAATCAGAACTGTGATGTCATTTCCAAGTCTTGAACATTGTGTTGACATAAGGATTCCCTTGTTGCCATGGCAATATAGCAAACTGTGATGTCATTGCCAATTTTCCTGTTTTTAAATGAGAGGAGATCTATCAAACTTTGTAAATTAATTACATGAGAACTATTCGTCCAAGAACAAAAATAATACCACATCTGTGTTCAGCAACATCTCAACTTTCATAAAATAAATATTATTCTGAATTCTAATCTTCACGAGACTTCTCTATTATGAAGATAGGTAGTCCAGAAACCTCTGAATTGAGTCTTACTATGGATTGGCTACGATGAATGGTTCATGTTCTGGTTAGCCCAGAGAGAATTATACGTTTCTTTCTGAGCATAATTTTTCTTAATTACAATATTTTAATTATGCTTTATTGTTACGAAATTTAATATGCTGATAAATAACCATCGTATTCATTTACTGATGCATTATTTTCACCCGAATATCTCAGAACCTACGAACTAATAAAAAAAAATCGTTTGCTTTTTTCGCAGGTTCTGAAAACTTCACATGGATATTATTCTGTAATCTCAAACGCTGTAAACCCACTTAATAAATAGATTTGGATAGATGCGTTTTGCAATGATTCGATCCTCATACAACGGATTGCATTTCAATTTCGTCTAAGAGCTGACTGTCGTATTTATAACGTGTATAATTTAAAGCTGCTACTCTCTTTGTGCTGTATTATAATAAAGGCACCTTTAAAATAGAAATTAGATGCGTATACTCCTTCACCCAATTCTCACGATTTCATGATCCTCACAGGAAACGCAAAATGTGCCTAAAAACCCAAGTTTAAATAGTAACAATTCTTTATTTCACAGTAACAAATGCATAAAAAAATCTCTAGAAATAGAGATAGGTATGTTGCTCCGGGTCTGCAATACAATGCCTATGGGTTGTGAAATAGGAAATCTTTGATCCCAGCTTTATTTAATAAATTACCCCCTGAATTAAGAAATTTAAACAAAATATCAGATGTTAAAACAATAATAAAAAAATGGGTTGTAGAAAATTTGGATTAATTATTAACTGGTTTCAATTCTGTGGAGTCAGATGCGCCTTTTTATGTTTTTTTCTCTCTTTTGTGTAATTAAAATTATATGTTATTTGTGTATTTACTTTATTACTTTGAATTGTGTGTATTACTTTGAACTGTCACGAGTGTGATGATTGGTGAGTGTTTTTTATTTCTATCGTAATTTGTATTAATTGAATTTAGTAGCCCTGCCGACAAGCCATTGTTGGTTTAACGGGGCTACGTTGAAATATATTTAATTTATAATTAGTAATACATAAAAATATATAAAAAAAACATATTTAGTTACTCACTCTTAAGTAGGAATGAGTAATACCAAATGTAATACTCAGTCCTATGAAATGTTGCCACTACGCTACACCATTGCCTAAAATACTTGCGTTATAAGGAAGTCCTTTACATTATATTTAAAAATTATTCTACTTCCTGCCAGATCTTGAAGATTATCTCTGTGCCTATGTTTTTCTCTTTTGTTAAACTTATTCAAACTCTGTAATTTGAGCCTTGACCACCGGTAATTTAACAATTCCCAATCTAATAATAATAAATAAATACAAAAATAAAAAAAATAAAAAAATTGAGTAACGTTAATAATGTGTCTAAAACTTCTTAGCGAATCTTGGTTGAAATGATACATGTACTACGATATTGTAGCCATACACTAAATTATAACTATGAGCCCAGTGTTTTTGGATTTGTTTAAATGACACAATTATTGTTTAACCATACTTTAAAACCCCCTCCCCCTCCTACAAGTAAGAATCGTTAATTTTAACAAGCTGTTAAGTGTCAATACCATATATTACTGCAAATATGTACAATTTGTAATGCTGTATGAAAGATAATATAAACGACTTACTTATTTTTTATATTACTTTTTCACATTCTCAGACTTATTGGGAATGGAATGATGAACTTTCCCAAATACCCGATTCAAATGTATAAAAAATGTGATATTGATTTTACGAAGCTTCTGTTTTATGAATAATTATGTGGTTGGGTTCTTCACGAGTTGTTTGTGACCGAGAGAACATGACATGAAGTGTCGTACGCAGTTGGGTATTTCATCCATCAATTAACATAAACTTAATTAAAAGTATGAGTATTGTGATTTGTTGGGCTAGATTGTCTCTCACAGTTTAATACTGTAATATCATAGCCATGGATCCGTACAGCGTGGAAAACTACACAGTTAGTAGATCTACTGTGAAGACAATGGATATGTTAGGTGAGTAAGTGTTATAATTTTGCTTACACATTTTCTATTTGAAGGGTAAATGCTATACAGGGGAAGAACGCTATAAGTCACATTCGGATGAAACTGAGATAAACGAAGTTTAAGGTACTGCAAGCGCGAGCGATTTTGCTGCTATTTGTAGACACTTTTTGCGATACGATTGGAGACGAAATGGGTGGACCAAATTATTTGAAATTTTAATCATGATTAGATAAAAGACAAACTTAGGGTTATCTCTTGGTACAATTTTAATTTTTTGTTTCGTTTATTAGTAATAATTAGTGGATTTTTGGTGAAAAATTAGCTATTTTCGTGTCTCCCTGGGTGCCGTATAAAATTAAATTTCAAAAATGTGCCAAGGGATAACCCTAAGTTTGTCTTTCATCTAATCATGATTAAAATTTGAGATCAATCGGTTAACGGGTTTGGTCTCCAATCGTATCGCAAATTTCTGAGTTTTGTGCGGTTTTGTTGAATAACCGGCGCCTAATTAACGATGCAATAAGCAAAAATGAAAAAGTGCTACTAATATCCAATCAGACTGATCATGTGAACATCATGTAAAAGTTACAATCACTAATGAAACAATTTCTCTCTCTCAATTTTCTAAAACGGCCGAGCGCTTGTATCACCTTAATGTGAACTTGTATCTATTTTCCATACAGATCGATATTTCAATTGCGTTTTTCAAGACTTTGTGGACATATTTTCTAAAAGCCAAGGGAATATTTTGAATGTTCATAAAAATCGCTGAAAGATTTAAAAAAATTTACTTCCCATTAATCTTTATTATCTGCACTGCCCAAGAAGTCAGAATTTCGATAAGTAGTCTACGAGTTTTTGATGGCGTCTGTTGTTAAGAGTCTACGATACATGATGAAATCCATGTTTTATGAAGCACAAAAGGCGGCCCCTACTTTTTTCTAAACGGCTTTACCGATTGTCTTCAAATTTTCACAGGTTATAGATAAAGAGTAGATATGTGTCTTTAGTGGCCCCAAAGTTAAATTTTTTGTTTAGTTATCTTGGGGCAGAGGTGCCAAAAAGACTCATATATTGCCCACTTCCTCAAAACGAGAAAAAGCATTTTTTATTATTTTTTCGATCACTAGAGACACAGATTTACTCTTTATCTCTATGCTGTTAAATTTTGAAAACAATCGGTCAAGCCGTGAAGAAAAATGTGGGGGCCGCCTTTTTATGGTTTATTGTGGCTTTCAATATTTGAATTAAAATAACTTACTTCACAGCAGTATATGCAACATGCAACACACGATTAATGTCACAGATGTCACGTACAACCCAGAGCTAATGTATTTTCATGAATTTCTTTTAAAAAAAATACATCGGAATCGAAATTTTCTGCGAGTCCTGTTGACTCTTAACATTCTTTAAAATACAAATTTGCGTATTTATTATAAAATTAATTTCTTTAATTGTTTATTTTGTATTTCACGTTACATTTTATTATAGTGACCAATAATCATTATTGTTTTAGTCATATAAAAATCAAACCATTGAAAAAACATAAATAATACATCAATTCGCCTACTAATGCCGTGTTAACCTAGAAATTCAATCACAGCTTCTTTAAAGTTACATCGTGTCGATAGGCACAATATCATGTGGCAGCTTCCGTCTAGTCTGCAGAAAGCCAGTTGTTAGTTTGAACTTGTCTCAAGTTTATTGCAACCCGAGTTTGATGCTCATGATGACTTTTATTACGAAATAGAGTGATATTTGGCTGTGGCATACGTACTGCCAAAAATACGGTTACTGCAGAATCGAAAGTTCGATACATTTTTAGTTTTACCAACATGATGAATGCCAAATATTCAAGGAAGGCAGAACATGCTTTTAAAACATTTCTTCTGCGACCTGAAAGCTTTGATTCTTTTCCTATGTAGTGGAGCCAAAAAAAATGACGCCGTTATGGTATGTGCAAAATAAGCAATGATGAAATGATGTAGTACTTCGCTAAAGAAAATGCAAGAGACGCAAAAGAAAATAGCTCGTTTTTTATTTCTCGATAAACATTTGTTCATAACAAAGGTCTTGATTTACTAACTATATGTCAAGACTTTCCAAAGATTTCTTGCGATTTTCATGTAAACACTGAGTCACCGGTCCGGAGGTACTCGATATATTTTGTTGGAATAATTCATTTTTAAGCTTCAGTAATACAGTATTATTTTCAATTTCCTTTGGATCTTTCTTCCCGCAATTTCTTTATTTTCTTGATAATGTCCAAAGGTTCTATTCATTTCTGTCAGAATCTACTTCAGTATCTCCCTCTGTCGACATTATAAACAAAATAATGAAATAAAACCTTAATAGAAATAGACCCAATTGTTTCCAGGCATTCGTTCCTACAGCACTGACGTCAAGAACAGCTTTCCGAACCGCTTGATATACTTTCTCTCCCGTATCGCCGTAGCTGAGTTGATTCTGGAAGCCTTGCTCCTGCGCTACTTGTACATCTACGTCAACTGGGAGTCGATCACAATCCAAGAAGTACCGATGTTGATATTCCTGCTGAATACAGTAACTGCTGTTACAGTACAACTTTTAACCTTCTACATACAACCAGACAAGACACGGAGTTTGATTCTGAAGTTTGATGACATCAACCACAGATTTGCAACCGAGTTAGCACGCTCTCGCGCCATAGTTCAACGAACTAAAAGCATTGCTGACCGAGTCCTGAAATACTGCTTACCTGGATGGGCAGTGTTCATATCTTGCTTTGGTGCCGTAGTACTCTGGTATTATATTACTGAAAAGAAGATCAATAATGGGTAGGTAGGAGAGTGTTCTGATTGGCTCAAAATGATAAGTTGTTGAGAAGGTGAGAGTGACCACATTTCAATTTAGAGTTAGGATGCGTACTTGACGCTCAAACCAAATTACCTACATAATAACGTGGTGCTTGATACAGTTTTCAAGACAGAGTTTTAACTGGAACCTTCCAATATTGCTTTGCATGATCATTGAGGAGGTGATCATATTTGTCTGAAACTTATACGTTTCATCTGCAGGTGCTACTTCCCTGTGGAGACGCTACCGTCACCTTTCCTTGAAACAGCGCTGCTGATTTACGTCGTCGCCATCATGTTAGCAGAGTGGCTGTTCTTGGGCGTGCAGGCGATCTCATTTTCAATATTATTCCAAGCAACTGGGCAATTTCGAGTCCTTTGCGACATGTTGTTGAATATCCGAGCTGACAGTCTCGAGCACATCAAGGCCAAGCGTCACCAGAAGACTGAGAACAGTCGAACACCAGCTGGACGAGGTGTGATGGAGTTAAGTCAAGGAGGAGCTGACAGTCTCGAGCACATCAAGGCCAAGCGCCGCCAGAAGCCTGAGAACAGTCGAACAACAGCTGAGCGAGGTGTAGTGGAGTTAAGTCAAGGAGAAACACATCCTACTGATGGCGCCAGTGGATGGAAAGAGATGGGAAACAATCAAAACAGACACAAGGAAAGCGAGATGAAGACTTTTGATTTGGAGATGCAGAGACGTCTAACTGAATGTATCAAGTACCACCAAGCCCTACTCAGGTGAGGAAATATTAGTTGTTTATCTCAAATAGGGGTGTGTGGTCTTCTCTGGTGCAAACAGTACTTTCACTTTCATAACTGAAATAAATGTTTACAAATATTTATTATTAAATTTAAAATGATTCTTTATTGACAATTTCATTTAAATATAGTCTACACGTCATTAAGGATATTCTAGAAAACGGGATTACCTTCGTCCTACTTCAGTATGCCCTGGCAATAATCAAAACGAAGGAGAGCGTCGTTTTATTTTATAGGAAAAGATGGGTTCCCTTTCGTTCGAATAACATAATGTCTATGGAATAACTTCCTAAAAGACGATTCCATAAAGCATCTGAGTGGCTCTGGTTCCTAAGAAAATTTCACTTTCTGTTTGTTTTCCACCTATCTATTGTAATGTGTCAACAATACACTACAATCAAACTTAATTATTTCAGAAACCAGAGCCACTACTAGAATAGGCCTCCAGTTTGGCTTTTCATGCTCTAAACGGGGCCTAATAAAATTTTCTGCTTTTTTTACATGTGGTATTTGGGTACTCGGTTGAATACTTTCTATCTTGTAAAATCTTGGCATGGGACACCATCACACGCCCCTGATTTCAAGATCTAGTGGAGCGGTCGCTCCACCCAGCCAAGTCATACTATACACTCTCAGTCACTCAACATACCGTAAATGCCTAATAAACTGAGGAGCAGACCAAACACTTTTACTGTAAGCAACAACATGGCATTTTCGGCCTACTGGATCTTAAAATTGGAAAATCTCACATTGTTGTGAAATGTCTTAATTTCGAGCTATGGCCCACCCCACTACATATACCAAATTTGGGAACAATAGGTTATGCCATTTGCGCGCTAGAGGACCGAGAAAACAGTGAAATTACACCACTTTCTGATTCTGAAGATGATGATTCTGATGATATCAGGAAACCCTGTTGACAGCGCCACAGCCTAAACGGCTAAACCGATCGACCTGAAACTTTTACCACATATGCACTTTTGGCGTCTGATGATACCTTGTTTTCTTGTGATTTTTTGTGCCGCCATTTTTAAACCAGAAGTGACGTCATAACTCAAAAACGTCTGGACCGATTAGAACGAAATTAGCGCCATTCGATTTAGATGGTCATCTATATGAAGTATCAATAAAAAAAATATTATTTTCTTATTTTCTAAACCGGAAGTGACGTCATAAATACGCAATATTTAACTTATTTCAACAAATTATACTTAAAATACGTACATAATTAACTTACATTGTAACATAGACAATACAATTTATATATTCAAGGTAGCAGTGTTCTCGGCCGCCATTCCTGAAACCGGAAGTGACGTCATATATCTAAAACGCCTGTAACGATTGCAACTGAACTAGCTCCTGCGTATTCATTCTACTATTTATTTGAAAAATCAATTGTGAAAAATGAATAAATAAATTAATGGTACCGGAAATGGCGGCAGGAACCACTAAATGAAACCGGAAGTGACGTCATATATTACAAACGGCATGACCGATTTTACGGAAATATAGGGATTAGGAATTCAGATGGTCGTTCATGAAGGTATCAACTAGATAAAACTAGATTGTTTTCTTATTACCTATACCGGAATTCGGCCGCTATTTCAAAACCGGAAGTGACGTCATGTATCGAAAACGGCTGGATCGATTATAACGAAACTTAAGCTATTCTTCTTGGATAATCATTGTCATCTTATACCAAACGCAACTTTTCATAGTAACCAAATCGGTTGAGGCGTATTTTTTTAAAGAAATTAGTCCCTGCTCGGACATGTGCTACAAGCTGTATGAATAAACTAACAAAAGAAGTGATATCCCAGAAAAAACACTCCGTGTAAAAATACCAGCCAAGTCTCTTTAACTATAAAAAAAAAATAGAAGAAATCTAAAAATTCAGCACTGAAAAGGAGTGATATCAAAAAAGGAGCCAAGTCAACGAATTTTCAAAATTTTAATCGTACCATTGAAATAAAAATATCAACCCCCGAGAAATACTTAAAAAAAGGACTTGGCGCATCGTTTTTTTAAAGACATTTTTCTATTCTTAAGCTTATGCCACTCACATACTACGTAGTTCAGAAATGCCTAGAAAAATTGGGACAAAACTTTCAAATTAAATATTGAACATTCTGTAAAATATTTTAAATTTAAATATAAGTACGCAAAGAAACATAGCATTGTCTTACAAGCAATAAATACAGAACAGTTGTGTTTGTGATTGGTAGGTACCTATAGTTTTGTGGGTACATCAACATACCTACTACAGCATTATACTTTGAACCTTCTCGCCGTGTAATTAATTGCTATTAATTAACATTTTATACCAAAAAAATTCATAAATTACATAACGTATTACTTTAGATAAAAATCTAGTCAGTAATTATTTGAGCAGCATGGCTCAGTGCACTAGTCACTTATACAAATCTCATTGACGGCCTTCTTGTAATGAGCGCTTTCGCTATTTCCCTCAGTCACGATATTGAGAAGTATGATTGATTAATATGACCCTAGAAATAGTGGCAATAACGAATAGACTAGGCCGCTTCCGTTTATTCGTTATTCGTTTATCCGTTTATTTCCTCTGAATATTGACAAAATACCAAAACTGCCAGTAGGTAAGAGTACTAGTTATATTAAAACGTAGTATGATTCGTCGATAATGAATGTGATATACTCAGGAAAATATACTTGTAGAGTTCTTCCTATACTTTTAGGATAGAAAAGTGTCTTTAAAAAAACGATGCGCCAAGTCCTTTTTTTAAGTATTTCTCGGGGGTTGATATTTTTATTTCAATGGTACGATTAAAATTTGGAAAATTCGTTGACTTGGCTCCTTTTTTGATATCACTCCTTTTCAGTGCTGAATTTTTAGATTTCTTCTATTTTTTTTTTATAGTTAAAGAGACTTGGCTGGTATTTTTACACGGAGTGTTTTTTCTGGGATTGCAATTACTGTTACATTTTGCCGGACAACGCTTCTAAAAAGGTGTGTAGATTCATCTTTGAACTGATGGCTGTTCTGTTTTCCTTTAGTCTATGGAACTCGATTGTTATCATCTATCAACCTATTATGAATAGTGCATTAATTTACTACCTGGCGTCATCATCATTGGCTGTGGTTTACGTCTGTTTGGTAAGAATTGAAATCCATGATTGAATTGATTTGAAAGCAAAATAACCTGTATTAATCTACTTCTTTTTAAAGGTGCCTTCCATTGACATGTTAACTGGGCTGGTAGTTTGCATGATCTGCATCGCATCATTAGACATTGCATTATTCTTCTGGTTGTGTGACGTGGCCAAGGAGGAGGTAAGGAAATAAGAATATTTCATTTATATTCTTAAAATTACTTATAACCTAACATGAGTGGTGAAAGGACACATTAAGGGGCTCAACCGATCGAACATTCAATTTTTTTTTAAATTACCATCATGACTTACTTTATCCAACATTTCAACTATATTTAAGTATAAAAGAATCATAACATGTCATTTAACCTGCAACTCCTGTCTTATAGTGATGTTTCAATTTATTGCTTTCCGAGAATTAACAAAACTTTAACACAGGAGGTATTGGGAAATCATTCAGTTTTTTGTTGATAACTTTTAAAATAGCACACGTTAATATTGTTTTAAATTTGTGTTCCTAATAGAATGTACAACTATCTATCTAGAAATCAGTTTGTTGAAAAAACCGATACCCTCAGTAAAATTCAAAACTCAAAAAATAGCATGGAAATCGTCATGATTTTAATGGCCTAGATATAAGACTACATGTTAAAAACAGGAATTTAAAACTTAAATATCTCAAAATCTAATCACGAGAAGTATCGTGTAAACCGTGATTATTGATACCTCTGCCAAAAAAAAGATATTTTGGAAGATGTGACTTAACAGTTGTGCTGCCTTAATGAACTTTTAAACGGCGGAAAGCTTCAAGAGATCAATGCGGATCATGATGTCGATGGCTAATCAACCTGTTGCCCCGTGTTACAGAGTGAAGCAGTGAGGGAGGCTGTCTACGGTTGTGATTGGTTCGATGCGTCGGAAAGCTTCAAGCGATCAATGCGGATCATGATGTCGATGGCTAATCAACCTGTTGCCCCGTGTTACAGAGTGAAGCAGTGAGGGAGGCTGTCTACGGTTGTGATTGGTTCGAAGCGTCGGACAGCTTCAAGAGATCAATGCAGATCATGATGTCGATGGCTAATCAACCTGTTGCCCCGTGTTACAGAGTGAAGCAGTGAGGGAGGCTGTCTACGGTTGTGATTGGTTCGAAGCGTCGGAAAGCTTCAAGCGATCAATGCGGATCATGATGTCGATGGCTAATCAACCTGTTGTCCCGTGTTACAGAGTGAAGCAGTGAGGGAGGCTGTCTACGGTTGTGATTGGTTCGAAGCGTCGGAAAGCTTCAAGAGATCAATGCGGATCATGATGTCGATGGCTAATCAACCTGTTAATGTTATCACAATGCGTTTCGTACCGTTTTCTTTGGAGACGTTTTTAAATGTAAGTATTAAGAATACGCATTTACTGGAAAAAAGTAGGTATTGTTACTCTAGTGTTTATTATGTGGTACTGGTATTGCTTGGACCAAGCAAATCCAATTTATGTCACTTTCAGAGATTACTTGATATATCAAGGTTTTCAATATATTTGGAATAGAAAGTTCTAGGATTTATTTTTCAATATTTATGACTGATACATCAAGAAAGCAAATCCTACAGACAAATCCACTAACGTCCCATTCGAAATCTATTATAGACCATGTCGTGGGCTTGAAGGAGAAACTGTCCACTTTTTTAAAAACTTGTTTTTATATAAAAAATTAGAGAAAACATCGCTTGAGGTGGCGCAATCACTCGAGGCATGGTCTTCGATCTTCATAAATGTTTGTGTTTATTGATAATCATGCAATACACAAACCCTGAAAAAATTAAACACTTCTCGACGTGTCTAGTTTCTGAGATAATTTGAGTTTTCTCCCCCATATTATCTTATGGCTGCCAGGTAAAATCGTGTAATTTTTAAGCTAACATGAAGTACTAATTTTTTGTACCGTTAGATTTTAACCCCCAAAAAATTGTCTGGTAGACCTATGGACATACTATTAGGAACAAAATTGAAAACAATACCAACTTGTGATCTTATATCTTATTTTCTTATGCTTTCTTTCGCAGGTTCTGAAAACTTCTCATGGATATTATTCTGTACTCTCAAACGTTGTTAACCCACTAAATAAATAGATGTGTATGTTTTGCACACGCTGCGATCCTCACGATTTGACGATTTGATTTGTCAGCTTGAGTCTAAGCGGGTTTTTAATTGTTTATATGTTAGCTACAAGTGTGCACAGGGGAAATACAGTTTCACTATTTGAAACTATTTTATGCTAATCCTCCGCACTATGATTGCAAAGTCATTTAGCAAACAATGTCCCTGTAATTCTGTGGGTGCGCACAGCTTTTTAATTTATTTAATTTATTTTAAATTTAAATTTTTGTAATATCTTATTTCTTCTTTGTCTCTAAGCTTGGACATCACATTATCACATTTTTGGACGATCACATACATACACTTTCTCAAAATATTGAACTATTCAACTAAAGTTTGTTAACCGTCAAAAAATGTTGGTAAATATATTCATTAATAAATTTGCATTTTAATTTTTTAGTTGAGAGAGGGGAGGGGGTTGGTAAAAGGAATATGATATTAGGGAATATGCATGAATTTATTAAAAACTGTGATTCGAAATAACAACATATTTAGTGGTAAATCACATTATATTCACACTAAAAAGTGTGAATTTCCAATCATAAATATGAAATTAAAAATCAGTGTAAATTTTGGCGGGAAAAGGCCACGCCGGCCGCGTATTTCCAAAGTATACCCAGCCCCAGCGCACCGTCGACTGATTGGTGTGTCTTGGTCACGTGGTCTTAATTAAATGATCACATAGGTTGCGAAACTGAAAGTTATCTGTCAAAACATCTCAACCCAGATCTCAACACCTTCTCAACAGCCACGCACTAAGAAAAATTCTTCGAAATGTATAATGAGAGAAAATCCTTTGATTGATGTCTGTCCATATTGAGACCTGCAATCCTATTCATATCGTTTTACTATCCTTTCGTTATTACTAACTATTATTGAAGAAATCTATGGCGCTATCTTCTAAAGTTCAACGTAAGCTGCAAACTATTTATTGGTGCGAAGAAACGTTGACATTGTGACATAATGCATAACTCTGACACAAATAGATTGTGTCACTCATCTACATGTGTTAAGATTATTCACCCGCAATTTGCAAAATAGTAAATGTCAGTCACTGAAAGTGTGGTGTGAACTGACACTGACGATTGTGAGGTTAAAAAGTGTCCAACTTGTTAGTCTTCTATGGAAGCAACTATACTAATGGGCTATTGAGAAAGACAATACGCAGAGCATTAAAAACACTTTAAGATGCACATTTAATACGTATCATCATCGTTTCCTCCGTGGATAACTTAACTTATTTATCTTTGACCGTGATGGGTTGAGATGTTTTGACAGATAAGTTTCAATTTCGCGACCGAGGTGATCATTCAACCATCGACCACGTGACCAAGACACACCAATCAGTCGCCGGTGCGCTGGGGCTGGGTATACTTTGGAAATACGCATCCCGGCCAGTGATGTCATTTATATCAACCAACGTTGCCATGGTTACAATAAAGTATAACCTATACGATCACCACACTTTACAGGGATCGGAAACTGTCTGACTAGCTGGCCATGTGCTTGGTCACCTTGAACACAACAATCATAGAACAGGCGGCTGTGATGTCAATCTCGTTACACATGTCTTTATCTCCCGCCAGAACATAATTCAAATATTCGACAATGCGCTATCATCTTTAGCAGCGGCAAGTTTGAGAAGCTCTTTCAAACCTGGCGGCAATTGTGTGAATCAAATTAAAACACTCCAAAATCGTACTTTTTTTAAATTTCGCGGGTCACCGGCCGGAAGTAAACGGGTGCAGGAAGTCATCAGGTGCAAATCGGCGGACCAAGCACTGGGCCGCCATCATTTAGCATTGGTCTTATGGGAGTGACGTCACTATACGCAGACAGTTTCCGATCCCTGTCGTAAAGTACGATGATCGTAGGTATAACAACACTCGCAGGAATGGCGTTTTCCCGCCAAAATTTATTTACATTGATTTTGATTTGAAATATTGGATTTCAAAATGAATCTTTGCATATTTCCTGTCTTACTTCTACTAAGTAATGAACAAGGTATCCACTGCCATCTCTCAAGTCCTAGACATCGTTGTGTCTTGAACTTGTAGTGGGTCATGGGGTCAAACCCCGCCATGCTAATAGTGACCTCGTGATTTAATAACAAGGAAATAGCTCTGTGGAACTCTCAGATTAGATGCGAAGTAATATTAGTGTGTAAGTTGCTGTTGTACAGACATTAGCGGCTGTGTGCACAAACAAATAAAATGTATCAAAGAGTAGTACAAACATTATATGACGATATAAATTTTAAAATATGTCTGTCAATAAAATGTCTTAAAATCTTAAACTTCATAACCGATTTTGCTTAAAAGTATTAAAAAATTTATAAAATGTTTGACACTCGATGGCAATGTAAAATTTGTATTTGATCAAACAAAATTGTGATTTTCACTGATTTTCAGTATCACCAACCATTGAGACTGGTTTGAATTCACATTTAATAATTTGATAGTATTTTTAAATCCTTAAATATTGCAGAGACCGAATACATCAAAGTTCTTTTGCCGTACTTATTGAAACTTGAAATAATATGATTCGAGAGACTTTGTATGAGTAGGTATTATAGACGGTTTAACAACTGACATTGTCATCTCTGCATTGGCATCCAGCCCGCTGTTACATGAACTTGTATCAGTGAACTCTGTGATAAGATTGTGTGAATTCCAGGAGAAATATGTCAAGGTCAAGTTCAAGAATGTGATTGATAACATAAAAATCGTATTTTGTTAAAAACAAATTATTACAATTGTGATAAAGTAGTATTATTGATAAAACCACTGAAAACTATAGTCTACAATGCATAGATCAAAATTCATTGTTCTATTTGTTATTTGTTTCACTGGCATTTATCCAAAAATCGATTTTCACAAACGAATTTTAACAAAAATACCTTCTATTGGGAGACCTTTGGACGACTTGGAAAAGTTTCAATTCTACTTATAAGTGAAATGATGTATTAATTAAATATTGTTTCAGCCTGGGAGTTGATTTGTGTGTCCTCAGTAATGAAATCAAAAAGGAAACACAATTATAAACAATAAAATAATTACCTTGCACTTTAATTTATCAAAATGCAAATTGTCCGCATTTAAAAGGATGAACACTATTAAAAACAACTTGTTTTCAGGTTTGCAAACATTGACTTTTGATCCAAAGCGTCCCAATGACCTAATAATTAGACTATAAGTTAATTTTCCAGACAATTATAAACTTGCTACAATTATTCTTGCATACCATATTGACACTCTTATACTAATTTTAATGAGACAATGCACCCAAAAAACTAACTTGAGTATGATAATAGCAATCGGTCTGAAATTTTTACACAATATCAATATCATATAGGAAAGAAAAAAAATCACAAAAAAAATTGGGGGGATTATTTATGGTTAGGGGGAGGGGTTTTGGTAAAAATTGGTACACTCATTAAAATCCTATCTTCTTTCACAAATTTTAATATATTTTCACGAAACATTTTTTTCTTATAGTAAATATAATAGCACACAATAGTTAGTATCGATTTTCATTTATTTCAATTAGTTTTTGAATTATGAGTAAATAAATATAGAAAATGATAAATTTTAATATTTTTTCTGTTTTAAGATATTGAAATTTTTTTTTCTCAGGAACTACATACATCAGCCTAAATTCCATACTAACTATTGTTCATTATACATTAATGGACACACACAAAAAAAAATAGCTCAATAGCTATCTCCAGTAAAAAGTAGATAGGTTTTGCATACAATGTTTTTTTGGAAAAATGTTTCTTAGTTATGGGCCTTCAAAGATTGCTTACTGAACACAAAAACACAAGAATTTAGCCATTTTTGTATACATGCCATCAGAGAATATTTTTTTTGAAATATATTTACTATTTGCAAAATATTGTCACTGGTATCATTTAAAAGATAAAACATCAGAGAAAATTAATGTAGAATAAAAAAAATATGATAAAAAATTACATTTTTGGGTGCATTGTCCCCTTAAGAATATTGGCGGGAAAACACAGCAAAAATAATATAATTTTGTGGTTTTCTGCTCATTAATGCTGAGGGAAACTGTACATTCAGTTACTTTACTACAAATTGAAGAAATCAACTTTCATAACATTTATTTAAAACAAAAGGAGAAAAAAAGATTGGAAAATTTAAAGGAAAAATGTGGTAGGAAAATTCATATAATGAATTCTATATCTAAGGAAAGTTATAGAAATGCTTAAACAATCCCAAGGAAATTGATTCATTGCAAAGACTATCATTAAAGTTTTTAATGCACATTTTGATTACACCTTTAGAGAACATCTGCGCACACCTTATAAATCAATTCGGACTCAATTTTTCACTACGACATAAAATCCAAAATACTTTGTATTTAAGTAGTTACAAAATTAAGTTGGCAAATCAAATATTATCGTATATTCAGTATATTTAAAATAGCTTTTAATTGATCACTTTGGCATAAAACAGAGATAACGATGAAGATCGGATGACTGCAAGTTGCACCCAGACACTACACAAGACTACGTCTTGTCTACGTGGCGCCTGAGCCAGCTTGCTGTTGATGATATGGAGGTGAATGAAGCCAGTACATTGTAAACACATCTACCAGACGGAGTCCAGTTGAGACCAGACCTCCATACGCCCACCAGGTAGTGCCTAGCGCCCCTAGCGGTCGGTCTCTCTACCAGGAGACCTGCGCCCCAGACGCCATCGCAAGTGACGTTGCTGGTGGTCCTTGCGCAGATGTCGCCCGATGAGAGATAAGGACGACGGTCCTCTCTGGCCGATGACAGACAGTCCGTGTAGGAGACCATGGCTACAGGCTGGACCCCATAAACCGGGCTAGCTGTGTTGGTGCCACGTCTCACAGCAGCTGTCTGGAATACACACGGTACACTGTCAATTTACTCAACCGTTTACCCCACTACTCCCCAAAATATTAACAGTTTATGTTGCACATTGGAAACACAATATACTGTTTTAACAATATATTGTGAAATGTATCTCAGTAGGTATCGCCTTAGACTAACCAACCCCAACTTGTATTGCAAAATAACAAATCCAAAATGACCCTCCCCCCCACCCCCTCTGTCTTTCTTTAAAATTATTCAAATATTTGAATGCACCGAAGGAAATATATTCAGATTTATCTAGAAAAAGACTGATGAAAAAATTTTGAAATAAAAAAAAATACCACTTCCCTCTCATCCCTCACAAACAATCCCACCCCATCCAATTTTTAAAGCATTTTGTGTAAAGTAGATATAGTACTAGGAAAACGCTCCGTGTAACCGTGTAACGCGTTGATGAGCGAGCACCGACACGCACGACATCGCCAATCGAGCACGATCCATTTAATCAAAGATCTAGTGGAGCGGTCGCTCCACCCAGCCAAGTCGTACTGTACGCTCACACTCACTCAACATACCGTAAATGCCTATATAAACTGAGGAGCAGACCAAACACTTTAACTGTAAGCAACAACATGGCATTTACGGCCTACTGGATCTTAAAATTGTTCCAAATTTAGGAACAATAGGTTATGCCATTTGCGAGCTAGAGGACCGAGAAAACAGTGAAATTACATCACTTTGATCTTTAGATGATGATGATGATGATGATGAGTTTCAGTTTCAGTTTCAGTTTATTTCCAATTTGTTTTTACAATACAATATGTAGGTAGATACATTTGTCTGTTTAAAACATGACCCTTGAGAGTTAATTCTCTCTTTATAAGGGTATTAAGGAAAGTCTATTTCTAAGTACATTTTTTTATTATACATGTACTTAGATTCTAATATTGGGAATTTAAAACATTCTTAAAATAAAAAATAAAAATATCGATTTCCTAGTTTACTATACATTAATCATTCAAGAATTCGTCTATTGAGTAATATGCTTTTTCTATTAATAATTGTCTTAGTTTATTCTTAAATAGTTCGTATTTACTAATTTCTCTTATTTCCTTGGGCAAGGCATTAAATAATTTAGTTTTTATGTACATGGAATTGTTTTGAGTACAATTTGTTCTGAGTGACTCTACGTGTATGTTGTTGCATTGTCTAGTGTTGTGGTTGTGTAAGTCTCTGTTTTGTACTAGTTCATCTTTATTTTTTATAAACATTATTGATATTATTGATTCCCAAATAAATAAGCAAGGCAAGGTTAATATTTGATGTTTGATGAAATGTTTTTTACAATCTGGTTTGATAAAAGAATTATTTTTGTATTTTAAACCAAAAAGAACTCGAATAGCTTTTCTCTGCAACGTAAATATTTTGTGCGCCTCAGTGGAGTTTCCCCAAAACTGTATGCCGTATCTTAGATGGGATTCTATATTTGCATAATATACTAATTTGGCTACGTTGGTGTTAGTCAGATCGATTATAGTTTTTAAGGAGAAGTAAGACGAGTGGAGTTTCTTTTGAAGTTGTTTACAATGACTCTTCCAGTTAAGATTTTTATCAATGATTATCCCCAGGAATTTTGTTTCTTCTACTTCTTTTAATTCGCTTACATAGTTATTTTTTGGCATATTTATTTTTAGTGGGCTGGAGTTAATATTATTTTTTAGTTTGAAATGAATGAAATTTGTTTTTTCCTCTTGAATTTGCAAGTAATTGTCTCCAAACCATGTTGTTGCCTTTGCTAGTGTATTTTGTGCATTTTGTTCAAGGGTTTGTTTTGTTTTTCCCGTTATTGTGATATTTGTGTCATCAGCATATATTTCAGAAGGGCTCACTGTTTGTGGAAAGTCGTTTATATATATGATAAATAGTAGTGGTCCAAGTATGGATCCCTGTGGAACTCCACTAGTTATAGATTGTGCATTTGACAGAAGTTTTAATTCAATATTATTTTCATTTATATATGTTAATTCGACTTTTTGTACTCTATTTTCAGTGTATGATTTTAGTAGCTGTAATGCAGATCCTCTAATTCCATAGTACTCTAGTTTGGCTAACATTATTGAATGATTGACACTATCGAAAGCCTTCGATAGATCACAAAAGACTCCAAGTGTTTGGTCCTTTCGCTCTAGTCCCTGTACAGTGTTTTGAATGAATTGGTCGATTGTAGTGTTTGTTGACCGGTTTTTTCTGAATCCATTTTGGCTGTCCGAAAGAAGCTGTTCTCTTTCAAAGTATGATGTCATTCTTATGTGAATAATTTTTTCAAATATTTTTGACACTGAAGGTAGGAGTGATATGGGTCTATAGTTTTCTGTAAGCTTCTTGTCTCCCTTTTTAAATATTGGTATAATTTTGGCAATTTTTAATCGCTCTGGGAAAGTTCCTTGATTGATGCATTCGTTGAAAATATGTGCTAATGTTTTGGCCAGCTTTATGATAACTTTTTTAAGGATGCAAGTGGGTATATTGTCTATTCCAGCCGATTTTTTGTTTTTAAGCTTTCCAGCAATATATATTATCTCTGTTTCTGACGTGCTGTCCATAAAAAAGGAGTTAATTGGTTTCTTTGCTTTTACTAAGTGAGTATAGAATTCATTTGACCTCGGGGTCATTGACGAGGCAATTTTTTGGCCAATGGTTGCAAAATCTTCATTTATAATATTAGCTACTTTCTCTGGATCCGTTACAGTCAGGTTGTCTTTTTTCAGAATCAAGTTTTTTGTTCCTTTAATTTTTGTATTATTTGTATGTTTTTTAACTATTTCCCATATCACCTTCGTTCTGTCACTTCCTGTTCTCTCAGTAATCTTTTTATTTATTGTTTTCCTTTTTGCAGCCCTAACTGTTTTTTTGTATATTTTTTTGTAAGATTTGTATTGTTTTTTTATCGTTTCCGATTTGTAGTGAATGAGTAAGTCATATAAGCATTTTAAATTTTTTGCCGATGTTCTGATTCCCGATGTTATCCATTCTTGTTTTATAAATTTATGATTTATTTTTACATCTTTTATTGGAAAACATTGGTCAAAAGTACTTGTTAACATTGCTTCGAACTTATTATATTTTTCATTTGGATCAACCGTACTATAAATTTCGTTCCAGGATATTTTGTCTAGCATGTCGATAAAAATTGTTGTGTTTTCTTCATTTAATTTTCTGGTTTTAATTCTTTTGTTTGGGGGATAGATTTTTGTATTTACTTTTATTGAAATGAATTGCGCTTTGTGATCAGATAGATTGTTTTCTGTCACTTCCGTGCTGTAAAGGTTTTTAGGGAGATTTGTCGCAATGTTATCGATGGTTTTTTCTGTATGGAATCTTAAATCAATTCTGGTTGATTCTCTAATTGTTAATTTCATTCCGTATGCCGTTATTAAATTCTTTAGGTTGTCGCAATCGTTTGATTTGTGGGCTGTATCTATATTTAGGTCTCCCGTTAATATTACACTTTTCTTTTCAGAGGTGACTTTTTGTAGGAGTTGTTCAAGTATGCCCATAAAATTATTTATGTTTCCCATGATGATATCAGGAAACACCGCAATCACCGCCACAGACTAAACGGCTTAACCGATCGATCTTAAATTTTTACCACATGTGCACTTTTGGCATCTGAGGTGCCTTTTTAAAAAACCAACCGGAAGCCGACATTTTGAAACTGGAAGTGACGTCATATCTCGAAAACAGCTAGACCGATCGGAATGAATCCAGCGCCAAATGATTCAGATGGTCATCGATATGAAATACTAATAGTCAAAAAAGAAATGTACTATTACCGAAACCGGAAATGACGTCATAAAAATGAAGAATTAGACTTTAATCACCTCTTACTACAATAACTACATATTCAGAAGGCTTTTAATGATATAGTGTAGATTCAAGTGTAGAAAAAATGCTTTCCGCTCGATTGACGTGCCGAAATTGATTTTTTCATAATTATCGATTGTTTACATCATTCTTAATATTACCTGACGTGCCTTCAATTTTTTGGTGGCCATCTTGGAAAATATGTCGGAAAACGTACATTTTACAAAGTATTTAATTGATGGTAGAGGAAAGGTTGAAAAATTTTGAAATAATTCACTAAAACTAATTCAAATATGGGGACTGGAAAAAAAACACGCCGTGAACGAATTTTATTTTTTCATTGTTGGAATTGACCAATCACGTTTCTGTGTTTTTTGCTCTTAATTTATTATGAAACGCGTGGACTTAGACCAAAATACGTAAAATTAAAATGTGTAGACAATTTAATTGTAAACAATTTGCGATATAAAAAAAATTAAAATTTTGTTAAAATATTTAAAAAAAAAAAAATTTTTACGGCGATTTTTTTTTACGTTTTCATATTATTTGAGTTAGGTTTAGTGAATTATTAGATAATTTTTCAACCTTTCCTCTACCAACAATTAAATACTTTGTAAAAATTATGTTTTCCGCTCGTTTTCCGCCATATTTTCCAAGATGGCTACCAAAAAAATTGAAGGCACGTCAGGTAATATTAAGAATGATGTAAACAATCGATAATTATGAAAAAATCAATTTCGGCACTCTAATCGAGCGGAATTACATTTGCTCCCCTACTAATACATAACATTTATAGAAATAAATTCTAGGTGGCAGTTATTTCTTCCGCCATTTTGAAAACCGGAAGTGATGCCAAATCTCGAAAACAGCTGGGCCGAATTGGTTACTACGAAAAATTGTGTTTTGGTGCTAAATATATGCTTAAGATGATATTCCATGAAGAATCCATGGAATGATGCTTTCGCAATTCTTCATGGAATATCATCTTAAGCATATATTTAGCACCAAAACACAATTTTTCGTAGTAACCAATTCGGAAATAGCGTTTTTTTTTTAAGGAATTAGTAATTGTTGCTCCAATATGTGTTAAAAGTTGTGTAAATAAACTAAAAAAAGGAGTGATATCCCCATAAAAAACACTCCGTGTAAAAATACCAGGCAAATCTCTTCAATTATTGAGCGAGCGAAGCGAGCGTCTCCTTTTGACTCTTATGACACGGACCTCTGTTTTTTTTTGTTTTTTTTTTGTTTTTTTTGTCTGCTAAATGGAGCAATAGAAATCGCAGAGTTTCACCGATCGACCTGAAATTTTGCACACATGTAGAGACAACCTTCTCTGTTTGCTGACCCCAATTTTTTTTGAAATTCATTGATTGGTTAAAATTTAAATAAACATCTCCTGATAGGCTGAAAAGTGAAAATGGTCTTCGACAAATGTGATCAACCTTATATTTTGCATGGTCATTAAGACCAACATTGTCTCTTATTTTACAAATTTTCAGCCAAATTGTCCCATTGGTTAAAAATTAAAAAAATATTTCATGTGCTTTTTGAAATTTAAATCAGAACCGTTTGACTGATCAACTTAAAAATTTGCATGGTCATCGGGTCCAACATTGTCTGTATTTTTGACAATTTTCAGACTAAACTGTGTTTAAATTCAACAGTTATTGACAGTTTACGGATATTTTGCGTGTTGGCTGTCATATCTCGAATTTCACATTTCACGGCATCTTCGGATCTTCACTTCAAGGTTGTTAGAGCAGAAACTTTCAAACGTATATTAATATGAAACTGATATGACCGTTTAAATATTTTTTGAACGAGATCCTGTGATTTTTGTAAATTAACAAGGAATCGTTCAATCATAAAGGTTCAATCGATCAACTTAAAACTTTGCGTGGTTATTGGGACCAATATTTTAGGAATTGTTGGAGATTTTCATACAAGTCTGTGACGAAGTTCAAGAATTATTGGCTTTTAAGGACATTTTCGATAAACAGAATTTCGGTTCGAGGTATTGCGCTCGCTCATCAACGCGTTACTCAGAGCGTTTTCCAAGTAAAAAATAGAAGAAATATAAAAATTCAGCACTGAAAAGTAGTGATATCAAAAAATGGGCCAAGTCAAAACTTAATTTGAAAAACCAAAATATACTTGGCGCATCGTTTTTAAGGGCCTTATAGGTATATTATATACATTAAGGTACATTTGATTTTTGCATAATATGCTTCTAATTACTACTTATTATACACGATGCGCCAAGTGTATTTTGGTTTTTCAAATAAGGTTTTGACTTGCCCCATTTTTTGATATCACTACTTTTCAGTGCTGAGTTTTTATTATTCTTCTATTTTTTATAGTTGAAGAGACTTGGCTGGTTGAGCGAGCGAAGCGAGCGTCTCCTTTTGTCTCTTTTGGCACGGACCTCTGTTTTTTTTTGTCTGTCGTCTGCTCGTATACAGGTCGCACCGTTTATTCGATCAAGCTGAAATTTTGCACACATGTCCAGACCAAACATGAGATTTGCTTACCCGAATTTGTTTGAAATTCCCTGATTGTTTCAAATTTAAAACAAAATATCTTTCGATTGGTTGGTCCGATCAATTTGAAATTTAGCATAATCATTTCAACCAACATTCTACCCAATCATAAAAAGTTTCAGCCAAATCCTCCTATTGGTTAAAATTTAAAACCATCTTTCCAGTGTTTTTTGAAATTTAAACTAGAACCGATTGAACGATCAACTTATAACTTCGCATGATGGTTAGGATCAACATTATCTGCATTTTTGACAATTTGCATACTAATCTGTGTTTAAATCCAAAAGTTATTGACATTTTACGGACATTTTGCGTGTTGGCTGTCAAATTCACGGCGACTTCGACTCTTCAGTTCAAGGCAAGGTAGTTAGAGCAGAAACTTTCAAACGCATATGAAACTGATAATGACCGTTCAACAGTCGATCTGATCTGCAGTGCGATTGTATAACTTCTTAGCCGAGATAATGGATCGTTATCGATACCAATTGATGAAAGTAATTTAGCCTATCAGAAGGTAAAGCAATTCAAAGTGCGTAAAGTCGACTTCCTGAGATAAAAAATGTGATTATATTTCATATCCTCGTAGCTTTTGCACAATTCAAATGATTAACAATGAAATTAATATTTTACTTTCATCAATTGGTATAGATAACGATCCATTATCTCGGCTAAGAAAGTTATACAATCGCCCTGCTGATATTGTGTAGACACACTTACATCATATGAGTGGCCCCAGGTATATTTTTTGAAGGAGATCCTGGGATTTTTGAAAATTCACACGGAACCGTTCAATCATAAAGGTTCAATCTATCAACTTAAAACTTTGCATGGTTATTTGGATCAATATTTTAGGAATTTTTTGAGATTTTTATACAAGTCTGTGACGAAATTCTAGAACGATTGGCTTTTAATGACATTTTCGATAGACAGAATTTCGGTTGGAGGTGTTGCGCGTATCCGTGCTCGCTCATCAACGCGTTACCCAGAGCGTTTTCCTAGTGAGTGTTTTTTATGGGGATAACTAATTACATTATTAATATTGCCAATTTAACTTGCAACCTTTCATAAACACTCTGGATCAATTAAATGACAGATTATTGTACTGATACTTTTCCATCAATCTCGTTGAACAGATATTCAAAACACTTAAAACATTAAGGGCGGTCATATATTTTTTTTCCGCCAAAAGCGATTTGGAGTGGTTTTCGAGCGAAATAAAAAATATAAATACCTATATTTAACAAACGGTTATGAATATCGAAAAAGCAAGACCGAGGTGACATGTATTGAACCTTTATCTACATTTTCATCGCTTACTGTCATAACTTTGCCATTAGTACTTTCATTACTATGTGGTCAGTATGTGTCGGGCACGAAAACACTCCGTATATTTACGTATAGAAAAAATATATGACCGGCTTTAAGTGGAGACGGTCGCTGCGCTTGCTTAAAAGTAATTAAACCTGCTATAATTAAAATAAATGCAGTCAAAAAGCAATCATACACCTGGACCCTTATTTAATATCCATTTAGGCTTTGACTTTGGTGGTGGAAAAACATTGTTCTCCTAGTCCAAGGCTTTCTCAATGTTATTGATATACGTAGCTATGACCTGGACTTCAATTGACCGTACTAGTGGTTTGTGTTATTAAATAAGGGTCATGATCACATCAAATACAAACAAATTTTACAAGTGTGAAGACATTGGTTCAAAAAATCAACTTCAAAAACTGAAAATTTCACTTTTGTACATCGTGTAGTAAGATAAGACGTCTGATTGATAAGTTTATCATATATCCCTTTAACGAGTATGCCCTTATCACTTACGTTTTGGCATTCTACATAATCAATAATCATTAAAAAAAAATGCATTTTTTTTTTTAACTTTTTTTTTGGGAACTTTAAAAACTTGCTCAATATTTGATAACCCTATATTCTCATCATTCAAAAATCTGCTTCCTAACTCATCCCAAAAAGGATATAGAATGTTAACCTCTTCCTACCTACAAATTAACTCACTCGTTAAAAGGTTAATCATGATTAAAATTTCAAATCATTTCGTCTCCAATAGTATCCAAAAAAGTGTCTAAAAAGCGCAGTAAAATTGCTCTCGCACCTTAATTTTTTACGATAGTTGGCGTGACTGCTACTTTTTGTGGAGAAGGAAAAGGACATGAGTCCCTTGCTAGTAGCTTCAAGGTCATTGACAAACTGTAAAATACCAGTCCTAAACCGTTCTTCCTCTAGAACGTAATAACTTTGTGACGGCGGAAGATTGTTGAAGTATGAGTACTGCAATGCAACTTCACAAAATTAATCAACACATTTTTATTTATTTTTATAAGGCATACTTTAATTAGGAAGCAACTTCACAAAATTACATGGAATAGGAGTAATCACTCAACAATAGGACAAAAATATATTTTTAAATACTATGCCGGCCGGCCAAGCTTATTGCATTCCTTTCCATAAAATAAACAATATTAGTTACCTACTACGATTTTTTTTATAGATCGCAGCACTTGATTTCTCAAACAACATACTAACACAACAATCTCAACCTACAAGATTCGTGAATTATCTCCAATTAGTTTGCCTTAATGTACATTAATTTATATTAATTTATAATGTCATTAACACCGGGACAAATGATATATTGTTTGTGTCACATGACATCGAGACAATCACGTGACACACGACACCGAGGCGATCACGCGACGACCGGCATCGTGACCTTGAGCATGCCGCTGTTCACGTCGAACTCCGCCCTCGTCCCGCCGCTGTCCAGCTTGAGCGGAACGAATATGTCCAACAGGTAGTCTCGTCTTCGGGCCTCCAACGTGATGCGATCCTCGCCGACGTCCAACGCAAGCTCCTTGGCCGACATCACGTCCGGCAGCTGGAATTCACCGACCAGAGACGTCGGCTGGCCTTCGGACGGATGTTGGATGAGACGATAGGGAGGCTGCCTGGAAGAGCAAACATCGTTAGTCGGCGAAACAGGCATGAGTTCTGTAAATCAGAAGCAGGAGGCACGAAGTAATCTAGCTCAATCAATTGCAAATTGGCAACAATTGGGAATATGAATGAATTTTGTATGCATACTATAAAATAATTTCTTTTTTCAAAATAAAAACACTACCTATGTATACATTTATATAACATGAAATTTAAATTCAGATGATTTTTGACTAAAAATTGTATCCCCTTGAGAGATGCTGTATTATATTATTGTAGGTAACTATGTCAACATCATCATTAGTTGATACAAATAATGTCACTCAAATCAAAACTCCAAAAGGAATGTCGTTATCCCGCCAAAATATCCACTGAATTTAAATTTTATATTTATGAATGAAAATTTCACTTTTGAGTGTGAAAATAGTGTGTTTAAATAACAACAAAAAATTAAAAAATTTAGCAACTGATACGTTCTTGATTTTGAAACGTAGTCTTCAATAATACATTTAAGATAGTATTGAAGAATTCTCTTACACAATGACTCATGTCGCCATTACAAAATATAATTGGATGAAGCTTACCTATTCTATTATATCATATTATTATTATATTATATTATATATTATATATTATTATATTATTATATCATATATCATATTCTATTGCTGTTTTTCCTATTCAGCCTCAGTAGCATACAACACAACAACAACAGAAGAGCAGACCCTAAGTTTAAAAGCTTTCAAGACGCTCGTTAAGGATAAACTCGCTATCATTCAAGAAAGAGAATTCAAGAAGTAATTACATTGGAAGACAAGAATCAAGATTACATCCTGCTGAGAATGTTTTTTCAGTGGTTTTCCCTCCGTTAAAAACCAAATGCTTGGATGTTCTTCCAATATTACCACTGATATTGAAGCACAATTTGAATGACTATTATGAATTAAGAAGAAGTAGGTAAACGGTGAAGAGGTGAAGCAGCTGAAGAGAAGAGATGGATGTATGGAAGATCAACGACTCGATTGTTGAATACAGACCAATTATGTACCCATTTTATGTGCTCAATAAATTACATTATTATTATTATTACCTCAAGAACCATTGATATGGACGTTGATAAACTGACCCAATGCCCCACACTGAGTTTTATTATTAAAACCGCCCTAAAACACTGCTTTCACGGCCCTCTAGCTCGCAAACAGCGAAACCTGTTGTTCCCAAATTTGGTATATTGTTGTAGTTGTAGTTATATTGTTGTATTATTGTTGTATATTGTGTGGTGGGCCATAGCTCGAAATTAAGATATTTCGCAACAATGTGAGATTTCCGATTTTTAAGATCCAGTAGGCCGAAAATGCCATGTTGATGCTTACAGTAAACGTGGGTTGCTCCAGCCTTTTTAAATGAGTGTGTGCGCGCGCAGTGGCGGCTATTACAGTGTGCAAGGTGTGACAATTGCACACCTGATCATCCAAGAAAATTATTTAAAAGTGCTCCCTAATCCAGGAAGTAGATAGTTAAATATTTTGTCTAATCATTTTGCTCTCCAAAAGACGTAAAAATGCATCAATTTCAAACTAAAGATACAAAAAAATCCGGGGTTATGCGCCCCGACCCCGCATCTCCTGGGGGCTCTCCTCTTAGAGTACTTTCTTCTACGTCCTTCTATGTAATTGAACACCTGTTGTAAAGCCAAATAGCCGCCACTGTGCGCGCGCCGTACGACTTGGCTGGCAGTTTTCCAACAATGTGAGCAATAATTACACATGAAACTTAATTTAATTTGTGCAGAAGATTGCTATGAATATTTCATGATCTTTGAACCAAGTATTTTCATACTGTATAATAAAAAGAACACTAGTATTACAACAGACATTGAATTTACTTTGCACCGCCGAAAACAGGGTGGGCTCATGTCTTTTTAAAACCACAGAGCACAAGCATCCAACTTAGCAACACTTAGTTGATGCAACTTATGAAAAAATCCACGACATTTTAAACAAGTGACCCACTTGTGCCCCAGTCTCCCCTACTTAGTGTCATATTGAAAGTAACGTCATACCTAGGTGAGAAATCCTGTAAAATGAGTGATTTTGAACCATGTTTTGCCGTAAGAACCAAGTTGGCTTTGAACGGAATCCTCCTCTCTGCGGCCATCATGCAGCAAACTCAGTGCCAACTCTTACCAATATTTTTGACGAATTAACAAGGCTTAATTGATTGAAAACTCCAAAATATTAATTTTTTGTAATTAGGTACACTCCCCCAAATAATAAACGGTACTTGGTACAAAACGTATTGGCTGCTGGGCCGGTTCCTTGACAATCAATCCTTGTTATTATCAATGAAATCAGAGCTCACCTAAAAGAGTTCGATAATGCGTTAGCACAGACTTCATGGGATGATGCCATCAAACCTTAATCAGTCAATTCATTTTCTTTCGAGTACCGTTTATTATTTGGGGGAGTGTACCTACCATCATGAATTAATTTTTCCAACATTTCAACTACATTTTTAAGAAAAAAAATACATAAATATCCTTTAGCTTGCAACTCCTGCCTTATTATAAGGTTTCAACATATTGCCTTCCGTAAAAGAAAATAGGAAAATCATTTAGTATTTGGCTAATAACTTTTAAAATAGCACTTGTTGGTATGGTTTCCAAATTTTTCCCAGTAGATTGTGTAACTATCTACCTGAAAATAGGTTTTTTGCTCAAAGTTGGGAAAGGATAAAAATTAGATCTTCATTATAAGCCTAAATGTGACACGATTTTACTTGGCTCCCATAAGATATCATGGGTAGAAATATCAATTTATCTCAGAAACTAGACACGAGCAGTGTTTGCCATGTGTATGGCATGATTATCAATAGGTAGACCAAAAAATATGAAGATCTGAGAGCATGCCTGGATAGGTTGAGCCACCTTAAAGTCATCCCCCCGCTTGCCTGGTGTTTGTGGTCGGCTTGCTCTCTCTCGACGCTGGTTCCGATCTGCCTCGTGCCGCGGCTGCAGCCGACGCAGTGATCTCCTGGATCAGCGGTCCACGCAGCTTCTCCGTCACCTCTCTCTGCTGGATGCGGTGCTGCTGCAGCGCTCCCATCGCCTTGCGATTGCGCAGCACCACGAACTCTGTGCGGACAGCAACAACTCATTAACAGCAGGGACTTGCAACGTGCAACAAATTATCTTCATTTTTAACTCTTTTATTATTGATTGTAGATATACACAAAAATCACAAAACCCACAATGCTCAGAGAGCTCATCAGTGATGTATGTATAAATATAAATATATAAGAACAGACATGTTTTAGGAGCATTTAGAAGAAAAAAATAATACTAAAATTAATCAGATAGGTACCTACAATACAATAAATTAATAATTTACTAAAAATTACAAATAGGTAGGTACCGGAATTCATAGTTTGCTCGTGATGTCACCTCATTGTTGGCAGTCACCATCTTGATGGCACACAGAATAGCTATGAATCTCTGCTTTTTTGACGATATTTTATTCAAACAAATAAGCGATACGTGATGGAGCCACTTCTGGCAGGAAAATTTTTAATGCACTTTTTTATTTTGAAGTTTGTGTTTCCATAGGGTAGTGAAAAAGGAGAAACAATTGAAATTTAAAGTTAAAACTTTACAAGTTTACTTTTTCAGCCATAACAAACAACTAAAGCAAATTTTATATAATTTATTTATAAAAATATCCCCGTGATATCCACAATCCAATCCATTCCTCCATCCTTCCATCTAGTAGGTACCAAAGAATCCACCAGAGGTCAGTCGTGTTCCTTATTTTCTCGAATAGGGCAATTGTGTATGCTCCGGAGATATCTTTAGTACGAAGAGGCATCACTCATATCACATTACAAAAATACATCGATTTACCAGATGTTTTACATCGATTTTCCTTTCTGAAAATTAATCGAATTACAAACACCGGATTTTCCGTGGATATCCCCAACACAACTGACCTTCACTCATCAACTCGATCTCGTACTTCTGCATCACGGCCTCGAAGACGATCTGAAACACGAAGCCCCTGAACATCTGGCTGGCTTGCAGGCGCTTGAAGAACGCGTCGTTGATGGCAACGTCGTACACGTCCGCGGGCGTGCCAGACTTGTCTGGCTCCTGGCGCGGGTTTCCCACGCTCATCGGCACACGGTAGTCGGTGACGTCGTCGGAGCCCAGGATCTCGGCAAGTCGGTCCTCCGAGATGTCCTCTGGCGGCGGGATGGAGTCAGTGTGACACACGTTGATGAATACCTGTGAATACACACTGGAGGTTACATACGCTATGATACAAGTCGATATTTCTGTACAGCAGAGGTAGAAAATTCGTTACTGCCATAGCTGCAGCACTGAATACTTTCGTCGATGTTGAAGGCCACAATTTTACACCAAAGCGGGCTTTATAAAGACATATTAGGTAGGGTAACATGGGGAGAACTGTGGGACATGGAGCCTGTGCAAAATCGATAAAATACTTCCAGCTTTCTTCATCTGAGAGGTAAATTTACGATAAGCGTATTCACTTTGACCGTAATCATGCTAAATGAAGGAGCATTATTCTCAAGTGAAGACGCTTATCCTAAATTACCCTCTAAGATACAGATTTCATAAAGATAGTTCTCAAATATCTTATGCTCTGCTTTACCTTTGTGCCATTCGTTTGTCGAGTTTTAATGCATAAACCGGGTGATGGTCGCACAAGTTTGGATGGTGGTTCTTGCCCTGCGAGGTTAGGAAACATTCGTTCAAGTTCTTGCTCATGTTCACGTTGTGATTCTAGCAGAAGGCTGTTCTCTATTATACTAGGATCAACGTCCAACAGAGTAGCTTTACTTGACTTAGACATTTTATTCACAACTATTGTTTTCGAATTTAAATCAAGATTAAAGATTTGACAGAAAGCACGAGAACACACTTCTTCTGTCACTCTACCAACAGTACAGACAACTTTACAAAATTAAAATGTTTTGAACTGTTTCGCCGACATGTACGCTGTATTGTGGCGTGGCTTGTGAGGAATTTAAGAACCAATTATCGCGGTCGGTAAAGTAGTTTAAAAGTTTTAAAATCAGTGGGATGGAGTATCAAGAGGATTGATACTTTTGATGTTATATTAATCAAAATTACAGATATTATTTCCATAAAATATGATTTCATTTTCGCTCTATGGAGTAGGTATTTATTTTACCAATGAAATAATCTCTAGTGCAATAATTGACATCAACTAAACACTAATAGATATGAGGATCACGGTCCTGAATATCAAGCAGATTAGTAAATTATTGAAACCTATTAATCTTTGAGAATCTCAAATTGATTCCTGAAATAGTTCTATTGTGAATAATTTGGGAGTCATTAGAGACAAGAATTTCGAAAATCGGTTCACTAATTGAAGAGTTTGAAAGGAAATAATGTGAGCTTGCCTAGAAAAGGAAAACAACTGAACAACACCACATGAAATATGGCCAAATTGTTTGAAACAACTATCTTGTTTGCAACTAAATGCCATAAAAAATGCTCAGCATGTCATCAGAATCAAGGTTTGGGATTTGTGTGCACCAAATGCAGTAGTAGTTGGACACATTTTGCATGTGGCAATGTTAAAAACAACAGATCAATCTGCCAATTGTGCGCAAAACTCAAATCCCCACCAAACAAAGATGATTTTCCAAAATACTTGCAAGAGATCTGCAATTCGCAGCGGCGGGTAATTCAACAAGATCCACCAACATCAACAGCACCGACAATGACATCATCCTCTGGTCTCAAAGATGATTCCACTAATTATCTGATAGAGATATGCAAATCGCAGCAGCAGCTAATTCAACAACAGCAGAAGGAAAATATTGACTTCCAAGAAAAAATCCAATCACTGGAACTTCAGGTACTGGAACAGGACATTTACAGTGATGCAACGCCATGCCTAGTTCCATGTAGATTGGGTCAAACATCAAGAAATGAGAGAGGCAAGAAGAAAGGTGAACCAGGCTCTTTAGTCGAGAAGATCCCTATATTCGTAGAGGAGGGTTGTTTCCTAATTAATAATGAGATAAGTACTACTCATGGCAAAAGAAGAGTTGAGGTAGGTTTTTCTCTAGCAGGTATGAAAAGTCTATTGTGCATGAATACCGATGAGGAAACAAATCCAATAGACATTGAAGGTGAGGTTAGTCTTCTTCCCTTCAATTCATATAAGGTAAGTCTGGATTTAGATGATAATGATAAATATGAGAAAAGTCTTGTCTTTGAGAGCCCATGCTTTCTGGTCTCTTCTGGGATTTCAGTGGAGACTGTCGATCAGAGAGATCGACTTTACGATAGCCCAGCTGAGGCAAGTCTTCCTGAGATCATTACAGATGAGATGAGTTGCATCTCCACAAGCCCAGCAGCACCAAATCAGGACTTGGTGGTTGAGATGGGTCGTCCCTACGAGAGCCCAGCTGCCACAAATAAGAAAGATCAACTCTACCAGAGCCCAGCTGAGATTGGATTGCAGCAGGATCGCCACTACGAGAGCCCTTATGTCACAAATAAGCAAGATCGACACTACCAGAGCCCAGCTGAGGATTACCACTACGAGAGCCCAGCTGCCACAAATAAGAAAGATCAACTCTACCAGAGCCCAGCTGAGATTGGATTGCAGCAGGATCGCCACTACGAGAGCCCTAATGTCACAAATGAGCAGGATCAACTCTACCAGAGCCCAGCTGAGACAAAAGAAAATGATTCTACAGTCCGTCTTCCAGTCAAACGTCAGAACCAGAGCAAGATAAGACTGCGACGTTCTACTCGTGAAAACAAATCCAAGCCAAAGCGGTATCGTTGACAATTACAGGCCCCTGTACCTGATACTTGTAGCAGTAGCAAGAACACCTCACCTACTGATCAGGGAACAGGGCGCAAGATTCATATTGCAGGCTTAAACGTCAGAGTACTAAATAATGGTTTTGATCAATTCAAGGAAATTATAACTGGAGAAGACGTAGATATATTCTGTATGACAGAAACGTGGCTGAAACCAAATCACCCTTCTGAAGATTATGCCATTGCAGGATATTCGTTGCTAAGATCTGATCGCACTAATTCTAGAGGAGGTGGTGTGGGTATATATATTAAGCAATCAATAAGACACACCATCATAACAGATATTGAGATTGAAGAAGAAGAAAATGATGAAGATTTGGTCAGAAAACCAGAATATTTGTGTATTAAGATTAGCCTAAAACGGAAAAAGATTGCTGTGTGTGTAGTCTACCGGCCACCTGATAATTGCTACACTAATATCAGCATTCTGGAGAAACAACTTTCGACACTTCAAGGACTTGTTGATTATATAATTCTTATTGGGGATATGAACATTGATCTCTTGAAATCTGCAGAACCAAATAGCAAGTATCTCATTAAATTCATGAAAAAGTTTAAATTAAATCAAATCATTAAAGCCCCCACAAGAATAACAGAAGAAGATGTTCAGCAGCAGGATGGAAGTATTGTTAGTCGAGTCCAGACCTCCACTCTTATTGATCATATCTACGTTCAGGATGAGGACTCAGTAGTCAGCACCAAAGTATTAGACATATCCAAGATCATAGATTCACGTGGAAAGCCAGTTACTGATCACTGTCTAATATCTTGTACATTAGTTTACCGGAAACCAAAAAGGGAGATTCGGAAGATTACTTATAGAAACTACAAGAAAATTAATCCCCTGGAATTGAAAAAAGTTTTAAACAGTATTGATTGGAATATTGCAGAAGGTGAAGATGATATTAATGTAAAGCTAAAAATACTTAATGAAAATTTACAATATACTGAGAATAAGCTAGCACCAATCAAGGAATTTACAACCAATAAACCGAAATGTCCATGGTATAATGATAACATTCAGAATATGTGCAAGCTCAAGTCAAAAGCACTTTTGAAGTTCAAAAGAAGGCCATCTGCAGCTAATTGGCAATATTATTGTCATGTTAGAAATTACATAACAATAGCAGTGAAGAGAGAGAAAAGATCATTCATGAGGAAAGAAATACAAGCAAATTTAGGTAATTCTGCATTCTTATGGAAGAAACTTCAAGAGTGGGATATTCACAGCTCAAAAAAGCCAAGACAACTAATTCCTGAAGAACTAGCTAAGCCGGATTTGATAAATGACTATTATGTTGATTCAATACCAAATTCTTTAATTGCTTCAAGTATAATTGATCAATACAAAAATAACACTCACACTATTACGTCAAAAAATGCCTTTGAGCTCAGAGCAGTTAGTACAGAAGAAATCGTTGATCAATTGAGAAAAATTAAGACCAAAGCAACAGGCATTGATAATATAAATATCAATACATTACTTCTATGCATGCCAAACTGTTTAAATGCTATACACAGTATTGTAAATCATTCTCTTGTTTCTGGAATATTTCCTGATCTATGGAAAGAAGGAGTAATAACACCCTTGCCAAAATGCTCACATCCAAAACATTTCAAAGACCTTAGACCCATTAGTATTCTCACTACAATGTCCAAAATACTAGAAAGAATTGTTGTGAAGCAACTGACTGCATACCTAGAAGAACTGCAATTATTATCTAATAGTCAGTCAGGATTCAGGAAAAATCGTGGGACAACATCAATACTTCTAGATGTAACTGATGAAGCGATCAAGGGAATGGAGAATAAAATGGTTACAAGTCTTATATTATTAGATTTTACAAAAGCCTTTGACTCTATCAATCATGAACTCCTACTGGCTAAACTCACATATCTTGGAGTGGGAGAGATGACAATTAAATGGTTTGCAAGTTACCTCACCGGACGTCAACAACGGGTAAAATTATCAGCTAATAACGTATCAATGTCAAGAGAAAATAGAACAGGAGTACCACAGGGTTCAAGTATCGCTCCACTACTGTTCATAGTTTACACAACTGATATCGATGAGAGTGTGAAACACTGCAAAATACACAAATTTGCAGATGATACCCAGCTTCTATATACCTTTCGCCCTCAAGATCTAGCTGCAGCACAAGAGAAAATAAACGAAGATCTTCAGTCTATTGCTGCATGGAGTGAAAGTCAAGGACTCTCTTTAAACACTTCGAAGACCATATCAATGATTATAGGGAACAAATGTCAACGGATCAAAATACTTAATAGTGAATTTAAACTACATATAAATGGTTCTATTATTCCCACTTCAGAAAATGCAAGGAATTTAGGTTTGATAATGGACAGCCAAATGACTTACTCAGATCATATTCAGAAAGCAAATAGCAAAGCTTACGGCAAACTACGAACAATGCAAAGATTTAAACAAATTCTGACAAGATCAACAAAAAGCAAGCTTGTTGAGGCACTTATAATATCTAATTTGAATTACTGTGACATCGTTTACGGACCGTGTATTTCGAAGAAAGATGTAGGTCGTATTCAAAAAGTCCAGAATTCTTGTGCTAGGTTTGTATTCAATATTAAGAGAAGACACCATATAAGTCCCTACATTCAAAAACTTCATTGGCTAAAGATGGAAGCGAGAAGAAGCCTACATTTAACATGCGCAACGCACAAGATATTGAGAACGGGAGAGCCAAAGTATTTAAATGATAAGTTGAGAAAGCGTCGTGATATTCACCTACGAGTCACGCGGTCCAAAGATAAGCTAGACTTTGGAACTCATCGAAGTAAAAAATTCAAGAACTGTTTTTCCTATTCAGCCTCAGTAGCATACAACACAACAACAACAGAAGAGCAGACCCTAAGTTTAAAAGCTTTCAAGACGCTCGTTAAGGATAAACTCGCTATCATTCAAGAAAGAGAATTCGTGAAGTAATGATATTGGAAGACGAGAATCAAGATTACATCCTGCTGAGAATGTTTTTTCAGTGGTTTTCCCTCAGCTAAAAAGCAAATGCTTGGATGTTCTTCCAATATTACCACTGATATTGAAGCACAATTTTAATGACTATTATGAATTAAGAAGAAGTAGGTAAATGGTGAAGATGTGAAGCAGCTGAAGAGAAGAGATGGATGTATGGAAGATCAACGACTCGATTGTTGAATACAGACCAATTATGTACCTATTTTATGTGCTCAATAAATTACATTATTATTATTATTATTATTACAATTCACCAAGTTCTGTCAATAAAAGGTATTATTATAATAATTGTTTTTATTCTCACTCTTTCGGCGCAGGTCTTTGTTAAAGCTGGTGTTTTTTTGTTTATCCGACAGAGCTGAAATTTTGCAAGCTTCATGATCGAGATAATTTTTTAAACACACTCCCCTGATTAGTTAAAAGAATAAATGTTCTCTGAATAAAATTACATATTGCAATTGCAAGGTCACCAATAACAACATTTTATGATTGTGCAATGTCATCTTATGAGCATATTTTGAAACCTTTTTGAGGTGTTGCATGTATCGGTGCTCGCTTATCAACGATTTACTCAGATAGTTTTCCTTATTTAATTATACTACCAATATTTGTATAGTTGTCTAGTATTGTTTACAAGTTATTTCCATAACAAATGTTACATTTGACAACTAAACCATAACATAATAATCTCTTTTTCTCTTTGGGTCACGACCTTTGGATTATCAGACTCGATATCTCAGTTATTTAGAAGGGGTATTCGCTAAAACATTGAACCATGTAATATTTAGGGGTCAACAATCTGTAGCTATACCAAGGCTACGATGATTAATCTACATAAATGAGCTCCTTGGCTTCTAAACTTACAGTTAATTAAGTTCATCAAATCTTTCGAAATATACAAAATACTCAAGAAATTTAACTTTTGAAATTAAAAGCGTCGAGTACTATCACGGAACTTCGATCTTTTATGGAACATTTTAATAAAAGTTTGACATTATTTCGTAAAATGTGCATACATACATTTTAAAACCATAAATAAATAGTTGGGTGAAACCAAGAGACCGATATTGCTAGAAATCAATAGGTAGACAAATTGGATTGTAATGAATCTTTTGTCATAAATTGGCCTGTTCGGTTATTTCTTTTTACCTAATATAAAAAGAAAAAATATAAGTGAATTATACTTTATTAATGGACTGCTCATACCTTTTTCAGTTCAGACTATTTCCCTGATCCTGCCAGATTTACATGATGATATCATCTTTTAACAAAATTTACTCATATTATATTAAATTTGATAAATGAGTTTATTTTATTACGAACCGTTTTGAGTATTGATGGACGTAATTGAAAACATTAAGCCTTTAAATCAGATTTTAAAACTAATACTTTTTTCTAATTTGATTAACCAATATATGATTATTCTAAATAAACTGTTCTAAAAAACGTATTCAAACACTATTCCGTTAAAATATCAGACTTTTAATAATATAACGTTTTGAGTTTGAATTATCTATTTTTTTGTCTGGGGCTTAACGTCGCACTGTTCTGCAGCGAGGCTAATGGCGACGGATGAATGATTATGATGATGATTGAGAGATGATGGTGAAGAGTAGGTAAGGATGGAAGGTGGGAAGGAGGCGGTCGTGGCCTATTAGTAGGGTACCTTCCCAGCATTTGCCTGTCGACTGAGGGAATACCACGAAAAAACCTCAGTCTGGAAGGACGGCCGCGGGAATCGAACCTGGGCCTCCGGAATACAAGTTCAGAGCGTTACCACTCAGACAAACCTGTTCTAAATGAACTGTCAAACAAAACAATCTTTGGGCTTCATTGAAAACTTATTCCGTTAAATCAAATTTAATAAATAATAACGTTTTGAATTTGAATTATTCTATATGAACTGCCATAAAAAAACATCTTCAAGTCTTTATTAAAGACACAAAATCCCGCTAAATCAGTCTTCACCTAATAGAACGTTTCTAAATTCAAATTATTCTATAATTGAATTGTCTCACAAAACCTCTCCACACTTTAAAACACAATTAACAAGCCAATACCAATAGCTTCCACACACTGCAACCTTTAATTAACTCAATTAGTTTACAATAACAATCAGCGTAGGATTAATTAACCGATGCTCTATCAGGCGCATGCGCGGTGAATTAATTATAGCCGACACGCAACAAGCTAGGACAGGTAGTTAGGCAAATTTGTCTGAACCTGTCCTGAAACCTCCTCTTTAAAATCTGGTCGGATCGGTTCCCCTTTAAACCTTCTGCATCGGGTTTAGTTCCTAACATCATGTTCAGATGTTTATCTTAGTTTTAGACATCATTTTCAAAAGGTTCGATTCGTTGCTCGGGCCTGATTCTGTAATTCTGTTTGGGATATCGAAGCGTCACCGCGGTACTTTCAATGCACTTTCTCTGATTTGTGTTTTTGTAGGCAATGAGAGGACAAATCATCCCAAATTGACCTGAAATTTTGAACACACACTAATGTTATATGAGCTGTCTGATGTATTATAGTTTTTGAACGAGATCCTGTATTAAAAAAAAAATTAGACCTTTGGCGATGGTCACTGGGACCAACATTTAAGGTATTTTTTAAATTTTCAGACGAATCCGTCGTTATCTTCATAAGTTATGGAAATTTTATGATTATCTTGAAATATTTGCAAATTTATGCCAAACATTTTCAGATAAGATATCAGAGCAGCAAATTGCATTCGAAATGATATGCGTATGCAAGTTGCTGCTCTGATATATTATCTGAAAATGTTTGCCATAAAATTGCAAATATTTCAAGACTATCATAAAATATCCGTAAAATATCAATAACTTTTCAAAAATATCTAACATGTTGGTCCCAGTGACTATCGTGACAGGTCTCTAATTTTTTTTAATTCGCTTATCAACGCGTTACACAGAGTGTTTTCCAGTAATGATGTGTATACGGAACAGGTTGGCTGAGTGTTTAATGCTCTGAACTTGTATTCCGGAGGCCCGGGTTCGATTCCCGCGGCCGTCCTTCCCGACTGGGGTTTTTTCGTGGTATTCCCTCAGTCGACAGGCAAATGCTGGGAAGGTACCCTACCAATAGGCCACGACCGCCTCCTTCCCACCTTCCATCCTTACCTACTCTTCACCATCATCTCCCAATCATCATCATAATCATTCATCCGTCGCCATTAGCCTAGCTGCAGAACAGTGCGACGTTAAGCCACAGACAAATAAAAGTAATGATGTGACATATGATCGAGTTTGTTTCGTGATTTCTCTCAGTCCAGAGGCAAATGACGGGAAGGTTCCCTGTTAATCTTCTCATCCTCATCATCAGTTGCAGAACAGTGCGACGTGAAAGACGTTAGAGATTGAAATCTGGCGATGTCTTGATGTCTTAACTCAGAAGGGATTATCTTTTAAATGCCACAGAATGGCTGTCAAATATGATTTTATTGGACACGAAAAAAAGTAACTTGATATTCAAATAATTTCTTGTTCATTTTTATAAACACATTAATAATCCTTGAACGAAAAACTATTATAGTCTGTCCATATTAAAATACTCCCAATTACCAAAGTTTCAATCAATTCAAAAGTTGATTCAAGTACTTTTGTACATCCCGACTTATCAATTCTTTCTCGTAAATTTTTGTTTAAAAAAAAATAACTGAAAGGTAACTAACTCTATCTGAAAAGGATTATTCTTTAACCAACGAGGGAGTATCTTATTTTGAATGGACTCTACTTGTTTGATCTCTCTTAAGCACTGAGGTTTAAAATGTGATTAGTTAAAAATATAAAGATATTAAAAGGTTATTAGCATGTTTTTGACAGGTTTTAAACTCGGTTAGGTTTTGTTGAGTGGAGGAGTGAGGTACTTCACTGAGCTCTAATGATTATGTACCGCGACGCATGGGTGTGGAATCTAAACAATAAGGCTCCATTCTTTGGGATAATGGTTTTGACAACCTATAAGAACTGTCAAAATGTAGGTACAAATTTAATGTAGAAGAAGTGAAAGTGGAAATGAAATGAAAATGGAACTTTTACATTTCTTGGAGAATTTATGTCAATTTATAATAACTTGTAGTAGGTAGGAACTACTTATTTTTACTTCACGGGTATGCACACTTGCCCAAATAAAAAGTGATCGTAGAACAAATTTGAATGACTGGCTGGGAATGTTCCATAACAAGCAATGCTTTTTATTATCATTGAAATGTGAGGTCACCTACTAGAGTGAGACAAGGAGATCGCTTGGACTGACTTCTGATGGTGCAATCTAACATTTATCTGTCAATCAGATTTATTGAGAGATCAGTTTTAGTTGTGCCAAGTATACATTGATCAAGCAGTGACAATAATTATACTTAACTATTTTTTTAGATAATTAGTAAAAATTAAAAAGTTGTAAAATATCATATAGGTAGTTAATCGTTGTTAATTTTGCATGCAGTTTGGAGATTTGCACTGGCTTTTATTTACCAGGAGGGAAGTGGAATAAAATCCACATCAAAAGGCTTCATTCCAAAAGAATATAAACGATTTAAAGCTTAAAGCTTTATAAGTTAGAAAAAAAAGTGACTTTAAAGTAGACTTTTGAAAACGTACATTTCTCAAGACATAAACGAAATATCCGATAAATATGTATACGTTATATGTATTTATGTCAATTTATAATAACTTGTAAAAGGTACTACTTATTTTTACTTCACGGGTATGCACACTTGCCCAAATACAAAGTGATCGTAGAACAAATTTGATTGGAAATTTTTCCCTGAATTGGGGAAAAAAGAGTGTAAATTGTGAATAAATCTAACAAATAAACAAATAAAAATAACAATCGGTAAACGTATTTACAAAATTTAGAGTTCAGGCGGCCATGATGCTTTCACTTGTCTGACCCCCCCCCCCCCCCCCCTCATCACTTCCGGTGTAACATTATAGAAATTAGGTTAAAACCGACCAGTTCCCATCATCCCACCCATGAAATCTGAAAACCTGCTCCGTCAGAAAACAATCGCCGCAGATACATCCGACCACCGCCACTAACCCATGTTAACAACTTAACTCCTTGTTAATCGCTCTGTTAGTCCGTCAAGAACACGTGTCACGTGACCAACATGGCGGAAGTAACCGTACAAGATGGCGGCTGGGATTGGTTACAGTTGAATGCAGCGGCTGTCAAGTTCGATCATGTTGTATCATGTTACATCGTATAGAAGCAAGATGGATGACTTGATTTCGAAACTCAGTCAAGTTTTGTTTCGTTTCAGGAAACTTCATCTTAAATTTGTAACAATTCTTGATTGAATTTTACGAAAAAAATAACCTTGCTTTGTCAACATATTATTAGTGTTGTTTAATCGCACTGTTCTGCAGCTAGGCTAATGGCGACGGATGATGTTGATGATTGGGAGATGATGATGAAGGAGAATAGGTATAATGATGGAAGGTGGGAAGGAGGTGGTAGAGTGACCTATTTTAAGTATTTTATTATTTACATGAATATTGCAGAAATGTGAGTCTATAGTCTATAATAAATAATTCTAACAATCACATAATAAATTATCAATTACAACCTATCTGCTCAGATATTTACCACTGTATCGCTAAATGTAAACAAGTCTACCAAAGCCGTGAAACTATTTACATCACTGACATCCCTGGATAGTGGCAACCTATTCCAGTCATTAATTGTATGTGGAAAGAATGATTGCTGGAAAAAATTAGTTGCAGAGAAAAATGGTTAAATTTTTAAATTATGATCGACTCTTGAGAAGTATGCAGGCTATTCCTAAAATATAAATGCTTGTTTTATTTACAAGGTCAAAGTATATCTTAAATGTACTTAGTATGGAATATTCATAGAAAATTGATTTCTCAAAGACGAATGCCGCGTAAATTAAAGTTTACTTCATACCAATAGATTGATACTCAGAAAGCAACGAAATAACTTGCAATTCGGAGGTCGGGTTTGTTTTCCCGGTAGTCCTCTCATGATTGAGGCGTTTCTTGGTTTTCTTCAGTCGAAAGCAAATTATGGTAAGGTTCTTTGCTAATAGCCTCTGACCGCCTCCTTCCCACCGTCCATCCTTACTTTGTTGTACAAAAACAAAAACTTGTAAAAAGACTGCCAAGCACCTTCCACCTAAAACAATTGAGATCTAAAAGAAGGGTCAAGCAATAATATATTGTTTAAACATTTTCGCACTTAAAATTCGTGAAATCATTTCGCCCAGTTACTGCCGCCAAGCACAACACTATAAACCTAACGTTGTGTCCAAATTTGAAGAATGAAATCTAAGTAAACCATCATTGTTAACTTTAAAAATATTATAAAAATTAAAAACGACTTAAAAAAATAAATTTAAAATCGAAATTTAAAAAATTTAAAATAAAGTTGGGCGCATTGTGTCAAGAAGAAGGCAACATAAGAATAAGATGACGAAGAAGGAGGCGACGAAAGAAAGAAGAATAAGATAAAGGAGCCGAAGAAAGACAGAAAGTAAGTAGAAGATAGAAGAAGTCTATGGTCGGTGCAAATTCAATGCGCCAAGCCAAGCTTGAATCTGGTAGTATAAGCTCGTACGTTATATTGGTGCGGTGCTTGGCAGCGTCGAGCTAGCGCCCGACAAGATAGGTTTTAGTTTGTCTATTTGTCACATGTCCATTTAGAAAGAAAATACCTCGATAATTTATAGGTATTAATACCTAGTCTTCAAATTAAACTTTAGACAACTTAAAATCATTAATTGAAAGTAAAAATATGGCAAGAACTGAAGCATTTTTATGTATATAAGTCTAGCAAGTATCCCATCTTTCGTGACAGTACAGCCGTTTCATTTAAATTTGACTCTATTTGGAACGAAAACTTCCAGAAGGTATAAAACATTCCATTATATTTAAAATTCATTCGAAAATTGATCGTGACAGCAAAACAACGCCTTCTAAACACGGAAAAATCACGGCCATCCTCATTGACAAACCGCCTTGGCTAAAACCTAAGATCAAGGTTAGTGTAATAATAACTTATACCTCTACATTTATACAACACGATAACCGCGCCACGATTCAAAATAAAAAAAGGAACGTTTCATTTTTTATACTGCATATGAATTATCATCAACTACAAAAGTCAAGTGCAGGTTGACACTCAAAGAAGAAAAACGTCAAATCGTTTATGTTAATACCAGTTACGATTTGGTGTCTCGACCCATCTCAACCTCAAGGAAATCAAGTTTCGACTATGTTCGTTTTTTTATATCTCAAAACCTATACACTCTTATGCTTTTTTTTACTTCTTCTTTTCTTTACGTACCATAAAAAATATGTCACTAACTCAAATGGTTGACAACAAAGGGGGCTTTGGAAAGAGTATTTCAAAGATATTAAGTCAAAGATAATAATTATGATACGAGCGGGATCTCTTTTGAGTTTAGAACGTTTTGACTTTAAGAAATAGTATGGTATCAAGACGGCAGTGGAATGGGGGTATTTTTTTAGTTGGAATCATGTTTAAGCTACAGGGTGTCTGAAATTTATATCCTAGGCTGAAATGACTTGAAAAAATATAGAATTTAACTTTTAATGTATGCATTTTGAATTTAAATAAGATGTAGAAGATAAAATTTGAATACACCAACTGTTTGTTGGAAATTTTATGAATGATTTTATGAGATACGAAATTACATATTTATCAACCTAGAATAATTGCGATGAGAAGACCGATTATATAAAATTGTATTTTCTATTAAAAACTAAGTCTATATAGAATATACAATAGGAACCTACTAAGACTATATTAAGACCACGAGAGAAATGAGTAAGAATCCAAAATAAGGCTCCAGATCTTCAGATATTTACGCATTTTAATGTCCAAATTGTAAAATAAAACTACATCGAGACTACCTACATGACCACAAAATATCCAATAAAACATGTAATTAAAATAAAATTATGTAGAATTACAATTCGTTACAGATGCAACGTCTGTATAGTGCCATACAAACTACTAATAAACTACTATAGTGGAATGTATCCACTATAAAATACAATCAATTATATTAAGAGAATAGCACCAACAGCTTGGCAATTGTTATTTTCAAAGTTATGTGGTTGTTCTTAATGGAAAAGTAGACGGAAGGAAATGTTACAAAGTAATAGCTGGTTTTTCAATGATTGTAAAACCTGTAGACAAGTTTAAGAGTAACTTTGTGTTCATTCTAATAATGAGATGTTTGATAGATCAAGTTTGTTCAAGCTTTGGAGTCTGGGTTTCGATTCTTGTGACTGTTTTCCTTACTGAAGTTTTAGTACAGATGGTACAGATGAGGCCTATTGAATAGTAGATGCTTTCTTATTAAATAATACCATGAGCTAAAATTCATTTTTAAGAACAAGGTCTACCAAATATACCAAATGAGCATTGGGATAGCAGGAAAAAAAAGATTATTTGATTCTGACAACAATATTGGCATTTTCTTTTCAAGTAACTACTTCTACGATATACCTACTTTATTCAAAAATAAACTTTTATTACATTCTTTAGGTACCAATAAGTAAATAGGTGCATTCAGGTAAAATAATCGAAACTTTTTATTTTAAAATGTAATTTTAAATGGGTTCAATTATACAATCTGTAATTATTTTGCACCCAAATGGAGATACTTTCAAATCTGTACCCTCGTGGACTTATTATATTATATTGTCCACCTCGCTCTCTACTTCTCAAACTGTTATCAATAATGATGGAGCTATATTTCGTCTCCTGCATTATTCACGATCCAAGTTGCCAATACATTGCCCATGCAGGTAATAGGTATAATGCAATGCATGCAACCTTGTTACACCTAACTCAATTAAAAACTAATATTCAGATCTCTTTACAGGAAAATATGTGACTGAAAAACATGTTTCTCAGAGAAAATAGCTTACATTTTTTCAGGAACATTTCTAATCATATTCCAAATGTGGATTCTAGACAAAAAATGTAATTGGAGGGTATTTTTTTTCTTCACCTTATATTTTTACTAAAATCAGTAAGGCACATCATTTTCAATTAATATTTTGAATCCCCCCGCCCCCCTACACACATAAAAAAATTAATTAACGCAACAGCCCATATGACTGTAAAATAAATATTTTTTGAAAGAGATACTTTTAAATACAATACGTATTCTCCCCCTCCCCTCCACACTTCTTAAATATTTAATATTTTTTGTATTTTTATAATTTAGTGCATTATTTTTGTCTTGATCTTGACTTTTTGTCTTATTTGTATCAAACAGCACTAATGAAAAATACTACTATCTACAACCTATTTACCAAAACACATGAATGCTTGAACTATTGCATTGGATTTACGATGCAGGCTGCCAATACATTGCCATGCAGGTAGTAGGTAATGTAATTGACACCATACTCAGCATGTGCAGCCTTGTTTTACCAGACAATCTCCATGGGGCTGCATGCAGCACCAGCAATTAGCTATAACTCTTACATAGAGACTAATTAGATATTGATTTCAATGCAAGATTTACAGTTATGACAGCATCGGATATACCGGGTGGCGCAAAAAAATCACCCTGTTTGAGAGGTCACTATATCGAAACTATTATATATAGGATTCTGAAATTAGTACATGTATTAGAGAACATACCAAAATTTAATATGTGCAAGTTTCAAAAACTTTACTATTGTAGGAAAAAAGTTACAGCTTTCCAAATTTGGTTGTCAAAAAATTGATTATACAGAGCTCAAATAGCGCGCGGCCAGAAAACTTCCAATAGCCGGGACGCTGTTTCTTCAAAACAGCGTACGATATCAAGCTGAAAATTTAAATTATATTGATAATATGTTGAGATCGATTGTGTAAAAATGTCAATAAATTTGAATGAATGGAAAGAAAATTATGGCATCTTGAAGTTGAGCGTAAAATCAGATGTAGATTATTTCTAAACTTTTATTACTCACGTTACAAAAGTGAAAATTTTCCCCACTATTCTGTTTTCAAGCTCAACATCAAGATCCATAACTTTCGTTCCATTAATTAAAATTGTTTGAAATTTTTACACAATCGATCTTAACCTATGTTCAATATAATTTGAAATTTCGTACGTAATTACGTACGTAGTTTTGAAGAAACAGCGTCTCGGCCATTGGAAGTTTTCTGGACGCGCGCTATTTGAGCTCCGTATAATTAATTTTTTGACAACCAAGTTTGAACAGCTGTAACTTTTTTCCTACATTAGTAATGTTTTTTGAATCTTGTACATATTAAATATTGGTATGTTTTCTAATATGTGTACAAGTTTCAGAATCCTATCTATATTAATTTCTATATAGTGACCTCTCATTCAGGGTGATTTTTTTTGCGCCACCCAGTATATTAAAGGTTCAATAATGTACCGCAAACTGTTTTCTCGATTTTGCGTTGCACACTTTTGGTATTACATAATTAGGGCTAGGATGTTTAGAACCTATGAAACGTCCAAAAAAGTCAGAAAATGCTACCCTGAAACTATTAAAAAATGACCACAAAATCCCGAATAAAAAATATTAAATTCTATGGTATGCAATAGATACCTATTCGTCATCATATTATTCGATTGATCGATTTAAGAGTTGGACTTGGAGAAATATATTAAAATTAACTTAAAATTATTGTATTTATTACGAGTCACTTGTTGATGGCCATCCAAAGATGGATGGTAATTTTATTAATTGTGGTCTAGACCAAAATTCATAAAATTGTTGTAACTTGCAACTAACATTTCATATTATTTTCCCCAACATTTAAAAAAAACTTTAAAAAACTTGAATTCCGGAGGCCCAGGTTTGATTCCCGCGGCCGTCCTTCCTGACTGTTTTTTGTTGTAATTTTCCCTCAGTCGACAGGCAAATGCTGGGAAGGTACCCTACTAATAGGCCACGACCGCCTCCTTCCCATCTTCCATCCTTACCTACTCTTCACCATCATCTCCCAATCATCATCATCATCATTCATCCGTCGCCATTAGCCTCGCTGCAGAACAGTGCGACGTTAAGCCACAGAAAAAGCCATTGCAGCAATTGACAATTTTTACAGTTATTTTGACTTGTGTTCAAATGTTGATACTTTCTAAGTTCAGCTTGGTTTCATTCTTGTTCATAATTGTTTTTTCTTCCATTTTCTTCCATTTATAAATTCCCACCATGGCATGGTGATTGTGAGAAAATCAACGCAGTTTAGACAGTTACTCCTGTGTAGCATTCTAGTTTAGGAAAGCAATTGACTACTTTAGAAGCTTTTAATAACACACATGCCTTAAATCACTCCAGGGGTAGCGAATCAAGGGTTTCTCAATAGATTTATGGAATAGTACATTCCTTAGATTGTTTTAAATTTACATCAGTAAGACAACAAGAAAAGATTATTTAGATATATCCAGAAATTTCCATTTCCACATATGATGACTAAAGAAAAGATTCATCAAGCATACTTCATAATCAAATTTAATTAGTTATAGGTACAAATTTCTTATTTATTGTTTATAAAATATATTTTAGCTAGATTTATGAGTAAGCTGGATCCTTTTGTTCAACCAAAATATTGGACAGCTGTCGTTTTGCTAATCAAATGAATGTCTTTCTTGTTTCACACTCACTCATCACTCTCTCAAAATTAAGTGGAAAATATGATATACATTTACAAGTCTTTGAATTTCTTAACAACCTATATAGCCACACATTTATATTAAAGAACTACACACTACAAACTACAAAGACAGTAGCCAAAACGGGGTTAATAAAAAACAGCTCCAATGTATTTTAGGTCGCTTTTTCCTGAAACAGCTCCTAAAATGTGAGCCAAAATAGCTAGTTTTGGTTTTGACCGGTTTGGCTCACATTTTAAGGGCTGCGTTTCAGGAAAAAGCGACCTTAAATACACTAGAGCTGTTTTTTATTCACCCCATTTTGGTTACTTGTTTTTACAGTGATGACTAAGTGAGCTAAAGAACTATCTAATACAAATAAAGTTTCATCAATCTATGCGTACGTTCTTGCAATAATTTTACATAATGGAAATAGATAGACATATACATTTTTATATCCAACCTGTTATTCGTTATGAAAGAGTACAAATCTTACGTTTTAACATTAGAGAACAATAATATCATAAAACTAAATAAGATAAAAGTAGCAAATATATCCAGTAGTCGCACTACTACAATAAAATTAATAGTCAGTGTAAAATATAAAATACATTTAAATGTCTTTGAACTTCTTAGACAATCATAAAAACACAAAATTAGTCAAGGTAAAGATTGTATTATTATTGATCAGTAATAAAATAATTATTGCACAAGATCATAACAAATATATTTAAATTCGCTGTACGTATTCATATAAAATGTGACACCATATTCAAGTACCCACTTGCAGGCCTTGTATAAAACCGCAGACAGTACAAAACATAATGTCAAACGTAGTAAATCAAATAGCGGTAGTAAAATTTATGATCGGACATAAATAATATGGGAGAGTCGCATGTATGCAAGCAATACGTGTAAAATAATAGAAAATAAAAATAAAACTTATAAGCGGTATAAAATATTGCTAGAAGAATCTTTGGATAATATTATGAGCTGCGCTGTTAAAGGGAAATAAATCACAATAAATTGTTTTTTATGTAGTTTCCTTTGAATGTAATTTTTTAAGTTTTGCATTAGAATTGACGTTATTATGAGAATCAAGGGGCTTTTGTGAAGAAATAAAAATTACAAAGCAATAAAATTTACCTACCTACCTACTCATGTGTTTCTTGTTTTTTTTTATACGTAAAATGAGTTTCTTATAATAATCTTTGTCTCTTTGCAGGCTGTAGTGCCCCAATCGTTCAACCAATCGATTTGAAATTTTGCACACATATTAATTGTAATCGAATGGGTCTTGTTTTTTAACAGGATCCAGTGATTTTTTAAATTTAAACTGGAACCATTTGACCGATCAACTTAAAATTTTGCAAGGTCATTGGGACCAACATTAATTCATGTGCTTCTGTCATGTTTCAGACTAATTGTTAACTTCAAAAGTTATTGAATTTTAACTGACATTTTATGTGTGTTTGAAAATATTTGCCAAATTTCTTGAAGAAAATTTAAAATATTATTATTGCTTCTGGTGCCTTCCGTTTCGGCTCTTTCCAAGGCCTGTAGAGAGCTGAAACTTGCAAACGCATTCGCATGCAATACGAAGGGTCGCTCATCAACGCGTTACACAGAGCTCTTTCCTTTATCACTTCACCCAGCGTTATTAGTTGCTGAAGAGTGCGCCGTTAAATAGCTTAACCCCACTCTTTCTATTGGCCCGATATAATTCCAAACACCATTGCGATTGGCCACCCAATAATTACATCCAACCAATAACATCTCAGTTATAATTACATGTTATTAAACCTATAATTACATACTGAAGCTGGTCATACAATTACATTTTATCACTTCAAGTCTTCACGTCGTTTCTGATTGGATGTAATCATGGACACGTCGACCAATGGGAGGCGATCAAAGGGTGTAATTAGTAGTTTATAGTACGTAATTTGCATGCTATCTGATGGTATATGTTGGAATGTTTCCGGTGGTTTAATTACGTATTCTAGTGGTTATGGATGTGTAAGGAATCCATGCGGGTGTAAGTATATGTTAAGGGACAGGAAGTGGTTGGAGGAAGTGGAATATATTGGGTATGTGCAGTGAGAATAGTTCCTTTTATAGTCTGAACTGGTCTTTTGAATTCAACAAGTTATTGAGCGAGCGAAGCGAGCGTCTTTTTTTTTTACTCTTTTGACAACCTCTGTTTTTTTTGTATTTTTATTTATATTTTTGGCTGCTATCTGGAGCAATGGAAGTCGGTGCGTTTCACCGATCGATCTGAAATTCTGTACACATGTAGATACAATCTTTTCTGTTTGCTGACCTTAATTTTTTTTAAATCCATTGATTGGTTAAAATTTAAATAAATATCTCCTGATAGGCTGAAAAATGAAAACGGCCTTCGATACATCTGATCAAACTCATATTTTGCATGATCATTAAGACCAACAATGTCTCTTATTTTACAAAAGTTCATCTCAATCAGTTAAGAACGTATGAACTTATTGACATTTTTAATATCCTTTACTATTAATGCACAGTTTCAACAATGGAGCTCTTAAATTGCGTTACGATAGACCTCTATAGAAATCGTCATTTTAGCCCAATTTTAATCAAACCCGAACTTTTCCTGTAGATAATTTCGAGCCAAATAAAGTGCACACAATTTCAATCGAATCCGTTGAGTATTTCGAGAGATATTAAAAGAAAACCAAATTTGCATCGAAAAACTTAATTTTTTCGAAACTTTGAAACTTCAGGAAGCTGTGAATCCATTGGCAGTGATTGAAGTTCAATTTAACTCTGTGAACCTTGATTAAATAGGGGGTTGAGAATGTTGTGTGCGGTGGGGGGAGGGGGGCGCAAGATAACTTTTCTGATATTGGAATTTTTTCTTGAGTGTACCTCCTTACGTCACATTGCATTTTGAAAATGATTGAGTATATTGAAAGGAATCAAAATTGTATGTTGTGATTTCTGCCGAGATGCGTACATTTATATAATCAGGTTGAATCTTATTATGTGGAGACCTGAATAAAATCGCGTTAAATTCTACTACTCAGTCTTGACCATGGGCTTCAAGTATACTTTGTGCTTTTTCGATCAAGACCAAATAGCTGTGAGGAAAGTAAGTTCACTTGAGAGTAACGACAACGAGACAACGACAGAAATGCTCTTTACTCGTGCTTTCATAAACTTGATAGTGTGTCTTGTGTTTTCTTAGCATATTATATTTTTTAATGTTGGAAATCTTTGATTGTGCTGTAATTTTTTATGTTGCGTATTTGTTTCGTATAATTAACTCATTTGGGTATGATTTCGAATTCAGAATTTGGATTCGTTTAGAATCGTTCAAACTTTTTCAGTTGTTGTTTTCAATATTCTAAGTAAGTATATTAATTTGGAAACTGCCACTTTGGGTTAATTCTTCACTGAACAGATCCATTTATATTTAATTATTGTTTCGGTTGGTTTTGAAAAAAAAAATCAAGATTTAGAATTGAGTTCCCATTGAGATCGGTAGTTCTGTGAGGGTCAAGACAATTGTCACGATCAGTCAATTCGTCAGCAAGAGTTGTTCAAGGGTTGCTCTCTATTATACCTTGATCAGAAAAGATTGTGATTAGGTCATGTATTACATGGCGGGGCTCTCTAGTCTATCAGTAATGAAGTATCGAAATGAATGTTTTCCAGTGCCAATTGAATTGAATCTGATTTGCTATAGTATTTGCCAGGGTGCTTAGATGCTATTTTCAAGTTTCGATAATAAGCATACTTTTATGTCGATTGAGTGATCATATTTGAATTCAATATGGAAGTATATGTTTTCTGTGCGTTGTGTACGCATTTCCGGTTCGAGAATTTGCACGTACCCGTGCTCGCTCATCAACGCGTTACACTGAGCGTTTTCCTAGTTATAGTATTTGAATTGTTGTATTTAATGTTGTACTGTATTTTGCAAACTATAATGGCAACGGATGAATGATTTTGATGATGATTGGGAGATGATAATGATGACGGATATACTATCACAGAATTTGCCTCTCGACTGAGGGGGACTGTGGAAATACCTCAGTCAGAATTAGCTGCAGGGAAATTGGGTGCCAATTCAAAACGTTATACTGCCAAATACAGCTTGCTCTGTATTTGTACATACAAGAAAATAAAACTTAAAACGGCTTTGTTATAACAACAGCTAAAGTGAAAAGTGAAGAACGCATGAGTCTGTTTAAAAAAACAGTTCTAGACCTTCAAGACCTTGACTTTCAGAACTTTCAGAGTATTCCTTCGTTTTTTAGAAAATATTGCTACAAAGTCTTGAAAAAAGCAATTGAAATATTGATCTGTATGGAAGATAAATACTAAGTTTCAACATAAAACTTCGTTAATCTCAGTTACATCCGAATGTGACTTATAGCGTTTTTACCCTAAACATTTAACATTAAGATAAGCTTTTAAGCTAAAAAATGTAAGCAAGTATTACAAACTGTTCAGTTTTTCAGTCCTCTTGCCATGAGAGAAATTAAATAAAATTTACATAAATGGGCTTTATAATTTTTCAGCTATGTATTTAAAGCTTACTGCATGCACATTCTTTGAATCATTGTGAGGATCCAAACGTTCTCTTCTGTCGGTTTGTACAATGTGTTATGAAATATAGGTACATTTTTTGGTAACTTTTATGCTCATGCAACTTTTATTTTCATCAACCTTTCCTCTTCAAAAATTATTATAAAGTGCAGCCCTTTGTTAAGTTCTAATAAATTAGTCTTCAATAACTATATTGAATATTACTAGTAATAAGATGACAATTTGAAAACTTCCCCAATTTCCAAAAATTCAACCTTCAAACGAGAATACAACTCAACTTGATAACAAAGCCAACTAAGTATTTTTTATCAACATTGACAGTAATAATTAAACACCTTTGTTTCATCATAAAAAGGAAGAAAATAAACAACTCTTTATTAAAACAAAAGACAGCCGCTACAATGTGAATGAGCAAGCATGGGAAATAAAAATCCGACAAGGTGTAAACCTGACAAGATGCAATAATGATTATTTGTTCAGCGATCTTGCCCGTAGGTTGGTATAACACCGGAGGTGTGCCTATGCGTTGTGTAAATATTGTCCCAAAGAATACTTCGTCGTTAAGTTGGTACTAAAAGACAATATTGACTTATGAAGAAATTATTTATTGTGTAGTCTCCTTGCTTTAGTAAGTATGTACTTAACATAACCAGTACCGCCAGTACCTACCATTCGTAATTGAAAAAACTTTTACTTTCTTTCCTGGATTTATGCATTGTAATATATTTATACATTTGAATTTATTTAATCTTCTTCTTCTCTTTCTTCTGTTTCTTCTTTCCTCCCTTACAAATAATATTTCTGATAAAGCCAATTTTATGTCAACAATCAATGATAATCATAGTATTACCACAAAGGGTCGGTTTTCATGCTCTTTGAGAACAGTGTTATGACTTATCTAGATAAAAAAAAATATTGTTATCTATTGGCAACTATCTAGATAAAAAAATAAAAAATTCAAAATGCACTTGTGTGTATGAACATGCACTCAAATGTCAGATGATTTGAAAAAGGAAAATAATAACCGTTTAGAGATGTCTTGTTACGACGGACGCATTTTTTAAGGGCTCGCGAATTCCGAATTTAGGATTCGAAAATAATTAGGATATTATTAGGGCAATAATTAACAGTATTGGTAAAAAAAATTATCTATTATCTATTACAATTATCTAGATAAATATTTTTTATTATATATATTATCTACACTCTAAATATGATTGAGTGGAAGTCGCTCAAAAATGAGTTAAATCCACTCAAAAATGATACGTTTATATGCACTTTGGTGCACTTTCCATCCTTTTTGAGTGGATTTCACTCTTTCAAATTTAGCGTGTAGATAATATCTCGGAAATTTATATCTATTATCTTATCTAGATACATTTTTGGCAGGTTATCATTATCTTTATCTAGATAAAAAAAATCTAATCACAACACTGTTTGAGAAGCAGTAGTTAACTTAAAATGGTCATTCAAGTTATGACATTGGTTGTTGCGATGGCAATCTAGTCCTAATCAACTGTTTAAATTTTAGCAGGGAATTGAAAATCTGTCACAATTAACTATTAAACGTTTAAATTAATTTAACAGACGACTAATAAAAATGTGGTTTCCCACACGACTGAGGAAAACAAGTCAATGTTCGAACTATCACATGTTTTTGGAACAGTTAGTAGACAAACAAATGGTCCAATTATACAAACAACTCGTGATTTTCCTATTGTCTTAATTAAATCAAAAGTTAACTAGACGCTAGTTATAAACAATGACTTTGCGAATTGCACAATCAACATTAATTACATATGGCGGTCAACCCTAGTTATGTTTAAACAACGGTTTAAAAGCCGGTGTTATGCCCGGGGCACCGGCTTCTGGTTAGCCAAATATTAAACATAGTTATGAGTTCGGTTTGTGTAGATAGATAGTTATCGAACTGAATTATTAAAAATATTTTTCAAGACCAAGATCAAACTTTGTTAAATTTTTTAAAATGAATTATTAATTTTAAAATAATTTTTGTGCAGCGAGGCTAATGGCGACGGATGAATGATTATGATGACGATTGGGAGATTAGGTAAGGATCCCGGCAATGTTAAATAATGCATTTTAGGTACACCCAACAAATCATAAAACGGTATTTCAATGAAACGGATTGGCCGCTGGTCAGGTTCCTTGACAATCAATCCTTGTTATTATCAATGCAATCAGAGCTCACCTACTAGAGGTAGATGACGAGTTCGCATAGACTTTATCGGATGTTGCATTCACATTTTTTAAAGCCAAATACCGTTTTTTTATTTTTCGAGTGTACATGCATTCTTGACTGGTGAATTATATGACAATTTTTTATATTGATAGATAGACTTTGATCTTCAAATCGTTATGAGGATTTTTACATGAGGGTAAATTATAAGATTTAATAATTTTTTAGCATAATTACAATTGTTAAACATTTTTTTAAACCATATTGAATTTTAAAATTTTGTCCTGACCATTTGTACAGTGTCTCCTTGAGTAAGTAGAAGAAAAAATAATGAATTTATCTTGAAAATTGCAGAAGTTATGTGAAAATAAAATATGTGAAAATAATATAAATTCAGAAACAAATTTTAAATATGGACATTTTTAACCTTTGTTTTAATTTTTTTGGATCACTTGACTTGAAGTTCCAAGGTCCCGTCTTCGATTCCCGCGGCCGTCCTTCCTGACTGGGGTTTTGTCGTGGTTTTCCGTCAGTCGACAGGCAAATGTTGGGAAGGTACCCTACTAATAGGCCACGACCGCCTCCTTCCCACCTTCCATCCTTACCTACTCTTCACCATCATCTCCCAATCATCATCATAATCATTCATCCGTCGCCATTAGCCTCGCTGCAGAACAGTGCGACGTTAAGCTCCAGACAACACTACCATATCGTGGTATACTTCCATTACATTGTAAGCAAACCGGTCATTACCCAACATATCGACTATTGGAGACGATCGATAGGGGGGGGGGGGATAATATCGATTGCTCAGATCGATTCTACTTGATTTATATCGCGAGATATGCTCGTGACGTCATTCCTTGTCGCACATTCCGTTGTGCAATATCACCCTTACGGACATCGTCTCTAAGGGCGATGTTCCTGTAGATTACAAATACATCTTCGACCTTATAGACTGATTGAATAAGAGTGTAGTAATATGGCATGTGTTACCTGGTTTCCAGAGTTATGTCCTTTTAATACTATCTCTAAAACCCTGATTTGTCATACAATTCTATTTCCATGTTCAAGGTTATGTTTTTTTTTATCATTCATTTATGTTGATTGGCTTTGTATTAAATAATCAGTTTCTGTTATTAATTTGATTATAACTTGAAGCATAATAAATGCAGTTTTTAGGAAAAATTACGACATTTCTACCACCTAACTATTTCCTATTTTGACAAAATGTCAATGTCATGTCAAAATGTCAATGTCTTTTATTTTGTTCAATTCAATGTTGTATACAAATATTAAGTATACTAATAAATACCAACTGCAATGTGAAAAGATTTTCCTCGAGTTGGTATTTATTCACATTCACCTAACTGAGGGATTCAGTAAAAATAGTTACAGACGATATAATATCTTCGTCTTCGACCATTTCATCTATAATGTGCTATCAAATCTCTACATATCAGCTGTACGATGCGTTCATAACATTTTCCTCGTTTCATAACAATTATAATTTATAGCTTGCACGATCTTCTTTTGTTTTATATCAGCAATATTGAATTTTCCACCTGAGAACGGACATTTTGTTGGCACGTTGCCGGGTCAGATCATAACTTTATTCAGGTAAATCGATGTATTTTTGTAATGTGAGTGATTCCTCTTCCATTAAAGATATCACCGGAGCCTATACAATTTCCCAGGTAACATTAACTATAAAATATCGTCAAAAAAGCAGAGAATCACAGATATTCTGCGTGCCATCAAGATGGTGACATGCAACAATGAGATGACATCACATGCAAACTATGAATACCGTTATTTGCTATTAATCAATTATCATTAAACTACGTTATTGCTGTTCAAATCTAATATTATCACTTAATTAATACCATATTAAACCACTTTTATTATGGTAAGTATATTAAATTCACGTAGCAATAAAAGAATAGCTATTTTGTCTATCTTTCAATGTGCTAAACTCAATACTTAATAGGTTTCTTAGATCGCATGTTTATTTGTAGTTATATGATTGTTGGCAACTAACACTGTTACATCTTAGAAGCATGTTTAAGAGTTAAAAGTACAGGTTAGATAGGATGGAAATTAATTGAGTAAACAACTAGGAATGATTTTAAGGGGGTTCCAGAGGTGTATGACTTTTTAATTTCAGACCAAATATTGTATAGTATAGATGTCAGCTGAGACCGATATTTAGCGAAATTAACTCATTTTGGAAAGTCAAAAAAAATATCCGGGTCGATCCAAACTGGTTCAAGACGATTCACATCAAAAAAATCATAACTGAATAACAGTTCAACATAGCAAGCTGAAACTAGGCATGAATAATCATAATACATAATACCTAGGGAGTACTAAAGTTCGTTTTTTGGTATTTTTATTGCAATATTTCTAAAATATAGTCGGTAGGTACCGGATTTTTCGTCGAGAAAACCCACATTTATTGGTGCGTGGCCAGGATAGAAATACATTCATTGACAAGAGAAACTTAGTGCTTCTTTCGCCTATTCATAACAATGACAATGAAAAAGGTCAAGTGGGTTGTAGAATCATATATAGAATGAGGAAAATACATTATCTTTCTCTTATGTGCAATAGTTTGGCCATTTCGTGTTTTATATGTTAAGTCACGTGGTACCACTCGAATTTATTAATTCTCTAGGTATTATGTAATTGGAAGGGTTTATTTCTTTCATGACTGAGGTATTTTCGTGGTTTCCTCAGGCGAGAGTCAAACTATGGAAATGTTATACTAGTAGGATAACTTCCTATACAAAGCCTATGTAGTTGAAGAACATTGTCGACGATAAACAATGAAAATAATACAAAAATAAACAATTGGGATTCAATTACATTTAACATACTTCCTGTCTTACCATATTTTTTATCCCTATAGTCATATTTGTGAATTTAATTTATTTTAATAAAAGTACTTATGTAATTTAATTTACTAAATTTTTTTACTGCAAAAATTGTATTTATAAAATTATTTGTTTTGTAGTAAATCATCAATTTGTAAAGATTAAGGTTTAATATTTATTACAAATATTTCGTACTTTAATTATTATTTATTGGATATCAAAACATATCTAGGTATTCAAAACGAACAAATTTAAAAAAAAAATTATTTCAATCATCCATAAAAAGCATCAGATTGCAATACTCGCAGTTAAATATCTCATCGTATCCAACTCTCTTAATGAAAGTAATATAAAATGTTTACACACATTATCTATGTATGTGGATGTTGGTTTAAGGACTATATATACGACAGAACGGCGGAGCACACAATTGTATGTTTAATTAATATACTTGTATATTTATTGCTCTGCCGGTAAAGCGTTATAATGTATGCGTTAAACAGCATAGAATAAACATTATTTATGTAAAATTTATCACGAATATGAAATATGTATGAGAGTATTTAGTTTCTACGACTTGGAAAAAATAATATATTTGATTTGTGCAATAATTTTCATATTAAATTTATTGTTTTCATGATCTCTTAGATAAATATTTACCTACAAATACCTTATGCAAAATTTTTTCTATGACCAATTATTAACAAAATATGTAAGTTTAGAATATTGAAAAGAATTGCTGTAAAAGCAGATTTATATAAGTCGGGAACTGGTTTGGCTTTTTGTTTTTATAATTATGATACTTTGTGATTGTAACGTTTTGTAAATTAGAAGTATTGTGTGGTTTTAATACATACTTTCCCAACTTTGTCATTGGGTATTTGAATTATTGGGAATTATTATAGGTTATTTACATATGGCAGTTTATATTGTCAGCTCTTGGTAAATATGAAAATATCCACTAATAGGATACTAACGAAGATATAATTTTAAATCTGATAAATATTGGTTATAGACTCTATACTTCCATGACAATTCTAATCTGTTTATTCGTTACAAGTAAAACGCTCTGTGCAACGCGTTGATAAGCGAGCCTTCGTATTGCATGCGAATTAAATGCGTGTGAAAGTTGCTGCTCTATCACAGACTTTTACTTTTAAAGATAATTTTAACGAAATGAGTCAAACGGTTTTTTTTAAATTTATTTCCAATAAATTTTACATATATTTTAAAACGAGCATGAAATGTCCGTCAAAGATGTTTACTAATTTGTATGAATATTGTTATTAACTCCAAAAATGTTGGTCTCAATGATACAAAATATGAAGTTGATCGGTCAAACGGTTCCATTTTAATTTTAAAATAATCACGGGATCTCGCTCAAAAGTTATATGACATTAGTGTGTGTTCAAAATTTCAGATCGATTGGTTGAACTCACATGGACATTGTTTACAAAAACACAGACAAGAAAACAAATAGAGAAAGTATACCAATGATGATATTCCTAAATAACTCCACAACACATTGAAGGTACGGAATTACCTATTAGTACAAATATAGGTATAAAAAAATTTAACGTAATTAATTATTAGTCGACCTTAGAAACACTAATTCATAGGTTGCATGTGATGTCATCTCATCGTTGCCGTCGCCATCTTAATGGCACGCAGAATAGCTGTGATTCTCTGCTTTTTTGACGATATTTTACAGTTAATGAGTACCTGGGAAATTGTAGAGGCTCCGGAGAAATCTTTAGTACGAAGAGAAATCACTCACATCACAAAAATACATCGGTTTGCCTCAATAAAGTTATAAATCTGACCCGTCAACGTGCCAACGTAATGGGTGAACAATTCAATAATTTAGCATTGCTGATATAAAACAAAAGAAGTTCGTGCAAGCTATGAATATAAAACATATTTGTGCCAAGCTCTTGAAAATATTGAAATTTCTATATTTTTTTATAATTTCTTAATTATTTTTCTTACATTTTATAAATTGAATTGTTCAATAGTTATACAAATATAAATGTAAGCTATATTGAGAAAATATTATTTTATGTTTACCGTTCAGTACAATACTACATGGAGCCTTGTTATGTGTACTCTACCTTCTGAGTGGTACAGCAAGTACTGATAGGCCCGGTAGAAGGCAAAGTATTCAACTTGCACTCAGACATGGAGCCTTGTTATGTGTACTCTACCTTCTGAGTGGTACAGCAAGTACTGATAGGCCCGGTAGAAGGCAAAGTATTCAACTTGCACTCAGACATGGAGCCTTGTTATGTGTACTCTACCTTCTGAGTGGTACAGCAAGTACTGATAGGCCCGGTAGAAGGCAAAGTATTCAACTTGCACTCAGACATGGAGCCTTGTTATGTGTACTCTACCTTCTGAGTGGTACAGCAAGTACTGATAGGCCCGGTAGAAGGCAAAGTATTCAACTTGCACTAAGACATGGAGCCTTGTTATGTGTACTCTACCTTCTGAGTGGTACAGCAAGTACTGATAGGCCCGGTAGAAGGCAAAGTATTCAACTTGCACTCAGACATGGAGCCTTGTTATGTGTACTCTACCTTCTGAGTGGTACAGCAAGTACTGATAGGCCCGGTAGAAGGCAAAGTATTAAACTTGTACTTTCTCAGTGTAGCGGACCCCCTACCAATAGCAGAATACAATAATACATATATATCATTGGTAACGACCATGCTACTACCAGTTCAAACTAACATGGTTATCCTTCAAGGCAGTTTAGGACATTATTAATAGCTGATTATTTGTAGGGGAGGCTGGGGTACAGTCGATCATTTTTTACTAAATATTTTATTTTATTTTGATTAGAATCATGAAGGGTAACTGTTTTTTAAAATATGCAAGTATTCTCAATCTTTCTGGAACACAAATATTTATTTTGTGTCGAAAATTTTGAGGTTCTCATTTAAAAAATATGTAAGTTTGTTCTAAAAGTCCCAGAATGTGGGACTGGCCCTGGGTACCCAGTCTTCCCTACTTGCTTCATTTTGGAAGTTAGCTCGGCCATCGTATTTGGGAATAATAATTGAACGGAATATCAGCTGTTTCTTTGTTCTATTTTATTAAGTGTTACATTTTCTAACTAGGAAAACGCTCTGTATAACGCGTTGATGAGCGAGCACGGACACGCGCAACACCTCGAACCGAAAATATGTCGATCGAAAATATCAATAAAAGCCAATAATTCTTGAAATTCGTCAGACTTGTGGGTATAAAAATCTCCAAATATTCCTAAAGTATTAAGTAAGGTTTCCAAGGGCGGAATTTCGCCGCGTTGCGGGAGAAATTCCGCAAAATGGCCGACTTTGACCAATCACAAACCAGAAACCCAGCGGCGAAGTCGCCGCCGAGAAAGTTGAATCTACTCCTACTTTAGCGGGACGAAATTCGTTCCGCGCACCGGAAGCTGGTAGTTTTCTCACGATTACCGCCAGGTTCGTGGTGTTATAGTTTCCGTTTTTCAGTCGACTTTCGATATCGATATTCGATATAAATCAAATATGTTGTCTGCCGTCAGGTAGTGACGGTGTTGTCAAGTTTATATTTGTTTATTAATAAAATATGTTCTAATCATGGAATATGATCCAGAATATTTTATTGAAGTGGTCTAGGACAATCATTGTCTTTGCGATTTTAAGATCTCGATCTCGATAGATCGACTTATTTCAGCGCTGCCTAATTTAGCCGCTAGGTACCACTACAAACTAGGCGGAGAAAAATTCGCGCTTGGAAACGGGATACTTCCGCGGAACAAATCCGTCGCGAAATATTTCCCGCAACGCGGCGAAATTCCGCCCTTGGAAACCTTACTTTACAATAGCCATGCAAAGTTTTAAGTTGATCGATTGAACCTTTATGATTAAAATGTTCCTTGTTAAAATTCAAAAATCAAAGGATATATTTAAACAAATATACCTGGGACCACTCATATGATAAAAGTGTGTGTACTTACACAATATTAGACGATCTGTTGAACGGTCATATCAGTTTCATACGTTTGAAAGTTTCTGCTCTAACTACCTTGGAACTATAAAGAGTCGAAGAAGCCGTGATCAACATTTTCGAGAAATTTGACAGATAACACTCAAAATGTCAGTAAAATGTCAATAACTTTTGGATTTAAACACAAATAAGTCTGAAAATTGTCAAAAATACAGATAATGTTGGTCCCAATGACCATGCAAAGTTTTAAGTTGATCGGTCGTACGGTTCTAGTTTAAATTTCAAAAATCATATGAAAGATTTTTTTAAATTTTAACCAATGGGAGGATTTGGCTGAAACTTTGTATGATTGGGTAAAATGTTAGTGGTAATGACTTGTCAAAATTTCAAATTGATAAAACAAACCAATCGAAAGATAATTTTTTTTAAATTTGAACTAATTACGGGATCCCGTTCAAAAACGATCCCAGGGACCGCATAGAGTACGTTAGTATGTGTACAAAATTTCAGATTGATTGCTTGAGCGGTTTGACCTGGGGTGTGACCACAAAAAAAAATACAAAAAAAAAACAAAAAAAACAAACACACAGAGAAAGTGCCATAAGAGTACCGTGGTGACGCTCGCTACGCTCGCTCAACTATGCTACCATTTTAGTAAACCAATGTTTCAGGGAAAAGTACACACTCCCATGTACTGTATGGTTGAATTAGTAAAATCAAGGAGTCAAATCTAATATGTAGTACATTTTGGCACAATTTAGAATTTATCAACTATTATGCCAAACTATTATGTTTTAGTTTTCTAGAATATTTATGGAATGTTCATAATCAACATAATCAACCTTGATCAACATTAATCACTTTCAGACTCATTTTTGAGTCAAGAAGACCATATGTTTTGTAATATAAAATATCTTATATTTAAAAGGGAAAAACTTCATACAATTGTAACTATTGTAAATTAATTAGTATTTTTCAGGTGAAGAAATTTTATTTTATTTTCAAAGTATGTTATTTATCCAACTTGTTACAATTAGTCAAAATTCCTTTTAAAAAATATGCATCAACCTTGATATACCTTGATCAATATTTTAATAATTGACGTGATATTAGTTTACCTATACACAGATTATACCAAATTAAAGTCAAATTGTAATTTAAAAAATATGTACAATATTATCTAAAAAAAAATTATGGTCACCTTGATTTGCTCAACATTTAGACACAGTCTTTACACATCAGCAACTTACATACAGCATATGGAATGCCTACAAAGCATTACTACCTGTACTTCATCTCTAGAATCAATGTTATTGGTACGAGTATTAGAAGCCCCCCTCCCATTGTATTTGCATTATTTGACTGAACCAATCAATCATATGTTGAAATTCAATGTTAAAAATGTACCAAGGAATAACAAGAGTCAGTTTGAATAATTGTTGATTTAGAGGTTTGTATGTACTGCGAACTGTAGGCATTCGGGTTGAAATAATTCAAGAAGGGATTTGTTTAAGTGTTTTTACCTTTAGTCAATGCAAGTATTACTTTCATTAAAAGAGTATTTTAATTAAAACAGTAATATCTTTAATTTGTAGCAAAATTAAAAATTAATTAGTTGACATTTTCAAGGGAGCATTTTTCTCTGGTCAAATATTTTACATTGTTTTGATAGGTATTTAAAAAAAAACATCAAGTTGTTTTTTCTGTTACATTTTCTTCCATGTTTTATGTTTTTATCTAAATTTGGTGGTTGTGGATTTTTGTTAATTTTGAGAAATGCATTAATTGTATCGCATTAAAACAGTGTATTGGTAATTCTCTATCATAATGTTGGTACTGTCTATAGAATATTTTATATTTATAATATTTGTTACGTCGCAAAAAAGTTCTAAGTTTCTAAGTTTTAAGTTTCTTTTATATTTTAGGATTGCCGTTATACTTTCGATTTTATATTCATATATATATATTTTTTAAGAAGAACGACAAAAGATATATTATCCTAATTATATGTTAATTTAATCAATTTGTTGCTCTCATGATAATAAATTGTCATTTGCATTACAATAAAATAATAAAAATGCTTTTAAGTCGGGCACTCCATTTGGAATAATAACATTTAAGATTATAGGGCAAGAAATTGTTAATATCTGCTATGAAAATGTTTGAAAAACCAGTTGCAAGTTGCGATGTTGTTGTATACTCGTATCTGAATAATCGTTATTAAATAATATTACTTACTTTTCGTTACTTACTTTTGACAAAGAGAATCACAATACATAATACATTCTCAGCTAGGTTGGTTTCAAAACTAGTCAAAATATTAACTGGTTTAACAGATTATATCCATAACACTAAACAAAAAATTGTTGATAGACATGGACAAAATATTACAAAATATGGATCAAGTAAGAAGGAGATTTATGTGTATTTTGAAAAAACTCTGTGTAACGCGTTTGATAAGCTATAGCCTTTGTATTGCCGAATTCACGCGTGTGAAAGTTGCTGCTCTATAATAGACCCTTGAAAATCTTGAATACGAGATGCGTTAAAGCAGTAGATACCTAGTGATATTAAAATTTTGTCTTTGAACTTCTTTGAATACATTTTGAATAATATTTCAAAACATGCATAAATAAAATGTCCATAAATGGCTAGCACTTTTGTAGATCTCGACAGATTTGTCTGATTGTCATATACACCTAAAACGTTGGTCCCAATAAATAATGATTTTTTAATTGTTTGGTCGGATTTTTCGGATTTAATTTTTTTTAAATCATATGATCTCGTTTAAAAACTATACGTACAGGTGACCACTTATACCTACCATTAGTGGGTGCACAATATTTCAAATTGGTCTGGGTTTGCCTACAAAATCCCAAACCATAACACTAAAAAAGTAAATAAACAAAAAAGTAAATAAATAAAAAAGTAAATAAAAAAGGAAAAAAATTGTATTTACAAAAAATTCACAGAAAGTCCCAATAGCAAAGCTCGCTAAAATTGTAGGTATGTACTTCGAGGAATATATTGCATCTATATCAAAATGTTCCTTTAATTGAGATATTTAAACACGCTTTAAAAGCTCGACCAACAAAACTTTTGGCAAAGCTCTAAATACCTTAAAATGTGGACAAATGTAAGATTATCTTCCCTGTAGTACGTCTTATATAGTAACTGCAAATGATATAATGTATTATTAAAATCAAATTATATAGCCACATAAAAAGTGGGCAACTTTTTCATAACGGTATCTATTATATTAGATTATAGGAGCAATTACCAATTTACATAGTCGGCAATTTTCTCCGGCCCACTTGGTAGCTTTCGGTCCAGCGAATCTGCTGGAGCTGGACATAAAGCATGATTCCAGACATCGCCTGGAGACCTTGGCTCACTGGAGAGCCGCTGTTCGACTTTATTGGCACTCGTCAATGGAATTCATTCACAAAGTCAAGCAAACTGTTTTCATTTAGAATTCAAAAGCATTGCGATAATTTCTGATAATTCTATAGTATGCATAATCATTTGATATTTATATTACATTTATTTATAGTTAATTACCACATTCACACTTGGGAACAGATATTTAAAAATTGCAATTTTTCCCTAACTCTCGCTAAAAATGAATGTATACTTTTTTTGTAATTTTTAATATTTCAAGCTGGAAAAAAGCATGAACATGATCTTTTTTGTATTCCGGATCCCTATCCCTTGAAACTTTTTTAATTGCTAAAATATCTTTGTCAGATATTTTTTTAAGGTTTCCTTCAGTCAAGAGGTAAATGTTGAGTATATTCCCTACTAATAGCCCACGACCGCCTCCTTCCCACAGTCCATTGAATTACCTATAACTCTTCGTCGTTATTTCCAAATCATTACCCGACACCAATATTCATGATGTAATATATATATATATTACAAAATATGTAGTAATGAATGTTACACGTGCTCGCTTATTAACGCATTACACTCAACATTTTCCTTACTTTTTACCAGATTTATATCAGTAAATTCTTTTGTGAATTTGGTGACATTATATTATTTTAAAATTCCTTCTGGCTTCGAAAATACTATAAACTAGTTTTCGATGAATCTAAGAAATTCAGTCATAAATATTAGTTCTATATACCTGAATTATTATACAAAATACTACACTAATTTCTAAAGAAAATTACTCCACGGTTGAAGCTTTTGATTGGCCTAATAAATTCCTCTGTCATATTCGAATCATATTTATGGATCAATTTTGAAAGTATAACGTTTTAAGTATAGCATGATTTTTCTTTTGCTTATTTTTATGTCCCAAACAAATTTAGTTTATGGATCCACATAATTTGTGTCTAAATGTTAAATTGACACGGGAGTGACTCTCAAATTATTAAAACTGCCAAAATACGCTTTTTTTATAATCTGAAGCAGATGGTTTCGAAGTGTGGAATTTACAACAATAATAATGAAGAAGTTGTAGAGAAGCACATCAACCAATCCACTACACATATTTACAAGGCAGTGTTCTCATGGCGACAGATAAATGATTATGATGATGATTGGGAGATGATGATGAAGAATAGGTGAGGGTGATGTTGGGAGGGAGGCGGTCGTGGCCTATAAGCAGGGAACATCTTCCAATTCTCGACTGATGAAATTTTAGGCAGTATGCATGGAACTTGGGGTATTCTAAGTGCCACCAAAAGCATTACCCATATGTGATAATTTGGCCCAGTAAAATATATGCCCCTACATTTAAAGCAAAAATTTAGACAATAATAAATAGTTACTTCTAAAACTATATTTGGAAACGAAATTAATATAACCAGTGTAGGTTCCAGGAATTTTTACAGAGGTTAATCTTCAAAATATCATGTATTGTTTAATTTCAATTATGAAACAAAAACGTAATGAATGAAATTGAAAACAGCACGAAGCACGCCACAGAATGTGATTCTTTTATTTTTGACGCAATAGAAACAAATTTGAGGCATTGATGTCGTCACATTTTGAGTTTAAAATAGGAAGGACTGTCAATTAGGACTGTAAAGGATACTATATCTTTAGATTGAAGTATGATACTAATATTTATAAGAAAGTGCGCAATCTGTACTATTAAAACACATTTCTAGTGGGAAACAAGGAGCCCCTTTCCATTCTATCTGCGTCTACGATCCTACTCAACACTGTATTTTTACAGATGTCAACAATAATAACAATTCCCAGGTAACTGAAGTCTCTCGCACTGAAAAACAATTATCCTCATAGAATGCAAATGAAGGCATTCAGTGAATGCAGTTTGCCGAGTGAAAAATCACAAGCAACATGGAATGTAATTGAATGGTCTTCTACTTAACAAGTAGAAATAAAATACTCTGGGTAAAGCGTCGACAGTAAGCGTGAATACATAATACATAAGTGTGAACACTCAATGATGGAGCTTTCTGATGGAGATTATAAGGTGATACAAGCGCTCGGCCGTTTTAGAAAATTGAGAGAGAAAATTGTTTCATAAATGAGTGTAACTTTTACAGGATGTTTACATGATCAGTCTATTGTATATTAGTAGCACCTTTTAATTTTTTTAATTTTTGCTGATTGCATTGTTAATTAGGCGCCGGTTATTCAACAAAACCGCGCAAAACTATGAAATTTGCGATACGATTGGAGACCAAACCCGTAAACCAATTGTTCTCAAATTTTAATCATGATTAGATGAAAGACAAACTTTTATCCCTTGGCACATTTATGAAATTTAATTTTATACGGCGCCCAGGGAGACAAGAAAATAGCTAATTTTTCACCAAAAATCCACTATTTATTACTAATTAACGAAACAAAAAATTTAAAATGTACCAAGGGATAACCTTAAGTTTGTCTTTTATCTAATCACGATTAAAATTTCAAATAATTTGGTCTACCCATTTCATCTCCAATCGTATCGCCAAAAGTGTCTACAAAAAGCAGCAAAATCGCTCGTGCTTGCATCGACAGTAAGCGTGAATACATAATACATAAGTGTGAACATACTTTTTTTTATTAATTTTATTTTCCAGCAGTAATGCACATAGTTTGATGGATTAAATGATAGATGGTGGGAATGAGACAGTCGTGGAAGCCGCGAATAAAGATGTCTAACTAAAACATCACAGTTTTAATACTTATTATTTGTATTCATGGTATGAGAACATTCACGCAGTGTTGAGAGATCCAGCCCATCACATGTGAGCGTGAAAACATCTCGACATATTCTATGCTTGAGCCAAGTGGCGAGTCGTGAATTGTAGTCCCATAAGATTAACACGTCGTGGAAACAAAAGAATAGCGAAGGATGACGACAATTAAAAATATTCCTTTAATTATTATTTTTAAAAATTAATAACTTTGAGAAACAGATAATTGTAAGATCAAAATGGAGAGCTGGAAAAAAAGAAAAGAAGTGGATAATGAATTAAAATACTTCCTATGACATTTTTAATTATCCTTCAATTTGTATCATGTTAAAACTATGAGAAACATCAGTAGAGGTCGTCTTTATAAGAAAAAAATTTATTTTTGGTTGATCACCTATTATTTCGCAGTCTGGTCCTACACATACCTCCACCTTCACATTTCTTCCTCGGTATCTGAACCTATAGTATTTGAATACCTCGAAGGCAAAATCAAACGCTTTTGCGTGTTAAACCTTATTATTTTAAACACATTTCGAATGCCCATGATTGGATACCGAGAACCGCATGATGAAAAAGTTGTCCGTTTTTTCTAGGTTATATGACCCAATATAATTGCTTTGGTATTGTGGGTGGGAAAGTATCGTTCTTAAAGAATTCGTTTAGGCTTATTTCACTAAACGGTTTAAAAAACCTTTGAAGAAATATATCTTTGATTTTGGCAAACTCTCGTTCATAATTCTTTAAGGGATTCATATTTTTTGTGGAGCATGTTTCTGTTCAGGTAGCGAGTAATCATACTATATGTTTAAAATATTATAAGAAATTACAGATAAAACTCATTGGCAATACAAACGTGATAAAAAGGCGCATGGAACTGATTTACATTTTTATAAGAAATTATAACTAGTGCCATTTTATAATTCAAGAAAATTGAGACAAGTTTGTTGAAATTTATACATAAAAACACCTCTTTTGTACAAATAAATACATGTAATAGGAACCGATATTTATTTGGTATTTTTTAGTATACCTAATTTTATTTATGAGTGACATTTTTTATCATAGAAAATTAACAAAATGTGTTGGGAATTAAAACTGTATAGGTAGCTCCTCTACCCCTATGCCCTATCCTTCACCTATATGATTTTATAGAAGTTACTTATTGTGATATGGGACTGATTTCATTTGATGTAGATAAGTACGTACATATTTTTAATTATGAGGCACATATTTTTATTATCACAGAAAATGAAGAAAAATGTGTTGGACACTAATGGATCACTTGGATGACTTAATGAATAAACTGTACCTCTGAGGTTCAGGACAATCATGATTTTGTATTGCACACTTTGTGAGTGATATATTCAAACTCTTTCAAATAACATTTCAGTGAACAAAATAAGACATTTGACGCATTTGGAAAGCTTGTTGACTATATATTTCAAAAGTTTATTTATAAGCAGCAACTTTCACAAGCATATTAATTCGCATGTTACGAAAGCTCGCTTATCAACGCGTTACTCAGTGCGTTTTACTATCAAAATACCCCAAAAATAAATTTAATTTCGTTTGTGGAGTCAATCGTCTAAAAGGTACACAAATAAAAAAAAAATATTATTATGTATTTAATACATAATTTAAAACGACAAATCCATTCAAGTAAACGCCGTCAAAAAGAAAACATAACCTCAAAAGAAAAACAAGACGCACATCCCCACATTCGTATCTCCAACATCTTTGTAATGCGAAATCATAATAATCTGTTGACCATTACAGAGATAGAGTCGATCAAAAGCTGCTCTTCAAATTGCCTATCAATAATGTATAATATTCTGGTTTCAGTTTAGCGGAGAATGCTGCATGAGGTGCATAGCCCTGCAGGGACAATAAATGCAAGATATCTCAGATGGGCGGGGCCTAGCTTGCATTGCAGTCACCTCGTACCCAGGGGTTATACTATAAAGGAATTTCATATTTTTATATTTTATAAAGATATTCATAAATATCGTAAATGTTAAATGGGATTTTCTTGTTATATTATGGTATACGTGTAATTTTTTTAGTATCTATGTGGGGTTTTATGAAAAAAAAATTGATTGATTTTGAGAATCGTGATATAATAAATTGAAATTGTATTAGCTGTCATTCTGTACCCCACTGGGGTCATAATGTTGCCCTGAGAGAAGGGGAGGGGGATAAAATCTACATAAATGACTCCATTGGCGGTATTCATTTTCGAGCTTAGAAGCAGATATTAAAATGCGAAACTTAAAAAATGCACAACATTTAAAAAAGTTAAAATGCATATATCACAAAAAACTGTGCACATTATTGTAGATTCTCTTCCATTTTTCATGGTAGGTAGATATTTAACACACCTAAAGTCAGACAGAAAAAAAATTACATAATAAAATTGCATACCGTAACAAAATATACCCCCACGAATTGCAGTGCGCATGCATGTAATCCTTCTTTAGTTTCAAATCTTCCCGCGGGGCAAATCTCAGCCCCTGATTGGCGGTTACAATCATGACGTCATCCTATGTTATTTGTCGCGCTCAATTGCGGTGGACAAGTGTTAAAAAATCTCTACCCTATACATTATATTTGCTCGGATCTTTACAAAGAGCGTATATAATTCTCTTTGAAAGTTGGCTGCGGATTTGATTATTGGGTTTGATGAAAAGTGACGTGATATTGTTTAGTAGAGTGGTTAGAGTACTGTCTGCATTCCATGGGTAGGCGTGGGTTCGATACCCACCTTTAGTAAAATATCACCACTGACATGTTTTCTGGGGAGATCTTTTGTTATGATTACATTTTTTAATTTTTAGCATTTAAAAATCGATTTTGACTGTCTTGTTTTTTAGACATGAATTATTTTCTAAAATTATTATTTATAGTAGCTATCAAGTTTGTTAAATCTAGAATATCATGGGGATGGAATTCATACAAAAGTTTTCAGCTATATACTGTTTTTATATAGCCCAAAGTTTACTAAAAAGATAGAAGATTTAGGCCCAATTTTTCAATCTGCTAAATCCAGTAATAAAGTTAACAGTTATTTCAGGAATTGGTTGTTGCAGTCCTAATCAGCCGTTTAAAAGTTAGCAGAGTATTGAAGGACTGCCCTAAATTCTGTAAATATTTAAGGAAATGGAGCCTAATTATGTAGATTTTATTCCCCTTGTCTCGTGGTACCGATATGATAATTAATAATTATTTTCGAATTTTAATAATAAAATAATATATAAATCTAATCATATTCGCTTAATCTTATTTTTCAATTTACTTTAGTATGTAATTATTTACTTTTGACACATTTTATGCCTAATTCATATAATTAGTACGATGATTATGACGTGTCATTAATAAGTAAATTGGTCAACTATAATTTTGTAATTGATTAAAGATTGCGTATTATTTTGTCAGATGGATGATTCTCCACCATATGCGTGACGATCCGAGATGTGGCAAAACCCCTTTCATGTCTTTTAGTTCGGTTTTCTTTGGAGATCTCCACCATAATTTATCATTAACTACATGTGCAAATCTATCTTATATTGTAAAATATATTATTAAAACTTTTCCCAAATGAATCAACCAATTATCATTTTTATTGTTACAAACACATTTATCACTAATGAAATATTTTGGAATATGTTATGTTTTATGGTTTAATTCACGATATTTCGTATACACATAATTTGTACATATAATTTTGCCAAAATTCGATGTAGAATTATTCTGATGACAGATGGGCTAGGTAAATGCATTATAGTAATCAAGTTAAAGAAGTCCGAGAAAACGTCAATCAGGTTTGGCGGGTGATCACCTGTCAATCGCCGGGAAGACAATTCAGTGACGACCGCACTCGAATCATCCAATTCAAGATTATTTGCCAAGGAAAATGTTAGCTAAATGTGTTAATTTAAAACATAGGACTGGATCAAGCTCAAGATTAAATGTTCTATTTTGAATACCTAATGTATTCAAATTATAGCAATTTTTTATTTATTTATTATGTAAATCAGTATACTAAAATAATATGGTAAAACGTCACTAGCCATAGAAAAGGTGTATACTTCGTACCTTCTCCACAATGATAGTGAAGAGATAAAACTTACACAAATTGTGATAACTAATTTAATATTTATAAGTGTTTATTGAGTTTTAGGTAATTTGCTGAATGTTTTAGCATTTTTGTTTATATAATTCGCCATTGAAGAAATTAAAATGTTGTTAATCGTTTAAATACACAAATAACTAGAGCTCTTTTATACCTATAATATTATATTGATGTTGATGTAGGAATATAAAGGATTTTTTTGTGGAAATACTCCGTCAATTTTACAAAGTGAGAAAATAACATAATGGTGTAAGAAACACAAAGAGTCAAAAAAATTTCAATCAAGTACTTATAAAAAATCATCTATGAGCCTTAATTATACGAATATTTGTACATTTTGAATTAAGATGAACTACATGAACCAAATATCAAGTAGCTAAACTCAGTTATTATATTTTTTAATTTAATATGCCATTTAAATTATTACTTTAACTATGTTGCATTTTTGTTTTGCCTCAATTTAATGAATCCTAATTATTCTAGCATCATGATTCAAAATAGGAACGCTTTTTACATCATCCTTTAGTGTTGCAATAATTATTTAAATTAATTACGATTAAATGATTGACGTTAAAGTTTAAAGTAGAGTGAAAGAATGTGAATTCGTTCAATTCTTCTGAACCTTCCTCAATGCAACATTTACTAACCTAGTTTGTTGAAATCAATGGAAACGCAAGTTCCGAAGACATACTACACTGCTAACATACCGGTATGCAAATTCACATAATATATCTACTATTGAAATTGAATTTAAATCTCTACGGACTTTTGTAAGAAACGTTTAGACAGTTGAAAATGCAGTTCTTCCATTGAAGACTATTTTTTTAACGTTTTCTTTTTTTTTCTTTGGCGTTGTCAAGTTGTAAGAGCAATTGTGTTAGATTTTACAACCTGCCCCGGTTTTTTGTTTTTGTCAATGGGAATGGGTGAAATGTGTGCTTTGGTGACACAAGAGTTTTGTTGAGAGAAGTTTTAACCGTTTTGTCACGAAAACTAAGATTTTTAGTAAATATTGTGGGTCATACGCCGTTGATTCTTACCAGGAAAACGCTGAAGGAACGTATTGATAAGCGAGCATGCGAAAAGCATGAAAATTACAAGTGTTTTGTTTAATCTCATTCACCATAGGAAGTAGAGTATAAAGTACAAATCAATTTTACGATAAAACAAAGAAACCATCTTGCTAAAAATCAATAGGCAGCTGGATTGGATAATACTGAATAGTTATTTGTGAAAATATTTTCTTCGGTGTTATTTCGTTTGACCTCTAGATATTTATGATTGCCTTTTAAAAAAATTATTTACGCCTCGACTACTTAGTATAATTTTGCTTCTGTAATGATTATACCTACGGTGATGAGTGTAAGATGATTATGAAGAAATAGAGTAGGTATATTGATGTTAATATAGGAAAAAATTATAAATAACATAATTTAAAATATTTCTGAATATTCGAGAATTTGGCACATATTATAATTCAAATTATAGCCAATCTTGTAACTAAATAAAACTAATACAATTGCAAAACAAAAAATCTTCTAATACCATTTCTTTTTCCATCCTAATTTTCTTCACTTTATTTATTCATTGTCTTTACTCACTACGATTATGCTTTAATGCATTAAATTATTAAAATCACTGATATCTCTAAATTCATACGGCAGTACCAAATCGAATGCGAAATAAAACCAGTGTCTTAAACCCAAGAGTTTGTCGGCTGAAATGTATTAACCGTCACTGTTATAAAATGATTACCGGCCAGGAATCTTCACGAGTATTTACTTAGGTCGCGTCAATCTGAACATTTCTCATCTAAGTAAACATCGCCTCTCTGTTCAACATCAAAACCAACATCCAACTCTACTCTGGGATAACAAAGAATCATTGCCAGTAATAATCCTCCATCATCTTTATTCACACCTCGATGGCAGAAGTGTCTACCTTCGTACGCAGAGCTCAGTGTTTACTTAACATATTGTAAGATGGAGGAGGAATATTTTATACTTTTCTCAAATGCCGTACTAGTGATTGAAGGGGGGAAAATGTGTTCATTGTGTCATTATTATGCCTGAAAATTGTTGATACAGTTGAATATGCTATATAATTCTGTATAAGAAATATATTGGGTGAGTGGTTCACGCTCTGAACTTGTATTCCGGAGACCCGGGTTCGATTCCCGCGGCCGTCCTTCCTGACTGAGGTTTTTTTCGTGGTATTCCCTCAGTCGACAGGCAAATGCTGGGAAGGTACCCTACTAATAGGCGACGACCGCCTCCTTCCCACCTTCCATCATTACCTACTATTCACCATCATCTCCCAATCATCATCATAATCATTCATCCGTCGCCATTAGCCTCGGTGCAGAACAGTGCGACGTTAAGCCCCAGACAAAAAAAGGTGTCCATTGTGTCATTATTATGCCTGAAAATTGTTGATACAGTTGAATATGCTATAGAATTCTATATATTCTATTAAGAGATAGAATATTGTTTGTGTTTTCCTTTTATCGTGGGGCAAATGTTGGGAAGGTTCTCTACCATAGGCCACGACCACCTCCTTTCCACTGTACTTCCTTATACATAAATATTTTTTTATTTTTTATTAATTGCACAAAAAATATTGCAAGCACACTTTTTTTATGCATATACCTACTAAGTCAACTGACTTATCAATATATAAATAAAATGTAATAATGTTTACAACAAATGTAGGTCGATTCAAAACATGACAAAGTAAACATCAACTGAATTACAAAAGTCACATGAGAAAAAAGATATAAATCATATAAATCAGTCTTAACATAACATATTGAAAAAGATACAACTTTATAATTTCAAACGTACACAGTTCTTTCACTATTATTATACATTAAATATAGAAGACATCAAACCCTCGCAATATCAAGAAAAATGTATATTTAATTTAAACTTAATCATCGTCAATAATAATTAACCCATCACCATTAGCTTATAGCTACAGAACAGTTCAATATTAAATACTCTAAGAAATAATATCAAACGTTACCTACTTGTTAGCAAGTAAGAATCATGCTTAGTATTAAAGAGACGTGTATATAGATTAGAACCAAATGTAATTTACATCTCTTTAATAGTAAAGTATCATTATCTTAATACTTATTTCTAATCATTGATCCACATATGATCCATATTCACAGAGTCAAAATATCATCCTCAGGCCAAATCAATAAAAAAAATCAGAAACCTGTACAAAATCTACTCCACATCAAATTCAAGCTCTCGTTCAAACTGATTTCCAATATTGATAGGAACTACCTACGTCGGAAAAACATTCAAACAATAAAAACAAACTATTCACAAATTAGTGTATAGATAAAACATTTCCATATAAAGGAAACAAAAATGTGTATCAAAGAACTTGAAATCATCAGCTCCATCAGCCTTGTGGCATTTTTAATTTTTAATTCGAAAAACATTCCATTTTTCAAAAGCCGTTATCACGATGAAACGACATAATAAAAGCAAACCTAACCTCAAATTATCTAACATTTAAAAAAATACAAATACTTTTTTAAATATTAAAATATTTCTCTTTGTAAAGATGTAGATTGTTTTATATATTAGTTAATTATAGTGTATGGCCGGTAGTTGGGTATGAAAACTGGATTCCAAGATGGCGTCTATCTTGTTCGTCCAGTAGACCGTGGGTAATCGCTTGTTTCAGAAGGCTGTGAGCGTAATTATTGTCTACAAGTACAAGAGAGGAGTACAGTTTAGAAGGCGGAGTTCCTAATCGGGTTCAATTCAAGGAGGAGCTTCAAGAGTGCTTTTAAAAGTGGAATATTGTGCGATCTATATCATAGGAGGAGGGGAAGAAAATATACGTAAATGGGTTCCATAATCTTGATTTGTTATGTCGTTTTCAGTTATAAGGGCTGGTTTTTCAATGATCTGTTAAAATCTGTTGTTAAGTTCGTTTGTGGTCATTCCGGAAATATCATTGTTGTTGCCATGCAATTTAGTTACAATCAACTGTTTAAATTTAACAGAGCATTGAAAACTTTCAACCATATAGTTGTCAAAAGTCCAATTTAAGTCCGGTAAACCTTCACTATATGTGTGCATGAAATTCTATTAACAATTAAAAAATATGTCAAGACATGAAGCTTTGTTATGTTGATTATATTTCTCTTCTGATTTTATTCCTTTTGGAATTAATCATCAGGTGGAATACATGGAAGAAAGAGTTTTTTTGAAAGTGACTCTTCTGAAGAGAATTGAGGAATACATTATACAATTAAAAAAGCTTTAAGCACAAAGATTCTTAAGCTTTCAGCTAAAGCAATTCTGCTGTCAGTCAATTTCTAAATACTTATACAGTATATTTTCATGGATATAAAAATCCTATATAACCGAGCTTTTTGTTTGAATACTTATTCCTCTTCACTAAATGTACACGGATAAGTACGTAATATTTCTACGTTTTTAACTTTTACGATGTTAAAAGTAGCTTGACGTCAGGTAAACTTTTCGCTAATTGTCTAAGTTACTTTTGTCTGAAAAGCTGTTAAACGTTAAAATTCTTCCTGGAAATGGAGCAAATCCAGAATGCAAATTAAATCCAATCTAAAAATTTCTGCATAGTTTTTCCGAATTGTATACGCATAAAAGAATGTGGTATAAAATTAAAAAATAGCTCAAGTTTTAATTTCACTGTAAAAGTTAATAGGATCTGACAATAAAGTAATAGATTCTTGGTTTGGAATTGTGGATGATAATAATATGTTACTTACAAGATCCAGAAACATGATGTACAATTTTAAGATGATTAAAATCGACTAAATTATATTACCAATTTCTTCCTTGCCCCACCTGCCTTATCACAAGGTTCATTTTATGAAATAAAATGTATAAAAATTATCCTGATCGATGGAAATGACGAATACCGCATGTAAAATCAAACCTTAACCTCACTAATCCAAATGTCTCCGAAGCTTGTGTTATTCCTGGCGTAGCAAGACACTTAGCAGAGACACTGCGTTATGCCGAGACTTAGTGCCTGACTTGAGTGCCTAAGTCTGTACATGGACGTGAGGGGCCACATCCAGGGGTGGGGAAACTGTATTCTACATCATTACAAGCCACTTAGCAGCGACACTGCGTTAAGCCGAGACTTAGTGCCTGACTTGAGTGCCTAAGTCTGTACATGGACGTGAGGGCCACATCCAGGGGTGGGGAAACTGTATTCCATATCATTACAAGACACTTAGCAGCGACACTGCGTTAAGTCGAGACTTAGTGGCTGACTTGAGTGCCTAAGTCTGTACATGGACGTGAGGGCCACATCCAGGGGTGGGGAAACTGTATTCCATATCATTACAAGACACTTAGCAGCGACACTGCGTTATGCCGAGACTTAGTGGCTGACTTGAGTGCCTAAGTCTGTACATGGACGTGAGGGCCACATCCAGGGGTGGGGAAACTGTATTCCACATCATTACAAGCCACTTAGCAGCGACACTGCGTTAAGCCGAGACTTAGTGGCTGACTTGAGTGCCTAAGTCTGTACATGGACGTGAGGGCCACATCCAGGGGTGGGGAAACTGTATTCCATATCATTACAAGACACTTAGCAGCGACACTGCGTTAAGCCGAGACTTAGTGCCTGACTTGAGTGCCTAAGTCTGTACATGGACGTGAGGGCCACATCCAGGGGTGGGGAAACTGTATTCCACATCATTACAAGCCACTTAGCAGCGACACTGCGTTAAGCCGAGACTTAGTGGCTGACTTGAGTGCCTAAGTCTGTACATGGACGTGAGGGCCACATCCAGGGGTGGGGAAACTGTATTCCACATCATTACAAGCCACTTAGCAGCGACACTGCGTTAAGCCGAGACTTAGTGGCTGACTTGAGTGTCTAAGTCTGTACATGGACGTGAGGGCCACATCCAGGGGTGGGGAAACTGTATTCCATATCATTACAAGACACTTAGCAGCGACACTGCGTTAAGTCGAGACTTAGTGCCTGACTTGAGTGCCTAAGTCTGTACATGGACGTGAGGGCCACATCCAGGGGTGGGGAAACTGTATTCCATATCATTACAAGACACTTAGCAGCGACACTGCGTTATGCCGAGACTTAGTGCCTGACTTGAGTGCCTAAGTCTGTACATGGACGTGAGGGCCACATCCAGGGGTGGGGAAACTGTATTCCATATCATTACAAGACACTTAGCAGCGACACTGCGTTATGCCGAGACTTAGTGGCTGACTTGAGTGCCTAAGTCTGTACATGGACGTGAGGGCCACATCCAGGGGTGGGGAAACTGTATTCCACATCATTACAAGCCACTTAGCAGCGACACTGCGTTAAGCTGAGACTTAGTGGCTGACTTGAGTGCCTAAGTCTGTACATGGACGTGAGGGCCACATCCAGGGGTGGGGAAACTGTATTCCACATCATTACAAGCCACTTAGCAGCGACACTGCGTTAAGCCGAGACTTAGTGGCTGACTTGAGTGCCTAAGTCTGTACATGGACGTGAGGGCCACATCCAGGGGTGGGGAAACTGTATTCTATATCATATAGTTGCTACTTGACACTCTGGACAGTTGCCGGGTGTCTGGACTTTATTTTAGTTCTGCAACGCAGTAGTGTGATTTCTAGATATTGATCTATAGATAGTTTTATTATATTTATTATCTTATCTACATAAAAAGTAAAAAATATAAAATATTAGTGTTAACATTGAACGAGTTACAAATGTCAGATGATATGAAAAGGCAAATCATCTTCGTTTAGTTGCACTACAATTTGCGACCCAATCATGCCCAAGTGTTTCAAAACTCGCGTTGAGTTTCGAATTTAGGATTTGAAAATAAGTATGAGAAAAAGTAGTAAATTATACATAAATCTAGACGATTTTTTTGGAAATTAGTATCTTTTATCTTATCTTCATATTTTTTAGAAAAAATAAAATAATCTAATCACAACACTATCCGCAACTAGGCTATTGGTAACGCTAGAATAATATGGTGATGCTAGGAAGGTGATGACGAATAGGTCGTGATGGACGATGTGAAGGATGTGGTCGTGGCCTATTGAAAGGGATACTTCTGGCTTTTGACTGAGGGAACCATTGCATAAAAAAACGACGGCTATGTAATTTGAATCCTGTAGCCCAGAAGGAAAATTTCTTTATACTGCAATTGCAATCAGATTTTCAAATAATTACATTATTTTTAATATAGTACAATTATTATTTAACGGTTGAATTAGGGGGGATGCGGGGGGATGGCATCCCCTATGGGGAATATATTGATAGTTCCATCCCCCCTTCACCGTCTCCCTATTAGAGATTTAAAAGATGCCTAAATTGGACCGACTTCTGATTTGGCCACTGATTATAGGCAGGAAAATACGATACGAGTAAATAGAACCAAATAGATTAAGTATCCACATGACCTTTTATATGGTTGTAATAAAGTAATGGTCGTAAGGTTATACATTGTTTTAATATGCTTGCTTACTTATTGTAAGTAAATACATCATTAGATCTTGGTAAATAAAATAGTTTATGCGTCATTACACAGAAATAAAATAATACATAATATTGTAATGTTTGTACTGCTTTTTAATAGTGACCTCCTACGCTTAACTATAAAGATACACATTAGAAGATATAAAATCTTAAGAAATATTATTAAAATGATAATGGCTACGTGTATAAATGTTTATGAAGATGACTTGAAGATGATGCTGATGATGATGATGATGATGAAAAGAGGAGAGGATGGAATGGTGGGAAGGAAACGTAAAGAATCCAAATTCAGCATTTTCTAGACTCTCAGCATTTTCTAGACTCTCCGCATTTTCTAGACTCTCCGCATTTTCTAGACTCTCCGCATTTTCTAGACTCTCCGCATTTTCTAGACTCTCCGCATTTTCTAGACTCTCCGCATTTTCTAGACTCTCAGCATTTTCTAGACTCTCCGCATTTTCTAGACTCTCAGCATTTTCTAGACTCTCCGCATTTTCTAGACTCTCAGCATTTTCTAGACTCTCCGCATTTTCTAGACTCTCAGCATTTTCTAGACTCTCCGCATTTTCTAGACTCTCAGCATTTTCTAGACTCTCCGCATTTTCTAGACTCTCCGCATTTTCTAGACTCTCCGCATTTTCTAGACTCTCAGCATTTTCTAGACTCTCAGCATTTTCTAGACTCTCCGCATTTTCTAGACTCTCCGCATTTTCTAGACTCTCAGCATTTTCTAGACTCTCCGCATTTCCTGACTCTCAGCATTTTCTAGACTCTCAGCATTTTCTAGACTCTCAGCATTTTCTAGACTCTCCGCATTTTCTAGACTCTCAGCATTTTCTAGACTCTCAGCATTTTCTAGACTCTCAGCATTTTCTAGACTCTCAGCATTTTCTAGACTCTCAGCATTTTCTAGACTCTCAGCATTTTCTAGACTCTCCGCATTTTCTAGACTCTCAGCATTTTCTAGACTCTCAGCATTTTCTAGACTCTCAGCATTTTCTAGACTCTCCGCATTTTCTAGACTCTCAGCATTTTCTAGACTCTCAGCATTTTCTAGACTGAGGGAATACGAGGGAATGTAAATCAGGAAATCATCCTTATTTAAAATGCAGAGCTTAGCCATCTGAGAACTGAAAAATAATTATCAATATTTTGAATCCACACAAATTAAAACATGACTTTTATCACGAATGAAAACAACAATATTTTTTTTTGTATAACGTGTTAAATTTATTTTAATTAAATGAGTTTCTCAGAATTTGATTCAAAAATTAAATGCCTGGAGGGATCCGTCATATGGAAAAAAATATTTTGTTTTCAGACGGTTTGGCCATACTAGTTATTAAGGTGGAAACATCGAATGCCTTACCCCAAAAATGTTTTTTTTATTGAAATTAACAATATGTATTAATTGTTTCAACATTTCATCTTTATTTAAGTAAGAAATATTCATGAAATGTCCTGAATCTTGCAACTCGGGACTTATATTAAGTTTTCAATTTTATGTCTTTAGAACATGAGGACATTTTTAACACAGGAGGTATAGGAAAATTATTCAGTTTTTGGTGTATAACTTTAAAAATAGCTCACGTTGGTATAGTTTTAAATTTTTTCTCTGATAGTATGTACATATTTCTACTAGAAATTAATAGTCTAAAAATTGAACGATTTTTCTTGGCCGCCATAAGCTAACATAGGGGGACAATATGGGTTTAACTCATAAACTGGTTCAGGATGCTAGTTTTACTGGCGATATCCTGGTGTAGCATAAAATGTTATATAAGAATGCAAAGTTACAGCAAATTTTATTGAAATTAGGGGTACGCTCTTTCCCCCTTAAGGTCCCTGTATATCACGTGACTTTTTAACCAAAAAGCTACACATTTCCTATTGGAAGGGTTCAGTTTAACAAAGACTTCTCCCTCATCAGATAAGTTAGGACACATCTGTTGGAACTAATTCTACGCAGAAAAGAATGCGAAAATAACATATTAGATGATTTTACTTCCTTGCACCTAAATATTCTCAAATCAAGACCTGAAGTTGAAGGAAATTCTACGAGTTGCCAAAAACAGCAAACGTGATACACAATGGCCTTAACAATGTCACTAATCCTTGCCCATTGTTTGTAACCATTTATAAGATTTACTGATTAAAAATTAATTTTTTTAAAGAGTACCTATATGAAGTTGTTTCATTCTATGTTTCAAGAAATGCTGGTGTTACCAAATGAATTATATTTTATAAATGAGCTTCGAGTCTTGTACACCCCTGTCATCTGAAGGTTTGACTGCCCACACTATTAAAGTCAGAGACGATCAAAGTATTAAGAAAGAATATTGATGGAGATTTGTGAACAGAAGGATTAAAATCACATTTCGTTGCGTTGCGTCATACTTTAGACAGAATATGACATCCATTAAAATAGAGCATATCTGACGTCGCCTTGAGACGAAAACGCTCTGTGTAACGCGTTTATATAAGCGAGCCTTCGTATTGCATGCGAATTCATATTAGTTTGCAAGTTAGGAAAATTCACCTCGGAAAATTCAATGTTGTATTAATTAGAGGTGACATAAAAAATATTTACATGATAATTTCTCAAAATAAATAAAACTAAAAGAAAATATTACATTCCTACCCGTACAAAAAAAACTATATTATACAAACTTTATTTAATTATAATTAATTATATTAATTATAATACATTATTATAATTAATTATGGTTTGTAGCGAAAATTATAATTTGTATATAATATTTTTAATAATTATTATAATAAACTTATCATAGTATATTATTTAATTATAATACATACAATTATTTAAAAATAAAATTATAATGAATGTATAATATTTTATCGTAAGGGTAATTATGTACATTTTGCTTATTATTACATTTTTAACACCGTTTTTTATTAAATGCTTTATCTAGCTAATGCAAAAAATCTCAAAAACATCTAAAATTAGTTTGGCGTTAAAGTTTTTTCAAAACAGTACTTTTTAAAGAAGTCAATCGAATAAGGATCAAACACTCAAAAAATAAAACATTTTAAACTAAATCACACCACAAAAAAATCGTTCGAATTCACCAATGTACCAAAAATTTTAATCGAACCAATTCAAATAAACCCGCCTTTGATGTACATAAATCAAGCTTGTTTATTCTTCTGTCAATCCTTCTGAAGGCAGCAACACCTACAAGAGCAATGAGATAGAAAGAGCGCGAGCATCTTGTATTGAACATTTGACAAGAGAGAGCGAGACAGAGATACACTTGAAGTTCGGTTCCCATGGCTTGTGAAGCGAGAGTTTTTTGCTGCCGCTTCCCAAACCACCCACATCGATTAATTTACGTTGTGCTTGGTAGATTGACATATTGGAGAGCTGGAGACTGATTAAGGACTTTATAAAGGATTACATTTTGATCCTGATTATACTTTTTTTTTTAAATTTGGGATCTCAAAATCTGGGATGAAACTTATGGAACGTGATGTCTTTTTAAGAACTTGTCAAATTTGTTCAAATACTAATATTAAGTGATTTTTTTTTTACGTGTGGACGGGCAAACCGGCGTTTCCAAAGTTGATTGCCCTTGTATTGTTTGAAAACTATTTTTTATGTTTATATGATTAGAAAAGTAACTAATTGTTGAACTTCGTCATAAAAAATTAGAATATATTGTGCTAAGGAATTTTATTATACAATATTTACAATACAAACAGAAAACTAATCACAACGAGTAATTCAAATACATATTTAATTTTTATTTTTTGTCTGGGGCTTAACGTCGCACTGTTCTGCAGCGAGGCTAATGGCGACGGATGAATGATTATGATGATGATTGGGAGATGGTGGTGAAGAGTAGGTAAGCATGCAAGGAGGCGGTCGTGGCCAATTAGTAGGGTACCTTCCCAGCATTTGCCTGTCGACTGAGGGAAAATCACGAAAAAAACCCAGTCAGGAAGGACGGCCGCGGGAATCGAACCCGGGCCTCCGGAGTACAAGTTCCGAGCGTTATCACTCAGCCAACCTGTTCCGTTTCAAATATATAATATAATATACTTACTTTTACTCTTCTTCCTATCGTTATTGTTATTGTTATATTTATTGTTTAATGCTATTTTTTGTCCGCTATACCTATTCAAATTTTTGTATGTGGCAATTAAAAACAATATAATTCCACATTTTTATACTTATAACAATTTTTATCTCCAAATAATATATTCCATGTTTCAATGTTTGAATCAAGTCAAAAAAATGCGTAAATAATTTAAAAACAGAAATACGAACCGTGTAGTGTAATGTGTTGAAACTAAATTTATTAACAATTTGAATTTGAATGTGTTTCATTTTTATAAGTAAAAACAATATTCAGAATCAGACTTGATCATGATACAAAACTCTGATGTTGTATGTCGTCCATACAATGCAACATACGCTCTGTTTCAAAAAGTGTCTTCAAAGATCGCCCAAAAGTTTGCAATTTCTCTCTCAAATGAAGCATCGTGTCTTGTTTAAACCGTTACGTCTTAAAGTGGTCTGCTAAAAGGGGTTTTAAAAGCGCTTGTAAAACAATAAAAGTTGCTTTTTACATTGATGACGTAATTGTTAAGAATGAATTGTTCCTTAGAGATCGATTAGCGTCATGGTCCGTCAACCTATTGCAATTTGCTAACGGAATTCATGCAATAAATGCCGAATTTTATGCTAATTTTGCAGAATTACCTGCAGAATGTTCTCTGTATAATTTTGATATGTAGGTACTAAAAAAATCAGAAATTCATCCTAACACATAATGCATACAATCCTGATTTTGCTAACATAGTATATTGCCAGAAAAATCAGAGGCACTCAAGTTTTTTTTTGCATGAAATTAACCTCTTTAAACCAACCTTTCTTACATAAAATATTTTTACGCAATTATTTTAATAAAGAAGTACGTAAACCCAACAAAACAAAAAACGGTATTTGAACAAAATGGATGGGCTGCTTATCAGGTTCTGTGACAAGAAATCCTTCTTATTATCAATGAAATCAGAGACTTAATTGGATGATGTCATCAAATCTTTTTCAGCTAATCCGTTTCGTTCAAATACCGTTTTATGATGTGTTGAGTATTATTAATTCTAGAAAAAAAAACTATACTAACGCGAGGAAATATAGAATTACGACTGGAATAATAAAATTAGCCTAGTTGCGGAACAGTGCGACGTTAATACGACCAAATAAAATAACAAAACAATTCTTGTCGACTGGTGGCAGAATTTAGTGCACTAAAACTGATGCAATTAAAATGAGAAATGAAATGAAGTATTAATTGAGCGAGCGAAGCGAGCGTCTCCTTTTGACTCTTTTGGCACGGACCTCTGTTTTTTTTTTTTTTTTTTGTTTGTTTTTTTTCTGTTACTGACGATATACAGGTCAGAGTTTTTCTTCGATCGAGCTGAAATTTTGCACACATGTACGTAACATTTCTGATTGTTGCAGACCCTAATTTTTTTGAAATCCATTGATTGGTTCAAATTTAAAAAAAAATAACTTTTGATTGGTTGTCTCGATCAAATTGAAATTTTGACAAGTCTTTACCCCCAACATTGTACCCAATCAAACAAAGTTTCAGCCAAATCCTCCCATTGGTTAAAATTTAAAACCATCTTTCCTGTGATTTTAGAAATTTAAACTAGAACCGATTGAACGATCAACTTATAACTTCGCATGATGGTTGGGACCAACATTATCTTCATTTTTGACAATTTTCATACTAATCTGTGTTTAAATCCAAAAGTTATTGACATTTTACGGACTTTTTGCGTGTTGGCTGTCAAATTCACGGCGACTTCGAATCTTCAGTTCAAGGCAAGGTAGTTAGAGCAGAAACTTTCAAACGCATATGAAACTGATAATGACCGTTCAACAGTCGATCTGATATTGTGTAGATACACTTATATCATATGAGTGGCCCCAGGTATATTTTTTGAAGGAGATCCTGTGATTTTTGAAAATTAACACGGAACCGTTCAATCATAAAGGTTCAATCGATCAACTTACAGCTTTGCATGGTTATTTGGACCAATATTTTAGGAATATTTTGAGATTTTTATACAAATCTGTGGCGAAATTTTAGAATTATTAGCTTTTAATGACATTTTCGATAGACAGAATTTAGGTTCGAGGTGTTGCGCGTATCCGTGCATGTAGAGACAACCTTTTCTGTTTGCTGACCCCAATTTTTTTTGAAATTCATTGATTGGTTAAAATTTAAATAAATATCTCCTGATAGGTTGAAAAATGAAAATGGTCTTCGATAATTCTGATCAAACTCATATTTTGCATGGTCATTAAGACCAACATTGTCTCTTATTTTACAAATTTTCATCATCAGTTAAGAACGTAGCACTTATTGACATTTTTAATAGCTGTCAGAGATGAAGTATCGAAATAACTGTTTTTCCTCTGCCACATAGATCTGATTTGCTTTAGGAACCACAGTGCTTAGATGCTATTTTCACGTTTCAATGAAAAGCAGTTATACATTTATGTTGACAGAGTGGATAATTTTTCAATTCAATATGGATGTATATGTTTCTGTGCGTTCTGTACGCATTTCCGGTTTGAGAATTTGTACTACGTACCCGTGCTCGCTCATCAACGCGTTACACTGAGCGTTTTCCTAGTTAACCTATTGGAATGTAGTAAGCGCGCTTTTTGACTATAGAACAAAGCCAATTAAGTCAAACATTAGTTTAATAGTTAGTTTTTGTTTTCACTTAAGTGTAACAATTAAACTTGATTGTTTAAATACACATACATACCTTCATTAAAAAACCTCGCTTTGATGTTCCAAGAAATAAAGTTCGCAAATAATTGTTATCAATAGAAATATATTTTGATTTACATAACATTTTCATAATAAACTTGGAGAATGATTCATGTTTAACTTAAAATAAATAAATATGTTTTGTTCTAAAATGTCTAAATGTTCCAAATATCGGCTAAAGTTGTCAATTTATCGATAATTCCGCATTTGTAATAGAATTAGAATTTAGTTCATTTTTTGTTAAAATCATTTTATTGATGGCTGTCCTTTTTAAAAAAGGTCTCAATCCTGTATTAACAAAGGAAAATAGGAATAACAGAATTTAACAGATGGTTTGGCTTTAAATATACATGCTAATGACAATCACTTGAAATTAAGTGGGTCATGTTAATTGTGACTTTTTACAATATAATATTATAGACAAGGCACCAAATTTGTCTTACGTTCTTGGAGATGGTTTAAGATGAAATCCCTAATGGACTTCGCCAACAGATAAGTATAATTTCCCGAAACCCAAATGCATTTGCACCGAACAATTCACAAATCTTAAGACCACCAATGCTGACGCAACAAAAACTTGGAAAACCAATTCTCGTAGAATTTTCGTCTCGAATCAAAATGGCCGACTAATTAATTGTATTAATGCACGTCGGTCTTAGCCGTCGCTTTTGGCAGACAACTTCTGAATACCTACGCTTCAAAGTTCGAGAGAAATGCGCTCATGTGAAATTAAAGGGGTTAGGTACGCCCAATTGAATATTGACAAATGTCCCATCTCCCAATGTTAAAGTAGATTGAGTATTTTTAAAATTCTGTCCAAACTAAAGGAGATAGAACATTTCGTCATATGAGAAAATTGAAGATAATAGACTGCTATGTAATGTGGCCTTAAGAAATATTGCATTTTAATAACGATTTTACAAAAAATTAAATATTAAATACAAATCAAATTCTGACTCGCTCAAGTTGATTATTGCGTGATGAAGATGTTTTTAATGAATATTTATAAATGTTTAAAGTAAACAATTAATTTTCATTTGTATCATCAAAACGATCCATATGTTAGAAATTAATTTTCTTGTACGCATGAGTCACAATTCACTACTAATAACATTGATTTTAGCGTAGACAAAATTGTGACGTCATCATCTCTTCAACACTCTTAATGTTTTCTTTGTATTTCTTGTTATTTTTTGTTATTCTCCGATTCTGCATCATCAGTATTTGAAGCATTTGTGATCCTTAAGGAATCTGCAGCTCCGTCTCTGAGTCCGAGACTAGGCGGTGACAAAAACTGGAAGTGTTTATACTGGTGGACAAGTCAAGAGCTGTGTCGTCGTGATTCTATTGTTTGTGGCATGCTTGACATTTATGTGACTCAGTTCTCAACGTTAGAGATGAATATTATGTGCTTTTTGGTCTATATTTTGACGAAAATCATATGTTCAAAAATATTTTTATGACAATAGTACATAAATAGTGTATTTTTTTGAAAGATTTAGTTATTACAGTAATATGTTTTCCATAATTGTATTCATTTACAAATTCTATTGATTGCAATTATTAATTACAAAATTTCCATTTATCATAAATTACATAATGCATGGACATTTTTAATGCAACTTGCCTTTCACTGAATATAATAATTTTATTGTAATTGTGTAATTTTTAAGGAGCTTATTAATGTCAAACCCCATAGTATGAAGTCCAAGATGCGTCAATATAACTGGTAGGATTTCCAGAAACAATTATATTTTTTATTTTTAATAATACATATTATATAAAACATTTTTAGTAAGTAATTTTTAGTAGTAATAAATAAGGACAGTGAAATTAGATTAGTCTATGAAATATATTGTCACACACCTAAAATTATGTAACTGAGTATGTAAATAAATTATAAATAAATTATTATTTTAACATAAAAAAATAAGAAATAACCAACTAATCATGAACTATTTATTAAACTAATAAATAAAATTCTAATCAACTATTTCAAATAGGTTAGTATTTTAAATATTAAGTAGACAATCTTTATTGTAGTCTGAATTATATAAACATTCATTGTCAAATAAACTATTAGAAATAATTAAAACAAAATGTTTCAATATAGAAATGCATTGTTCTTACCCTGCTCCTCATATACACCCCAACAATGTGCAATCCCACACAAAGCAGCTACCAAACCAAAACCAAAGCCCTGGTCCACTTTTTGCCACCCGTTCAACAAAACTCCAGTGCACAAAACTTGCCCCCAAAAACGTCACTAAAGGGGAACCACATTTCCACCACGAAACTATTTTTCTATCCAAACCGAAGCGCAATCGGTATTTGGACAATTCGCTCCGACGAATAAAGCAAGAAATAGCATACAAAACATACGTTAATGAAAGACGAAGATTTCCAATGTAATCTGAAGACCATATTTAGAAATGTTGAAGGATCTAGTTTTTAATATGACGTCTCTTGCAAAGGGACATGTGTTTGAATCGAGTGATGATAGATAGTTAATTGTTTCCAAGAGCCGGGTTTTTGTTGAGTAATGAAATGGGATATGAAGTTGTATCTACGAAGATTTGGATTGGAATTGGAATTGTGATAATTTAAAGTTGAAATGGATTAATGTTGTATTAAGTTTTGGATTGGAATTGATTATATCTAAAATGGGATTTAAGACACAATGATGGAATATCCAAGTACAAGAATAGTTAGAATGTTTTGATTGGAAATGGAATTTGCCCAATTAAATCGGTAATTATAGTAATTGCAAAATGATTTGGATTGAAATTGAATTGAAGGGTATAGGGGAAGAACGCTCTGAGTCCATATTTAAAAAAATAGTTTATGTTGTAATCATGCAGTGATTTTTATGATCTTTAAGAAATTCCCATGGTTTTAAAAAAATATTGCTAAAAAGTCTTGAAAAAAGCATTTGAAATATCTATCTGTATGGAAGATAAGTTCAAAACTTCGTTTATCTCAGTTTCATCCGAATGTGACTTATAGCGTTCTTTCCCAGTACCTCAATAGATAAAAATTCCAAGAAGATTTTGGATCAAAGTTGAGACTTTTTTAAAGTATGGATAAAAGTTGAACGAATTTGAATTTGGAGTTGAAGATATTTTTTTTTTTTAATTTCTGGTTAAAAGTAAAAATTGAGAGTGCAATCCATTTAAAAAAAACATATAAACTAGAAACTAATAAAATACAACTCTCTGTCCAAAATTCTTCAAGAATAATGTCCTTTCACTCCTTTTAATCAATTTATGCCATCAATAGTTATTTATTATCTTCTCAGTTTTCTTTGATACAGATATATTGTTTTCCCTTCAATGTCTGTTGCTGTGTTTTAATTTGTGAAATTATGTCTTGATTCAAAACAGAGATCCGCTCAATTCAGACTTACAGTTGTGTTGAGGTTGGAAAATATAATCGGAAAAAGTTGCTAAGGTTCGATTTACTGGCTTTGTAAATATTTATCATTGAACAGAATTTCTTTTGACGCAAACTCACTTGTAAAGATCATGAGTTGTTTATAAACTTCGACAGTCAAGGTCAGTAAATGTGTTTCAAAAAACAAGTGCTCAGAGATTGTTTTGGGATAAAAATCAATTGAAATGTAAACTTTTAGAATAATTGAAAACATCAGATTAGCTCCCAAACTTCCAATTATTGTTAAACCTAGTATTAAAAATGAGATGAATATTTTTTATTTATTAATTTGCATAATATATCCAACAGAGTAAAACTCCACAAATGGACATAAACATATAAAATAACAACTATGAAAAACTAGTAGAGAAAAGCAATTGATACAATAAGTTAAAAATTAAAAAAGGACAAATTAAAAGAATCACCACAAACTAAATTAGGCTAATCTAATGCTAATCTATGAACCTTATCTAAACTGGGGCTAAATCAAATACATATGTATTAAAAGTGGACCTAATGTTTTCAATATAGGTTGTTAAATATATCTAATGTGTTATTAATTTACAGCTACAGTTTTTACAATGACTCAATAATATTTTAACTCTAAAAAACATTAAACTAAAAAAGTATTAATTTCAACCAAGAAAAATACGGAAAATCGTATAATTTGTGAAATAAGAAATAACCGCATATTTATTTAATAAAAGTTTTAAAAAATCTTTAACTATTTCATAACACAAACAGAATATAAAATAACATCATAAACGTCATGAGCATCAGCATCATCTTCATGATGGATGATTGATTAGATGAATATGTAGGAACGATATTATTATTATATTTGTTGAAAATTTCCTGACAAAGCAGGCTGGGGTGACAATAATGTCCTATAGTCCAGTCAAATCAGGCTTAAAAATGTCCAAACCTAAAACAAATGGCAACATTTGGTTTTGTGGTGTCATTCTCTTCAGAAAAATGCCCTCTACAACATATCCAAAATCCGCCAAAATCCGTGCACCGGATATAATTTTTAATCACTTTTTAAGTTAATTTCCCATGCTAATTCCATCTTGCAAAAAAATCATGTAACTCCGATTTTGACTAAACTTGGCAGAATTGATCACGATCCTAAATGAACACAAATAGCTCTCTGAGAGATTTTCTCTAAATCTCATCGTTTGGGAAATATGGAGCTCGCAAAACGTCAAATTACACTCAAAGTGACAATATCGTCGAAAACTGACTAAAATATGACTTTTCAATGGGTCATATTTCCCAAACGATGAGATTTAGAGGAAAACGCCAAGAGAGCTTTTTGTGTTCATTTAGAATGGTGAACAATACTGCCAAGTTTCGTCAAAATCGGAGTTACATAAAAAAAAGTGTTTTTTGCAAGAAGAAATTAACATGGGAAATTAAGTTAAACGGTGATTTGAAAGTACTTCCATCGGATTTTTGCAAATTTTGGATAATTATGTTGTAGAGGGCATTATTCTGAAGTAACAGAACATAGATGGGTGGATGGGCATAGGAACTTCTAAGGGAAATCATAAATGGAATCGTCCTTCTTGAAATCAACTTGTTCGACGATGTAGGTCCGTACTTCGTATTGACATACAGCACTTTGGATGACATTATGATCATGGTATGGATAGAACCTTCCCAACATTTACCTTTGTATAGAGGTGTTACTGAGTGCGCTATTAAAAAATATCGATAGACATATCTGAATTTATTGAATATCGATATTTTAGATTCGATTTTTGTTATATGCATAAATATTTTTGTTATTTCGATATAGGCGTTTCAGACCCGATATTAGACGATTAATAAATTATATTCAATCGCAGGATTTTTTGCAAAATTTCTGATCGATCGGAGAAAAAAACGCGAGCTGAAAATCGGAAGTTACAGAAAAAACAAACAGTTTCGTGCCAAAATATAAGTTAAAAAAATCGCTAGCTACTTAACGATCATATGGGCATCCGCGGGGGGGCAAGGGGGGGTGGTAGCCCCCTCTGAATGTCAGGAAAACATACATTCTTTGTGGTATTTTGCGTATAGTTTAATTTTGTTAACAAAAAAACTCAAAATAAACTCATTTCGAAGAGTAAAAAAATCAAAAAATGCCTATGCCCTCCAACCCACCAGTGTCAATTTTTTTTAAATATGGAATATTTCAAGAAAATACATCGCATTGTCTCAAAATTGATTTCAAAGTGTCAAAAATAACAAAAAAACGGTTAGGGTGGTGGAAAATGTTTTCCTTGCCTTGACCCCCCCCCCCCCCCCTGCCAGAAATGGGACGAAAACAAAAAGCATCTCGCTACTTGCTGAGCATCCCGTGTCACTGCATCCCCACTACTGCCAGTCACCTGGCCCGATGTTTTCGGCTCCGTCTGCACTTCCCAGGGCCGCCTGGATGGCATTATGATTTATGATCGCTGCGTCGATGTCTCCTCAGACTCACTACAAGCCAAGTGGAAGATCGCAGAGGAACATCGTGTTCAAAGATTAAAACTCAAGTAAAACCACTAACAGAAGAAGTGAAGAGGTTGACTATAAAGACGGGAATCTAACTTCATTCGTTTGCTAGATTAGGAATAGGGATTTTATACATTGGTAAGGATTTCATTGTGGTCATGTTTTATGTTGCTACTGGTTGATATCATCATTTTAATGGAGATAAAATTTGCTTTTTAATCATTAGGTACTTTTAGAATGAATAATGATTCTGAAATGGTAATATAAAATACTGATGTCCTAAATGTATTATTTGGTGCGGCTCGCATCGTATTTTAATTTTAATTTTGTGTTTACAATAATTTTACCTAATAGGTAAATAATGATAACAATCGTTCTCCCGGTTTCAAAAGTTGGCTCGAGGGTGGCAAAGCCGACGTTTTCTTCTTTTTTTGATTTTTTTTATATCACATTTTATTGTTTTTCTTATTACTTTTTATTGTACTTAAATTTAATTAATATTTTTTTTTATACTTTATTTTACATTATTACTGACACATATTTTAAAAAATCGGATTATACTATTTTGAAATCAAAATAAAAGTGTAATTCCGCTAGGTGTCTACATATTTTTTTATTCTTATTACTTTCTTTGCCCAAATTGGGGGAAAATACTGGATTACACTATTTTTGAAAATTAAATAAATATGTATAATTCCTCTTTTCCAGCAATTTTTTTTTTAAATTTAAATACACTTTCTTTAATTGAGCGAGCGAAGCGAGCGACTCCATTTGGCTCTTTTAGCACGGACCTCTGTTTTTTTTTTTGTTTTTTTTTTGTTTTTGTTTTTGTATGCTAAAGGAAGCAATGGAAGTCGCACCGTTTCACCGATCGACCTGAAATTTTGCAAACATGTAAAGACAACCTTCTCTGTTTGCAGACCCATTTTTTTTTTGAAATCCATCCATTGGTTCATTGTTAAAATAAGTATCTCCTGATAGCCTAAAAAATGAAAATGGTCTTCGAGAAATGTGATCAAACTCATATTTAGCATGGTCAGTAAGACCAACAATGTCACTTATTTTACAAATTTTCAGCCGAATCTGTCAAGAAAGTATGCACTTATTGACATTTTTAATAGCTGTCAGAAATGAAACATTGAAAATGAATGTCTTTCCAATGCAACTGAATCTGATTTGCTTTAGGTACAAGAGTGTTTTGATGGTATGTACAGTTTTTTAGTGAAAAGCAGATATTTTTATGTTTATTGAGTTGATCAAATTTGAATAATTCAATTTGGATCATAGTTTCCAACAAATCATTTCGAGTTTTTAAGGACCTTGATTGTCTTTTCGTCAATTCGTAGTTCTAATGGCCGTGCCTCCCGTGTTTCTACTTGGCTGATTTTGCATCCAGGAGGGATTAGAAACATAAGCTCACATTTCAATAATATCATTGAGTGGCGTTTGTTCTCTTCTAGCGTTCACACGTCATTCCAAATCTCTCCTGCATTTTGCTTCTTTTCGTTGATAATTTTGGCAATTTGGTGTACTTTGTGAAGGTATTAGTAAAATTGAATCGCTTTTAAAGCATAGATATCAGGTATCTACAGTTTTTGTCCAGGGGATTGATTATTTCAAATTATTTTCTTCTTGGAAACGTTGGATTTATTCCGTTTCTGAGCTTCTGTCTAGCCTGACATTTCCTTGAAGGTTGCTATTTTTTTATGAAAGTTTTGATTCATTCAGTTCAAAACATTACGTTGTCTTATTTTAATTGTGGAACGTTGGATTCATTCCGTTTCTAAACTAGGTAGTTACTATTTTACCTGATCCGTTTTTTGTGTGGAACTTTGATTCCTTTCGCTTATTAGTTGAAAGGTGATTACTTTATTTTCATATTTGCGAAGTTTTGTTCAAGATTCATTTCGTAACATTACGACATTGAATACATTACGTCTTTGAGCACACATTTCGTGCATTTCAAACATTGATCACACAAATATTATTGTACTTTAATTAGGTAGGTACTCTACTTCTTACTTTTTCATTACCTATCTTATCCCTATTTAAACATGCCGAAAAATGGAAAGACTTCTGCTAGAATGAAAGCCATAAAGGCGAAAAAGCGTCTGCGTGAAATTGAAGATCAAGAAACTGACGAAGCTAAATCTAAAAGGTTGAAACAAAATGTCGTTAATAATAAAGCATCAAGGAGCAAAGAGACCCCCGACCAGACTGCTGCAAGGAGATACTCAAACAATCAACGCAATACCCGCTCTCGTGCAGCGGGTATTGCCGATTGACCGACCAACTAAAAACTTCGCATGGTAATTGGTAGCAACATTTAAGGTATTTTTGCCAATTTTCAGTCTAATTTGTAGTTATTTTCAAAAGTTTTTGTAATTTTAGGGACATTTTGTGTGTTGGCTGTCAAATTCACGGCGACATCGAATCTTTAGTTCAAGGCAAGGTAGTTAGAGCAGAAAGTTTCAAACGAAATGAAACTAATAATGACCGTTTAACAGATTGATCTGATATTGTGTCCACAGTAATATCATATCATATGAGTGGTCCCAGGTATATTGTTTGAAAGATATCCTGTGATTTTTGAAACTTAACAAGGAACCGTTCAATCAAAGGTTTAATCGATCAACTTAAAACTTAGCAAGGTTATTGGGACCAATATTTTTGGAAATTTTGGAGATATTTATACAAGTCTGTGACGAAATTCAAGAATTATTGTCTTTTAATGACATTTTCGATAAACATAATTTCGGTTCGAGGTGTTGCGTGTATCCGTGCTCGCTCATCAACGCGTTACTCAGAGCGTTTTCCTAGTTGTATAACACATCAAGCTGGAAATGCTCTGGACTTGCACTCGAGAGACCGGGGTTCGATCTCTGCAGACGTCCTGACTGAACACGACCACCTCCTTCCCAACCCCCATCCTTACCTATTCTTCATCATCATCATAATCATTCATCCGTCGCCATTAGCCTTGCTGCAGAACAATACGAAGCTAAACGCTTTATAAATAAAATACACATTATCGTATTTAATACTGAAATTTGACTGTATTTCATGAGTTCTCTATTAAAAAGCTATAAAATTTTAAAATTATTTTAAAAAGAACACAACAATAAACCTAAATGCATTATTATACAGTAAATAATAATTGTAACATGTATTTTAGTTATAATTACAAATAATTGGCCGCGTTAGCACATTAAAATCGTCATAGAAAATAGATCTTGTATGAGAACATAAAATGAGGAATTTGTAATTGGATAATGGTCGTGTGATTAGACGTCTAGCATTGCGCTGGCATTTATTGTCGCAATTAATGTGTGTAGCCAAGTGTGGTGCATCTACCCTATATCATCCCATGTCTTATCTGTCATCATTCCATACTGTAATATACCCGCGTAGTATAACGTCTACTGGAAGTAATACTATTTCAATAGAATATCAGTTAAAAGTAAGTTTAAAATGTAAAATTATATTACTTATGCCAGATTTTCATACCTTGTTAAAGTATTGATTAACTACAAACAATTAAAATTGTCATCGTTTGTGGCAATAGTTTCAATCAACTGTTTAACTTAATAAAAGTATGAAAAAACAGATTGAGTAGGTATACTACTGAAAACATGGACTAAATCGAAAAACGCTCAGTGTAAAGCGTAGGTAAGCGAGATATACAGTATATGTATGGTAGTTAATTTATACAAGTTAAGGCAAACTTAATGACTTGCAAGTGATCAATATCCTTTTCGATACATATTTGACAAAGCTAAATCTTGATCTTGACCGAATTGCCTTAAAATGTGCATATCAGAAAAAAATTGACTTCATTTCACTTTTCAAAAAGTCAGCTAGGTTTATGGAATGATATTAGTGTGTGTGCAAATTTTCAGATCGATGATTTGAGTATTGAAGGCAAATCCATAAAAAATAGCAAAACGGAGATCTAAAGACGAACAGAGAAAACGCTCGCTTCGCTAAAAATAATCTGTATGACTACATGTTTTAAAATAATTCGTGTAGTTTTCATAAAAATTTATTTATATTTTACTTTTTGTTGTAATCACAAGTGGTGGAAACAAAACTGCAAGTTAATTTTGTTTATTGTGGAAAACGTCACAACTCAATAAGAACATTTTGTAATTTTGCGAGTTGATATTGTTGTGAACTTCTAACAATGAAGTTAAAGTGGAATTTCAGTCGATATTATAGAAATTATAGTTTTAATGAATATTACAGTTTCCTCTAGGTAGGTATACTTCATGCGTTAAAATTGCAGCATCTGACGAAATCCAATTAAATTCTAATTACAAATTCACGAAACGCAAAATATTACAAACAAAGAAATAAAATAGTTTTTGACATAGTTGACTAGGCACCAAGAGAGTAAAATAGAAACAATTGTCTATTCATAAACATTCCATTTCCTCCCGCCTAATTGAGCTGTTTCTTTACTTCAAGTCTTCTTTTTACATTACTCCTTAGCCTTTATTTCCGGTGCTTTTCTCTTTTTACACTTTTCCATTCTCTTTGAAATCATCCTAGTTCGTTAGAACGAAGATGGTAGGGATAGGGGAAGCCGGCTTGTTTGGGAACAGAGGGGCTAGTAGGGGAAATGTGACAAAAACCTCCCAGGCTAGCCTCAGATAACTGTACTTACATAATCTAATACGAATATACATTAAATTTCAGACTAGTTTGGGTATAAGATATAAAAAGTTGTACATACCATTTTTCGATTCTGTACGGTTACGAAGTTAATGTTACTTTGTTGAAATATAAGGTGTTGGCTGGGTTTATTTTTGGTTGTGATCATTCTAACATTTTGCCACATAGATGAATTGTGTTGCATCAAATTATATCAACAATGGTAATTTCTTATAATAATCATAATTATTTTCAATTACCATGATTATTTGTGGGATTATTCCACACACAAAAAAAATAAAAAATTAGAAGGGTTGCATTTATATACTTGAATATTAAATATATTTAATATATAATTTAGTTTGATGTGACAAATTAATTAAACAGTTCTGTTTAATATTTAATCGCACAGTACTGCAACTTTGCTAATGGTGACGGATGAATGATTATGATGATGATTGGGAGATGATGATGATGATGATGATGATGATGATGATGATGATGATGATGATGATGATGATGATGATGATATGATGTTGATGAATAATTGGTAAGGATTGATGGTGGGAAGGAGGTGGTCGTGACCTATTATGAGGTAACCTTTCTTACATTTGCCTCTGGATGAGGTAAACCTCAAGGGGGCATGTACACTCGGCCAAACAAAACTTTAACGTTGACCAAATTTGAATGACTGCTGCCATGTCCCATAACCAATCAAAGCTTGTTATTATCATTGAAATGTGAGGTCACCTACTAGAGTGAGACAATGAGATCGCTTTGACTGACTTTTGATGGTGCGATCTTACATTTATCAGCCTATCAGATTTATTGAACGTTCAATTTTTGTTTGGCCAAGTGTACATAAATTCCATATTTTTAACAAAATGGAAATTAAGGGACGCTAAAATAAAAACAACTTTTAGAATAAATTCAACATGAACAATTGATAAAAAAAGTCTCGTGTTACGTAAATATAAAATGATTTTATATGAGGTGTAATTTTAATATTTTTTTAAAAAGGGCTAAATGTTTAAAATTGTGTTCAGTATGTAGTGCCCGTTGCCCATGCTCGTTTACATTCAAAATGTTTACCAAATTGTTCCCAGTCAAAAGTTTCTCCTACGAAATGATAATCTTGGCACAGACTGTACTAGTCTTTATGTGTGTGCACTTTGCGTAGCGAGAGTATAACAACAGGACACTAAAAATAAAATACAAACCAAAACAAAAAGTAGGAATTGATCGAAAAAAAACATCCTTTCGAGGGTAATCGTAAATCTGGAGTTCGTGCATTACTTGAAATTTCAGATTCCTGACAGCGGCTTCAAGACTTTCCAACTATTTTCACCTTAAACTTGACTTTTTTGTGAGTCTGATATGTTTTTTGTTGGTCAGTTTATAAAGCAATCTCTTTACATCAAGCAGGCGGTGGATTCTGAATTTCAGTTACTTCAGAAGGCTGTGAGAATTTTCTGGTAATAATGGTCTTAATTTAGTAGATGTTTTTGTAGTTTTTTTTTTTTAGATTTGCTGTTTTAATTTGACGGTTATGTTGGTATTGGATTTTATTCACGTGTCAATTCTAGTTTTAACATCAAGTCTTTTAATTTGAAGGTTTAATTGCTTTTTTATTTTTATATATTAAATTAAAATTTTGTACAGCAAATACCTCAGATGTAGAGGTCCATTAAATAATTACTGAATACATTTTTATTTATATCACAAATTCAAAACAACTACAGATTTTCTTACATACAAGAAATTTATATTTACAATTAATAGTACCAAAATATAGGGAAATAAGTCAAAAATTAAATTGCATAAATATTTGAAGAAAATATTTTTAGAAAAAAAATTTGGAAACAAAAAAAATCACTTAATTTTTCTAACATTTGATTTTGATATTTCATGCTCGTCTTTTTTACCGCGGCGATTATTTAAATTCGCCCAATGTTTTCAGGACTGATGCTAGAATGAGAGGATCATCTTAATGGTCAGCTAAGAGATAATTAATATTGACTTAATATTAGAGCCGCTCTCTCAACTAACACGCGCTCTGATCTTCTTAATCAACAGTTAACTAACTGGAGGTGAAGGTTTAATATGTTCAGATTAACCGGGGTTACAGGCCCACAAGAATACAAGTGGTCTATTTATATCTCAGCGGTGTGTTCTGCAACTAGGCTATTGATTGATTATGATGATGATTGGGAGATGATGATGAAGAATAAGTAAGGATGGACAGTGGGAAGGAAGCGGTCGTGTATGAGAGGAAATTGGATAACTCTTAGGAAAAGCGGATGATGAAATCGAACATGGATCTAGCCAGTGTTGAGTATAGTATAACATGATACAAAGTAACATGTTACTGGTAACATTTTACTTTTTTCAAGTAAAAGTTACTGTAACATGTTACTTTAAAAATAAAGTAATAAATAATTGTATTCAGTTACTTTCTTTATTGAAAATAGTAACTGTAACTTTTATCCCGTTACAATTTTGAGTAACTTTAGTGAAATGTAATATGATACATTTAATTCAGCTCTGAATAATGAAAATGTCCAATTCAGTAAAAATAAATAGGTAAAAATTAGCTCCAGAAGGCAAACAAACATAACAAATGTCTAAAATACCTCTGGCCTAGACTTTTTTCTTGTCCTGTCAGTCGCCTGTTAACTATCTTCAGTTATCAATCCCAACGGAATTCAATCCCTTCAATTGTAAAAAAAATATATAGGAAAATGCTAGTAAAGTTAAAGTAACTGTGAAAGTAACTGCTGTCAATATGAAAGTAACTGTAACTTAACACTGATACTTGTCGTCATTCAAAAAGTAACTGTATCGGTGTTACTTTTCAAACCCCTGTAACTGTAGCTGTAACAGTGTTAGAATTTTTAGCAAGTAACTGTAACTGTAACACTGCTACATTTTAAAAGTAACTTTGACAACTTTCAACTTTCAACTTTTTTTTTTTTTTTTTTTTTTGACTTTGATAGCCTTATCCATTTTTCTCAGGTCCTGTATCTCAGAGGTAGAAGGGCGGAAGTCAATTTCAAAGATTCTCGGGGTGAGATCAAAAACCAGGAATTCTGTCTTTAGCCAATTTTCATAAAATTGTGAATGAGTAATTGTTTACAAGGATACTTCTTTATAACTGTATCTGTTGACATCAGTCAAATGGCAATTGATAGACCTTGATTACGTCTTTAAAAAAGTGTGCAGCGCAAAACCGAGAAGATGTACTTCCGTCCTACTACCTCTTAGCTAAAGATTTCTTTACTAGAAAATGAAAATTGAATCCAAACTAAATGGTTGATTTCTTGGGCAATATGCCCTTTTTACATTAGTTGTCCATTAGTCGGCTTAATGGAATATTGCACTGATTTTTAAAACCCGAGTAAAAGCAATCAAAAGTGAGCAATTAAAATATAGAACCAGGAAAGGAAACAATACGGTAATTGTTCAGGTAAGTGTTCTTGAATTGTACAGATTCGTGATTTTTTTTACCTACTTTTGTTTTATTCATTTATTGTTTATGACCAAAGTTTTTTTTGTCAATAATGTTCTGATGAGAATGATGAGTTCATCGAGTTTGTTAACTCCTAAAATTTAAAAATGTTATATTGAAATTAATCTATTTATTCACTTTTCTAATCATAAAAGTGTAATTAATGAATAGACATTGAAATTTCGCGACAGATAAGACAAGATATTATGATTTGTGATGTTTAACAGCACGGTTATCAGCGCCAGTTAAGTCAGTACAAATATTTACATAAATATGTAAATTTTCATGAATTTTGTAATTTTCATTATAATGTTTTTATGAACATAAATTTTGATAATTTTAATGATAACAAGTAGTTTTACAATAAAATATTAAAATAAAAAATTATAATTATATTGAAAATAACTTGGTCTTTTAAATTATTATAAAAATCATGATTTTTATGTTTTCGAGTTTCACAGTAATAATCCTCTATCATAAAAATATATGCGACATAATTAATTCAATAACAATGAACATTCATTAATAAAATATCTACACACTTTAAACATTACCAAATAAAACTTGTGAGCAATAAAACAATCTAGTAAGGACATTCAACTATAGAAATGGAATTACTTTAACATAGGAACGCATTTTACTAACTAAAGCTTTTCAAAAATGTTATTGAAAAAACGAAAATATGAAAAAATTAAATAAAATTTATGACATACACATCCAATGTTTATAATATAAGAGTTTTGTCTTATTTTTACATAAACCTCAGTTAAATTTAAAAAAAAACATAGAAGAAGAAAAGATATTAAAAAGTATACATCCAAATATATAGGAAGGAATATTATGATACTATAAATATAATGACATATCCAAAGCCTTACACACTCCAATTTTTATCATACAAAATGTTTATCTTATTATTGCATTGACCTCAGTTAAAATAAAAAAAAAATTAAAGGGAAAAAATATAAAAGTTGTAGGTATGTATCCAAATAGAGGGAATATTATGATATTATGGATATTATTAAATATCCAAATCCTTACACACTCCAATTTTTTAAATACAAAATTGTATTCTTATTTTTGCATTTGACCTCCGTCGATATCAGCTTCCAGATCTCCACGTGTTCTACCGCCATTACCTTCGCATCCTCACCCATGCAAGTTCCTCACCCCAGGCTGCCTTCCACTCACTCTGTCCAACCATTAGGTACATCAATACTTTTGAAATATGTTACACTATGTGATAGACAGCCATCTTTAATAGGTCTTAATAATATACTCTTGGATAAGTTATGCACATCCTTGCTGTCTCTGGTAGATTTTTGAAGGAAGATAGCTGGAGATGTCTGCTGGTACACTTCGGGGTTAGAGGATGGTATCTGTGCTGTAGTTTATTGGTATCGTTGGACAATCTTTTTCAGTGATATAGTTGGACTAGTTTTGGAAAAATTAATACTTGATGTGCGTGTTTTTTTTTTGGTTTGTGTGAAGGTTTTTGAGGAATGAAATTAATTTTATGAGTATAAAAATTGTCTAGATATTCGAAGATTCTTCGAAACAATTACTGTATTTTCCTCAAAGAGTAATTAATATTATTTTAATTTGGGTAAAATTTTATAATAATTTTGGAAAGTCAAGATTTGACAATTTGACAAGATTTGAGAATTTGAACAATATTTCAAAACGCAGATTTTCTCGGCTGTTAATCGGGATTTAAAATATTTTTTTTGTAAAATAAAGATGTATATATAAAAAAAATTATCAAAAACTACAATTGAAAAATCGAAATTGAAAATTCCCAAAAATTAAAAATTGATTTGTTTCCAAAAGGAATGACAATTATAGATACTGTATTCCTTATTTTGTGCTCTTTTCTGAACTATACTCAAGCTTGACTGAGAATATCGACAAAACAAAAAACATTTTCATCAAAAGTTATTTATTTTCAATGAAATTTTTACTTGTAACTACCTTTTAATATCATTTAATAAATACACATAATTAATCCATTTATTTGAAAAGCATGCCTTTCACAAACTTTCATTTTAAAACCTGTAAAAATATACATCCTAAGAAATTGATAAACTTTTGTAGATTAAATTTCAATTATTTCCATTTTCAATTCATAATAATTTCATTTCCTGTAAAAACCAATGCATTTCTCAAGTTTTAAGTTATGAAAAGCTACTTCAAAGCCCCTTGAGCTTCTTGCACTTCTAACAACTAAGCTATAAAAACACATAAATATCCTAAGAGGCTAAGAAATGTGCCTTTTTCTTTGGATCAATCCCTCCGTCAAGTAACCGACTCAACCCAAAGTGATGTGCAACGATCAGCCTAAGAAATCAGGTATCCTTCACCAAGAAATATCCTAAAGCCATCCACAAACTGACTTGCCTATAATCAAGCTCTATCTATTTTCATGCTATATAATAGACCTGATTGAACGTATAATATTTTATGCTTGATTTCAACTCAATGATTGTTACTTATTGGTTCTGAGGCAGCCAGACATGTGGGGGGGGGAGGTGTTGTGGTGGGGGATTTTATTGTCTTTGATTTTAAAGATGTTTTTGAATTGTATTTTTGGTTGCATGTTTCTGCAAAAAGACGAACTCGAAAATTAAACACTTATTTCTGAAGAAAATATCTACCTACAAAAGGTATACAATATGAAATAATACGAATTTTAACATCACTTATATACCATCATAATTCAAAATAATTATACAAATATTCAAAGAATACAAATAATATACAAATAATAATTTTGATTTTGATTTCTTATTTTACAATTAGGAATGATGGCCAGTAACTTTAGAGCTACGCCGGTTTGCCATAGTACAAACGTTTCTGTATACCTATTGCGTATTTGAGAGCTATTCTTTTCTCAGCATAGTCTTAAAAAGGAACTTTGCAAACACCAATTAAGAGGTATTTAAATAATTATTAATTTTTCGGCAATTGAATACGTTCTTTATCTTGAATCCTAGTTTAAATAATATGATAAACTTTTTTAAATTATATCTGTTTAGCAAGAAGAAATAGTTTACAAATAAGGAACCCCTTTCTCCTGTACATCTTTTTAAAAGCAGTTATTAATTAACAGGTTGTTAAAGTAATAATTCCAGGTGTATTCAATATTTCTTGTCATCTCAATCTAGTCCTAATAAACTACTCAATTTAACAGAGCATTGACGAAATGATCCATGGGAAAAATATGAATAAAAAATATGTCATCAACATCTGGTTTAATAGCTATTTGATCAATGAATGTGTAAATTGAAAGCCATTTACTAGCCTAGCTCATTGAATAGTACAGTGAAACCTAGAGAATGGCCATTAACATAGTGAAAACCCACAAAGGGCGGGCTGCCCCTCCCTCCTACCTCTTCCATGTAATTAGTAAGCAATCTTTTTCACAGGTATACAAACCCATGCGTTATTAATAAATAATATAGACTCAATGAAGCCTTTACCAAATATCATGATATTAGATCGAGACTGAGGTCAATCATTTATTTGTTTGTATTTTTTGCATGTATTTAGTTATATTGTAATATTAGTTATAATAAGTAATTATGTTCGATTTAATTATTACCATATTTTATTTCAAACAAAAGAGTTATACAAATAATATACAAAAAAACAACATTCAAAATTATGATTAAAATTGAAGTCAACAGTAATTTCCAAAACCTATTACGCGATTATTTATGTGAATTAACAAATTATTTTATTATTAACTAACAAACTGATAAATATCAAAATGTTACGTCCCATAAATATTTAAATTTTTATAAAATACCGGTAATTATTTTTATAATAAAAAATAACTAGAAGGTTTCTACATGATTATTAACTTCTGCTCAAATGAAGTTGTCAAAAAACTCAATTAATTTTGCTCTTTATTTGAACTAGCTAACACCATTGACTGTTGAAATATGTTAATAAGCAGCAGAAACGATTTAAATTGGAATGAATTCTAATGAATGAGTGGATATTGTATAGAGAATGAATTCAAATTGTCAAGTATGAAAATGTCCCGTGACAAAAATACCTATATTTTATTTTACTCCCATTACCACTAGAAATTGCAATTCTAAAGCCAGCTGGAGATGCCGTGAAATAAATATGAATTACATGAATCATAATTATAGCTATCTTGAGCCAAAATTTTATTCAAATTCTTGGTACGTGTTCTTTTCTTTTCAATCCAATAATTCTTCAATCTTTGTATTCTAAAATTGTCCAGTTCAAAGTATGTTTTAATTTGATATTGAGACTAAATTAAAAATATCCATCTAAGTTATCCATGCCTTTTATAGAGTAGTCATCACCCTGGGGCTGGATTCACAAAGAAGTAACTCCTAATACGTACTATCTTTGGTATTATCTTTCATTTAACATGGTATTCTTGGTATTAAAACAAAGGATAATACGTATTAGCAGGTCGTACTTTTCGGGAATCCAGCCCCTGGTTGCTGCTATAGGTAACATACCTCAATTTGTTCATTTTACTGGGGGACAATATATTTTTCATTAGTTTAAACATTTTTAAAATTCAGTGTTGGAAGAAAGATACTAAAAGAAAGACAAAAATAGTGTCAAATAAATAAGGATATAATAAAAAGAAAGATAACTTATTTACTGAAAACATATCTCCCCAAGCAGAAGAAAGAAGAAAGAAGAAAGAAGAAAGA